>CAKKXW010000005.1:43710900-43721599 GCA_920937365.1 Sphaerophoria rueppellii | reverse complement strand
GAACTGTTTCAAGTCATCCGCTAACGGACGGAACCTACTAGAAACCTGCAGTAACACCAGGAAACTCTGGCCTTATTATGACAAGAAAAAATCCGATAAGATTTTACTTCTCAAAAAACCGTCCCTACGATCCCTCATAAGTGTGATAACGGGAGATAATCTACTCGGCTGCCACAAAAACAAGATGGGGCTTAGTACAGATGACATATGTAGAGGCTGCGGCAATGAGGAGGAGCACGAAAACACAGCTCACTTCCTATGCCACTGTCCAGCACTCTGCCGTAGTAGATTAAAACTTTTAGGCAACTATTTCTTTAATGAACTAGAAGAATTATCTGAACTCCCAGGCAATCGCCTACTGAACTTTGTCAAGTCAACCGAATGGCTCGACCAACCATAGAATTCATAGGTTAAATCACTTTTTCAGAAGTTACAATACTTCAGGGTATCACAAAGGATCTATATTGATCTAAGTGTGATGGTAACAAAATCAATCGTTAGCCCATATAACGTAACCTAACCTAACCTTCTTTGGACCGCAACTTAGAGTTAACAGTGACTTTGAATTGAATAATAGAATTGGTCTTATTTATGGTCCTTGGCAGACTATAGTTGGTTAAGTTATCGTTATCGGCTGCTTCTACTGACCCAAGAAACTAAATCACCTATATTTTCTAAGCCTCCTAGTGCTGAATTTCCGTTTATTGATTTGCAGTTGCAGGGATGCTTGATTTTAATAACTTAAGTTTGTTCTAAAAAAGTTGACGATGTCGTGTGCGTGAGCCAATGATTTGGCTTACAAAGGTGCAGAGAATAGCTTGTGTAGGGTTATCAGGGGAATTCGGTCGTGTCCAACAGAAGCACTTAATGTCATCCTGTACCTTCTTCCGATTGACCTCTTCATTAAATATCAGGTATCCTGCAGTATCTTGAGACTCAAGCTGTTCTTAGAAAAAGGCACACTTTGTTATTTAACTTAACATTTATTTAAAAAAACATGTTTGAATAATAACATAAATATGTGCCTTTGTTCGAAGTTTTTGTTAAAATGGGGTTATTAAAATGGGTTTTAAAATTGTATTTAATGCCGGTAATTCTAACATCTAACCACCGCTGCTGAATTTTGTCGACTACACCGAGAATTTTCCATATTTCGTTTAACGAATGTAGCACAAAGAAGAAAAGGATTAAAAAACCTCTTGTGAGTGGCTGGCCAATCAAATGGCTCGTTTTAAATTTATAAATGATCGAGAGTCGTTCGATTGCCGTGGTAGTCGGAAAAATCCTAGGGTGTAAACAGTTGTCAACACAAGCTAATAGGCTGTTGGAAATTGGAAAACTTAATCCTTCGGGCACTGCAATCAAACCAGCCTGATACCATCAGACATTCTTTCGACAATTACCGATTACTGCATCCCTATCTTGAACACCTCATAGAAGTTTAGTGTTGCTTCCGTCAAGAACCGACTGGGAGGAAGGTTGTCCTCTCCGGCATTTCCTTTGGAACGCAGTTATTTTGCCAAACCAAAGCAGCAGCGGTTCGCTTGGGTAATTCTTCTTCGGATCTCCACTAAGGTGTCGTTTATGTGATTAGGTGTTTTCCGTGCTCAACTGCCTTGCACACTAGCTGCTCCAGGACTATGTTGAAGAAGTCACATGACAGCGCATCTCCTTGTCTAAACTCTGCACATATTTGAAACAACTCGGATGAGCTGTAAGGCTGTAACCCATTTGCACACCACTGCGCTAGATCAGTTTGTTCAGGATCCCGAATTCAGACATCGCCATCATAAGCTCTTGGCGGTGGATGCTATCATAAGCAGCTTTGAAGTCGATGAAAAGATGGTGGGTTTCGACTTGAAATTCGTTGGTCTTTTCCAGGACCTGCCTCAGTGTGAATATTTGGCCTATTGTTGTTCTGCCTGGCCTTAAGCTACACTGGTAATTGCCGATTGTTGCGTTGCAGAACGGCTTAAGTCGCTCACACAACGTTGAATAGGATTGTGTATGCAACATTAAGCAAGGATATGAATTAGTAGTTTTTGCATGACATAGGATCGCCTTCTTTGTAGATGGGGCATATGGAGCTTATCGACCAGTCATGCCACACTTTGTTAGTGATCTGGTGCATGCGGTTCATCAAAACACCTCCTCTATATTTAAAGAGTTCCGCAGGTATGCCATCCAACTTGTTATTTTTTAGCTTTTGTATATCTCTTTCTAGCCTGGTTTTGCTTCTCTTTCGTCATTGGCTCACTGCGCATTCAGCAGCTGTTGCTAATGCTTTTTGAAAACATCTACAATTCCCTGTACTTCGGTGACAAGGTTTTCTTTACTGTTTCGAATAGCCTGTGTCCCGGTTCTGAAACCAGAAGTTAATTGCTTCGACCTTATAAATAAACGTCGGGTGTTGTTCTTGGCTCGAGACTCATCTAGATCTTTGAGCTGAGGAACTGTGAATGCTCTTTTCTTCCTTCATAGGGTCTTTTTCTCATTTTTCGTTTTTGTCGGAGTTCTTGCTGCTCTTGTTTTCTGCTGCAGAACCTGCAAACGTGCATTTTCCGTCTCTCTTTTCAATAACGCGTATTCATCATCATACCAAGGTTCCCTTTTCACGGGTGGCTGGGTAGTCTATGGTGGTCTCGGCTACATTTATAACTATTTCGCGATATTGTGGTATTTGGGAGGACGGTGGAGAGTCGCTCACTCAGGCGCTCACATTACCTAGACTCTGGCATTACCCGGAGTGCTAATGCAACCGATGTTTCTTTAGACCGCACGTGTTTTTTTTCCATTTGATAATCGAGCTCTAATCTTAGCCACTACCAGAAAGTGGTCAGAGTCGACACTTGCTTCTTGGGAAGTGCGCAATTTTAAGATGATGCGCCGATTAGCACATGGTCGATTTTATTGGTGGTTCGTGCATCCGGAGATCCCCAGGTTGCTGTGTAGATCTTTCGTCTTGGAAACCTAGTGGTACTTATAACCGTATTACGAGCTGCAGCAAAGTCGATTTGTCGGAAGCCGTTATCTGTTGTTACTTCGTGCAGGCTATGCTTTCCAACTAATCCGCCAAAGATGTCATCCTTCCCAATTCTTGCATTGAAGTCTCCGAGTACGATTTTGACGTCGTACTCTGGGCAGGCTCCGTAGGCGTGTGCACATATTAGACTGATGTTTTGTAGTTTGGCCTTGATGCGGATTACAGCCAGGCGATCACTAATTGGCTTGAAATCCATGACTTTCGATCTCAGCCGATTTCAACACGACGAATCTGCATCACTTATGCGCCCAGGTGATCCTAATTGCATTGCTTTGGACAAAAAGTACTTCAGATTGAATATGCTTGGTCGCAAATGATATTTAACTAAACATTTAATACTTACTTACTTACTTAAGGTGGCGCTACAGTCCGTTGCGGACTTGGGCCTCAATCAATAGTCTCCGCCAGCTAGCTCGGTCCTTAGCTAGTCGTCTCCAGTTTTGCACTCCAAGTTGATTGAGGTCCTCTTCCACTTGAGTGCGCCACCTGAGTCGCGGTCTTCCTCTCCTCCTACGTCCCTCGGGAATAGTGTCGAAGGCTTTCCGGGCCGGAGCATTGGTGTCCATTCGCTCTAAATGACCGAGCCATCTGAGTCTTCTGGCTAGGTCCATGTCGTTGTACAACCCGTAAAGTTCGCTGTTGTATCTTCTTCGCCATTCCCCTTCAATGCAAACGGGGCCAAAGATGACCCGAAGAACTTTCCTCTCGAAAAAGCCTAAGGCACTTTCATCCGATTTTGTCAGGGTCCATGCTTCTGCACCATACAGCAGGACTAGGATGATGAGCGTGTTGTACAGTTTTACCTTAGTTGCTCGAGAGAGGGCTTTTCCACTCAATTGCTTTCTTATCCCAAAGAAATAGCGATTAGCAAGAGTTATTCTTCGTATGATCTCGGCGCTGGTGTTATTGCCCGTGTTTATAGCGGAGCCTAGGAAGACAAACTCCTCTACTACCTCGAAGTTATATGTGTCTATTGTGACGTTCTGCCCGAGCCGTCGGTGTTGGGTGTCCTTCCTCGAAGACAGCATATACTTCGCATATACTGGTAATTTTTAAATAAATATAGGAAATGTAAAATCTTCAAATGCAGTCATTTAAGAAAGAATAAAACTCAACCATCTTTTCATTGCAGAAGATGACTATTCAAACATAGCGGCTAGGCAACAAGAAGGTCCAGCGATTCGCAACAAGTGAATGCCGCGAACACATCGAAGTGCTGTTGATCAATCAAATATAAATTATTGATGAAACTGCTGTGTCATGTAACGTAAGATAACACTGAGAAGCGTTTTGCTGTTTAAAAATCCAAAACGGCTGAACTTTTGAAACTTAATATTTTCTATACAATGTAGATATGCGTATATTTTCCAACGTTCACCAACGTATTTTTTAAAATTATTGCAATTTTACAGAAAGAGATAGAGACAGAGAGATATAGCGAAACATGAAATAATAATAATTTAAACCCTTGCAGATCTCAACCATAAGTTGACTTGTATAGACAAAAAAGTGTATTTTATATTTTGTAATAAAAATCAAAATCATACGACCAATCCACATCTACCATGCACACGAACACACACACATACATTTTAACCATCAGTTTTATGTACTTTCGATTTTTTCTGTGATAATTACTTCCGTTTATATTCAAATAATTGTATTCACTGAACATAAATGTGCAATCACTTACATACATACACACCACAAATAAGATTTTAAATTTGTGTTTAGGTATTTTAAAGCTCAATTGATCTAGTTTTGAGCAGTGCGAATTTTCAAAGCAATAACGACTATGTAATGTATAAAATAGGTGCCTTTCAAGGGATTGTAGTGTGTTTTGTCTGTATGTATAATCGAAGCTTCCTTTTAAACCTGTTTTGTCCTTGTGATATCTCAAGGAACAAATTAATAAGCACTGACTTATCCCGAAGTCAAGCCTAAGCATGATTTAATGTATGTATGTTTGGTTTTCAACATACTATGTTTTGCTTTTTTTTTTTTTATAAGTCCTAGTTCTTTTTTGGCTGATTCAGCCTTATTACCGTACCCGATCGGAGCAAAATTCTCTCCGATTCGTACAATTTCTAAGAATTTTCTACCACCGTAACCTTTCTGACACGTTAAGGGCTAACTATAATGAACGGAACGGAGCGGACGGAGGCGTCCGTAACTGAGCGATACAAGGAATTCGTATATTGTGCCCTAAATAGCGGGTTGCTCCGTTTCGTCAATTTTCGTTCTTAATAGTTTTGCTTAAGAACGTAAACTGCGCACCCCATCGCTTTTTACGGACGAAAATTTTAAAGCTGACTGGTTTTATTGATTTTTCTGTAGATCAATTGGATTTATTGTTGATATCAGGTAATTAATTTCTTGAAATTGCTTGTTTGTTGCATTGCAACCAAAATTCACAAATTATTGGAAATAAAAAACATATATTTTGTTTTGAAAGATACTTCCGTACACATCCTAAAAGCTCAGTATACGCGAACTAAATAAATTTTAATTTTTCAGAGCAGCGACCGAACCTTTTCGTGGCTAGGAGTAGACTAACTTACCATCCTACCCCAGAGTATATCTAATAATGAGTAGGGAAGGGACATTCTCCACGTGGTTCATTTTTGTTTACATTTTTGGATCCCGTTAGGTCTCACATGCACGAGAAATAGACGGTGATATAAAATGTTATAGTAAGAAGGAGATAAAACAAAGCAGCAAAAAAACTTCTTCATTTCAACCCTCCATTAGTGTGACCACGTTCATTCATACAAAACATGTTAGAAGGGTTCATAATTGAAGTTTAAATCGTCAAATATTATATTTTACGCAGTCATAACAGTTCATAACTCAGTCTAGAGTGAAATGTCTATATTTTGCATTTTATATGGCTTTGTAACAATTACTTGAAACGAAAAATAAAGTGATCTTATAATAGACTAGTGTGGTCACTCTACTCCTTTTCAGATTGTCAGAAAAAAAGAAGCTAGAACACTAATACGTACACGACCATTGGCCGCTCCATTAAAAAAGCATTATGGATTTCATGTATCGTACACAAGAAAACGAATGTGTTAGGGTTCGTATTGTTTGTTGTGAACTCTTTCTTTCTTTCGATTTTTTCTAAACCTAATACTTTTGCACTATTCTCTCCTATTGAAAGCACTAATACATACACAGACCATTGGCCGCTGGAAATGAACCACGTGGAGAGTGTCCCTACTCATTATTAGATATACTCTGAGACTGACTCACCATCCTACCTCTTCTTACCACTCGATCGCTGGCCTTTGTTTCCACCCACTGGGCTTTCTATGTAAACACTAGTAGTATACATACAAAGCACTGGGGAAGTCTTTACCCCTTTGTTTCACTACTTTATTCTGTGTTGACAGAGGGAAAGGATCATTTTCTTCCCTCTTACATTCCGTTCATTATGGGTGAAGTGATCACATGGCAGTTCGGAAGCGAGCGTTTCGTTCGGTTCTTACACTAGCTTCCGCTTGATTCCGCTCATTATAGTTAGCCCTTTAATCGTAGACATCTTCCAAAAAAATTGAAATCTGCGTCGGAATTTTAAAATGAGAGCGATTGCATGCGATGCATTGCGATTGGTTTATTAACTTTGTTGTCCGGTTGTTTCCGAAACAAAAAAGTGTCGAAATAAAGAAAATATTTGTGCACTCACAAAACAACAAAGAAGTGCGTCCGGTACACGTCTTTATTTTATGTACGATTCGGGTATGGTCTATGGTGAAGGAAATAAAACTTCCCATCGGACATTTGCTCTGATCGGGTATGGTAATAAGGCTGAATGTTCTTTGTTCTAGTTTTAAATAAATCCAATAATAAGACTAGATTAACTGGGCTTTCAAGCATACACTTTTTATGATACTGTTTATTGTAATTCATTATAACTTAAGCTTGACCTTACTTAAACGAAGAATTTTATGGCATTTTTTAAATATGATTTATGGCGTTTGTTTATCATTAAGTAGTTCCCTCAATTTGTAATATTTTTTTTTATGAAATAAACATCTTAAGTTAAAGCAAAAGTAGTGTTCTTGTTGTTGAAATAGTTTTTAAATATATTTGCAAGAGATACGCAAGAAGATGACAGAAAGGAGCTGAAACGCATGCCGGGAGCAACAAACTCCCGAATTCGAACCCACAAACGTGATGGGATTAAACAATAAATAGAGTGGCGCGACAGCTCTTGAAGAGCCAAGGCTTAAGTGGCTTACTCTCATCAACAATTCTCTAGGCGTGTGTGTGAAGAATTGAGGGGACCTACAATTTAACGCCGATCCCGAACGGCAAAGTTGAGAAACACTTTTTCATGACAGATGATACTCTTGGAAGTTTTGTCAGTTCTTCGCAAGAGGCAGTGCCCGTGAAAGATGAAATAAAAACTATGGACACGAGTAGGACTCGAACCCACGACGTTCTGCTTAGCATCCAACGCACCAAACCACTAAGCTACGGACACTACGTGATGGTATTATGGTCACTAATTGATAAGCCTTGGTAACCGTAGACTTTCTCCAAGAGTGTTATGTCAAAGTGGCTGCGGATACAGGATCCACACTTAGGCCAAAGGATAAAGGCCCATTGTGATGATTCAAGAATGACAAGAGTGGAAAAACGAGGCGAGAGATAAGCGATGTTGTGCGGAGCTTTGTCGAATCAGAGAGATTCTGGGCCCTTATCGTGTATTACGAATTGAACGGCAGAAAATACAAAAACCCAAAGAAACGGAAGTCACGAAATAGAGCAATTATGAGAAACGAAATCGAGTTGAAGAAAATGCGTTGGGTTTTCTTGACATAGCGGTCCAGAGCATTTTGACCTTGACCTTAGCTTCGCTCGTCGGCAAATAATTTTTCCAATGACTGCAAACTCAAAACGAAAGTCAGCAAAACTATAACTAAAAGCACTCGTTAATTCATTACGAATATCGTATTTTTTAACGATACTCGATTTATACAATCGCAATTTAACGAATAAGCGGTTTTACAAACGATAATCCTTTTACACAATAAGGACCCTGGAGTCAATGGGCCTAAGTATGAGGCGATGTTTTCCTGCTCTCTCATAAGATCATAGAACAAGAGTAGAGAGAAAAATCATCCCAGAAAAACAAAAATGATAAGCCTCAAAAGCCGAACATCTTTTCAAGTTAATCGGCCCTATCAAGGTAACCCTCGCGGTCGGAGCGGAATTTTCTCCGAATTCCTCCGAATTTTGCTTCGAGGTAGTTCTCCGACAGGCAAAATGTTTCCGATTCGTAGGAAATCGGAGAAAATTCCGCTCCGACGGTTACCTCGAGTATTTCTTCACAACTGCAACACGGGGCCATGCAGGGTTTGAATGCTCTCTATATCAAGTGTTAAAAATTTCTTAACTTGAGCAGAAAGCTATAAATATTCCAGTAAAATTCAGAATCTATACTGCAGACCGCTGTATGGTTGCTTCACTTGGATAGTTACTTCATCAAGGAAATTACAAGCTTTCTTTGTAGGTGTTTTGGAAATATCCTCGTATTTTCAGGTTCGATCAAATTAAGCGGATTATACACACTTCAATAAGTAATGTTGTAAATGAAAGAATTTAGGTTATTTTAAACTTGTACTTATTATTACGCTAAAGACCGTGGTGGACTTGGACCTCAACCAACAGTCTTCGCCAGCCAGCTCCCTAGCTAGCTGTCTCCAGTTTTGCACTTGGACTCTTCCACTTGTGTGCCACCTGAGTGTGGAAAGCTTTCGGGGATGAGCATTGGTGTCCATCCGCTCTTATGACCGAGCCATCTGAGTCTCTGGTCCTTGACCCTTTTGGCTAGGTCTGTGTCGTTGTACAACCCGTAAAGTTCGCTGTTGTATCTTCTTCTCCATTCCCCATCAATGTACCCGGGGCCAAAGATGACCCGAAGAACTCGTTTCTCGAAATAGCCAACAACATCATACAGCAGGACTGAGATGATGAGGGTGTTATATAATCTAACCTTAATTGATCGGGGAGGGCTTTTCCACTCAATTGCTTTCTTAGCCCAAAGAAACAGCCAGCGATTAGCAAGATTTATTCTTCGTCTGATCTCGGCGCTGGCGTTATTGCCCGTGTTAATAGCGGAGCCTAGGTAGACCAACTCCTCTACTACCTCGAAGTTGTATGCGTCTATTGTATCGGTCTGTCCGAACCGTCGGTGTTGGGTGTCCTTCCTCGAAGTTAGTATATACTTCGTTTGGCCCTCATTTACCGCTTAACCCATTTTTGCCGGTTCTGTCTTAATTCTCATTAAGGCGCCATTGATCTGTGTTCTTCCCATTATATCAATATCATCGGCGTACGCGATAAGTTGAACAGATGGGAAGATAGGTCTGGTGTTGACGGTGGAGTTCTGGCGCTATCTTCTTAAGAACGATGTTAAGGAAATCTCACGACAGTGCATCGCCTTGTCTGAATCCATTTTTTACATCGAAAGATTCCGTAAGCTCGTTGCCAAGATTGATAACGCAGCGTGAGTTCTCCATCGTCATTTATCACGAGCGAACAGTTCGGCTTTGTAAATGCTGTCATACGCGGCCTTAAAATCGATGAAAAGGTGGTGGGTATCGATTTTGAAGTTTATAGGTTTTTTTCCAGGATCTTTCGCAAAGTGAAGTCGATTGTGGACTTTCCTGGTCTGAAGCCACATTGATAAGGACCAATCAGATTGTTGACGAAAGGCTTCAGACGTTCACATAGTATGTTAAGTAGGCTGATTCCTCTGTAATCGGAGAAAATTCCGCTCCGAAGGCGACGGTTACATCGATTGGGCCGAATATCTTGGAAATCACTGTTTGTTGATCCAATACCGCAGGACGATGCAATAAATCTTGCCAACATCTGAACTTAGAAGTTGAAATTTTAAATTGTTAGATCTTCAGTTGGCCGGATATCAAGCTCGTGTGAACGAAATAGAACGGTCCTTGGCTTAACTATTAGTCAAAAGACAAAAGCATGACAGAACTCGAACTTGGGCTGAAAAGATGGCGTACTCTTGGACCCTCGAACACTTTGTGCATGAAGCGGGATGGCCAATAACAATTCCGATTGTTGCACAAATCAAGCAAAATACTTTATCGGGCAGGTCTACTATGATGTCGTAGTCTAAATTTAAAGTGAAACTAAGGCAAAGTCCTTGAAATCAGCTAAGTTAAAAATACCTTTACTGTTGGGTGGCGCTTTTCTAGTCAACAGCTTTTTATAATCTTCCATCCATCTCCATCCATCTTTGGCCCCGTGTGCATTGAAGGGGAATGGCGAAGAAGATATAACAGCGAACTTTACGGGTTGTACAAAGACATGGACCTAGCCAGAAGGGTCAAAGTCCAGGGGCCCTACTCTGTAATGCGTTTCGAAAGCCAATCCGATTCGAATCTGATATTCGATTCGTGTATGAATTCGTACTCTGTAAAATGTTCGAATCGAACAAAAGAATCATCTAGTACTTTTTTCAAGCGACAATATAGAAGAAGCGGTAAGGGGAAGTTACGTGTGCCCCGGTTTCTACCTACCTCTACCTACCTTCTAATATTTTTCGACAACTGATCTTTTCGCGGTGGGTTGTCATTTCCATAAAAATTGAATCGACTAAAGTTCCTGAAACGGAATCAA
>CAKKXW010000005.1:43694986-43709663 GCA_920937365.1 Sphaerophoria rueppellii | reverse complement strand
ATTTCGCATTCGCACAACTCAACTCAATACAATTTTCCCTGTGTGTCCTTTGAAAACGACCTTCGAATTGCAATCCGTTAGCTCACTTGGTGTAGAAAGAAAATTTCCGTTTTCGAACGCTAATGACTTTCCGAAACGCATTGCCAGGTACGAAAAATCCGAATGCGGATTTGTCAATCCGTAAGTACTAGATTTTTTATCCGAATTAGAAATAGAGAGTACAAAATATTCGTTTTCGAAAATATTTGCTTTCGAAACGCATTACAGAGTAGGGCCCCAGAGACTCAGATGGCTAGGTCATTTAGAGCGAATGGACACCAATGCTTCGGCCCGGAAAACCTTCGACACCGCGACTCAGGTGGCGCACTCAAGTGGAAGAGGACCTCAATCAACTTGGAGTGCAAAACTGGGGCCTGATTATGGGATTCGCGGCGGATCGTTTTCAATTCGACTCGCTTCGTATTTCCTTGTTAACGAATTCGCGGCGAAGCGAAAAAAATTACTCCAATATTCCAGTGATTTAACACTTTTGGTTTGACTATTTCTTCCAATATTCCAGTTAATAATAATAAACACACCTGCACCTGTGAATCTGCCAATAAAAAGCTGTCGGTTTTCAACTTGCCAGCAAACATTATGGCATTTCATATTTGTCTTCGAATTTGTTAATTGGTCGAATTCAAAACGAAGAACGCGAAAGCGAAAGCGAAAGCAATAATTGAAAAATGTCAAACTCGCTAGCAAAACGATTCGCCGCGAATCCCATAATCAGGCCCCTGGTGACGACTAGCTAAGGACCGAGCTAGCTGGCGGAGACTGTAGATTGAGGCCCAAGTCCACAAAGGACTGTAGCGCCAGTAGCCATCTCCATCTTTATCACAATGGGCCCTTGAGGTCTAAGTGAATCAATTAAACTTAACTTAACCTATCCATCTCCAAAACAGACTTAAAATCTGGTGGTTATGACAGTTACGTGTCGTATTGTTTCCATAATCTGAGTTTCGTTGGACTGCGTTGCAATGTTGCGTTTAAGTTAAACAAAGTTTATTAAAAAAGAAAACAACCATTTTACAGCTGGAGCATTGGTACTACTTAAAGGTCAACAAGTATTTAACCCTGGTAAGATGATAAAATGTGGCAAAACTTAATTGTTGAATGAATTTATGCAATGATCGGTCACCTCCGGTTTTTGTTTATAAAAAAAAATGGTTACAAAATGATAAAACTTATAACAAAAGTAAAATAAAAAGCAAAACTAATAAAACATAAAAAATAATAGAATTCATTTTAAACAGTATTTGCAATGATCCAAGGGTGCTTCATGACCTGTTCCAAAGGCAATCGTGCCTCTGGATTAAGAACCAGCAGTTTTGATATAAAATGAGCAGCTGCCTTCGAAACATGATCAGGCAGTTTGTAGTCAATCCTTATGATTTTCTTATATGTATCATCGAAGTCAACAGCATGGAATGGAGCTCGACCCACTAACAATTCGAAACACAGCACCCCCAAGCTCCAGAGATCAACATTTTTCGTGTGTGGTTTAGCCTGAACCATTTCTGGTGGCAAGTAATCCAAAGTTCCACACAATGTTGTACGCTTGGAGTTTGGCTCGTGAACTGACCAACCAAAATCGGCAATTTTAAGTTCGCCAAGATAGCCGAGCAGGAGGTTCTCTGGTTTGATGTCACGATGGATAACATGGCGTTCGTGTAGGTATTGAAGTGCTGATGCAAGGGATTTGATATAAATGGCACTTTGTTTTTCATCAAAGCGCTTGTCGGGCTGGTTCTGGAGTTCCTTATATAGAGTTCCTTTTGGAGCGTATTCTAGGATCAAATAGACTCTAGCATCGTCGTGGAAATAACCATAAAGACGTAAAATGTGCGGATGTCGAAGATGCGACTGGATTTCGATTTCACGACGAACTTGATGTTCAACGTTGCTTTGATAGATTTGTTTTTTAAATAGAACTTTAAGAGCTACCACAAATTTTGATTCTTTCTCTCGAGCTATATAAACATTACCAAATTTTCCACGACCTAATGGCCGTCCGATGTCGAAGTTTGTGAGTGCCCAGACTTTTTTGCCATCTGAATATTAATTAGAATTTTATATAAGAATGAGTTCATATTTCACAGGTTTTACCAGTCTTTTGTCCAGGACAGTCATTAGCATTTGTTGAGTCTGGGCTAGTTGTTGGTGTTTCTAGGTTTTCCGGAGCGGTGACAACCTTAGCTTGTATTTCAGGTTCGTCCGGAGTTGATGGAGCCATTGGTTTTGCAAGTCTTACTGCCGGTTTTGATTCAGTCTTTGTGTTTGAGGGATTTGTTGGTTTTGATGGGGCCAAGGTAGGTCGCTTAGTATTAGTAGCTACTTTAGGCTTTTCGGGCGCAATACTCGGTTGCATTTTTTTTGAGATTTGCTTATCAATTATTGGCTTTTTTAAATATTCAATTATTAAATGTTTCTTTCTGAATGAATGAATTATTGAAATTATACCTTTCTTAAAGTTGATGGAACACTGGTTTTTGTTTGTTGCATGCTACTGCCGCCAACATTTTTCGAGGCATCAGATGGTTTTTGTTGGAGATTTTCTTTTCCCGTTGGTTTCTTAAGCATACTGAATAATAAATTTTTGGATTTGGCCAAGTTTGTTTGTGGCAAAATCCTCAGAACGAACCAGAAAAATTGGATAATTATAGAAATAGAAAGGACTTTGCAAAAGGACTACCTTTTAACAGTTTCGTTTGAAAATGCCGTTTGAAAAATCTTGAAAAACGGATTATTTCTTGTCAGATAAATGTCACTTAAGCATTGCCAGGTGTATTATTCAATAGAGTATTTTACGTATGGAATTCCAAACGTGGAAATCTTATGGTCCTTTTCATCGCGGAGGATTTAATTGAGACGTTAATTTTTCATAGGTTGTATTATTCGTAGTCTGAAGCTTTGTATATATATTGGGGGGTACTATCAAGATTGGTTTTCTGCTTGGTTTGACAGATCTTCTGTCAAACCAAGCAGAGAACACACATTACAAACATGTGTAAAAAAAAAGGTTATCTCGGCTTGGAACCAGTTGGCGCTTCAGTCGAATTCCATTTCGATTATACCTGTTAAATGTATATACAAAGGTCTGAAGTACATTTTGTTTATATTTTTGCTCTGAAAATATTGTTCATGTGAATCATAGCAACAAGAACATTTGAACAAGTGAAGTTGCAAATACGTTTTTTAATCGGAGGAAAAATCTTGCATTTCAATTTATTTGAAATTTGTTTGAGTTAAATGGATAAAATATTACAAAATATTTTCTGAAATGTCAGATCTTCCATAAATTGATTCAATTAATGATGATAATCATCTCGTGCCGTGTGCGAATTGGGTTAAATATTCGTTAATATTTGACGTTTGGTTAAATTTTGACACTTCACATTGAATAAAATGTGTTAAAAATTAACCTAGCTACGGAGCAGGTTAAAATATGACAGGAGTGGTCAAAAATTCATTCATTTTTAATCACAATCCATCCAATTCGCACACGGAGTAAATGAAAATAAAAATTTAGTAAAAAGTAGCACTGATCTTGATCTTAAACAACGATGTGGTAGCACCTCTAGTCGGTCTTCATTATTCGATATTTAGTGTTATCGATTTTTCTCGTTTATCCAACTCATCACTATTCCATTTTTCAAACATGACAAAAATATGTCATACTCACTTCATACAGCTTGATTTTGTGTTGAAAGAAGTGAATCCCGATAATTACGTTTGTGAAAAATTAAGATTGGTTTTGAATAAATTAAGAATATAATATTAGCATTAATAGAGTGAAACATGGAAGAAAATGTTTGTAGAATATGTTTACAGACCAGTGCTGGTGAAGAAATGACTTCTATATATACCAGCGATGAACAAGGTGTAATAATATCAAACAAAATCAAGTCTTGCTGCGGCGTGAAGGTAATTAAAATGACTACTTTGATTTAAAAAGTATCTATATTGTTTTATAATCTTAGCAACCGAAAGAATCCGATGGCTTTCCAATAAACATCTGTTCGAAATGTAAAGTTTTCTTGACCATTGCTTATAAACTTCGTACAATTTGTCAAAATTCCGACGCTTACTTGAGAAGATTCAAAGTGAAAGAAGACATCGATACGGATGAAAACGAACAAATTGTGCTTAAAACAGAACAATCAGAGGGTAAGTTTAGTATAGCTAGGTACATACATAGATATTAAGAATGGGTAGTAATACAAATCTCTATTCTTGGCTAAAGAATATAATAGACGCTCCGTCAGAAGTTATTCTGACGATGTAATGGCGGTAATAAGAATATGAATTACAACAAATTAATCATAAGTGAATCTTTTCGAGAATGGCGCAAACAGTTTCAATTACGATCAATAAATGCACAAGTAGACCTCTCGGCTAAAATAGTTAGATGCGCCAAGTAACTCTATTTCAATCTGAACGTCGCTTGTCGAACATTATATAAACTATACTCTATTTGATAAGTTATTAAATTAATTTGCTCCTAGCTGAAGGTTTTTGGCGATCAAAGAGGTTCTATCCTGGCTAAGAGAAAACGTGATATTAACTTCTGATATCAGCATCTTCTCTGACAGTTAGGCTGCTATAAAATCTCTCGACGACCCTCGATTGTCGATCATCTTATGGGCAATTAAATACTTACATCTGTTGGGTTCCGGGTCACAGAGACATCACAGGAAATTGTAGAGCCGATGAACACGCTTAAGATGGAAGAGCCATACTCATCTCACCTGAAAGGTAAAAGATAGGTATACCGATAGCTACATGTAGAATTATGCCATAAGAATCAGCCTTAACGATAACAAGCTCTAAGTAGTATGACTTACCAACGTGCGCAGCCACAAAACTCATGACCATTACTTGACCTTAAGCGCTCTAAAGACTTGTTAATAGGTGTCCTCACGGGACACTGTCTTATAGGCAGACATGCAATACGACTTGGTGTATCCTCAAATGACTTCTGCAGGAGCTGTATGGGTGAAGAAGAGAATACAATCTCTCACCTTCTCTGCACATGCCCTGCTCTTTCCCTAAGACGCACACTTCGTCTGGGAGAATAATTTTACGAGTATCCCAGTGAAACCTGTCAAATTTCGAGAAGTGGGCATAAAAATTTGTAGGTCTGTTCTTTTACTCCCAAATTCTCCCACTTTTCCGTTCTTTTCCTCCCGATTTTTGTAAGTTCTGTCATTTTTGAAAATTATATTAACGCCACTAGAAAGATCAGACCATAGTATAATATCTTCATATTTCTCGTGTCAAACCAGTTAGAGAAAGAGCTCCGAAGAGAACCGTATGGCAATACGAGAAAGCCAACTGCGACGGTCTCAAGAACCTCTTCCGGATCTTTAATTTTTGGTCATTTGTAAAAAAATATGAAGAATTTTTCTGCTTCCTCGGTCCCTACGCTCGTTGACAATGACACTCTAGTTGTTAGCTCGCTCGCGAAAGCTAACCTTTTTGCTAGGCAGTTCGACTCCAACTCTTCGCTGCCAAAAAGTGTCATGACTCCGCCTGTTCTTGAGCGCGTCAATGATTCTATGGGACAAATCTTTTCCGCACTCGTGCTGTGGCGAGAGTCCTAAAAAATCTCAATATACATAAATCCGCTGGTCCGGATGGTATCCCCGCTATTATTCTAAAGAGGTGTTATTCAACGCTGGCAAAACCATTGCGTAAGCTTTTCCTTCTATCCTATTCCTCTGGGCTCGTTCTGAGTAGTTGGAAAACACCATTTGTCCCGCCAATCCCAAAAAAAGGCGAATCTACTTCTCCAATTATCGTCCGATTGCACTTAAGTCCCTTCCTTCTAAGGTCATTGAAACGTTGATAAACTATCAGCTCAAGAAATATCTCGAAGACCGAAAGCTTCTTAACGACCGGAAGTACGGCTTTCACAGCAACAGGTCCACTGGTGATCTGATGGCTTATCTCACCGAACAGTTTTGGAGAAAGTAAGATTGTTGCACTTGATATTTCAAAGGCATTTGATAAAGTCTGGCAGCTCTATCGAAAATGCGTGAATACCGATTGATGAGTCCCTCCTGCGTTTGATTAAAAACTTTCTTGCGAACCGTTCAACATAAGTTGTATTGGACGGTTCCAAGTCTGTAACCTGGTGTGCCACAGGGCTCCGTTTTGTCCAGGACATCCCTTCTCATTTTTATAAATGATCTCTTGTCTGTAACTTCTGATCCAATAAATTGTTTCGCTGACGATAGTACCCTTAGCTCTTATCTTTCCAGACTCTTATTCGTTACCAGACTCACATCCTTCCTCTTCAGATGTGGAATTGGAAACAGCAAAATATGATAAGCTCATTAAGCTCTCAATTAAACAACATTGTACAAATGCAATGCTGTCTTGTATCGTTGTACCCTTGCCACTATCCATAAGTGACACTTGCATCTATGAGACCGAACATCTCGAGATTCTTGGTATGTACATCACTGACTGATCACTGTGGAACGATCACATATGCGATGTCGCCAAAAATGCCGCAAGATGTTTGGGTTTCTTAAGACGGTGCAAGCAATTTGTTTTCCCTTCTAATCTGGCTATTATCTATAAGACTTTATTCGTCAAAAGCTCATCTATTGGCTGGTGGTCCAGCTACATGGTATACCAAAACGAGCTGTTAGAATAATTGGTGATAGAGACATCACTAACTCATTCGCTCCATTGTAACACCGTCGTTCTATCCTTCTACGGTTATTGATCTAGTGAAATAGCTAGTTGCATTCCTCCCTTAAACAAATCAACCGTAGTACCCGCGCTTCCAAGAATGCCCATCAGTTTACCCCAACTTAGGACGTACTCTGAAGTATAGAGAATCGTTCTATAGCTGTACTACGCAAATGTGGAACTCCCTTCCACACTCTGTGTTCCCCAGTCATTTTATTATTCAAGAATAATTGAAAACCAATGTTCACCGACGTCTCCTTTTACTTCCTCTATCCTTTCCTAATATTCGCACTGTGCTCTTGGTATATAAACGGTGGGGTAATGAAAAAAGCCCTTAAGGGTTGTCAATTTGTCATATTCATAAAAGGCGTTTTTCTTTTTTACGTCAGAACAGATTCTGAACTGTCAACCTCAAAATTGTGTTGCTTTTTTTTAGTTCAGTGTGTTCAGAGCAGCAAAGTTGTATCACCTTTTCATTCAAAGCACAGTGTGTTCTGAGTTCGACCGAAGCGCTCTGAAAAATTTTAATTTCCATTTCCAGAGTAACTCGAACTGTACTATCTACATTTCACAATATGCACATCTAAAACTTGAGTAATGAAGCGTTCGTGCTGTCATTTTTATAACAGAAATGTCAGATTTTCGTTTTCTGATAAATTAATTTGTATCTCTTGCTCTTGGTTTTCATTGACAAAAATTTCAAGAAAATCAAACTAAAATAATAATCTCAATAATGGATAATATTGTTTTTATGGATCAACTTACTTGCCGTACATGTTTAAGTAATGTGGAAGTTTCAAATTCATTGAATGATTGTGTCGAATTTGATGAAAATATTGAACTCAAAGAAATTCTATGCAAAGTGTCTACCGTATTGGTAAGTATAAATAAAATACTATTTATCACTTTATTCAGGGCCATTTGCTCAATCGGAATATAAATTTATGTTCTACTTAAAGTTCTCCTTTTGTATGGGGATTTTATGTCAAACTTAAGAATTCCGGAACGTCCCATATAAAAATGAAAACTTTAAGTTGAACATAAATTTATGTTCCGAATCAGCAAATGGGCCTCAATGTTTCATAAAACATTTAAACAGATCGATTGGGAAAAAACACTTCAGCTTACACGAATATGTATCGATTGTACGGACAAACTCCTCAAAGCTTATGAATTTCAAACACAAATTGTGGCTAATGAAAAACGCCTCCATGACTACTTTGAAGATGCTAGAAAGACTGTAGTTCAAGATGACTTAAAAGAAGATGAGGAACATCATTCTGCTTCGCCTTTAGGTTCTCCATTGAATGATGAGTTCTTGTTAGAAGAAGACAATGAAACAAGTTTACAATTGAAAACATTAAAAACTGAAAATGGAAGTCCAACAAAGAGCGGTAAGTTTTAATACAAAGTCGAGCAAAGAAAACAGTTATCTAATTTTCTCAAATAAAAATGATCGAATGTTATTGCTTCTGGGCCACCATGTAAATTATGACTGAAAGAGTGTCGTCTCGCACTGCTTGTATATGATCTCCACAGTTGGTTTCTTAAAACGCAACAAAGCTTGGTGAATTCTCAAATACTGTAGAAGCTGTTAGCACAAAAAGTGGAGGTAGACACTTTCCAAAATAAAGGTTTACGGTTATCTTTATCTTTATCCTTTGTAAAGGGTTTTACAATAGGAGGTGTCATTTTGATATTCAAAGAAGAATGGCATTTTTTGAGATAAATTATCGGATGTTTATTTCATCATAAAGAGGAAGGTATGCCGTTAATAATGGCAAACAACATCAGCCAAATGGCTGCCACGACCACGCTTACAGGACCATATTCTTTTCATGAAATTTTCCATAACCAAATCGCAAAGTGGCTGCCCTATGTCCTCGATAGCCTCACGAATTCTATCTTTGAGGTCTTGAATCGACGCTGGGCTTTTGGCGTAGACCTTATCTTTCACGTGGTCCCAAAAGAAGAAGTCGCAATGTGTTAAATCACAAGATCTCGGTGGCCAATTGTGATCACCGTAAAAGATCGATGGTTTCATTGCTTGTGTGTCACCTAGCGCCGTCATGTTGAATGTAAACGTTGTCCAGATCAATACCATCCAATTGCGGCCATAAAAGAAAATCAATCATCTCTCGATAGCGCAGTCCATTGACCGTAACTTTTACTCCAGCCTCATTTTCGAAAAAGCAAGGTCCAATGACCCCGCCTGACCATATACCGCACCAAACAGTCACGCGTTGAGTATGAAGAGGCTTTTCAACAATAATCCTTGGGTTTTCCGAGCCCCAGATGCGACAGTTTTGCTTGTTGACGTAGCCGCCGAGGTGGAAATGGGCCTCATCAGTCAAGATGATTTTTCGATGAAATTCCGGATCATTTTCATGCATTTCAAGGACCCAATCAGCAAAGATGATAATCAGCCGGCTTGAGTTCTTGTGTTAACTGAACTTTTTAAGCCTTAAGACCCAAGTCTTTATGCAAAATACGGTGTAATGACGTTTGTGGAATGCCTAATTCCAAAGAACGACGAGGAATGGACAAACCTGGGTTTTCTACAACACTTTGGGCTACAACAACAATATTCTCAGTTGTTCTTGAGCGACGTGTACGGGTTTTATTCTTCACATCACTAACTTGTCCTAACAGCTCGAATTTGTCCACCAAATTCTGTATTGCGGTCCGACAAGGTGCTTCACGACGACCCAAAAACATTTTAGTTTTGCGAACCGTCTCTGCCAAATTTTCACCATTTTTATTGTGAATTTTAATCATTTCGATGTGTTGTTGAAGAGTGTATCGTTCCATTTTTATCAATGGCGTAGTTTCTACTTGTCAAATGTGAAAAAATGGTATTCAAAATGCACCTCTTATTGGAAAACCCTTTACTTAATCGGCTCCAAATCCAAGTAGGATCTAAGCCTGAGTGTTATCTTCCGCCAACTGTCCATAGTTGTTTGGTCATTGAAGCGATCGGGCTGAAATGTTACTGTCCGTTTGCTCTATGTAGCCTTATCGTCTTGATTTTATTAAATTACATCCACTCGTATCGTTCTTTTAAGTGCCTGATCTGATAAACCTTTGTTCCTTCATTTTAAATCCTCATGAAGTCTTCACGAAGTGTTGGACTGGTAACAAGCTCTGATAGAATTCTTACTTTTCTATAGACAGAGCTTCAAACACAATTTAGCGAATCTGTATGAGAAGATGCAGTTTGCTTGAATAGGTCCGAAGTGGATGTCTTGTCCTCATTCACCTCAAACCCAACTCTTGAAAGTTTAAAGCAAAGTAAACAATTTATTGGTTTCTGTTATGAACGATAACTCAGGGGGGAATTTATCAAAACGGTCCATTCATGCTCTAATTGTGTTCCGTGGGCAGCGTTTGTCATGGACAGCTAATCCTAACTACCTATACTGGGAAAATTGTCGTTCGGATAGGCTTTGTATTGACAGTTATGATTTCTTAAAAAAAAAAAGAAAAATAGAGTGGCGCGACAGCTCTTGAAGAGCCAAGGCTTACTCTCGTCAACAATTCTTTAGGTGCGTGTGAAGAATTGAGGGGGCCCACAATTTAACGCCGATTCCGAACGGCAAAGTTGAGAAGTACTTTTTCATGACAGATTGATACTCTTGGAAGTTTTGTCAGTTCTTCGCAAGAGGCAGTGCCCGTGAAAGAGTAGGACTCTAACCCACGAAGTTCTGTGTAGGACTCGAAACCACGACGTTCCGAGCAGCTTACGTACCTAACCACTAAGCTACTGATTTCTTTACTCGACTGTATTTCTTATTTATGTGCTTCTATTAAATCGTAAAGTAAAACAAAAACGACAGACTCCATTCAAGCACTACACACTACAATAAGCATCGAATCGATGCATGAAACCCCAATCGATTCAGCAGCCAGCGCAAATGAAGAACAGACTGAGTAAGTTAAATTTTCTCCAAGAAAAAGTCGACTTTAATTGCGATTCGTAATGTTATTCTAGGGAAAACAGCACACCACCAAAACAGAAAACAACAAAAACAAAACAATCTAAAGCAACAAAAATGAAAAAAGTCAGACCCAAGAAAGAAAAAAAGCCACGAAAAAAACCTAGACGCATGGAAGAGGCAACCTTCCAGTGTGAAACCTGTGCAAGGAAATTTTTCAGTCCACAAACATTAGAACGACACAAAAAAAGTCATTTGGGTTCGGGTTCATACCAATGCACTCACTGTGCTCGAAGTTTTACTAAAAAAGACAATCTCTTGCGACACATGATAACACACAAAGTAAGCGAAAATGTACCCAAAAAACATAAATACAAATACGGACTCTGTCCGCATTGTGGTGAGAGTTTTCCAGCGGCAAGTTTGATTATTCACATTCGTCGTCATACCGGCGAAACACCATACAAATGTGATATTTGTGGTAAAGGCTTTCCGCGCACGCAGGACATGACATTACACAAGCGTTTGCATACCGGTGAAAAGCCGTATGTTTGCCAAACGTGTGGCAAGGCTTTTTCACGGACTAACTCTTTGACACGTCACATTCGTGTGCATACAGGTGAACGGCCGTATAAATGCAATCAATGTGACAAATCGTTTGCCCAATCGAATGATTTGAATATGCACATACGTCGGCACACCGGTGAGAAGCCATACAAGTGCAATGTTTGCAATGTGAGCTTTATCAATGGATCGATTTTGAAAAATCATCGCAGATCGGCTTTGCATTATGAGGAAAATGATAAAGGTCCGGATCGTTATGAGAAAATTCGAGTAACAAATCCACATCGTGCTTGTTGGACAACTAAAGGGGATGAAAAGAAAGTTATTGATGTTAAAGATATAAAGGAACTGTTGCCCGTTAATAGGGAGAAAGAGCAAGTTGAATCTGATAATGATTTGAGTGAATCTTTAGCAATTTGTAAGGAAGAACTTGATTTATAAAGTTTATATTAAGTAATAAAATACTGGAAATTAAGTGAAATTGTGCAAATTGATAGTATGAAAACGTGTTGTAATGTTTTTTTCCTTAAGTTTACTTTGGCATCTTACATAATCTCAAATCGTCGCATATGCCTTATGTCGAATTCCTTTTACGCAGTCACGAATATCTACATCATACACGATTTAGAAATGACTGCAGTTTGAGTAAATCACTGAAGATTTTTTCGATGAAAATTACGGTTTGTTGCCAACTGAGCTGAGGTAAACGTTCTTGTCTATGACCTTTTGCCTTCGGCTCATGGGTTTGTCGAATTTTGGACGGGTACAGGTACAAGTAAGACGCGAGATTGCCTACCTCAGATTTTTTCTTGGAATGTATTTCCGTTTTTCGAAACGATAAAAATCGTCACAGGTTTGCAATCACTGGAAATACTACGATCTCCTCTATCCATAATCCGATATTTATTCTAAATCTACTTCGTTAAATCTCGGATTTAGGGTACGTGGAGACTAGGTTTGTTCGATATAACCAACCTCGGGGCGCTCCGGTGCTTGTCATACTGAGAACGACGCTGTCAAAAAACTCTGGGTTTGGTTTCACGTCGAACGCGCTAATAGCGCTCTGTTATTTTTTCTCTTTAGGAATGTTCAGCGACACTGTTCTGCACACTTTGGAACAGAAAAGTACAGATTTTTGGTGTTCATTGACACATTTGCTGTTCCAAACTGTTCTGATTTGGTGTTCATTGAGTCTGTCTAGAATAGTTTAGGACAGGATTTTCTGTTCCATCTTTTTAGGTAGAACATATTTTAGGTATGTTCAGCGACACTGTTCTGCACAGTTTGGAACAGAAAAGTACAGATTTTTGGTGTTCATTGACACGTTTGCTGTTCCAAACTGTTCTGGTTTGCTGTTCATTGGGTCTGTCTAGAACAGTTTAGGACAGGATTTTCTGTTCCATCTTTTTAGGTAGAACACATTTTGTGTTCTAAACTGTTCCAAACTGTTCTGACATTTCTCATGAAGCTGTGCTGTGCTGTCTTTTTTCTCGCTGAACAAAGCTTTTGTGTTCTTAATTGTTCCAAACCGTTCTGATATTTCTCATGAAGCTTTCGTTGTATAGCAACAGCTGATTCGAACAGTTCCAAAATGTTCGCCCCGAAAAAAAACTTGGGGTGATTCAGAGCGCCCCCTGTGCGAGAACGAGCACTGAATACACATCGAACACGGTGAAAACGCACCGGGGCGAATAAAGAGCGACATCGAACAGCTCAGTTCGAGATCAGAGCGCTACAGAGCCACCCAGAGTGCACATCCAACAAACCTAAGATTAGTACAGATTTTTCTAGTTGAAATGCAGCCGGAAATTGTTTTCTAATAGAATACTGTCCTGAG
Organism: Sphaerophoria rueppellii; assembly: GCA_920937365.1. Classification (NCBI taxonomy): domain Eukaryota; kingdom Metazoa; phylum Arthropoda; class Insecta; order Diptera; family Syrphidae; genus Sphaerophoria; species Sphaerophoria rueppellii. The sequence goes on along the minus strand of CAKKXW010000005.1, from coordinate 43,696,583 downwards.
ATTGCAACATAAATCAGTGGAACGATTGTATTCGATTTCTCTGGCATACAGAATAAGCTGGTCAGTAAAAACAAAATTCCTTCATAAAAATAGGAAAACCTATTTTTCCTCGACTCGGACGGTAGATAAAGAGTGTTCCGAAACTATTTTGGAAAAAGAAGATTTTCTACAAGTAAAAAAGAACATTTCGAACAAACCATTGAATAAGAAGTACAGGAAGCGGTGTTAGCTACATGTACAGTGTACGTGAGTGAAGCAACGAAAATGTCTGATGATGTCCATTTTTGGGACTTGTGCTGTCAATTTTTGGGGTCTGTGCTGTCAAACTTTGACTGTGTTGTTCAATCGAGTTCAGGGGTGTATTACTTCTGTTGGTGATGGTAAGGCGCTGTGATTCGTTGTGTCCCCGTGGTGTGTACGGTTGTGTTGAATAATTCTTCCATTGTTTCCAAACGTTTTTATTTGTTGATTGTATTACAATCAACAAGAAAATACTTCTGTATTTTCCCCTTGTCAATATTTGAGTCCCTGTCTATTGTGGTAAATCTTCAAGAATTTGAACGCTCTAAAATACATACCTTGCCAATTTTGAAGGTTTCCAAAAGCTGAATGGAAAAGAGAAAATTGTATAGAAATTCTTTAATTGGATGGAATAAATTCTAAGTCCGTTGTTTGTTCAAAACATTTTTATGAAACTGACTTTATACTTGATGGTGCAAGAAAAAAAAGGTTATTTATTTCCGCAATGCCATATGTCTGACCATGATATTAAACGCTTATTCAAGTTGTTCATCGAATTTGTTTTTAAAAACGAACAAAATAGGCTTAGTAAACGTGATGAATTGCGGTTGAAAAATGAAGAAAATCTACTGGAAATTAAAAATTAAACATTAAAAACCGTTCATGTGCACCTTTAGTGTTAAAAGTTAAAACACCATGCGTCAATGCGAGATTGAAAAAGAAAAGTTGAAGCAAAATCGATGAAATCTTGGTTCAATCAAATTTCGCTTGGCGGCCTGAGATTAACCATTCAACTGCAGACCAGCCCTGTTGTAATGCGTTTGTGTTTGTGAAACTCACACTACTTAGAAAAAGGCTTCACTTCTTTTTCATAAGACCCCTTCCTGTACTTCTTATTCAACAAAACAAACTCAAACTACCTTGCCGGCAGTGTAATATGAGAAATTGAGCACATCTACAACTTGTGTTATAACAAACAAGCGCTGTCACTTTGTAAAATGTCTTTTTCAAATGCTAGCGCGATAGCGATTTTCTCATTTTAATTTTTTGATGTGATAAGTTAATAGTTTTTTTTTGTTTTGTTCATAAAATAATAAATAAATTGAAGTTCTTCTTCATTATAAAAATGGAAAATATTGTTTACATGGATCAACTCACATGCAGGACTTGTTTGAAAAACAATATCGATGTGTCGAATTCTTTATACGATTGCGTTGAATATGAAACAAGAATCGAATTAAGAGAAATTCTATTTAGGATCTCGAATATTTCGGTAATTACAAATCAAACACAATTTGGTCAATTGAATAGTGTAGTTTTTTAATTTTACTCTTTTAGCGATAGCGCGATCGTAAAC
>CAKKXW010000005.1:43660704-43673165 GCA_920937365.1 Sphaerophoria rueppellii | reverse complement strand
AATGTCTTGTACTTGACAGTAGAACATACATTGTTGAAGAATCACCGAAAAGCAACACAACATTATGAGGAAGAGCGAATAGATCGATTTGAGAAAATTCGTGTGACCAATTTAAGGCGAACTTATCGAGGATCTGTTTTAATTTATGAATAAATCTACGTTCCGTTATTTTATCATTAAAAAAAAATTATCAAAAACTATTTAGAACGTTTTGTTTTCCAATAAAACACCATTTAAATCCAAACGCATTTTAAATTATTTGACATTTACATGCCGTCCGGAACTGTTCCGAACGAATCTGAAATCGTTTACTTGGCACAAGATGACAGTTCATGTTCTGTAAAGAACAGAAAAACGATTCCGAATTTGAAGTCGGAATTGAAAAAAGAATCACGAATGCATGCACGCACTCGCACATACGGACTTGCCGCCATGTTTACAAATAAAGAAAATAAAACCGTCATGTCATCTTCAATTCTACATATGAGGTTTCACAAATACATAGACATTCAGTGACAGGCGCGACAGGACTGTTCTGTGTACCAATTCTGAATTACCAAAAAAAAAAAAACGCTATGAATGTCCTCAAAAGTTATACATCTTACACCTCTTGCAAGACTTGATTTAATTTTTGTTTTATTTTTTTTTTGTTTGTTTGTCCTTTTCCATTGAGAACTCGAAAGGCTTCCTAAGAATTCTTCTGGCGTTTTCAATTGGCAATCCAGAATTGGGAATTTTATACTCAGCTTAGTAAAATTTTACATGGGAAACAACAAAAACCGAAAAATAAGTTAGGAATTTAAGTCAAGCCGTGTTTTATTGGGAACTTAGCTTAGATCAGTAATACGAATTACATGTCAAATTCCTCAGGATAAGGTTTCGGCAATTCGACACTTGAGTTTTTCGTTGTGTTTCTCTTGTTTGGTGTTTGGCTGGGTTCTGGCATTTGATATAATCAAATGTCAAAAACTTTTGAAAGAAAACAGTTTTTCACCATAGAAACTCTTGTAAAAAAAATTGCTTTCAGAAAGGTATCAATATGGCGCCACACAAAAGGTTCTGACGTTAGATTATCAAATGTCAAAACCTTGCTAAGACCTATACAAAACACGGGGTCAGGATAGGTCTTAGCAAGGTTTTGACATTTGACAATCGAACGTCAGAACCTTTTGTGTGTCGCCAAATTGATACCTATCTGAAAGCATTTTTTTACATGACTTTCTATGGTGAAAAATTGTTTTCTTCTAGGTCTCAAGATGGCGTTTGTAAGGTTTCGATATTTGAGCGAATGAAACTCAGTTTAAAACTGAGTACAGCGTTTTATTGGAGCTAATCAAAAAAATTCAGAATTATTAAAATTAAGAGGAAGCTAAATCGATTACCGTGTTGGCAAACCGAGTTGACACTATCTAAGTGGAATTGTTCAGGACCGATTTTTATTTTAACATAAGTGGGAACTGAGGTTCTAGTTCATAAGTTTGCTTCTTTAACAACAACATAATGTATGATCTCGCTACACCAGCGCCTGTTTGTTTGTTGTTGGCACATGGCTAGTTTGTCCTTAGGGTAAAACGATACGCCACTGAGCAAGGTTAAAGAGTATTGAGACAATATACAAACGGAGATTATAAGTCAAATAACACGATGGATACATATCTGGAAACATTTTTTAAACGCTTTACAAACTAACAAAAAAAAATATCACTTTTCAAAACGAACGATTTTTTTTTTCTATCTAAGGTGAACTACTTACCCTGAGAATTTCTTAGAAATAACCAAACTTGGGGTCTCAATGTTTAAGTTTTAATATGTATTAAAGCTTTATTTCATTAACATATTAAAAAAATTAATAAATAGAGTGGCGCGACAGCTCTTGAAGAGCCAAGGCCTAAGTGGCTTACTCTCATCAACAATTCTCTAGGTGCGTGTGAAGAATTGAGGGGACCTATAATTTTACGCCCATTCCGAACGGCAAAGTTGAGAAGCACTTTTTCATGACAGATGATACTCTTGGAAGTTTTGTCAGTTCTTCGCAAGAGGCAGTGTCCTTGAAAGATGAAATAAAAACTTTGGGCCCCAGTAGGATTCGAACCCACGACGTTCTGCTTAGCAGCCAACGCACCTAACCACTAAGCTACGGACACTACTCATTAACATATTAAATAGTTTAGAATTCGTGCATGATTAATCTAGATCTACTGAAAAAAGCACCGTATGAAGAACACAAACAAATGTTAAAAGATTTGATTAATCATTTAAATAAGTATACGCCCGAGTGTCTTGAAAATTAAAATCAGTTACTCATCCGTTTAGTTTAAAATTTATAAAAACCTACTTACTTAATTAACCGGCTCACAATCCATGAAGGAAGATCCCTCATAGATACTGCAGCCTTGCATCGAGAACGGCCCCTCGCATACACTCTCCAGTCGCCGAAACTAAGAGCTCTGGTCACTTGGGCCTTGAACCGTAGGTTCGGTCTTCCTTGTTGTCTCGAACCTGGGGGCTGCGATTAGAAGACTTTCTTGGCTGGAGCGTTGTCGTCCATTTGCTCGATGTGGCCGAGCTAATGTAGTGGTCTCTTTTTGGCTTTCTGCACTACATCCACATCTTGGTACAGTTCATAAAGTTCTCGGTTGAACCTTCTTCTCCATTGGGCATCGTCGCATACGGGACCGAAAATACGTCGAAGAATTTTTCTCTCTAAAGTGCCCCGTATCAATTCCCCTTTTTTACTTATCGTCCAGTACTCGGCGACGTAGGGTAGGACTGGTAAAACCAAAGTTTTGTATAGCAGGCACTTTTTCTTTCGAGTGAGGAGTTTTGAACCCAGTTGATTTGCCGAACCGAAGCAGCAGCGGTTTCTTAGGGTAATTTTTCTTCAGATCTCAACTAAGGTCTCGTTTGTAGGATTGATGTTTGTTAGGTGACCTCCTTCACAACCTCTAAATTGCTCCTACCAACAGTGACGTTTTGTCCTAGGCGGTGGATGGATGTTGTTTTGTTTGGTGCTAGCATGTACTTTGTTTTGTCCTCATTCACTTCAAGACCCACGAGTTTCGCCTGTTCTTCAATGCCTAAGACCTCCGCATATTTGAAACAAATAGGATGAGGTGTTACCCGTTTGCACACTGCACTGCGTATTGTTAAGCGTCATGCGGCACAACTGGATCAGTTTGTTCGGTATCCCGAATTCAAACATCGCCATCATAAGCTCTTGGCGGTGGATGCTATCATAGACTTCAGCTCTGAAGTCGATGAAAAGGTGCTGGGTTTCGACTTGAAACTCGTTGGTCTTTTGCAGGATCTGCCTCAGTGTGAATATTTGGTCTTTCGTTGTTCTGATTGGCCTAAGGCCACACTGTCACGTGCACGATTATTGTGTTGCAAAAAGATTGACGCACACACATTACGTTCGATAGCATTATGTATGCATCAGGGATATGCATGCCTCGGTAGTTTTTGCATGTAATAGGTATATGATCGCCTTTTTTGTAGATGGGGCATATGGAACTTATCGACCAGTCAGTGGACATGCATTCTTCCTCCCACACTTTGCATGCGGTTCATCAAAACACCTCCTCCATATTTAAAGAGTTCCGCAGTTATGCCATCCGACCCGTCGGAATTGTTATGTTTAGCTCTTGGATGCCTCTTTCTATTTCTTCTGTGCTGGGGGCTGAGACTAGGTGTTCATTGACTTGTCTTGCTTCTTGAAAAACATCTACAATTCCCCGTGCTTCGGTAACTAGGTTTCCTTCACTGTTTCGAAGAGCCTGTTTTCCGGTTCTAAAATCAGAAGCTAATTGCTTCGACCATTTAAAGAAACGCCGAGTGTTGTTCTTGGCCCGAGACTCTTCTCGATCTTTGAGCTGAGAAACTGCGGATGCTCTCTTCTTAATTCGCAGGGTCTCTTTCTCATTTCTCCTCTGCAGTGTTCAGTACTCTTCTCTTGCTGCTCTTGTTTTCCGTGCATTTTCCGTCTCTCTATTAAATAACGCGCATTCCTCATCATATCACGGGTTCTTTTTCGGGGGTGGCTGGTAACCTATGGTGGTATCGGATACATTTTTTATTATTTCGCGATATTGGTTCCACAAGGTGTTGGCATCTGTGGTATTTGAAAGGACGGCGGAGAGTCGCTCTCACTGTAGTCTCTGGCAATATCCGGAGTGCTAAGGCAATCGATGTTGCACTTGTTTTTGTCGTTTGATAGTCGAACTCTAAAACCTAGCCACTACCAGTACCAGAAAGTGGTCAGAACCGTCATTTCCTCGGAAAGTGCGCACGTTCAAGATGTTGGATGCGTGCATTTCGCCGATTAGCACATGGTTGATTTGATCGGTGGTTCGACCATCCGTAGATCTCCAGGTTGCTGTGTAGATCTTTCGTGTTCGAAACTTAGTGCTACTTATCACCGTATTACGAGCTGCAGCAAAGTCGATTAGTCAGAAGCCGCTATCTGTTGTAACTTCGTGGAGGCTGTGCTTTCCCACTAATCCGTTAGAGATGTCTTCATTCCCGATGTTTGATTTGACGTCGTACTCTGGACAATCTCTATCCAAGAGATCGCAACAATCCTTGCTAGACTGCTCAGCAATATCGGTAGGGGCGTGTGCACATATTACACTGATGTTTTTTATTGTGGCCTTGATGCGGAATACAACCAGGCGATCACTAATTGGCTTGAAATCCATGACTTTCGATCCAAACCGATTTCCCACGACGAATCTGCATCCAAATATGTGCATTCTTTGATGACAGCTGTAATAAATGTAGAAATTTTACCTTTTCATAATCCCTGATCCTATCCATTGTATCTCCTGGATCGCAGTAATGTCTGCCTTATACTACGTGAGAATCTGTCCTCAGTTTTTGAGTTGCACCTGAAGTGTTGAGTGTTCTTACATTCCAGGTACCAACTCTCAATTCGCAGTCCGTTGTCGTTCCAGGTCTGGTTACCATAAGAGGGGGTCATAACCGAGGCTTTGTACATATATTTGGGGAAAACTTTCAAGATGGCAAATGATGGTGGCGTCATCACCTTCAATAACAGTTCCAAAAATACCCAATAGTGGTTAATTAGTTTTTAATGTTGACATAAAGTTCGGGCTCTTATACAATAACTATTTAACAAAATAATTTGTTTTACCAATTAATTAGTTTGTGAATATTATAGTTACAGAATTGTTTAAATACTGTCAAGGCAACACATCAGAAACGTCATTGCCATTATTAAAGGAAGAACATCTAATAGACCTGGATACTGGGTGAGTTCAATTACTTACATTTTCCTTTTGTTTAAGTATTTTAAAATTGGTCATTAATATTCCAGTTCTGACAATGAAGACCCACAATTTCAATGCTATGAAATATCAGAAATAGAAACTGATGCCAAAACTTCAAGAGACATCGGGAAAACAAAATCCAAAGCAAAGTCCACAAAAAATAAACCTGAAAGTCCTAAAAAATTACCGAAGGAAACCAAAAGAAAAGAGAAAACTCCACCACAAACAAACACCACAAAATATAGCATTTGTCCCTACTGTGGAGATAAATATACTAAATCAGCCCTTGGCTTGCACATCCGCCGGCATATTGGTGATAAGCCGTACAAATGCGACATGTGTGATAAAGCGTTTGTCGAATTGTACGATCTCAAACGTCATAAACGCACACACACCGGTGAGAGGCCACATGTGTGTGCAGTTTGTGGTAAGGCTTTCTCACAGGCAAACAAACTTGCACGCCACAATCTTGTGCACACTGGTGAGCGGCCATATAAATGCGATCTTTGCGAAAAATCATTTACCCAAAGGAATGAATTAAATTTGCATATTCGACGTCATACCGGTTCTAAGCCGTATTCGTGTGGAATTTGTGGTGCAAGTTTCCTTACTGGAACATTCTTGCGAAACCATCAGAGAGCTATGTCACATTTTGAAGAAGAGAAAGAAGATCGTTTTGTGAAGATTCGCGTGTCTAGTCTTTCTCGTTCGTATCGGCGTAAGTGTGCTTCAACAATGTAGGATTCAGAGAATGTTGGACAATAGAATACTTTTGTTGTTCCTACAGTAGGATTCTAATATTAATACAAAGTGAATACATTTTTAACCTAAAATAAAAGTTATGATTAAAAATTAAATGTTTTAGATTTTTGTTATTTCAATTCATTAAGCTGATGTCATACAGGTACAGAAGAAGGCTGCTGTTTCGTCTTTTTTAACAGAAAAATTAAATGCACGATTGGGTCGCGTGCACTTGTTCGTGAAGAGCTTGTTCGTTTGAAAGCGGTAATCTCTGGAACTACTGGTTCGAATGGTATAATTCTTTTTGAGTTGGATTAATTAATGCATGTCCACTGACTGGTTGACAAGCTCCATATGCCCCATTGACAAAAAAAGGCGATTCTATGTCGTGCAAAAACTACCGCGGCATATCCCTGCTTAATGTTGCATACAAAATCCTATCCAACGTACTGTGTGAGCGTCTTAAACCGTTCTGCAACACAATAATCGGCACGTACCAATGTGGCTTTCACACTGAGGCAGATCCTGGAAAAGACCAACGAATTTCTAGTCGAAAGCCACCATCTTTTCATCGACTTTACAGCTGCGTATGATAGCATCCACCGCCAAGAGTTTATGATGGCGATGTCTGAATTTGGGATCCCGAACAATACGCAATGCAGTGTGCAAATGGGTAACAGCTCATCCGAGTTATTCCAAACATGCGCAGGGTTTAGATAAGGAGATGCGTTGTCATGTGACTTCTTCAACATAGTTCTGGAGCAGATAGTACGCAAGGCAGGTGTGAGCACGGAAAACACTATCTTCAACAAGTCCACCCATATCTAAGGCCATGTGGACGACATTGACATCATCGGTCGATCCAAGAGAGCTGTGCTTGAGGTCTTCACAGCGATTGAAGAACAGGCGAAACTCGTTGGTCTTGAAGTGAATGAGGACAAGACAAAGTACATGCTTTGAACAAACAAAGCAACATCTGTCCACCGCCCTGGACAAAAAGTCAGTGTTGGTAGCATTAATTTCGAGGTAGTTAAGGAGTTCACCTACCTTGGAACAAACATCAATTCCACAAATGACACCTCAGTGGAGATCCGAAGAAAAATTACCCTAGCACACCGCTGCTGCTCCGGGTTGGCCAAACAACTGGGTTCAAAACTCTTCACTCGAAAGACAAAGTGTCTGCTATACAAAACTTTGATTTTACCAGTCCTACTCTACAAGGGGAATTGATACTGGACACTTTCGAAAGAAAAATTCTTGGACGGAAGGTTCAACTGCATGAGCTGCACCAAGATGTGAATGTAGTCCAGAAGGCCATGGAAAGACGACTACATTGGCTCGGCCACATCGAGCGAATGGACGACAACGCTCCGCTCCAGCCAAGAAAGTCTTCTAATCACAGCCCCCAGGTTCGAGACGATAAGGATGACCGAACCTACGGTACAAGGACCAAGTGACTGCGGATGCCAGAGCGCTTGGTTTCGGCGACTGGAGAGTGCATGCGAGGAACCATTCACGATGGAAGGCTGCAGTATCTCAGGCTGAGATCCTTCATGGATTGTGAGCCGGATAAGTAAGTATGTAGTTCAATTATCGAGGAAGGCTCTAGCAAAGAATCAGTCAAAAATGTGGAAAAAACTGCATAAAATGTTAATCTTTCTGTTTTTTAACGCGCTTATCTCAGGGACTGCTTAATCAAATTGAACCATTCTTTTAGTATTGAATAGTCAATGTATCGAGGAAGGGTTTAAGCTATACAAAGTAACGCTTATAAGATACGAAAAATAAGAGCAAGGCATCAGTGAAAAGTGTATATGGAAGCTTCGAAGTTAAGAACAATTTCGATTTAAAGAGAGTCCACTGTTTTAGGATAACTTTGTACCAAAATTCCCATGCGGGCATGATGCACAAGTCGAAGACGCACCTCTGGCCGTTGGTTTTCAAAGTCAAATTCCATAAAACTGATGATTTGAAGACATATATCAATAGTGGCGCCTGGCGCCATCTGCCAGAATTTGATCGTACCAACTCGTGGACTCATACACAACTACTTTGCACAGTAAAACACAGCCTATACTACTTCTGAATATTGTAGTTTTCATGCATATCGGAAGATTAACATTTATATGGCAAAACAGCGTTTGGTGGGTCAGATAGTAATCAAGTATAGTCTGATACTGCTGAATATTGTTTTTTTTTTCACACTAACTATAAGATTTTTTGCACAATTGTTGAAATTATTGCAGAAATGATCATAATTTTCATTATACTTGTGTTGTCTTAGATTTTTGACTCTCATTAAAAAACCGCTAAGCCGATTTCGCTTTCGCTCAAATAACCTAATCAGCTCTTAACAACACAATACCGCGTCGAATGAGGCCAATTTTATGACAATACGATGAGTGGTTCGCGAGATAATCGAGCTGAAAAAACTTAACGCACATAAGAACACACACAGACATCATCATAAAAACGCTTGATTCGGATCAGCGTTAGAACCTTGCTCCGATCGGAGCAAATTTCCTCCACTTTTAGGGAAAAATAAAAATCTACTCCGACGCTCCGATTTGTCAAGATTTGCTCCACTTTTTCCACAAGAAAAAAAAATTGTTAACCTAAACTACATGTTAATAACATGTATACCTGTATGTAGCTTAGAGCTGTTTCTTTGAAGAAAATTTAATTAAATGAAATTGTTGTTCCTATACTAATCTTAATCAAATCAAGACGTTTTTCCCTTTTATTGAACATTGAAGAGGTTATACCGATGGGTTATGGGCAACCAACGACGTGACGTGAGATTCATGATGGAATTATTCAATTTAATGGGTAGAATACCGAGAACTGGAATATGTAAAAAAATCCAGCTACTTACGAGGTTTATAAGTACTTTGTAGTACTGTGTAATTAAGAAAAGACATCAGTACAGCACAGAATAGCACAAGTAAATGAAAACTGTCCGAACAAGTTAGAACAGAAAAGATCATCTCCCTGTTTAATCTTTTTGACAGAATAAATATTCCAAGTAAAATAAAAATGAATAAAATTTTCATAATAATGAATACCTTATTAGATTTTTACGAGAAATTTTTTCTTGGCGTAGTAGTAATATTTTTGCTTCCTCGGAAACTCGTCCATCGAGATAATTTCAAAATAAATGTGTGATTGGAAATAAATATAAAAATAATTTGGCTTTTGAAATTTTGACATATGATAGTTTTCACAAAGCTGCACCATCAAAAAATTAGGTGCAGAAAAAATTGTACTTAACTAAGCTGAACAACTTCATGGAACACAAAATGACAGATTGTAGAGCAAGTTGGGGCAAGGTTTTTCCTCATGGAACACACAAACGTTTACTTTTTGGATCTTTTCTGTTCTTTTCTGTGCGGAACAGATTCATTAACAGACCGTTTTTAATTGGCGCAATCTTGAAGTTCAAAAAAGCATTCTGAATGCGTTCAATTGGGCAAAAGTGACAGTTCTGATGCTGATAAGAAGAGAATTCCCTTCTGGTTTTAAACCAAAATGCCTTTTTCCAGATTCCAGTTAAAACGGCTACTTCGAATTTATTTATTTAATAAGAAAAAAGTCTGAAGCTTGGGAAAAATTTCAAAAATACGACAGCACTACGAACTGCGATGTGACCAGGGTCGTGATGATGTTCATCTCAGCAACTTGCATTTTACAAAAAGATGGGAGTTGTTTACATATACGAAATGTCGAATGCCTTTTTTTAACGTTACTTCAACGGTATATGCTCTAGTGAAATAGCCAGTTGTAAGGGGAGGATTAAGATATTCCACCGTAATACCCGCGCCTTCAGGAATGCCCATCAGTTCACCCTTGAGCCCAACTTCGGACTTACAGTCATGTACATAGAATCGTTCTTTACCCGTACTACGCGAATGTGGAACTCGCTTCCACACTCTGTCTTCCAAAGCCATTGCAATATTCAAGAATTCAAAACCAATAATCACCGACATCTCTTTTGACATCCTCTATCCCTTCCCTAATACTCGTACTGTGCTGGAATATAAAGGGTAATGAAAAACGCCCTTGAGTGCGCGTTGATTATAAAAAAAAAAAAAATACAGGAATACAGCTAAGTAGACATTTATTACAGAAATTTCCCTGAAAGGTAAAGATCTTCTTCTTGTTACAAATCTACTCCGAAAATTTTGCATTTGCTCCACTTTTTTTTCAAATTCGTTACGAACTTTTAAAACTTAGGTTCTTACCCTGATTCGGATTCTAGTGACATCGAAACATGGAGATATGCAAAAATTGGAGATTCACATTCGGACCCATTACAATAACTTCCTCTGGGATCTGGGAAGTTAATAATGTAAAATCAAAAACACAAAGGACAAAGCTGCTTTGCTGTTAGCGTTGAGTTACGTATAAAGTTCAAGCATAGGAATTGCTAACAACCTATCACAAAGCAGCTTTGTTGCGCAGCCTTCAATTTGACATATTCTAAGAACCCCGTAACTTAAACGTAACGTGGCAAAAGCTGTAGCAAAAGTAGATATTGATGTTTGTTTGTATGGAGATTTTATTTGAATTTGACTGAAATTTTTATTATTTATTATTGAAGGAAAATACAAAGCTGCGTATGTATGTGGATTTAAAATGAATGAGAATAAACTCTTATTGAAATAGTTGATTACTTAAATGACAGACGTCACACGTCAGTCAAAGTTCAATCCGAAGTACTGTTCTTTTGCCTCAGATGTGAAGTGATGGACGCATATTTCGAACATGATTATGAAATGACGCATAAACTCGGCTTTATCTCTATGAGACTGCCAAACTTTGAAATATCCGTCCCACGCTGTTTAAGTATCCTAGTCAGCTATCGCAGGCACAATACACAGAATACAAGGTATTAGATTCCCGATTTTCTTCTCCTAAAGTTCGCGCATATGTCACATTTTAGAGACCAAAATGTCAAAAGACCACAAACGTTTTTGTTGTGTTATCGGCGTTTCTTTTTGTGCCTTTTCTCACTTCTGTCATCTTGGTCTCTGAGAGATGCGCAATTATATACCTTTTATTCTGTGAACTGTGATCGCAGCACCCACCTTACGCACAGCCTTCTCAGTCCCAAATGTTTGTTTGGTATAAGGTGTACTCCACTTTTAGATAAGCCTACTATGGCTGCTAACTCGCACATTTTCAGTGGGCGGTTATCCAACGATACCCAATTTTATCCATGTTAACCAACTCATGAGCATCTGCTCGTTGATTGCCAATTGGTTATTAAGCAACACTTCAATTTTAACAGCAACGAGTTAAATCTTCCTCATAAATATATTCCATATGTTTAATCAAAACATCATGAAAAAGGGATATCCTGTAAACTGCGCCAACTGCAGAGGAATCAGTCTTCTTAACATCGCCTACAAGATCCTCTCTGCCGTAATATGTGAACGTCTGAAGCCTTTCGTCAACAATCTGATTGGTCCTTATCAATGTGGCTTCCGGCCAGCACGTTGCGGCATTGGAAAAGACCAATGAACTCCAAATCGATACCCACCGCGTATGACAGCATCTACAGACGAACTGTATAAAGCTATGTCTAGTTTTGACATCCCTGCCAAGGTTGGCAACGAGCTTACGGAATCTTTCGACGTCAAAAAAGGATTCAGACAAGGTGATGCACTGTCGTGCGATTTCTTTAACATTGTTCTTGAGAAGATAGTGCAGAACTCCACCGTCAACACTAGAGACACTATCTTCCAAAAATCTGTTCAACTTCTCGCGTACGCCGCCGATGGTATTGATATAATGGGAAGAACACAGCGTGATGTCAATAGCGCCTTTGTGAGAATTGAGACGTAAGTGGCAAAAATGGGTTTAGCGATAAATGAGGTAAAAACGAAGTCTTCGAGGAAGGACACCCAACACCGACGGCTCGGACAGAACGTCACAGTAGACGCATACAACTTCGAGGTAGTAGAAGAGTTTGTCTACCTAGGCTCCGCTATAAACACGGGCAATAACAGCTAATAACCCTTGCTAATCGCTCTTTCTTTGGGCAAAGAAAGCAATTGAGTGGAAAAGCCCTCTCTCGAGCAACTAAGGTAACATTTTACAACACCCTCATCATCCCAGTCCTGCTGTATGGTGCAGAAGCATGGACCTTGACAAAATCGGATGAAAATGCCTTAGGCTGTTTCGAGAGGAAAGTTCTTCGGGTCATCTTTTGCCCCGTGTGCATTGAAGCGAAATGGCGAAGAAGATATAATAGCGAACTTTACGGGTTGTATAACGACATGTACCTAGCCAGAAGGGTCAAGGTCCAGAGACTCGGATGGCTCGGTCATTTAGATCGGATGGACACCAATGCTCCGGCCCGGAAACTCTTCGACACTATTACCGAGGGACGTATAGGAGGAGAGGAAGACCGAGACTCAATGGCGCACT
>CAKKXW010000005.1:43607915-43654400 GCA_920937365.1 Sphaerophoria rueppellii | reverse complement strand
AATAAGGAATGTGTTGCTATTGCCGCTAGATATGTGCGAAACGGCCAAGTTCGTGAAAGCATCATAACGATGGACACCTTTGCTGAATTGAATGCTAAGTATTTTGCAAAACAGACATTAAAAATACTTGAGACCAATGGAATATGCAATAAACGAATATTGAGGTAAGAATTCCTTGTTTCAAAACTATATTATTTGTGTGTACTTACTTTGTTTTCAATCTGTTTGAATTTCATTTCTTAAAGTCAATGCTATGACGGTGCTAGTGTGATGAGTGGCAAAGATGGCGGTGTACAAAAATTAATTCAAGAGCAATTGAACCGAAAAATTCCCTATTTTCACTGTCTGAACCATCAATTTCATTTGGTAATAATCAAAGCAATTGAAAGTGTCCAACTAGTGAAACAATTTTTTGATCAGGTTTGATTATTTTGGTTATCCACTGTGCTTCACACTTATTTAAATATTTTAAGGTTAAACACATTGCTAAATTTTTCCGTCGCCACAAAGTTAAACAACATTACGAAGGCCATTCCATATTAAATCTTATAGAAACTCGCTGGGTTGGCCACTTACGTGCTTCTAAATCCATTCTTTGCAACTATGAACATATCATGGAGACTTTGCCTCAAATCACTGGTGCAGCAGGATTTGACGGTGATGACGTTGCCCTAGCTGCAGGATTGTTCCATGTTATGTGTTCAATCGAATTTGTATTTGCCTTAACGTTTACGAAGGACTTGTTGGAAGTTGTTGAACCGGTCACAAAAATATTACAAGGCCGTGAAATTGGGTACAAAGATTCGATAGCACTTGTAAAAGCGGTTTACCAAACAATACAAAATTTAAGATCACAGAGCAATTTCGAAAAATATGAACTTGAAACAAAAAACCTTTTAAAAAAAATACGTTCTGAAGACGGAGATTTTGCTTCAAGCCGCCCAAATCGACATCGACGACAGTCGAAAATGCTCAACGCTTCGAGTGTGTACTCCACACTTGGAAATCGATCTGAACCAGAGGTCAGCCTTAAATCAGCTTTTTTTGAAACAATAGACATAGTTATAACGGAAATGTCTAACCGTTTTATAAAAGATGATAATATTCTCATGGCCATCGAAACGGGAGACGAAATGGATCTTGAAAAATTGCATCCATTGACTGAGTTAGGCATCACAATGCCAAGTAAAATCGAACTCGAGATCGGTAAGGAATACATAAATAAAATTCGAGCCGACCAGGAAAAGCTTAATATTTTAAGAGCTAAAGAAGGAAAAGAACATAAAAAAATTAAAACCGACATTTTGGCAGAATTTTATAAAGTGCGTCAAGGCATGGAAAACGTTTACAACCTTATCGCAGCCATAGAAACGTTTCCATCTGGAACAGCTGTATGTGAATCGTCGTTCTCAATATTAACGCAAGTCATGCGGCCCCAGCGCATCAATATGTCTACTGACAGACTTAATAATTTATCTTTTCTCGCTTTCGAGAAAAAAAGGCTCGATGAACTTAACTTAGATACGGTTCTTTTGCGGTTTAATACGCAGAAAAATCGCAAAGTTCAATTATTTTAAAAATATAAAAAAAAAAATTAAAAATGATATTTATTATACTGTTTTTGTTTTTTTTTTTTCTAGTATCAATCTTATATGCAATAAAATGACTGCCATCCAAACGCGTGGGGGGGCAAAGCCCCCCCTAGCCCCTGGGTTGCTACGGGGCTGGTTTGTAGAGAAAAATTGTAAAGACCTGCAGTCCGTAACATTTGAATAGCCTCACACGTGTCTGTTTTTAAGATCAGCAGTTTTTTGTTGCTTTTTGATGTGGACATATGAAATTATATGATGTGTTGAAAGGTAGAGATTAGTTCTTCAGATTGAGAGATATTTCAAATAATTTTGAATAGCTAACAGAAAATGTCTCGAAACTATTTCGTTTGGATGCACTAAAATGTTACTTTTTTTGTAACATTAGAATAGAATCACTTTGTGTATCTAAGTTAAAATAAAAAGAGTATTATTTTTGTGCTAATAAAAATGTTTTTCTTTATTTATTAAATTATTTTAATATTTTGTACAACCTCCCTTATTTTGAATAACATCAAAAATGCGGTATTTTAATGAATCATACAATGATTTTAGAAGGTCAAGGGAAATACTGGCCCAGGCCACTTTTATGCCTTCAACAAGGTCTTCTTTGTTCTTGTACTGCTTCCCGCCTTCATACACTTTTCGTGTCAACCAACCCCACACATTTTCAATGATGTTCAAATCTTGTGAGTAGGGTGGCCAGGAAAGTTGTTCTATATTTTGGCCCTGTAAACAAGCTTTAATTATTCAAGCGGTGGGAATTGGCGCGTTGTCTGGCTGGAAAATAATCGGTACCGGTCCAAAAATATCCTGAAGTTGAGGTAAAGCCATTTCCAGTACAGTTTTATAATAAGGTGCAGTCATTCTGCAGTTCACAAAAACCAAATCAATAATGGTTTCATAATCTGATATGGCTTCCCACACCATAACGCCTCCCTCTCGACTGTGGTGACGGTCCAAAAACAGCTTTTCCTTCCTCAAATCATGAAAATAATAATTGTATCCGTCGGCCCCATCAAGGTTGAATTTCTTTTCATCCGAAAATATCATTTTTCTCCAATCGTTTGAGTGACTACTTCCATCAGTATTTAAAGCCAT
Source organism: Sphaerophoria rueppellii (assembly GCA_920937365.1). Taxonomy (NCBI): domain Eukaryota; kingdom Metazoa; phylum Arthropoda; class Insecta; order Diptera; family Syrphidae; genus Sphaerophoria; species Sphaerophoria rueppellii. The sequence continues at coordinate 43,651,710 of CAKKXW010000005.1, read as the reverse complement.
GTGCGATATTGCAAAATTTCGCCGCTGTTGTTTTCATACTTTGTTAAGTGGTGGTTTTTTTTTTCATTTTATGGCACTTAAGGTGTCCGGCACTCTTATAACTCTACTAATCGTCATTCGGCTCACTTCTACCCTAGCTTGGTACCTGATCTTACTAAGAGAATCGGTTGAATTCGATGCTAACCTTATAATCTTCCGTTTATCACGACTTGAAAGTACAGTTGAGGTACGGCCTTTGTAATTTTTTCCATAAGACAATGGATCGCTAATATAGCTGTTCACAACTTTTGTACTTCGATTAATTTTCTTGGCTATAGAGCGATTAGAAAAGTTTTGTTCATGATAGACCTGTATTTTAGCAATTTCCGTTGCACTTGAAGATTTTTTCTACCCATTTTAAAAGAAAACAATGTTATTTCCACAAAAAATAAACCGATTTTCTTTCCCGATAGCTTTCCGATGATCGCGCCACTTGTTTTCGCTTTAAATAACTAAGAATGTAAGATGAGGCTATTCTATTGTTACAAAAAATAAATTCATTTTTCGGACGCATACAAAACAAGCTTAAAAGGTCCAGTTAGCTTAAAAAATGACGAACGCTCTCTTGATCTCAGAAACTTTCGCTCTCGCCATGAAAGCTTATACATAACTTTTTGGATTAAAATCAAAGAGCTCTCAAAACAGGTTCTCAACAAGAAAAATCAATACATGAGGCTATCCAAATTTTACGGACTGTATGTCTAGTTTTGGCATCCCAGAGAAACTCGTCCGTTTGTGTAAGATGACAATGGAAAACTCACGCTGTTCCATCATGGTCGGGAAAAACCTGACGAATGCATTTGATGTCAAAAAATATTTAAGACAAGGCGATGCGTTGTCATGCGATTTCTTAAACTTCATACTTGAAAAGATTGTGCAAAACTTTAACGTCAACACCAGAGGCACAATCTTTCAAAAGTCCGTCCAGTTACTAAGATACGCAGACGACATTGACATAATTGGAAGAACATACCGTGATGTCAGTGGAGCGTTCGTGAGCCTTGATACGGGGGCCAGGAAGATGGGTGTAGTGGTTAACGAGGGCAAGACCAAGTTAATGCTGTCAAGAAGAAAGGACAACCAACCTCGACTTCTTGGAGCAAATGTCAACATAGACAGATTTAACTTCGAGGTAGCTAAGAACTTCGTTTACCTAGGATCCGCTATTAACTCAGGGTTGAAATCAAACGAAGAATCATTCTTTTCAATCGCTGCTTCGTTGATCTTACAAGACAATTATGTAGTAAAGTACTCTCCCGAGCAACTAGAGTGTCACTATACAAAACCCTCAGGATCCCGGTCCTCATGTATGGTGCAGAGACATTGACTATGACAACATCTGATGAAAACGCTTTGGGCTGCTTTGAGAGAAAAATTCTTCGAGTTATTTTTGGTCCTGTCCGCATTAATGGAAAATGGAGACGCATATTCAATCAAGAACGAGCTGTTCAGCGACACTGACCTAGCCAGAAAAGTTAAGGTCCAACGACTTAGATGTAGAACGAATGGATTATAATGCTTCGGCTCGTAGATTCTTCAAATCCAACTCGGAAAAACGTCGCAGAAGAGGAAGACCGCAACTCAGGTGGAACACACAAGTGGTAGAGAAACGGAACCAACTTGGCGTAGGAAACTGGTGACAGCTAGCTAGGGTTCGAGCTGGATGGAGACGTTTGTTGGAAGAGGCCCTGGTCCGACATGGATTTCAGCGCCACCAAATAAGTAAATACAATACTCATTGGTACCACACTCTAATGTAATTTCGTCAAATGCTTATGACGTTTTTAATTGGCAATCTGGAATCTAAAAAAAATCAGAAGGGAAATACTCTTCTTTGTAGAATCAGAACTGTCACTTTTGACCAATTGAACGCTTTCAGAATGCTTTGTTTTACTTCTAGATTGTCAATTAAAAACGCCATTAATAAACACGAACATTCACACATCATTACCGATTTCGTAAATGATAGCTAAATATACGACTCAGGTTTTTAACTTTTTTCACTCGTTTTGTTGTCGTGTGTAAACGTCTGAACGCTTTCATTCGGAATTCTGTTATAAGAAAAGAAACAACGACGAATATGGAAAAAACGATGGTAACTCTCGTTCACAAAGCTCACGAAGATGGAAAAAGTTCGCTAAACCTTAAGATTCCTTGTTAAATAATTTGTTTTATGAAATTAATTATTACTTTACTTGCGGTAAATAAAAAATAAATATTTGTTCAAACTTGCAGTTGAAATTATTGACAAATCAGAACCAGTTCCTGGCCAAGTTGATCGAGGAAACTAACAGTTGGCCATGGGCTGCGAGAGATTTGAGTTTTGTCTTTTCTGTACTTCGGTGTACAAAAAATAGCTGAGATTTAAGTAAATTTTGTTAAAATGCATTAAAGTAATGTAAGTCATAAATAATATTATATCCCCATACAATAAAATCTCTTTTACTATTACTATGTTTTTGCCTAAAATTAAATTAAAAGTAAATGATTTTATCATTTTTAAAAGCAATTGTAACGTTAAAATTAACTTTGTAATGCATATTCTAAAAAAAATGGACACCACATGGTTTGTTATCAACTTACTTATTTTTTACATTTAAAAATATTTATTAGGATTCCACAAATGATTCCAACATTTCAACGGCTAGCACAACTTGTATGCTAAATAATGCAGCCATTAAAGCCAAAATAGTGAGCGGAGAATTTAAAATACAGAACAAAAGAGGCAGGAGTAAAGTCTGGGATACATTCGGTATTATAGAAAACGGAAATGGTAATCCAATTCAAGATTTAGTTGCGTGCAGAAGTTGTTTCTGTGTTAATAACTGTTATAAGAAACATACCTCTAATTTGGTCAGCATAAGTGCTTTGTTTTACAAAAGTTCAAAACTGATAGTTTGATTGAAAAAATTAAAGTTGACGGACGGTAGAAAATTGTTGACCTTTTAAACTTGACGTAGACTCTATGTTTAAAAATATGGCTTAATTCTTAATAACTATTGGCGCAAAATATGGAAAAAAATGTGGATGTTGAATAATCCACACCCAACTATAATTTCTCGAAACAAAACAATTTCATACAGCAAATACTTTAATATAGTAAAGGCAGAAATAAAAACAATTTAAAAAAATGGATATGGACTAACATCAGGTATTTGGACTGATAACTTCTTAAGAACACCATAAATATTTCATTAACAATTCACTATGTAAAGGATGGAAATATAACTTCTAGATTACTTGGTTTAAAATCTATGAAGGGTAAATCGTGTAGAGGTAAGCTACTTTAAAAGTTATTTAATAGCATACCTACCAACTATCAAATTATTTTGTTGTTTTTGTAGTTCAAAACACCAAGTCCAAAATCATTAACCTCTTAAGTGGGTTTGATTGCGACCAAAATGAATTAGCAAACTTAACAGTAATACATGAAATTGCACTTTATTTATTCCCTCCAACAAATTAACTCAATCTACCGAAGTTGAAAACAAAAACTATTAAATTCCACGATGCAGATATAATGTAAATGAAATACCTGAACAGGTAAAATGGTCGATGGGTGTTGTAGGATGTGTGGACGTATGCTGTATCTTTTCCTACACACCAAGTGTTTACTTTACCTCCAAGTGGTAGCCACCGGGTAATGGAACGAAAACGGACTATGCATTGAGAGTTTGTACCTGGAATGTGAGAACACTCTACACTCCAAGTGCAACTCAAAAACTTGAAACTGTCCTCACGCTATATATGCTGTTATCAAAGAATGCACATATTTGGATGCAGATTCGCCGTGGGAAATCGGCTTAGATCGAAAGTCATGGATTTCAAGTCAATTAGTCATCTTCTGGTTGTAATCCGCATCAAGACCACACTACAAAACATCAGTCTAATATGTGCACAAGCCCCTACCGATGATGCTGAGGAGTCTAGCAAGGAAGATTTTTACGACATCCTGGAAGGAGCCTACGGAGCCTGTCCAACATGTGTACTCGGAGATTTCAATGCAAAAATCGGGAAGGAAGACATCTTTGGTGGATTAATTGGAAAGCACAGCCTCCAAGAAATTACAACAGGTAACAGCTTCCGACTAATCGACTTTGCTGAAGCTCGTTATATGGTGATAAGTAGCACTAGGTTTCCAAGACGAAAGATCTACACAGCAACCTGGAGATCTCCGGATGGTCGAACAACCAACCAAATCGACAATGTGCTAATCAGCGCATGGCACGCATCCAACATCTGGACCGTGGTCACTTTCCGAGCAGCACTGACCACTTTCTGGTACTGGCTAAGTTTCAGAGCTCGATTATCAAACGACAAAAAAACACGTGCGGCCCAAAGAAAGAAGTTCAACATCGGTTGCCTTAGCACTCCGGATAATGCCAGACACTACAGTCAGTGACTCTCCGCCGGCCGTCCTTCCAAATACCACAGATGGGAACACCTTGTGGAACCAATATCGCGAAATAGTTAAATGTGTAGCCGAGACCACCATAAAAAAAGAACCCGGGCTATGATGATGAGTGTGCGTTATTGAAAAGAGGGACGGAAAATGCACGTTTGCAGCAGCTGCAACGGAAAACGAGAGCAGCAAGAGAAGAGTACTGAACAAAAACGAGAAATGAGAAAGAGACCCTGCGAATTAAGAAAAGAGCACCCGCAGTTTCTCAGCTCAAAGATCGAGAAGAGTCTCGGGGCAAGAACAACACTCGGCGTTTATTTAAATGGTCGAAGGAATTAGCTTCTGGTTTAAGAACCGGGACAGAGGCTCTTCGAAACAGTGAAGGAAACCTAGTCACCGAAGCACAGGGAATTGTAGATGTTTTCAAGCAGCGAGCGAGCTAATGACGAAAGAGAAGCAAGACAAGTCAATGAAGACCCAGTCTCAGCCCCCAGCAAAGAAGAGATGAAAGCAATGCCGATCGATGCAACGGAACGCTAAAAAATGAGAGCATATGAAACCCCATGCTCCAGCACAAAAAGTGCGATCCTATACCTATTACATGCAAAAACTACCGAGGCATATCCCTGATACATACATATAATGCTATCGAACGTATTGTGTGTGCGTCAATCTTTTTGCAACACAATAATCGTGCACGTGGCAGACCAAATATTCACACTGAGGCAGATCCTGGAAAAGACCAACGAATTTCAAGTCGAAACCCAGCATCTTTTCATCGACTTCAGAGCTGATGCCTATGATAGCATCCACCGCCTAGAGCTTATGGTGGCGATGTCTGAACTCGTGATCCCGAACAAATTGATGCAGTTGTGCCGCATGACGCTTTACAATACGCAGGGCAGTGTGCAAATCGGTAACAGCTCATCCGAGTTATGCCAAACATGCGCAGGGTTTAGACAAGGAGATGCGTTGTCATGTGACTTCTTCAACATGGTCCTGGAGCAGATAGTGCACAAGGCAGGTGTGAGCACGGAAAACACTATCTTCAACAAATCCACCCAGCTCCTAGGCTATGCGACGACATTGACATCATCGATCGATCCAAGAGAGCTGTGCTTGAGGCCTTTACAGTATTTTAAGAACAAGCGAAACTCGTTGGTCTTGAAGTGAATGAGGACAAAACAAAGTACATGCTATCAACAAGCAAAGCAATATCTGTCCACCGCCTGGGCAAAAATTCAATGTTGGCAGCTGCACTTTCGAGGTAGTTCAATAGCTCACCTACCTTGGAACAAACATCAATCCCACAAATGACACCTTAGTGGAGATCCGAAGAAGAATTACCTTAGCAAACCGCTGCTGCTTAGGATTGGCAAAACAACTGGGTTCAAAACTTCTCACACGATTGACAAAGTGTCTGCTATACAAAACTTTGATTTTACCAGTCCTACTCTACAAGGGGAATTGATACTGGACACTTTCGAGAGAAAAATTCTTCGACGGATTTTCGGTCCCGTATGCGACGATGGCCAATGGAGAAGAAGGTCCAACCGAGAACTGTGCGATTTGTATCAAGATGTGGATGTAGTCCAGAAAGACAAGAAAAGACGACTACATTGGCTTGGTCACTTTGAATGAATGGACGCCCGCACGCTCCAGCCAAGACTCGCAGCCCCTCAAGTTTGAGACGACAAGGAAGATCGAACCTACGGTACAAGGACCAAGTGACTGCGGATGCCAGAGCCCCTGGTTTTGGCGAATGTGAGGACCGTACCGTGAAGGCTGTAGATTCAGGCTGAGATCTTCATGACTGGAGCCGTCAAGTAATTTTCGTATAGAATTCGCAACTCCTCCCTTACCCCATCCCATGGGTTTCAGAACAAATTCAAAATTGAAACAAATTTAAGCAGACACGAATTTATATTAATATTTTAATATTTATTTGAATAATAATATTTATGTGAACCAGTATGCAACTTAAAATTAATAAAAATAGTTAATATATTTTATATGTTTGCGGATATAATTACAAGTACTTAAATGCAACACTTTTACAAGAACAAAACTTTACAGCACCGCCACCGGCTTCACATCCTTCAGATAAAGTTCAAAAGTCTTATCCTCCTGCAGCGCTGGATCAAAGTCATTTATGATTTTTGTCAGTTTCGGATTATCCAACATCGTCGTGTGGCTACCTTCTACGAATTTAACTGTTACTGTACTCTCTGTCAATTTGGACAAACAGTAATCTTCTTCAACATCTACCATTGCTACTTCGGATGGTCGAACTAGGGTAATCGGAGCTTTCAATACATCTAATGATTCGAGATCAACTTCGGCGGCCATTTTTACACGATTGAACATGGCCCTGACCATGACAAGGGCATACTCTTTGCTGTAGAGTGTTTGTTTATCAACAAATTCCATGAATTTTTTCATTTTTTCATCGACAGTCTTTAGTGACAGGAATATTTTCGCCGCTGATTCTGTTGATTCGTTGGGAAAGATTTGATTGACAATTCCGGATAGAAGTAGATTGTAGAGATCTGCATCCTTGTAGTCAGCGCCTAAATGAGCCAGTGTCAGAGTTTTCAAAAAGTGAGGTGCCCCATCGATCAGAAGAACCTGTCCTCGGTAACCTGCCTTCTCCAAGAAACTGGCAAGACTGAGAGCAATAAAAGTACCAAAGGAATAGCCGATAATGTAAAATTTCTCCGATGATTTCAAAACAGATTTCACATTCTGAAAAAAAAATATAAATGTATCTTATAGGGATTTTGATTGGATCTCTTAACTCACATCAAAAACGGCTTGTGTTACGTCCTTAATTGTTGTCAGATCAGCAGTTTGATGCAGTTGCAAAACCGTTGATTTTGAGAATAAGCGTTTGCCTATTGCATACCAGGCCTCTCCGGCTGTGCCTTCCAAGCCAGGAATTATTATACTCGGATTGAGGTTAAGTTTCGACGTATCAGCAGACGTCTCCAAAGGAAACATGACTTTATTGCAATTAGCTTCATCACCCAGATTACGCAGCAACAGATCCATTCCTAATGGTGTATTCTCAGAAGTGAGCACTAGTTTGACAACATCGTCCTGTTCACCTTCCCTAGCAATTTCATATTCTTGAAGCTTTTGGAATGTCAGAGATCGCAAATCTTGTGGCGAAAGAGACAGTTCAAAATCACGTTCGAGGGTTTGCTTGATTTCAACAGCCATCAATGAATCCATGCCCATTTCTGAGAGTGTCATTCCAAGTGACACAGATTTAATATCTCTTATGCTCATGATATTCATCACTGTTTCGGTTATACTTTCATTTCCGCCACGACCAACGCGTTTCTCTGCAACAACCATACTAGCAACAATTGCATCTGGAGTTGGAATCAAATTATCCAATTCCTGTAAGCACGATGATATTCTTTGTTGTAGAGTTCCTCCGATTTCCATGTCAATCTTGTCTTCAGCCATATCAGCGACCAGGCCAACTTCACCCACAGCACCCCATTGGACAGCTTTGCCAGGGAAGCCGTTGGCAATACGGTCTTCAATAATTCGTTCCATAATAGAATTTGCCATGCCATAGTTTGTTTGACCAGCATTACCACGCCCACATGAAACGCTCGAGAACACAACGAATTGTTCCAAATTCGGACACATTTTCCGCGACAATTCATCTAGATATTGGGTCGCAAAAGCCTTAGGAGCAAATGATTCCAAAAATTTCTCAGCTGAAAGATTGCTAAATAGCCCGTCCCTTAGAACAACTGCAAGATTAAATATTCCACCGACTGGTCCCAGAGTAAGAGCTTCTTTCAGCAGTGCTTCACAACCCGCAAGAGTTGTTATATCCGCAGTGCTAACTAGAATTTCACAGCCATACGTTTTCCAAAGTCTGAAACAGTAATAAATGTTTCCGGTTTCTTAAAACTCTTGCAAAAAAGTTTAAACTTACGCTATTCTATAGCTCTGATAGTCCTTGGAGATACCTCGACTTGAACTGAGCACAAGTTTTCTTGCACCTCTCATGACAATCCAATCGGCCAACTCAAGTCCAAATCCACCAAGTCCACCAGGAATAACATAACTCAATGCATGATTAAAGTAGACTTGTTTCAATACAGCAACTGGCAACGTATATGGAGAAGTGTCGTCATTTCGTACTTGGACTAGCACCTTGCCAATATGTTTTCCACCAATCAGATGCCTGAAGGCTTGCTCGATTTCGTTTGCTTTAAAGACAGTAGTTGGCAGCGGTTGGATAATGCCACAGTCAATATCATCATCAATCATTGATTTTAGTTTCTGAAATTAAATGCTAAAGATTTGCTTGCAAGACAAAAAATTTGGACATTACATAAATAAGTGAATCAGGAGCATTGAGAAGTGTATCGGCTAGAACGGCGTGGAAAGTTATTTCCTTAAGGAAACATCCCATGCCAAGCTTACTGTCGTTAGCCATATCAAATTTGCCAATTTCTAAGAAATGTCCCTGTGCTGCCAGACAACGAACGGATGCAAGCAATTTTTCTTCTGACAGTGAGTTCAGGACAAAATCAACACCCCTACCATTAGTTTGCTCTTGAATCATGATTTCAAATGACGTATCACGTGAATACCCAATATGTGAATCTGTCAAATAATAAAATTACTAAAACTCTCCAAAAAAAATCGAACAAACCTACCTTGTAATTGGGGAAATGTCTTCAACAGAAATTCCCTCTTTACTTGCGTGCTCACTGTTGTAAAGACTTCCAAGCCATATGCAAGTGCTACCCGTATCGCTGCAAGGCCAATTCCACCAGTGCCGGCGTGTATTAGAATACTCTTACCCTTGCGAATGTCTACATGCATGAAAAATGCATAATATACCGTTATATACACAACCGGCACAGTGGCGGCTTCCTGAAGTGACCACTCATCCGGAATATTCCAAATCAGTTTTGACGGTTTCTCGACATACGATGCAACACCACCTCTATGGACCATACTCATGATACGCTTACCAGTTTTGCAATTAATACCCGAATACTCAAATCCCAGTATGAGACTTAAATCCATTCGACTACTGCCATTAAGTTCAGCGGCCAATCGTCCAGTGGCTAACATGACATCACGGAAATTAATCGACGAGTACATGATTTTGATTTCACAGTCCTTGGGAGAGAATGGTCCTTCGAACCAACGAAGAGATGATAAGTCTCCACGATGAATAACATTACCATAAATATGGTCAGCTCGAGGAGTTACATGGTTTTCTGTGTTCAACTGCAAATGCCGGTATGTTCCCCATTGCCCCTAAAGTACCAATATGTCAATTTAACTGCTTACAATGATGTCAACTTACTTACATTACGATAGACGTTGACTCCTAATCCAAGAGCTAGTTGATCCTTATAAAAAGCATTTTGTAGATCGAATTCTGGAGCTGACACATCATCGACAAGCACACATCGAACCAAATGACCATCTGGTTCCTTACGTAAGCAATTAGTCAAGCCCAGCAATCCGTTGAATTTGTCATTCTCAGCATAGAGAATGACAGGACCATTCTTCATAGCCTCTTGAACTTCTGCTATCCACTTGAATTTCATATCGCTGGAAGTTATTTTGATAGCAACTGGTTCTCCCAAGAATTTGCGCTTTTCTCTCTGTAAAAGCAGAATCACTTCATTCTCATCAGTTGGAATCACCAACACTAATTTCAAATCACTCGGAATTGACATATTCGAATCGTACAATTGACCTTGTGTCTGTCGAGCTATTAAAAATCCATCATCCGTAAGACTCTTCAGAGCCAGCGCTAGCAAATTCTCATGACTGAACAGATTTTTAGCAATGATAAAGTAACAATTCGATTGTGTCGATAATTTTCCATTTTCTACATGCACTCCAGGCAACTCTACACTCTGACTTGACAAAAACATATAATCTCCAGTGACAACTGGCAAATCTTCAACTGCGTCCAAGAAGTAACCAATAACTGGAGCTTCGTGTTCTGTGTCCACTTCGACTATTTTAATTTTAGCCGCTGGTTTATTTTCCAAACTCAACTGTACACACAATCGTGCTGCGTCACTTAAGCTCATTTTTGGTGTCGGGAAATGCGGAACGAACTGGTAACTCTCCAATACTGGAATGCCTGGTGGACGTTTTCGTTGAATTGGACTGGCATGTAGTCCCATCATTTCAACACCGCCCGCAACCACCCTGTCGAATTTTTCACTCGCATAAACATCAAATACACGATCTTCGGGATTCATTTTCGACATCATATCAAAATGATGCCTTCCATTGATACGGAGCTTTCGAATCTTTGTTGGCAAGAGAAGAGTTCGTGAATCAGTGCCAACAATATGAATTTGCAACATTGCATCCATGAATGCGACCCAATTGTATTTCCATTCGATTTGTCCATATTTGCCATCACTGCGGGCAGCCCGAACAGCTTTGAAAGTTCCATTATAATGATAACCTCGCAGTTTTAATTCCTTGTAGAAATCCTTCTGTGCCATCATAGGGAACTCAGTATTTTCATCTAGGGGTATTTGCATAGGGGGCGGTGAGTCACCGGATATCTCACGAATGCTCCCTGTCACAACAACACTATTCGATTCTGTGATCTATTTAGGAAGAAAACTTGTGTTAAGAAACAAACCTGTCTTCATTCATAACTCACCTCAAAATTGCCAGTTCCATAATGAATCATTACTTTGAGTTCCACACCGCCACCTACAGTTATTGGAGTTGCTCGAACAAATCGAACATCTTCAAACTCAACTGAAACATCCATATAACTTGGTCCGTGATACATAAGTGAAAAAGTCTCCCAAACGCATTGCAAGTAACCAGTTGCTGGGACAAGAATTTTTCCATCGATCACATGACCACTTAAGTACTCCTCATCGTCACTTTGAAGATTAACATTGAAGACTCGTTCACCGCTGGCTTTGGTCTTCATGTTCTCGTATTTTGTGACAAACCAATCTTCATTGTGATCCCATTTGATTAGGGCGGCAATTCCTGGTGTTCCTCGCGAAACCGGAAATTGAACGGCAGGATAGAGATTCTCAAATGGAAGCGAAATACCATTGTTGAAGAGTCTACAAAAACAGATTGTCAAAATCAAAGAATGGCGAATATATTGACACAACTCACTTTCCAAGTGCACCCAAAAAGAATAGTGCATTATTTTTGCTACCCCTTTGAGTTAACGGATATGAACACCGCCCGGCATTGAGCGTCTTAAAATCGCCTGCAATAGTCCATGAGGTGCGATTTCGATGGTCAATGCATTTTTCGGAAGCATAGCAAATGTTTCTTCAAACAAAACACTGCTCAAAAGATTATTTGTGTGGTATTCAGCTGAGCACAGATCACGCCCAGTTTGTTCCCATTCGGATTTGGGCACACTTGAACTTAACCATTTCGCAGATCTCTGCTTCGGATGGGGAATAGTTGCCTTAAGGTATTTTAATAGTTGAGGACCCATATGGGCAATATATCGCGAATGATAAGCAATATTTGAGCACGGAACTTCTTTGGCGAAAATTCCCTGTGATCTCAATTCGTCCACAAAACGTGTCACATCTTCGGCGGGTCCTGAAATCGTACTCGAATCTTCACCATTATGGCATGCTACCTCAATACTTTTTGGTACTATGTGAACGATCTGCTTGTAGCCCATTCCAATCGCAGCCATAGAACCACGAATTTTCTCAATTTCTAAACTAACCTTGCCACGGTAATAGGCAGCAAGAATCATTTGCTCTGGTGTGAAACCTCCATCAGCATAGCCACAACCAAGTTCGCCCACAGAATGTCCAATAATGTAGTCTGGCTTTAGATTCATGGCTCTCAATACATCAACCAGACCAATTTGAATGGCAGCTATGCCAACGAATGAATGCAAAATATTATCAAACATGTGTGAGTCGGTTGACGTTAGAATGTCAATCAGATCTAGATTCTTCGATTTGAGCACATTATGACAAAGTTGAATCGAGTTACGGAATATTGGTATTTCCATCAGAGATGCACCCATTTGGATCCATTGTGATCCCATTCCACTGAAGACCCAAATAAATGGCCGCTTGATACCAGTATAATGCTGAATGTCCTTTACAAGACACTTGGCATTCTCTGAACCGTTCTTTGCGAAGATACCAAAGCCCCGGAAAACTAAGCCGGAGACATCATCTCTTTGAATGTTTTGCAATAATCGAACAAACTCAGCGTCAAGAGGACGTTTTTCAATGGAATCTAGAATAGTTGTGACCGCTTGTTCGGTTCTTCCGGCCCATCCAACAATTCGAGGGATCTCATCCAAAGGCACACCGTGATTTATTTTCTCCTTATCACAAGCTTTAAGCAATGCATGTGCATTAGCACCACCAAATCCAAATGAATTTACACCAATATACGGCTTTGGAAGGGGTTCAACGTCCTTGACAACAGTCAATCTTCCCTCGGCTAAGGCTGGAATCTCCTTCTTGATACTATTGAAATTGATATTTGGAGGAATTTTTCCGTGTTCAAATGCAAAAACTGCTTTCACCAAAGAACATATGCCGGAAGCAGCTTCCGAATGGCCGACATTAGATTTAACCGAGCCAACAAGAAGTGATTCAGTTCGTTGACTGCATAGAACATTGTCAATGGCTCTACACTCTTCGGGATCTCCAACAATTGTGCCAGTGCTGTGTGCTTCTAGGTAGCCCAAATCACTGGGCTTGACATCGACGTCAGCATAGAACTCCCGAAGAAGTTTCTCCTGTGTGTTGCCCGAAGGGTATGTGATACCCTCAGGCTTGTAACCGTCGCAATTTGTCTTGGAATAAATAACTTCGGCGTATATACGTTTAGCGTCACGTTTGCGCTGTAAAAACATGCAGTTTACTGCTTCGGCACGAGTGTAACCAGACGCATCTTGATCAAATGGACGACAATAACCATGCGACGCCAATACTCCTAACCTACAAAATTGACATACATTTTATGAACTCCTTGATTTATGTAGATATTGCACCTACCTAGCAAACTGAAGTGTAACAAAGGGATGTAATAGCAAATTAGCACCACCAATAATAGCTGCATCTATTTCACCATTTCTTAAGGCCGTAAATGCATTGTCAAGTGCGTACATAGAACTCGAACAAGCCGTATCGACCAAATACGATGGCCCATTCAAGCCCAATGCATAGGAAATACGATTTGCAAGCATAGCTCGACTACAGCCAGTTATGCCAAAACCACCCGATGATACTTTCTCATAGAACCATGTCTTCTCCGATTCGGAAATGCACGATCCAACGTAAACTCCAGTTCGAGATCCTCGCAGATCTTTGGGATTGATGCCAGCATCAATAACTGCTTCATAAGCGACTTCCATTAAAACACGACACTGTGGATCCATGGTATGGGCTTGCTTGAAATGCACGCCGAAGAAAGTGGCATCGAATTTTTCAAGTTCGTATAATTTGCCGGCTCGTTTTGGAATTTCAGGATTGAAATGCCTCCAGCGACGTTCATCATCGTCGACCATATCGATCTAATAAAGATGAAAAATAATAACGAATAGTTCAAGATCAATAAAATCCACGACTGGCTACCCCATTTCTATCTCATGAGTCGTGATGAAAAGGTAAAAACTAAAGAATTTTCTTACACTAAGAAAAATCGTGAACCCAACTCGCTTTATTCACAGAATTTTTAAAAAAAGTAACGGAATATTCAGGCAAAGTGTCGGAAACGCCGTTTCTGACTATATATTTCTTCAACTTTATAAAATATCAAAAAGTCATTTATGCTCAAATTATACTTGGTAAAATTTCATCAAAATGTAACCGTTCCAAAGATATAGCGTTTCCAAAATTTCAAAATGTCGGATATCGAATTTTCCGCATCTCATTTTTGACTTGTAGTTTATTGCAGTGACAATCAAAGCAGATATATATAAATAGGTCCGTTCCACACTCAGTTTAAAACTGCCGAATCTAGTAATATTTGTTTTTTTTTTTGGTCAGAGTCTGTTCCCAACTTCAAAAATTGTGTAGAAGAGAGCGCTCACGAGAGAGTAAAAAATTTCCTCACCCTGACAAATTTAGTCCAAAGAATTTCTTCTGGCAGAAATATGAGTTCTGTCAAATGAGAATTTGACATGCGTCAAACAGAAAAAAAAACAATCCAGTTTTGTAAATTTTTCTTGAACTTGGTTTCTTGAATTTGTAAATTTTCTCTCTGAGAGAGTTTTCCCCACTCCTCAGAATTTGACAGATTTCCTAATTTAGTGTACAAAAAGTCTGGAACAGACCTAATATTGGGGTTTTTTTCTCTATCACGGAACTATCAAACGAAAATGTATGTTTATAGAGAAGTCACATCAGACGGAAAACAATTTAAGTGCCGAACTGTCAATTTTGTGAAATCACTTAGCAAATACATACAGTGCCTTGCATAGGTATAACCGCACCCGGAAAAATGCATTTAAAAGAAAACCTACAATAGGAGTGACTCCTTACTATTTTTTTTATTGAGTTACATCACTGATGCAGCAAATTGAGAAGAAAATAAAGTACCGTTATTTCCTCTCCTGGTGTTTAAAAATTAAAAACAGATTTTGATGTATTGCAAAAATATAACCGCACAATGCAAATCTGTTTGAAGCTGCATTCAGTCAAGTGCTTTCAAATAAAAAACAATAATGCCACGCGGTACGCATTTAAGCGATATTGAAAACGGCAAAATCTTGGCTTTTCGGTCAAACGGCCTAAGTCTTAAGGCTATTGGAAGACGAATTTCACGATCGGATCGTGTCGTTCGAATTTTTTTAAAACATACAGAATCTTATGGGAGAAAAATAAGACTCGAGCGTCCGCAGAAGCTGACACGTTGCAACAAGAGGCGTTTAATCAATGTTGCATCCAATTCGGTGCATTCTTAGTCGGAATTTCGTAACGAATTGGGGTGGAGTGATTGTTCGGGGTAAAATGGTGCCAGCTCCAAATTAAACAGCAGCCCACAAACAAAAAAGATTGGAATTTGCCCGCCAAAACATGAATCGGGATTGGAAAACCGTAAGTGATTTTGTATTAATCTACACTAAAATCTCGTTATTCCAAATGTCATACTGGTATGAATGTTTTTTTATTGGGTTATTTCTAGTGATGAAAAAATGTTTAATCTCGATGGGCCAGATGGTTCTAGCGGATATTGGCACGATTTGAGGAAAGAGATAAAGTTTTTTTCCAAGAGAAACTTTGGTGGTGGCAGCTTTTGTATATGAAACAGCTAGTACTATCAAGATTGGTTTTCTGCTTGGTTTGACAGATCTTCTGTCAAACCAGGCAGCGAACACACAATACAAACTTATGTAAAAAAAAAACTGCTTCTGTGAAAAATTCTAAAGATGACACCACCATCGTTTTCCATCTTGAGACCACTCCCCAAATAGATATACAAAGGTGGCAGCTGTATGGTTTGGGGGGCCTTCTGTGAGCGTGGTAACGTTGCACTTGCCTTCACCTCTACCAGAATGAACAGTTCTGTCTACACTTCGTTCCTTGAGGAGAATTTGGTACCTTATTTAAGACGATTTCGCCGAGTTGAGCATGTCTTCCAGTAAGATAACGCCCCAATTCATGTAAGTCGTCAAAGTTTGGATTGGTTCGAATCGAAAAACATTAATTTGATGGAGTGGCCGTCACATTCTCCAGATTGAAACGCCATCGAAAATCTTTGGGGAATTTTAACTCGCAAAATTTATGCCCATAATAAGCAATTTGCTAGTGTTGCTGAGCTGCCAGAGGCAGTTGTGATAGAATGGAACGCTTTAGATGACTCCATATTGAAAAATCTAGTTAAAAGTATGCCAAAAAGAATTCTAAGATTGGTGGAAAACAGAGGCAACAAAATTGCATATTAATTTTTTGTTAAAAATGAACTTAAAACAAAGAAAAAACGAAAAATCAATAAATGCGGTTATATTTTTGCAATACATTAAAATTTGTTTTTAATTTTTAAACACCAGGAGAGGAAATAACGGTACTTTATTTTCTTCTCAATTTGCTTGATCAGTGATGCAACTCAATAAAAAAATAGTAAGGAGTCACTCCTATTGTAGGTTTTCTTTTAAATGCATTTTTTCGGGTGCGGTTATACTTATGCAAGGTACTGTATACGAGATTGCCCTCCTTCAGCGTTTCTCTCGATTTGCTCGTTTGAAGTGCTTTCTTTTGATGACAATATTCACCAATAGTCAATTATCGTCAAGTATTTGTCGTTTTGGAACGTTACGATTCGTAACAAAAATTACATCATCAAGTCGTTCTGAAACGTATTGTTCACTATTCCCAACTAATCTCTGGGAAATTAGTTGGGAATGTTTGTCAAAACGATTTGTTTGTTAATACATATTTAGATAGTGGACAGGTTCAGCTGCGTAAGGCACTTGAAGTGAAGGCAAATTGCACGTACCTGATTGGTCAAATGTCAAAACAAATCTTTCCATTTTAGTCAGTTTCATTGGAAAGTAGACTTGAAAATAAAGGCAAAAATGTTTGTAACAGCTGTTTGTTTACTGTCATTTGCTTTTGACATACAAAAAATTCACATCGCACGTGAACTTTAAGGGGCCGACCCATAGAATCCGTCGGCGTTAATGTATACGTTACTGCCAACGTATTTGCCGGAGAGAACCGTTCCATAGAATACGTTGTATACTTTAACAGTCTCATTTGCTTGGTGTAATAATTATTCACAAAACCGCAAATCTGAACAAAAATTTTTAAATTTAAATATCAAAATCTTGTCATATTAATTTTTTTGCACAAAATTTTGATCATTCATTGCTTTTCTTTGTTGCTGTGGGAACACATTGAATTGACTGCTCGTCAAATTTAGTTGTCAACGGATCAACGGCAAAAAGTAGAAAGTTGAGCAACTCTATCCGTCGTATCCGTCACTTGCGTTGCTTATGGGACGTGTTTCATAAGAAAATGTATATTCTAGTGCTGTCAGTTGAAATTGTCAACGCTGACGCACTGACGGATTCTATGGGTCGGCCCCTTTACTCAGTGAGTACGGTTTGATTTTAACTAATTTAACAGTTTTAATAAAAATTAAATCTAATTTTTGGCAAAATGGCCCAACGTATGAGCTTGAAAACGCCGAAGAGATTTTCAAACGCCTTAACATATTTATTTTCTTAGGCTTGGCATTTTTCGTTTTTTATTTACAACTAGCCGACCCTGCGAACTTCGTCTCGCCACCCCTCAGAGCAAATTAAGAATAATTACAATTAACAAAGATATTGCTCAAATGCAATGTGATTTGCTTGAATCCCATTGAAATAGAGAACTTCATATATCTGAATTTTTCCAAGCCTTACAACTAACATTCTTCTTTCATTATTTCAAATTTCGTTGAAAATTCCACAAATTTTCATTCTTCCGGTGTGTTTTGACTAAGTATTTCACGAAAATCAAAATTCCATCCAGCTTTCTATTGCCCCCCTTTTTTTCTGACTTTCTTATAAGACTTTCCCAAAATTTTGTTTTTATTAAGGCTATATCTACACTGAAAGTTTTATAAGAAATTCATTGAGGATTGAGCGGATTAAGAGTCGCTAAAGGATATACAAACATACCAATAATGCAACTAAAACTCTCGTTCTCTCGCAGAGTTTTCCGAGTTTTCAATCCAAAATTATTCATTTTTCCCTTTGAAAACCAATGAATTTCCGATTTTCCATCAAGAACTTCTATTTTCCATTTCAAAATTTTCCAGTTTTCATTTGTAGACTAATGCACCAATTACATGAGTTTTCCTTTGAAGACCAGTGTGTTTTCCGAGTTTCCATCGATAAATTCCAAATTCCAATGCACCTACAATTACATGCAATTTTCCCATTGAAAACCCAGGTTTCCGAATTTTCATCAGAATCCTATTTTCCATTCGAAAACCCATTTTGAAATTTTTCCAGTTTTCATTTAAAATTTTCCAGTTTTCCAATTGAAAACTAATGCATCCACAATTTCATGCAATTTTCCATTTGAAAACCAATGAGTTTTCCGAGTTTTTCATCAGGAACTTTCTATTTTTCCATTCGAAAACCCATTTCAAAACAAAAACTTCCAAGCAAAAACAATCTACTCTCCGACCTTTGTTTGGTTTTTCCAGTTTTCCCACTGTTCCATGAGGTTTTTCCAATTTTTTTTTTCACAGAAATCATCACTAAATACAACAATATCAACCATGAAAATTTATAGATGTCTGTTGGGCCATTTCGGAGTCTATAAGAGACATACAAACAAACACACATCCACACTACTTCGTGAGATATTGAACAGTAAAAATTTCAAAAACCATAATTGACTCACTGACTGACTGACTCACTGATCATCAAAATTATGAAGCACTTCTAACAATAGCAGAATCTTGAAATTTGGTACAAAGGTAGGTTTTCAGGTGTATACAAAGGAAAAAAATGTGCACGACTGGGTCGTACGAACTTGCTCCTGCATGCTAAAACTAAATATTAATGATTACTTTTATGTTCCAAAAATTGAAAAAGTAGTGTTAAAATAAGAGATATACTTTAAGCAATTCTGATTACACTCTTACTTACAGCTTACACTTAACTCACAAAAAAAAACTCAATATATAAAAAAAAATTAGAATTTATTAAAAAAAATTAAAATTTGAAAATGTACCTCGTAAATACAATTAATTCCAAAAATTTAAATGCCAAACGAATTCAAACCGTATTCTTGATTTATTGAATTTTTTTTTGAAAATCGTCGGAGCCGTTTTTTTTTTTAATTAATTTTTTATATATAAAATTTTTCAAAAATGTCCTAAAATTAATTTGGGTATGCAGTTTTCAAGACCATGTGAATATACATATTATACTTCAATTTGGATTTTTAAAATTGATCTTTTGAGATACAAAATTTTGAAAAAAAAAAATTTAATATTTTTTATAAATCCAAAAAAAAAATTTGAAATATTATTTGAACAATATATGCGTACTTTCAAAAAAAAACTTACGCTGATCGGACTTTCATTTTTCGAGAAAATCTAATAACAAAAAAACGGTTCTATGGGAGGTACCGTTTTGGAGCAATACAAAATTTTTTTTTTACATAAAATACATGAATGTTTAAAAAAATAAAACTCGAGGAAGTTTAAAAAAAATCGTAGGAGCCGTTTTGGAGAAAATTTGAAGTTTTGGTTTTTGGCCAAAAAAATCGTATGGTGGCCCTAAATTTTGATCTTAAAAAAAAATAAAAAAAACTGGGATATGAGTTTTTGCTCAAACCTCTAATTTTCAAATTTGAAGTCCAGACCAGTAGTTAAGGCTGTAGATGTCTGTAAACTTCCCGACAGACAGACAGAATCGCCGGACCCACTTTTTTCGACTTCTCTATCATCGTAATGTCATATCTCATCCTCATCTCAATTTTTTTTTTTACGAATTCAATACTTGCCATATCCCATATATTCTACATGTCGCAAGTAAAAAACGAGTCCACATCCACACCAAAAAAAAATTTGAATTCTTTCAGAAATCTTTTTTTTTTAATTTTGAACATACGAAAAATTCATTGTATGGTTTTAATGTTCGAAATACAAGCGTTTAGGACATGAAATAGACGATTAAAACATGTGATTATTTTTTACAAAATATAAAATTCTTAGTAATTGTATTTGTGTCTGCAAAAAAAAACGAGTCAAACGTGATAAAAACGAGTCCCGCCATATAGACGTGTCCCGCTCTATAGACGCCATGTGGGTAACACTGCTTTGGGCAACAAGAAAAAAATTTCACTCACGGCTGAGTACTCACTCTTTTGTCACCTCTTACTAGATTCACGGTTCACGGACACGAAAAAAAGAGAGGATTGTGAGAGTTCACCTCCGAAAAATTTTGAGGGTGTTTTCGGCAAGGGAGGAAAAGGTCGCGACTCTAGGTATTATAATATTCTCTATGGCATAGCCATTGGCTACGTTCAATCATATATCGGATAGGCTATCTGAGATACCCGTATCTGGGATATCTTTTTGGACGAGACAGATACGTATCCAGATTGCTGTCAAAACGTCTATGAAAAAAAAAAAACAACAAATCAAACGCTTGAGAACAGGAAAATTGTTTATGGCCGTGAATCCATTGGCAAACTTATTCAACACTACGGATATCCGAGGTATAAACCAAAAATTCTCAGATACCTCTGGATTTTTTTTTTTTGACAGTAAACGGTTCATGTATTTGCTATTTTTTACTATGGTTTACAAAAACAAAAAGCTATCCGATACCTTTTGGTTACGTGATTGAACGTAGCCATTATACTGTATAGAGGTGTATAAGTTTGAAGTTTTTAAGTTTATTTGAAATTTGGCCTTTAGAAGCCATTAAGTTTACATGGATTTGTTGTTTACATTATGTGAATTTACGAAATAAAAAACAAGATCTTATAAATAAGGCTGTTATTATATTAATAATCTGACTTATTAAATTATTTTTAAACGCTGGGAAAAGTCCTTACTTAAATACTATTTCTTCAAAACTATTTTTCAGGGAGTCCTTATCCTTATCTTTGAAAACGTTTTAAACCCGTATCGAATAAGACCTACCACTGAACCAGTGGCGTAGATAGCTTTCCGTTAGGGAGGGGGGTAGATCTAGTTCGCTCATTTTTTTTTTTTTTTTTTGAAGTTTTAATAACTCAAAAAAAAATAACAAGTCTGTCTCTGGCACTGAGCTGACTGCCCAAGTTTTTTTTTTGGGCGAGAATTTCGGGATTCGAAGCTGATCAATTCATCTGTTTCTGTTTAACACAGGGAAAAAAACCGCACTGCTAATGCGTTAGGTGTGAAAAAAACTCAGGGCAGCGATAAGCAGCGGAGTTCGCCGGGGCTGGCAAACGAACGAACCTATCGCTTTTTAATCAAATTAGATTTACCTAATTTTATTTATTAACAAAACCGTTAATAATATAAAGAATAATTTAACTCTTCCGTGACGGTGTAGATATATATATGTATGCATGTGCATATGTTGTTCTTTTCACAAATATTTGTTTTGATTTTTTCGTAGAACTGAAGGAATGTTTTGAAATTGAAAGTGAATGAAATTTTGACAGTTCGATAAAGCTTTAGAAAAAAATTAATTGAATTATGTAGAATGTAGAATTTTGGGAAACACCAATAAAAAAAAAAGAAATTGAATTACCTAATTACTATTGGTAGATTTGTTAAATTGTCGGAATTTGAACGGTCGCAGTTGAAAAGAGATATAATTTCAATGAGTTTTTGGCGGATTTTGGTTTCATTGTTAAAAGATGTACATATAAGCAAATAGATCAGAGAAAACAAAGCAAAAGAAATTTTATCAGCAATTATTAAGAATGATAACACATTAAGTTGACATTTAGGACAGACTGGTGGCTGCGGACATCCGTAAAACGTGTTTAACATTAACAAAAAAAAAAAAGGAAGACAGATTTGGTCATGGTCAACCCCTATCATTCTGAATTCATTATTATTCTTATAACACTTAAACATGTAAGCCAACGAAAATCAAATGCAACATTTCAAAACGTCTGGAACGGCAAAAGTTCCAACATTATAGGGAGTGTCCAATGGCCAACAAGAAATCATTGGAAGCATTTATTAGAACAATGAAAGAATTATATACGTGGAAATCAACAATTGTTTGCTAGTGCTTTGACACTTTTGGCAGAAAATTTCAGAAAAACTTAACCTGATATTCCTCGATCTACTCCTGATCGAGAAATTAACGCGAGTTTGAAGTCTTCATGTTTGTGGAGATATGTAAAAACATTGACACTAATGACACATACGCGAGATCAAATACAAAACTACCATTCCGTTGTTAGGCAAAATCCCAGTTGACATTGATATTTAGGATAAATAATACTATCAAAATATTTTTGCCAAATAATTTGGTTATGGGCCAAATAATGCAAACCTTAAGATGTTAGATAAGACATTTTATCGTTTCGAAAGTTTTTTTTTAAATGCTTATGATTCAGTCTACCTATTGCAACAAAGAACGTTCGCAACAAAAGTTTATCGGTAGAAAATACATAAGAGGAAGAAATTTTGTTTCTTAAGAAGAGAAGGTTGTAACTTGAGATCTAAAACCACCAATTCTACAAGTCTCTTGACAAAAACAATGGAGGGCACATGCAAGGAGGAAGATATGCAATTCATATTCAATTCATTAAAATGGATTAGACATTTTTTTTTGTAACAAAACTATTATTTTGTTCTTAAGGATCGTAAAATGTGCATTCGATTATGTGGTGATCTTTTGTAGAGTCGTTTCGCCCAAAAAAAATATAAAAGGCCAGAAGTCATATTATGTGTATGTAAATTGTACCTAATGCTACTTTTCTGTTATCATTTCTAAATCCTGCAAAAAAGCAAAAGTGTAATGCGGGTGCAACATCCCGCAGGTCGGCCAGTATATTCATAAACAATAGGTGCATCACAAAATAAAATCGACTTTTGTTTTTTTAAGATAGAACACTTATAACTTCGTCCGCTGTAATAGGTATTTCGCGATGAATAGCTAGAGCAGCCAAACCATTCAAACGATCCTGCAAATAAGTAAACATCTAAGGCTTGTCAAATTGTTATTAAAATAGACATATTTTTAGTAATATCACTTCGTTGGAAATTTTGCTGTTTCCCCATAGAATGTAGGTATCGAATATACATTTGACAATGCCTCTAGGAATTCTGTGAGTAGATACTAATGACAGAGTGCGTTTCTTTAACTCGGAACTGGTTATGTTGAACAATTAACGATCCCAATGGGGTTGGATATATCCCCCTGACACCCCCCCCCCTATCTACGTCACTGCACTGAACTGAATTTTTTGCTCTCTTTAGATTAATTTTTTTGAGTGTAATGTTTTAAATATTCATAAAGAAAGAATGCCCACACAAGTATGTGAAGTTTTTATTAGAAAAAAATTATAAAATAAGGAAATTACATCCATTTTCCTCAAAAGCGTTCAGTAACTGGGGATGTTCGGTAACAGGTGCCACTACCCTATATGCTTTATGTATTAATTTTTTTATTTTACGAAAAAAAAAACATAGGATCACTGTTAACAGAAGTCGAAATAGTAAAATTTAAATATTTTCGTAGAAAATTCCTCCCATCAGTGAGTTGTTTATTTGTCGAATGAAATTCAGTTCGATAACTGAGGAGAAAATTTATATTTTTTGTTCTAGAAGCTCGGTACAGAACTCGATAACGTGAGAGGTAATGCCAAACACAAAAAAAAAAAATCAAAAAATTCAGCAACGTATTATTCGATAACGGTTGTGATAATTCGGCCCATGCTTATTTCGTTTACAGCCGTTATGATTATAGTCTTAGCTGAGCGTTGATTAGTTTTGAAGGATTTGTATCTTGAAAACGATTCTTTTTCATTGTTAAATAAAGTCTCGCCGTATATAATTCCGAATGATATGTTGAAGAGTAATTAAATGCAGTTATGTAAGGATGAAACATGATTGTACATCGTCGGCCCTTGCAAAGTTAAAACAAAGACAAATGGTTCAAAAAGACACTTGGTACACGTAAATGAACAAACACATCCTCTTGGTGTTACACATACATAGATAAGTGAAATGTATCCTCATGTTCTTCACTCAGCAAATGTCTCACCTTGTTAAACAAATTGTACTCATATTCGGCGATATTCTTTGAGTTCGGAAATTTTCCCGACATTCCAGATATTACAACTTGATCGCCATCGGTTTCGGGGAAAATTCGCGAATACTTTTTTTGCTTGTTGCTTGAAAGGTTTTCATTTGTTAAATCTGGTTTCGGTGTCATTTTGAATGATTTCTATTATTTTGGTAATCACTTTTTTCTTAAATTTATTTAGTTCACAGCACTATTTTATATTTTATGAAAATCCTTGAGTTCACTCTTAGGTTTAAATTCGATACTGAAAAAGAGTCCACGAATTCAATGCGAACGAATTGCTAGTCACACGGCAATTGTCTTTCAATTAAAGGGGTTCCTTCTTTTATAATCTGCTGAAACTTCTATATTATATATTCTCAAAAAGCAAAAAAGAAAAAAAAGACAAGAAACAGTCATTGCCCAACGAGCCTTTTAAACATGTTAAGTTTAATCATTTACTTTTATTTATAAATTAAATAAATAATGTAGATGTTCTCCTCAAAAAATGCATTCAATTAAAATGTTAAATAGCATTTCGTCAGTCAAACAACATAATGTCAAAAAAAAAAAGTTCTTTATTTTAAAGGAAGGTCATTCCTAAGGTGTTTCGTGTTTGTGGTATGTTTTAAACTTAATGGAACAGCAGAAGTTTATTTTTTCGCTAACCACGCCTCATTTAAGTTAATTCTCTTTTTTTTGGACAAAATTTGGGAATCAAACAGATGCTAACCTTGCCTTGGAGTTAGTCTGGCACATAGTGAGGTTTGATAAATTTTGCGAAAGATTTCTTCTCAAGACGACCTTCTAGTAGTCTCCTTCAAATAATTTACAATATTTCAAAATGCATGCAATCGTGGATTTTACTGTTCTGAAATTGAGGTGTATAAAACTTCATTATTAGATTTTTATGTATTTTTGTTTTAGATATAAAACACGTGTATGCGTGATTCATATTTTATGTTGGATGACGTATTTTTATGCAGGTAGGCACTCTTTTGTCAAATATGTTAGAAAAAGCATATTCAAATTAACTATGACTAAAGCCAGCTCAAATACTGTTTTAAATTCAACCGATAGAAAAGTCAAGTTCAATGTGACTACATTACAACATTTGTATGAAGTTCATTTACCTCTTGTTCAAATGTTGAATTGTGTGAATAAATTCTTTAGAAACAGTGCTATAGTACGTTTTCACCTACCCTAAATCCGAGATTATATCGAGTGAATTGCTTAAAAGGGGAATGCAACTGGCTGTTTCACTAGAAATAATCATAAAACAGAGAGAGAGAGATGAAACCTTACGACGCGACGGTGATCCAAGGAAGTGAGTGAGTCAGTTATCAAGGGGCACGGTAGTGCCCAGCCAAGTTCTCTAGCAACTTTGGTACTACACCCTTATTTACATGAAACAACTCAGGGCATTTTCCACACCCCTCTAGGAAAAAAGAAAGAGGTTGGAAAAAAGAGGTGTCGGTGTACCTTGGTCTTGAATTCTTGAACATTGTAATAACTGGAAAAGACAAAGTGTGGAAGAGAGAGTTCCACATTCGCGTAGTACGGCTAAAAAGTTATTCCCTATTCTTGAGAGTACGTCCGGAGTTGGGCTCTAGGGTAAAGTGATGGGCATTCCTAGAAGCGCTAGTATTACGGGCGAATTGTTTGAGGGGAGGAATGCAATTGGCTATTTCCGTAAAAGTAGCGATAGAACTAGGAGAGACACGCTACGTTACGACGGGTTAAGGGTGAATGCGTTAGTGATCTCTCTATCACCAATCATTCTTATAGCTCTTTTTTGTATTCCATCCAAGAGGCTCAAGTAAGTAGCTGGAGCACCAGCCCAGAGATGTGAATTGTACTCAAGCTTTGGACGGATGTAGGTTTTAAAGATAATAGCCAGATCAGACGGGAGAAAAATTTCTTGCACCGTCTTAAGAAATCCAAACGACTTGGGGCATTTTTGGTGACATCGTTCCACAAAATGTAGTCAGTGATGCACTTACCGAGAGTTTCGAGATGTTCGGTCTCATTGATGCAAGTGTAACTCATGAAAAGTTGCAAAGCGGGTATGTCTCACTTTAACGAGACAATAGACAGCATTGGGTTCTTGAAGCAATAAACTTTACACGTTTTTTTATTCCCCATTGCACAATGCTGTCGTTGCAGTCCAAATCCGAAGAGGGATTTAGGTCTGGGAACGAATGAGAAAAGCTAAGGCTGCGCGTACGGTAGTGCGGAAAGCGATGCGATGTGAGAAGCGATGTGAGAAACGGAGCGAGAAGCGTTATTAGATGCGAGATAATGCACACAGTAAAAACGATTTTGTGCGACTAGAAGTGTCAAGAAAATGGAGTCTTTTCCTAATTAGAAAATTAATTTTTAAACGAAAATTTAAATTTCCGAATACTGACGGAAGAAAAAGGATGAAAGAACATATTTACTCCAAATTAAGAAAAAATAAATTTATCATTTTCCTTATATCTACATATATTAACTCTTTCATAATAGCAGGAGAGCCGCTGAAGGCCGACCTTCACCGAACTGTTAACCGGCTGAAACTTTTTTTTATGAAATTTAGTTTGAAAACATATATGAATATGATAGCTTGCCTAACGAAAAGTGTGCCAGGCTATATTAAATTTAACTTTATTTTAATCAATTACTAACTCCTCCTTCACCCATACGTTAAACTAAAACGTTGTGCCACATAGCGATATGTGTAAGTAGGCTTGAGACAAGAAAAAAATTGCATGGGAGAGGGGGGCCTATTCACCCGTTTAGCCAGGAGGGGCAGTTTTCTGAAAAATTGGCTAATTTTTTTTTTTTAATATTAAAATTCAACGGCTTCATCTACAACAACGTGTTATACCTTTCTGCAAAGCCAAAAACTTAGGCTTTCATTTTGTATTTAAATTTAATTGTTTTAAATAATAGTTTTAGAAAAAATAATTTTCAAACTCAAAATTTTGCAAAAAAAAAATTGTTAAATTGTTAGTTAGTTTTTTCAAAATTTTATGTGATAAAGTACTTATTTTGCATTCAACTTTCAATTTAAATTAAATTTCAAATTTAAGAAATTTTTTTTTTCAAAATTTTAAGTTTGAAAATTAATTTTTCTAAAACTATTATTTAAAACAATTAAATTTAAATACAAAATGAAAGCCTAAGTTTTTGGCTTTGCAGAAAGGTATAACACGTTGTTGTAGATGAAGCCGTTGAATTTTAATATTTTTAAAAAAATTAGCCAATTTTTCAGAAAACTGCCCCTCCTGGCTAAACGGGGGGAATAGGCCCCCCTCTCCCATACAATTTTTTTCTTGTCTCAAGCCTACTTACACGATATGGCTATTTGACACAACGTTTTATTTTAACATATGGGTGAAGGAGGAGTTAGTTATTGATTAAAATATAAAGTCAAATTTAATATAGCCTGGCACACTTTTCGTTAGGCAAGCTATCATATTCATATATGTTTTCAAACTAAATTTCATTTCAGCCGGTTAACAGTTCGGTAAAGGTCGCCCTTCAGCGGCTCTTAGACTATAATTAAAATAAGTACCAAAACAAATTCGAAAACACACAACACAAGCTGGAATAAATAAATTTTCTAATTTTCAAAACTCAATCAAATTCAAAACAAACAATCTCGCTTCATCTCGCTTGCAAAAATGGTCGGAAGAGTTTTGAAGCGAGTTGGTATGCGAGAAACTCGCTCAAGATATCGCTTCACTGTACGCATGCTCACAAGAATCAATATAAATAGTCTTCTCGCTTACAAACGCTTCTCGCATCGCATCGCTTACTCGCACCACCGTACGCACAGCCTAAAGGTATTCTATCGTCAGTTAAACAATTTATTGGATTAGAAAATGAGAGAGAGGGTCGGAGACAAAACAAAGCCCTGATGGGGCACACCAGCATTTATATTGTGGGTTTCAGATTTGAACCCGTCCAATACAACTTGTATTGAACGGTTCGAAAGAAAGTTTCTAATTCAACGGAAGAGTGATTCATCAATATCAAAAGCACGCATTTTCGATAAAAGAGCAAGATGCCAGACTTTATCAAATGCCTTTGAAATATCAAGTGCAACAATCTTACTTTCTCCAAAACGATGTAAAGATTTGTTCCACTGTTCGGTGAGATAAACCATCAGATCACCAGTGGACCTGTTGCTGCGAAAGCCGTACTGCCGGTCATTAAGAAGCTCTCGGTCTTCAAGATATTTCTTGAGTTAATAGTTTATCAGCGTTTCCATGACCTTAGAAAGAAGGGACGTAGGTAAGTGCAATCGAACGATAATTGGAGGGAGAAGAAGAGTTGCCGATTTTTTGGGATTACCTGGACAAATGATGTTTTCCAACTGCTCGGAACGAGCCCAGAAGAATAGAATAGATGGAAAAGCTTACGCAAAGGTTTTGCCAGCGTGGAAGAACTCCTCTTCAGAATAATAGCAGGGATACCATCCGGACCAGCGGATTTATTCATGTTGATATATTTTAGGACTCTCGCCAGAGCACGAGTGATTCCCATGGAAATAATGACGCGCTCAAGAGCTGGAGCAGTCATGAAACTCTCTGGCATCGAAGAGTTGGAGGCGAACTGACCTAGCAAAAAAGTTAGCTTTCGTGAGCGAGCTCGTTGGAAGCTCTGAAGCGTAGGACATGCTGCCTAAGCCTACCTTCAACGACAAAGCCACATCCAAACAGACGCTGTTGTTGTTGTGTCGAAGTAGCCCGTATAAGGTGTTCACTTAGTAGTTCAACCTAACTGGAAGTGTAGACGCCACCGTTGACTACATCCTGGGAATTCTTTCACTGCCCCCTGAAAAAAGGAGTATTGCCTCAGTGGAAAAAACACTTCCCCCTCTCCCTCTTGTTAGCTGTCGCTTAAGCGTCCCATAGGGGTTTTTATCTTATCTCCTACTAGACACCCGGTGGTAACTACGTGGAGGTGAGAGGAGGACACCAGATACACCAGAGGCACTATCTTCCAAAAATCTGTTCAACTTCTCGCGTACGCCGATGATATTAATATAATGGAAAGCGTGATGTCAATGGCGCCTTTGTGAGAATTGAGTCAGAAGCGGCAAAAATGGGTTTAGCGGTAAATGAGGGAAAAACTCATCATCCCAGTCCTGCTGTATGGTGCGGAAGCATGGACCCGAAAAATCGGATAAAAGTGCTTTAGGCTGTTTCGAGAGGAAAGTTCTTCGGGTCATCTTTGGCCCCTTTGAAGGGGAATTGCGAAGAAGATACAACAGCGAACTTTACGGGTTGTACAACGACATGGACCTAGCTAGAAGGGTCAAGGTCCAGAGACTCAGATGGCTTGGTCATTTAGAGCGGATGGACACCAATGCTCCGAGTGTCATGCTGAGAGTGTCATGACTCCGCCTGCTCTTGAGCGCGTCAATGATTCATGGGACAAATCTTCTTTCACACTCGTGCTGTGGCGAGAGTCTTAAAGGATCTCAATATACATAAATCCGCTGGTCCGGATATAATCAACGCTATTATTCTGAAGAGGTGTTCTCCCACGCTGGCAAAACCCTTGCGTAAGCTTTTCCATCTATCCTACTCTTCCGGGCTCGTTCCGAGCAGTTGGAAAACAGCATTTGTCCAGCCAATCCCAAAAAAGGCGAATCGTCTTCTCCCTCCAATTATAGTCCGATTGCACTTATACGTCCCTTCTTTCTAAGGTCATGGAAACGCTAATAAACTATCAGCTCAAAAAATATCTCGAAGACCGAAAGCTTCTTAATGACCGGCAGTACGGCTTTCGCAGCAACAGGTCCACTGGTGATCTGATGGTTTATCTCACCGAACAGTGGAACAAATCTTTACATCGTTTTGGAGAAAGTAAGATTGTTGCACGTGATATTTCAAAGGCATTTGATAAAGTCTGGCATCTTGCTCTTTTATCGAAAATGCGTGCCTTCGGTATAGATGAATCCCTTCTTCGTTGGATTAGAAACTTTCTTTCGAACCGTTCAATACAAGTTGTATTGGACGGTTTCAAGTCTGAAACCCTCAATATAAATGCTGGTGTGCAACAGGGCTCCGTTCTGTCTCCGAACCTCTTTATCATTTTTATTAATTATCTCTTGTCTGTTACTTCTAATCCAATAAATTGTTTCAATGACGATAGCACCCTTAGCTTTTCATATTCATTTCCAGACTCACATCCCTCCTCCTCGGATGTGGAACTGCAACGGCAAAATATGATAAGCTCATTTAACTCTGACTTAAACAGCATTGTGCAATGGGGATTTAAAAACCGTGTAGAGTTTAATGCTTCGAAAACTCAATGCTGTCTTGTATTGTTGGGCTGGTGCTCCAGCTACTTACTTAAGCCTCTTGGATGGAATACAAAAAAAACTGTAAGAATGATTGGTGATAGAGAGATCACTGACGCATTCACTCATTTAGACCACCGTGCGTCGTAACGTAGCGTGTCTGTCCTTGTTCTATCGCTACTTTTACGGTTAGTGCTCTAGTGAAATAGCCAGTTGCATTCCTCCTCTCAAACAATTCGCCCCATCAGTTTACCCTCGAGCCCAACTCCGGACGTATTCTCAAGTATAGAGAATCACTTTTTAGACGCACTACGCGAATGTGGAACTCTCTTCTACATTCTGTCTTTTCCAGTCATTACAATGTTCAAGAATTCAAGACCAATGTACACCGACATTTCCTTTCCAACCCCTTCTCTTCTTCCTAATACACTCACTGTGTCTCTGGCATAAAAAGGGAAAAAAACCCTTGAGTGAGTGCAAATCATAAAAAAAAGGAGAGGAAGACTGTGGCTCACGTGGTGCACTCAAGTGGAAGAGGACCTCAATCAACTTAGAATGCAAAACTGGAAACTCCCAAAACTGGGACCAAGTTGGCTGGCGGAGACTGTTGATATTGAGACTCAATTCCACAACGGACTGTAGCGCCACCTTAAGTAAGTAAGTAATATTTTAAGAGTTCCGCAGGTATGCCATCCGACCCGGCGGATATTTGTTATTTTGATAGCTTATGGATGGCTCTTTCTATCTCTTCTGTGCTGGGCCTGGGACTGGGTCTTCATTGACTGGTCTTGCTTCTCTTGCTTCTCATTGGCTCGCTCGACATTATGCACATTTAGCAGCGGATGAAAGTGCTGCTTGAAAACATCTACAATTCCCTTTGATTCGGCCACCAGGTTTCCTTCACTGTTATGAAGAGCCTGTGTCCCAGTTCTGAAACCAGAAGCTAATTGCTTCGACCATTTAAAGAAACGTTGGGTGTTGTTCTTGGACCGGATGCTCTTTTCTTCCTTCGGAGGGTCTTTTTCTCAATTCTCCTTTTTGTTCGGTACTCCTCTTGCTGCTCTTGTTTTTCGTTGCAGCATATGCAACGTGTATTTTCCAACTCTCTTTTCAATAACGCGCACTCATACGGGTTCTTTTTCGAGAGGTGGCCGGTAACTTACGGTGGCCACGGCTACATTTTTTATTATTTCGCAATATTGGTTTCACAAGGTGTTGACATCTCACTGTAGTCTGTGACATTATACGGAGTGCTAAGGAAACCGATGTTGAACTTCTTTCTCTGGGCCGCACGTCTTTTTTTGGTTGATAGTCGAGCTCTATACTTAGCCACTACCAGTAAGTGGTCAGAGTCGATATTTGCTCCTCGGAAAGTGTTTTGTGTTCTAGTGTAGAAAAATAAAATATAATAATTATTATGTACGCGTTCCAATAATAAAACAACGAAAATCCAGCCAGTGTACACTGCGGCGTATACGTGCTTTTTTTATCAAATTTGGTTTGCAACTTTTAATAAAGACAAAAAGGCTTGATTTTTTTCAACAATAATAATAATGTATTCTAGTCGACTGAAATCCCGTTTGATTCAAATATAATTAAGTACAGTAGATGAATCTCGTACATATAAACTTTCCAAACAATAATTAAGTACACATCATTATTTCTCAAGATTTCAAATCAAATATATGATAAGAGAGTAGTCCAGTTCCACCTAACAACATCTCACTGTCACTTTGACTGAGGCTAAATCATTTGACGGAATATAATTCTCAGTTTTCAGCGAGGCACTTAGGGCTACCTTACAAATTGTTGTTCACGTCAGAATATTTTTTTTTTTTTTTTTGAGATCTCTGAGATGTCAGTGAGATGTTATTTGGTGGAACTGGCCCAATAGAAAAAGAAATATGACACTACTTTTCCACTACTTTTGGTTTGCCATATCAACACCCAACTTGATGTGTTCTCGAAGTTCAGGCATTGCCTTTTCAAGCAACTGCTTTTCGTACTTGTTCAATTCTGGTAAACCACTATTCATAAAGACTCCATCATACCCCAATTCAACTGGATTCGAGAAGAAACGTGCCTCGGTGACACACGATTCAACGTACAAGCATTCGTAGATATAAGTTTCGCCTTTTAATGCTCGCAACAGAGAATTTGTAATATGTGCTGTAGCTTGAGCCGCTGAAAGTGTAGCGGTACCTTTTTCCTCTTTGGCCTTGAAAATTTCATTTCCGGCAAATCGAATTCTGTCCACTAGTTTTGGTATGTCTTTGGTGTATTCTGGACAGCTATTGGATAAAACTGGAATAATTGTGTTTTTAGAATGACCCCCAATAACGGGGATAGTCACTGATTGTGGGTCGACTCCCATATCCTGACCGATAAATGCTCGGGCTCGAACGAGGCTCAAGGTCGTGATGCCAAACAGGCGTCTTGGGTCGTACTTGCCGTTCTAAAAATTCAAATAAATCACAATATTGAAAAAACACAAAGAAATTGTTTTGATGATACCTGCTTAAGAATTTCGGCAGTAAATGGCACAAGACTGTTCAATGGATTGATGAGAAGAGCGAGTAAGGTTTCAGGACAGTGCTTCGCAACGGCAGTTGCAATTTCTTTCATTGGTGCAGCGTTTTGTTTTAGCAATTCAACCCTGGTCTCCATTCCTGGTTGCATAGTAATACCAGCAACAACAACGACAACATGGGAACCTAGAAAAGACGACAAACAAGAATAACATTAATTTAGCCGGTTACCGAAGCCTTCGTAGGTGTTTAAGGCTCATTTGATCATTCGGAACATAAATGTAAAAGACGATTGTCTTTTAACAATGTGCTTTCACACATTGTTTCCCATTTTTTTTTTTTCGAAAAGACTATATATGCACCATGATAAGACTAAATTGTCTTCCTATGCATTTAGAATCTTATCTATTCGACAGGAAACGTCAGCGGAACCATAAATGCAATTCAAAAATTAATTTTAAAACAAAAATTAACAGTCATGTTAAACGAACATTTCAAAGCAGGTTCCAATCCTTCGGATCCTTGAAAAGCTTCAACATGGGTGCACGTGTTAATATGCGAGATGTCAGTAGCAAGACCGGGGGTTGCCTTAAGATCGTGCAAACATAAATGGGAAATCAACGGGTTCATCTTCAAGAGTAACGAGAGTGGTTGTCCAACGCCACCATTAGCACCGATTACAGTTACTTTGAAGCAATCCTAGAAAAAAGAATTAAAAAATAAATAAATCCTTCAACTGGACCTCTGGAATGCGATAGTGTGATGAGTCTATAGCACTTTGCTTTAGCTTTTTGTTTTCGTATTTCACAGCGTCTTACTTGTTTGCTGACAGAAAAATGTCTGATGGCTTGGCGAGCTAATTGCTTGCTGACTTGCTTGAACAGTTTGAGCATCATGATTAATTTAAAAGGAGCAACTGATCTTTTATATGATAAAACTGGTACACGCGACAGCCGACTTTCGACACAGAAATTATGCAAAATGAAAAATTAATTGAAAAAATCAGAGGAAAATTGTGTGATGTACAATCGATTGACATTTAAAACACTGTGACAAATCTTTAAATGTTTTTTGCAAAATTTGTCAAATTATGTCGAATATTTTGCGTTTCTTAAACAAACATACTATGTTCGGATGGCAAATTTAGGAATTTGAATCTGTTGCGTTCTTGTTTGAGTGCCATTGAAACCGTAGTTTCAAATTGATCGCAGAAATGTACTCGGGAATTGTTTTGAAAAAAAAAAAACAAAGTCGAAAACGAATTGTCAAATTAAAATATCTGATTAATTTTAAACAGAGTGAGAACAAGAGACGATCTTCCGATAGTATGGTCACTTATAAGGACATTAAGGGCACACTCCTTAACTTGCGACTTCGCTAAGAAGAGATTGGGTAATGCCGAGCAAAAGCTGCGGCTCGTCCTCTTCGTGCGAAACTATTTTGGATGTTGATTTTTGGATTGAAGTCCATTTATTACATCATATTTTCATTTCGTATTTTTTTAGCTACAAAAACACATTTATAAAATTTCTCGAAACCATTTTGGCTTCATTTTGTAATTAAAGGTTTAAAAGTATCTACCTCCTTTTTACTTGAAACCTATACATAGATCGGCAAGTATTCGTAAAAAAAATTTGATCAATACGACATACGATATAGAAATCGAAAAAAGTGGGTCCGGAGATTCCGTCCGCTTGTCTGTCTGTCTGTGTTTGCCCGATCCTGAAAAAGGAGATCCTCTAAACTGCGCCAACAACAGAGGAATCTGTCTACTTAACATCGCTTACAAGATCCTCTCTGCCCTAATATGTGAACGTCTGAAGCCTTTCGTCAACAATTGATTGGTCCTTATCAATGTGGCTTCAGGCCAGGAAAGTCAACCATCGACCAAATTTTTACGTTGCGGC
Organism: Sphaerophoria rueppellii; assembly: GCA_920937365.1. Lineage (NCBI taxonomy): Eukaryota > Metazoa > Arthropoda > Insecta > Diptera > Syrphidae > Sphaerophoria > Sphaerophoria rueppellii. The sequence continues at coordinate 43,616,804 of CAKKXW010000005.1, read as the reverse complement.
AGATCCTGGAAAAGACCTATGAACTCCAAATCGATAGCCACCACCTTTTCATCGATTTTAAGGCCGCGTATGACAGCATCTACAGAGACGAACTGTATAAAGCTATGTCTAGTTTTGACGTCCCTGCCAAGCTCGTTCGCTTGTGCAAAATGACGATGGAGAACTCACGCCATCTACATTGGCAACGAGCTTACGGAATCTTTCATTCTTGAGAAAATAGTGCAAGAGTCCACCGTCAAAACCAGAGGCACGATCTTCCAAAAATCTCTTCAAATCTCGCGTACGCCAATGGCGCCTTTGTGAGAATTGAGACAGAAGCGGCAAAAATGGTTTAAGCGGTAGGTTAGGTTAGGTAAGGTTATGAGGGGTGTGCACAGCGTTAACTGTTGCATATACGGGGGCCTGTTGGTCCATTGTGATCGCCTATAAAAATAAAAGTTAGCATCGTTGAGACCTGTGCTAGATCATCCAGTTCTCCAACAAACCTGTTCCCAAAATGACGGAGTCGGTTAGTTTGGAGGTTCGGACAGTCACGGGCAAGTGTTTAATGGTTTCTATTTCCTCCTCATCCTGACAGCTCCTACAGAAGTCAGGTCCAAAAGTCCCTATCTTGTTGGCCATTTTGCCAATGGCGCAATGACCCGTTAGTACACCTTACAGGATTTTAATGTTCCTTTTACTCAGCGATAGAATATACCGAGTTTCCTTTTCATAAACTTCTAGAGATTACGCAATCGTCCCTGGATTTCCAGGAGTTATTGATTTTGTCTTTTGATTTAAGGTATATCTTCCTCTTGAGTACCCCAATCGGAACGTGTGGTCCCCTATCTGAATGGTCGCTACTATAGGTATCTGCTTCTGACCCTTTCCTGGCTCGTTCATCTACCATTTCGTTGCCTTCTTTATTGCTTCGTCCAGGAAGCCAGCAGAGCTTAACCTGTTTAGTGTGGCAGATTCTATTTAATTCTTTCCTACAGTTTAAAACTGCCTTTGATTTTATGGTCTCACTGGCTAAGCCTTTGATAGCAGCCTGGCTGTCCACGAAAAAAGTAATCTCCGGAAGCTTAGCTTTTTATGATGTGCCATTTCAGCTGCTTTTTCAATGGCATAGATCTCGGCCTGAAAAACACTACAGTCAGCTGGGAGTTTATACGTTAGGAGATTGGAAAAATACTCCAACACCTGTTCCTGATTTCATTTTTGAACCGTCAGTGAAGAAAGGGATACCTTGTTTACTTATACTCCTTATTTCCTGTCAAAATCTAGTAGAGGAGGAATGTAATCGGTGGTCTCCATCTTTCCCGGAATCGTGTCATATCTTTGCAAGATTGACCCGTGTCCATAAGTGCTGTGCTTCCAAAAACTCAGTTCTTTTAAACGAATTGCGGTTTTGGCTGCCGTGCACCTTATGAACTCATCCAGAGTCGGGAGATCCAAGATCATTTCCAACCCAGCTTATGCTGTGGATTTCTGAGCCCCTGTTATTCCTTTACAGGCCAGTCTATGTACCTTATTCGGGTTCTTGAGATAGCTTGATTTTTTTTTTTTTTACACACTATCAGAATTGGTCGTATAGGCTTATAGCAAGCACCATATTACGACCAATGGTTTGCCAACACAGGGACTGTGTTATACCACCGGCTCATCACTTAGTGTGGTGTTAGTTGTTAGTAAGCACATAACGAAACTAAAACAAATAACACAACACACATAAATAATTAACATAAAATAGAGACAAAAAAAACATTACAAAATCAACATAAAACATTAAGAAAGTGGAACACTGGTTTTCAAAATTAATTTGAGTTGAATTTTACTTAAATTAAAATCAAAAAGTTTTGGCTCATGCATTCCATAATTAGTACGGTTTTGCGAGAGCAAAACAATATTTTACAGAGAAGGTCAGGAGCATCAGTGACTCCAGTTATAATTTGATGGAAAAATACAATATCATTATTATTTCTTCTCTGTTTTAGTGTTTGTATGTTAAGGATTGACAAACGATTTTCGTATGGAAGGGTATATAGGAGATCAATCCATCACTGCAACCCTTTCAACAAAAAACGGGTAAAATTCCGTTGCACAGATTCCAGTCTTTCAATATGAACATCATATAAAGGAGACCACACCTGCGATGCATACTCAAGGTTGGGACGAACCAAACTGTTGTACAAAGCACAGGTGACATTAGAATCCCGGAATTCCTTTGCCCATCGCTTAATAAAACCTAACATAGAATTAGCTTTATTGACTATGCCGTTAATATGCTCAGAAAAATCTACATTATGTGTAAAAAGAACTCCTAGGTCCTTAACAGAAAAAAAAAGCGAGCTAAAGTGTGGTTTGAAATGACATAGTCATAAGATGAAGGTGAGCGTTTTTTAGAGAAGGTCATTGTTTGACACTTTATCGGGTTAAGATTTAAACTGTTCTTTTCACACCATAATGTAAAGCGGTTAATATCATTTTGAAGTAAAATGTGATCATTTGTGGAAGTTATATTTTTATATATCTTCATATCATCAGCAAAGATGAGAATTTCACTATTATTTACACATGATAACGCTTTCCACGATACAATAGAGCCATACGTAAGAATGGGCCTGATAATCGCTGTGTACATCCATTGAATGACTTGCGGTCGCATACCCCACCGTACACCGAAGGTCTTATTGCATGTGTAGAATGCACATAGTGCTTTTTTCATTCTTTCCTCAGTGTTATGGCGGCGGCGGCAAAGAAACAAAAAAGTGAAATCGATTTCCACGAACAAACAAGGCAATACGAATTTAATATAATAACTCGATTTTATTTGTGAAATAAAGATTTAATTTTAAGTTTACAAGAATATACAAAAGTGAGTGAGTGTTTTCAAAATGTTTTTGGCTCATCTGTCGTTTGTTCTATCACTTCAGAATTCTGACTGATGAATTTGAATTGGCAAAGGTTAGATCATCCTTTTGGTTCGGGAGTTGTCTCTTTCGGTTCGGGAGTTGTCTCTTTCCCACAACATTCCCCCCCCTGTGAATCGATGTCGGATTCACCACTTACTGACAGAATGGCCAACTTTGAAGCTGGTCGGCGAATGAGTGCGTTAGACGTTTTGACTTCCGCGCACCGAATCTGTCCATCTCTTGATGGAAAAACTTTAGTAATGCGACCCTTTTGCCACTGACTCCTTGGTTGGGTTGGCTCACATATAATCACCAAATCATTGATCTTTAAAGGGCTCACCTTGTCATGCCATTTCGGTCGCTTTAGAAGTTGAGGTAAATATTCTACTACCCACCTTTTCCACAGCCGATCCTTGAGATTCATAGCAATTTTCCACTGCTTTCTAAGGCATATTTTCTCGTCGGTGGGATATGGCGTCTGGGTTGAATTCACACATCCCAGTATAAAGTGGTTCGGCGTCAGTGGTTCTTCGTCTTCAGCGGTAAGTTGTAGATCTGTGAGTGGGCGCGAATTGATTATATTTTCTGCTTCAATCAGGACACTTCTGAGCGTTTCGACCCTGGGAGCTTCTTCAGACAGAGTCTTCATCATAAGGCGTTTGACAATCTGGATTAGACGTTCCCAGCAACCACCGGAACTAGGATTTGATGGACAGTTGAAAATCCATTCAATTTCTCTGTTGTTGGCTTCGTTCTTGATGCGGTCAGTATCAAATAAATGTTGTTCGGCCTTCAGCTCTCGATAGGCACCGATAAAGTTCGTGCCGTTGTCGCTCCTAATTCTGACAGGAGTTCCCCTTCGATTGATAAAATTTCGTAAGCAAATTATGAAGGCGTCGGTGGATAAGTTTTCAGCGAGATCAAGGTGAACTGCGCGCACAGTCAAGCAGGTGAATATAACTCCCCATCTTTTTTCTCTGCGACGACCAATCGATACGTTTAAGGGACCAAATAGGTCCACTCCTGTATACGTAAATGGACGGACGTAAGGAGTTATCCGATCGGTTGGTAATTGACCCATGATTGGCGTTTTTGGCTCGGCTCTATCCATCTTGCACTGTGGGCAGTTTCGTCTTACTAGCTTCAATACCATCTTTGGATGAGGGATCCAGAATTTTTGTCGGACTTCATTTAATACAACGGCAGAGTTTTGATGGTGAAACCTTTCATGGTGATGTCTAATGATGAGGGTTGACATAGGATGTTTTTGCGGTAAGAGTATGGGACGTCTGGCTTGTAGCGGCAGATAAAGTGCTTCGTCAAGGCGGCCGTGAATTCTTAAAATTCCATTTTCGTCTAAGTACGGGTTGAGTTTGTATATTGAGCTCTTCTTCGTCAGAGGCTTTGATGACTTCAGTGCGTTGATTTCGGTTTCGTATTGTTCCCTCTGAACCATTTTGCATAGCTGAGATTCTGCCTGGTTGAGTTCGTTGACTGATAAGAGGCCCGTTGGGGTTTGTTCGATGGGCGGAATTTTAGCGATGGAGTGGAATCTCTTCTGCGCACGCAAGACATATGCCATTGTTCTCCGAAGCCTTTGAAACGAAGAAAATTTGTAGAAGTTAAACAATGAATTACCTTTCGCTTGCAAAACTAGTAACGGCTTTATTTCCTCCAGAACAGACGAATCCGAGGGCGACTTGATGACAGTAGAAGGCCAAAACTCTTCTCCTTGATGCAAGAAGTTCGGTCCGGTGATCCAAACGCTTTTCATTGACAGCTTTGGAGGTGCTTTGACTCGTGTGGCTGCGTCTGCGCTGTTCTTGTCAGTGGGCGTCCAACGCCATTGGCTGCTTTCGGAATGCGAGAGTATTTCAGTGATACGATGGGCGACAAAGGCTTTGAATCTTCTTTCTGTTGAATTGACCCAATAGAGCAGCGTACGAGAATCTGTCCAATAGGTGGTTTTTGTGACTTTAAGGTCGAGGTTTTGAAGGACTGTTTTGCAAATTCGGACACCAAGTACTCCAGCTTGGAGTTCGAGGCGGGGTATGGACATCATTTTTTGCGGGGCTCCACGCGTTTTCCCAAAGACAAATGTGACATCGACTCCATGTTTGTGGACTACTCGAAGATAGGCGGCGGCGGCGAAGGCAACTTGGCTGGCGTCCATGAATACATGTAGTTCGACACTTTTAGCATTGATTAAGTTCGGCGAATAGTGGCGTGGAACATTGAATTTGTCAATGTTTGTAAATTCCTTCAGCCATGATTGGCATCTCTTGTTAATTGCTGGTGGAAGTTGTTCATCCCAGCCAACATTACTTTTCCATGTATCTCGAACTATTATTTTGGCGTATAAGGTGAAATCTGCCAGCAGTCCAAAGGGATCGAAAATGGCCATGACAATGCCCAGAAGTTCTCTTTTTGTCGGTGGGCGAAATCCTTTAGTTACGCTTGATGGTATTCTGTGGAATTGTGTTCTAAATTCAAAGGTATCCGAGGCCGTGTTCCAGAACATACCAAGGACCTTTTCTGAAGTGGCCTGTCGTTCCATACTCACAATTTCGGCACATTCGATCGGTTGGGAATTCAATGACTGCTGGAGTTTATTTGAGTTTGATGTGAAGTTTCTCAGTTCAAAACCGCCTTTGGCATGGATACGCACAACATCTTGGCAAATTCGGATGGCATCTTCTTCATTGTCGAAACTTGCAACATAGTCGTCCACGTAGTGCTTGTTGACAATATCTGACACGGCTTCGGGATATTCTTCTATAAATTCTTGGGCATTACGGTTTTTTATGAATTCTGCGACACACGGCGAACATATGGCTCCGAAAATCATTGTTATCATTACAAAATGGCTAACAGGCTGTGACGGATCATCTCGCCACAAAAATCGCTGCGCATGCTGGTCTTCTGGTCGTATAAGCACTTGCGAAAACATCTCCCGAATATCTGCGGCAACTGCAATTGGGCCTGCTCTAAATCTGAATAGAATGCTCATCATTGGTTTAGCTTGTTCCGGACCTTTGAGTAGGGCTGAATTGAGACTCACATCATTCACTTTTGCTGCGGCATCGAATACAATTCTCAACTTTTCGGGCTTATGAACGTTTTGAACGGCGAAATGTGGTAAGTACCATATAGGATTGGTCTGGTCTTCGACTTCGTGCTGCAATAACTTTCGGGCATACCCTTTCTCCACATATTGTCTAATTCCGTTACTGTATTTAACTGCCAATTCGGCATCCAAGGACATTCTCTTTTCAATTCCGACCAATCGCCTTTCGGCCATCTGAAGACTGGCTGGAAGAATTGGCTTTTGATTCTTCCACAGTAATCCGGATTCAAACTTATCTCCGATTCGACGTACGGTAGCTTCCATCACTTCTCGTGCTCTCTTATTATCGTCCGACTCAAGAATGGCGGATGTCGGATTTATCCCAAAGTTGTCGGCTGAGAAATATTCTTCGATGAGGCTATGTAGCTCATCCGTGTGGCGAATCATTAAAACAGCTGGGGATGCATTTGATACATTTCTGTCGCTTGGTCCACATACCACCCATCCTAGTTTTGTTTTTAAGGCAATCGGTTTGTTGTCACCGGCTGACACAATAGTTGAAGACGTTCCCAAATGGATGTTATCTAGTCCAATGAGTAACGAAGGTTGAGCATCCGTGTAGCTGGACAGAGGTACGAATTCAAACTGTTCATAATGTGTTTTGTCGAATGTTTGAACAGGCAAGTTCATGTTCGCAATAGTTTGGCATTTGGCGATTTTATAAGTGACCGAGTCAGCGATTCCACTTATCTCAAAATTGACACTTGATGAACGTTCCGTTGTAGTCTTCTGTCCGTACCACTGTAACGTGAGCGGCTGGGATTTACCTTTCAATCCTAGAGCTGATGCGACTTTTTCTTCGAGGATAGTTATAGCTGAGCCTTCATCGAACATGGCGTATATATCGAGTTTTCCTTTGGGACCGAATAATGATACTGGCATGATTTTAAACAATGGACTGGTGGCGTTGGTGGGGCGACAACTCAAGACAGGTTTGACGGCATTAGGAACAGTGTTGGATTGGCTATTAGAGGGCGTGGACATTTCATGTAGGCTACTGTGATGGTATTTAGGGCAATCATTTATCCCACATACTCTCCTGTTTCGGCAATTCGATGTATTGTGGCCTTTACGTAAGCAAGAAAAGCACAAACGGAGTAATTTAACTTTTTGCCATCGATCGTTGACGTTCATGTGGTGATTGAATACATTACATTTTGTGATGAAGTGATTTTCGTTGCACTGGTAGCACTGGAGTATTGATGTTGGCTGTTTCTCTTGTGTTCCTTCGTTGTTATGTACGTGAAGCAAACGACGTGGCTGGGACGATGAAGATTGTTGTCTTTGTCTAGGTGAAGGCGACGATGTCGAAGACGATGGCGGCAGTGGAGGCATTAGGCAAACTATTCTGGCTATCTGACATAGCCATGTAGAGAAATCTTCAATTGACGGGAATGGCTGGATTGTTATAGAATGTTTTGCCCATTCATATTGTTTGTTTTGGGGCAACTTGGCGACGAGTTCATCCAGTATTATTGTGTTATTTAAATTGTGTTGGCTGTTGGAAGATTTTAAAAATGCAACAACATTACGTACCTGAGTCGAGAACGAAAGAAGTTGATCTGCTCTGTTTTCGATTATGGTCGGGAATCTTTGTATTTTGCGAATTTGATGGCGGACCAGAATCTCTGGTCTTCCAAATTGGAACCTCAATTCGTCGATTACGTCTGGTACATTCTGCACGTTGATTAGCATGGATGCAACTGCTTCTCGGGCTGGACCTATCAAGCATTTTTGGAGTCTCTGCAAATTTTGTCGGTTGTTGTATCGGAAGTCTGATGTTGAGTCTTCATAATTGGCGATGAACAACGGCCATTCTTCCACGTTTCCCGAAAAGGTCGGCAAATCGTGCAGCTTTACGACTGGAGCTGATGGAACATAGACGACGTCGGTGGAACTTGATTGTGGTGATAACGGTGGCGGCGGATTATCAAAAATGGACTGAATCGTGGTTTGTCTTTGCTGTTCGGAATGCATGATGATGGCGTCGGCGGCGGTAGCGACAGCAGCAGCAGCAGCGCTGACTGGAGCGATGGGGTTGACTTCTCCCATTTCTTTTATTTTGTTGTTAAGATGATTGATATCTTTTTGGCTTTCAACTGTGCACTCTTTTAAATCTTTAATGGTTGCTTGAAGTGAGTTGAGGCTATTTAATATTGCTTGGGCAATTTCAGCATCCATTCTCAGGCTCGAATCGTTCACAATTGTTAAATCTCTGCTCTCGTCCTCGTCTTCACTCTCGTTTTCTGTTCTGAACATCTTCGCTTGCGAACGTGTAGTCATCTGCCCTCTTTGCATTTTCTGTCTGAATGCAATATTTTTCTCGAAGCAAATAAAAGAGTGAATGTGATTGGTCAATCCGGCGGTTACAAATTTATTTGGAATGAAAGACGTGTTTTGATTGGCTGGTTTGTACACGGCGTCGGTACGGTATTACGGTAAAACTTTTTTTTTTTTTATTGTAGAGCAAACGACAAATAAATTATTTTGAAAAACATGTTATGGCGGCGGCGGCAAAGAAACAAAAAAGTGAAATCGATTTCCACGAACAAACAAGGCAATACGAATTTAATATAATAACTCGATTTTATTTGTGAAATAAAGATTTAATTTTAAGTTTACAAGAATATACAAAAAGTGAGTGAGTGTTTTCAAAATGTTTTTGGCTCATCTGTCGTTTGTTCTATCACTTCAGAATTCTGACTGATGAATTTGAATTGGCAAAGGTTAGATCATCCTTTCGGTTCGGGATTGTCTCTTTTGGTTCGGGAGTTGTCTCTTTCGGTTCGGGAGTTGTCTCTTTCCCACAACAGATATATCAGAAGCGATATTAAAAAACGATTTAGTAAAGCAAGAAAATATAGAAAG
>CAKKXW010000005.1:43596364-43607415 GCA_920937365.1 Sphaerophoria rueppellii | reverse complement strand
AACTAATGCATCCACAATTTCATGCAATTTTCCATTTGAAAACCAATGAGTTTTCCGAGTTTTTCATCAGGAACTTTCTATTTTTCCATTCGAAAACCCATTTCAAAACAAAAACTTCCAAGCAAAAACAATCTACTCTCCGATCTTTGTTTGGTTTTTCCAGCTTTCCCACTGTTCCATGAGGTTTTTCCAATTTTTTTTTTCACAGAAATATCACTAAATACAACAATATCAACCATGAAAATTTATAGATGTCTGTTGGGCCATTTCGGAGTCTATAAGAGACATACAAACAAACACACATCCACACTACTTCGTGAAATATTGAACAGTAAAAAATTCAAAAACCATAATTGACTCACTGACTGACTGACTCACTGATCATCAAAATTATGAAGCACTTCTAACAATAGCAGAATCTTGAAATTTGGTACAAAGGTAGGTTTTCAGGTGTATACAAAGAAAAAATGTGCACGACTGGGTCGTACGAACTTGCTCCTGTATGCTTAAACTAAATATTAATGATTACTTTTATGTTCCAAAAATTGAAAAAGTAGTGTTAAAGTAAGAGATATACTTTAAGCAATTCTGATTACACTCTTACTTACAGCTTACACTTAACTCACAAAAAAAAACTCAATATATAAAAAAAAATTAGAATTTATTAAAAAAAAATTAAAATTTGAAAATGTACCTCGTGAATACAATTAATTCCAAAAATTGAAATGCCAAACGAATTCAAACCGTATTCTTGATTTATTGAATTTTTTTTTTGAAAATCGTCGGAGCCGTTTTATTTTTTTAATTAATTTTTCAAAAATGTCCTAAAATTAATTTGGGTATGCAGTTTTCAAGACCATGTGAATATACATATTATACTTCAATTTGGATTTTTAAAATTTTGAGATACAAAATTTTGAAAAAAAAAATGTTTAATATTTTTTATAAATCCAAAAAAAAAATTGAAATATTATTTGAACAACATATGCGTACTTTCAAAAAAAAAACTCACGCTGATCGGACTTTCATTTTTCGAGAAAATCTAATAACAAAAAAACCGTTCTATGGGAGGTACCGTTTTGGAGCAATACACAAATATTTTTTTTACATAAAATACATGAATTTTTAAAAAAATATAACTCGAGGAAGTTTAAAAAAATCGTAGGAGCCGTTTTGGAGAAAATTTGAAGTTTTGGTTTTTGGCCAAAAAAATCGTATGTTGGCCCTAAATTTTGATCTTAAAACAAAAATAAGAAAACTGGGATATGAGTTTTTGCTTAAACCTCTAATTTTCAAATTTGAAGTCCAGACCAGTAGTTAAGGCTGTAGATGTCTGTAAACTTCCCGACAGACAGACAGAATCGCCGGACCCACTTTTTTCGACTTCTCTATCATCGTAATGTCATATCTCATCCTCATCTCAATTTTTTTTTTTACGAATTCAATACTTGCCATATCCCATATATTCTACATGTCGCAAGTAAAAAACGAGTCCACATCCACACCAAAAAAAAATTTTTAATTCTTTCAGAAATCTTTTTTTTTAATTTTGAACATACGAAAAATTCATTGTATGATTTTAATATTCGAAATACAAGCGTTTAGGACATGAAATAGACGATTAAAACATGTGATTATTTTTTACAAAATATAAAATTCTTAGTAATTGTATTTGTGTCTGCAAAAAAAACGAGTCAAACGTGATAAAAACGAGTCCCGCCATATAGACGTGTCCCGCTCTATAGACGCCATGTGGGTAACACTGCTTTGTACAACAAGAAAAAAATTTCACTCACGGCTGAGTACTCACTCTTTTGTCACCTCTTACTAGGTTCACGGTTCACGGACACGAAAAAAAGAGAGGATTGTGAGAGTTCACCTCCGAAAAATTTTGAGGGTGTTTTCGGCAAGGGAGGAAAAGGTCGCGACTCTAGGTATTATATATTCTCTATGGCATAGCTATTATACTGTATAGAGGTGTATAAGTTTGAAGTTTTTAAGTTTATTTGAAATTTGGCCTTTAGAAGCCATTAAGTTTACATGGATTTGTTGTTTACATTATGTGAATTTACGAAATAAAAAACAAGATCTTATAAATAAGGCTGTTATTATATTAATAATCTGACTTATTAAATTATTTTTAAACGCTGGGTAAAGTCCTTACATAAATACTATTTCTTCAAAACTATTTTTCAGGGAGTCCTTATCTAGGTTTGTTTTTCTTAGAAAACGTTTTAAACCCGTATCGAATAAGACCTACCACTGAACCAGTGGCGTAGATAGCTTTCCGTTAGGGAGGGGGGGGGAGAGGGTAGATCTAGTTCGCTCATTTTTTTTTTTTTTTTGAAGTTTTAATAACTCAAAAAAAAAATAACAAGTCTGTCTCTGGCACTGAACTGACTGCCCGAGTTTTTTTTGGGGCGAGAATTTCGGGATTCGAAGCTGATCAATTCATCTGTTTAACACAGGGAAAAAAAACCGCACTGCTAATGCGTTAGGTGTGAAAAAAACTCAGGGCAGCGATAAGCAGCGGAGTTCGCCGGGGCTGGCAAACGAACGAACATATCGCTTTTTAATCAAATTAGATTTACCTAATTTTATTTATTAACAAAACCGTTAATAGTATAAAGAATAATTTGACTCTTCCGTGACGGTGTAGATATATACACAAGTAGCACAAAATTACTTATAGAATGCTTTAAGAAGTATTATAAGCTCTTATCCCGCTTCTTTAAGATTTCTTTAAGTACCTTTTAAGTACATAAAAGGCGAAAGTGGGCGGTCCGATAGATTGAATTAAGAAGATAATTTGGTTCTTATTGACGTTTTAAAACGGAATATATTCCTTTTTATATACTTCTAAGCGTCTTCTTAAACACTTCTTTTCGCACTCTTAACTCCTTCTTACAAAATTCTCAGACAAAAAAAGAAATTATCAGTGAATTCTGTATCTAGTTTTTGTTTCTCTGATGCACATCTATTTTAATAGTATTTGTTTTGATTTTTTTTTTCTGCAAGCGGTTTGGCTTGTTGTTGGTTGGTGTATTTTCCCAATTTACAAAGTCCCTCCAATTCTGTAATGCGTCGCTTCGCCTTCACTTTTGCTTGGTTACATAATAACTAGGCCTTCTACCAGTTACTTTAATATCTTTTAAGCAAGCAAATCAATTTGTATTAACATGAGCACAGTTGCGAAAAATTTTCTGTGAACTCTAAGAATGAAATGAAAATAGACTACTGGAAATAGTAATCTTAAGAAGGATTTAAGGAGCTCTAAACAAACCCTTATAAGAAATACCGATTTAAGAACCTTTTAAGAATTCTTTAAGAAGGAACAAGCAGAACGAATTAAGAACTCAAAGAAATATACGATTTAAGTAGGAAAAAATACCGAATTAAGAAGTTAAAAAGTGGTGAGACCCATTTAAGAACAAAATAAGAATGAATTAAGAAGTGTGCAACCGAATTAATACCATTTTGTGCTACTTGTGTATGTATGCATGTGCATATGTTGTTCTTTTCACAAATATTTGTTTTGATTTTTTCTTAGAACTGAAGGAATGTTTTGAAATTGAAAGTGAATGAAATTTTGACAGTTCGATAAAGCTTTAGAAAAAAATGAATTGAATTATGTAGAATGTAGAATTTTGGGAAACACCAATAAAAAAAAAAAAAGAAATCGAATTACCTAATTACTATTGGTAGATTTGTTAAATTGTCGGAATTTGAACGGTCCCATTGAAAAGAGGTATAATTTCAATGAGTTTTTGGCGGATTTTGGTTTCATTGTTAAAAGATGTACATATAAGCAAATAGATCAGAGAAAACAAAGCAAAAGAAATTTTATCAGCAATTATTAAGAATGATAACACATTAAGTAGTGTGGCTTAGTGGTTAGGTGCGTTGGCTGCTAAGCAGAACGTCGTGGGTTCGAATCCTACTCAGGCCCAAAGTTTTTATTTCATCTTTCACGGACACTGCCTCTTGCGAAGAGCTGACAAAACTTCCAAGAGTATCATCTGTCATGAAAAAGTGCTTCTCAACTTTGCCGTTCGGAATCGGCGTAAAACAGTAGGTCCCCTCAATTCTTCACACGCACCTAGAGAATTGTTGAATGAGAGTAAGCCACTTAGGCCTTTGCTCTTCAAGAGCTGTCGCGCCACTCTATTTATTTTTTAACACATTAAGTTGACATTTAGGACAGACTGGTGGCTGCGGACATCCGTAAAACGTGTTTAACATTAACAAAAAAAAAAAGGAAGACAGGTCTGGTCATGGTCAACCCCTATTATTCTGAATTCATTATTATTCTAATAACACTTAAACATGTAAGCCAACGAAAATCCAATGCAACATTTCAAAACGTCTAGAACGGCAAAAGTTCCAACATCAGGGAGTGTCCAATGGCCAACAAGAAATCATTGGAAGCATTTATTAGAACAATGAAAGAATTATATACGTGGAAATCAACAATTGTTTGCTAGTGCTTTGACACTTTTGGCAGAAAATTTCAGAAAAACTTAACCTGATATTCCTCGATCTACTCCTGATCGAGAAATTAACGCGAGTTTGAAGTCTTCAAGTTTGTGGATATGTAAAAACATTGACACTAATGACATATATGCGAGTTCAAATACATAACGACTACGGAATGGTCGTAAAGGTAAGGTAAAATCCCAGTTGACATTGATATTTAGGATAAATAATACTATCAAAATATTTTTGCCAAATAATTTGGTCATGGGCCAAATAATGCAAACCTTAAGATGTTAGATAAGACATTTTATCCTTTCGAAAGTTTTTTTTTGTAATATGCTTATGATTCAGTCTACCTATTGCAACAAAGAACGTTCCCAACAAAAATTTATCGGTAGAAAATACATAAGAGGAAGAAATTTTGTTTCTTAAAAAGAGAAGGTTGCAACTTGAGATCTGAAACCACCAATTCTAAAAGTCTCTTGACAAAAACAAGGGAGGGCACATGCAAAGAGGAAGATATGCAATTCATATTCAATTCATTAAAATGGATTAGAATTTTTTTTTGTAACAAAACTATTTTTTTGTTCTTAAGGATCGTAAAATGTGCATTCGATTATGTGGTGATCTTTTGTAGAGTCGTTTCGCCCAAAAAAAATATAAAAGGCCAGATCAGTCATATTATGTGTATGTAAATTGTACCTAATGCTACTTTTCTATTATCATTTCTAAATCCTGCAAAAAAGCAAAAGTGTAATGCGGGTGCAACATCCCGCAGGTCGGCCAGTATATACATAAATATATGGGTGCATCACAAAATAAAATCGACTTTTGTTTTTTTAAGATAGAACACTTATAACTTCGTCCGCTGTTATAGGTATTTCGCGATGAATAGCTAGAGCAGCCAAACCATTCAAACGATCCTGCAAATAAGTAAACATCTAAGGCTTGTCAAATTGTTATTAAAATAGACATATTTTTAGGAATATCACTTCATTGGAAATTTTGCTGTTTCCCCATAGAATGTAGGTATCGAATATACATTTGACAATGCCTCTAGGAATTCTGTGAGTAGATACTAATGACAGAGTACGTTTCTTTAACTCGGAACTGGTTATGTTGAACAATTATCGATCCCAATGGGGTTGGATATATCCCCCTGATCCTCCCCCCCCCCCCTATCTACGTCACTGCACTGAACTGAATTTTTTGCTCTCTTTAGATTAATTTTTTTGAGTGTAATGTTTTAAATATTCATAAAGAAAGAATGCCCACACATGTATGTGAAGTTTTTATTAGAAAAAAAATTATAAAATAAGGAAATTACATCCATTTTCCTCAAAAGCGTTCAGTAACTGGGGATGTTCGGTAACAGGTGCCACTACCCTATATGCTTTCAGCCTTATTTATAAACCTAGCATAGAGTTATTATAAGACTTATTATGCCTGTATAAGGAAAATCCTTATTAATTAATTTTACGAAAAAAAAAAAACATAGGATCACTGCTAACAGAAGTCGAAATAGTAAAATTTAAATATTTTCGTAGAAAATTCCTCCCATCAGTGAGTTGTTTATTTGTCGAATGAAATTCAGTTCGATAACTGAGGAGAAAATTTATATTTTTTGTTCTAGAAGCTCGGTACAGAGCTCGATAACGTGAGAGGTAATGCCAAACACAAAAAAAAAAATCAAAAAATTCAGCAACGTATTATTCGATAACGGTTGTGATAATTCGGCCCATGCTTATTTCGTTTACAGCCGTTATTATTATAGTCTTAGCTGAGCGTTGATTAGTTTTGAAGGATTTGTATCTTGAAAAGGATTCTTTTTCATTGTTAAATAAAGTCTCGCCGTATATAATTCCGAATGATATGTTGTAGAGTAATTAAATGCAGTTATGTAAGGATGAAACATGATTGTACAACGTCGGCCCTTGCAATATTAAAACAAAGAAAAATGGTTCAAAAAGACACTTGGTACACGTAAATGAACAAACACATCCTCTTGGTGTTACACATACATAGATAAGTGAAATGTATCCTCATGTTCTTCACTCAGCAAATGTCTCACCTTGTTAAACAAATTATACTCATATTCGGCGATATTCTTTGAGTTCGGAAATTTTCCCGACATTCCAGATATTACAACTTGATCACCATCGGTTTCGGGGAAAATTCGAGAATACTTTTTTTGCTTGTTGCTTGAAAGGGTTTCATTTGTTAAATCTGGTTTCGGTGTCATTTTGAATGATTTCTATTATTTGGTAATCACTTTTTTCTTAAATTTATTTAGTTCACAGCACTATTTTATATTTTATGAAAATCCTTGAGTTCACTCTTAGGTTTAAATTCGATACTGAAAAAGAGTCCACGAATTCAATGCGAACGAATTGCTAGTCACACGGCAATTGTCTTTCAATTAAAGGGGTTCCTTCTTTTATAATCTGCTGAAACTGCTATATTATATATTCTCAAAAAGCAAAAAAAGAAAAAAAAGACAAGAAACAGTCATTGCCCAACGAGCCTTTTAAACATGTTAAGTTTAATCATTTACTTTTATTTATAAATTAAATAAATAATGTAGATGTTCTCCTCAAAAAATGCATTCAATTAAAATGTTAAATAGCATTTCGTCAGTCAAAACAACATAATGTCAAAAAAAAAGTTCTTTATTTTAAAGGAAGGTCATTCCTAAGGTGTTTCGTGTTTGTGGTATGTTTTAAACTTAATGGAACAGCAGAAGTTTACTTTTTCGCTAACCACGCCTCATTTAAGTTAATTCTCTTTTTTTGAGAATTTGAGAATCAAACAGATGCTAACCTTGCCTTGAAGTTAGTCTGGCACATAGTGATGTTTGATAAATTTTTCGAAAGACTTCTTCTCAAGACGACCTTTTTGTCGTCTCCTTCAATTCATTTACAATTTTTCAAAATGCATGCAATCGTGAACTGTACTGTTCTGATATTGCGGTTTATAAAACTACATTATTAGATTTTTATGTATCTTTGTTTTAGATATAAAACATGTGTATGCGTGATTCATGTTTTACGTTGGATGACGTATTTTTATGCAGGTAGGCACTCTTTTGTCAAATATGTTAGAAAAAGCATATTCAAATTAACTATGACTAAAGCCAGCTCAAATACTGTTTTAAATTCAACCGATAGAAAAGTCAAGTTCAATGTGACTACATTACAACATTTGTATGAAGTTCATTTACCTCTTGTTCAAATGTTGAATTGTGTGAATAAATTCTTCAGAAACAGTGCTATACTACATTTTTACCTACCCTAAATCCGAGATTATATCGAGTGAATTGCTTAAAAGGGGAATGCAACTGGCTGTTTCACTAGAAATAATCATAAAACAGAGAGAGAGAGAGATGACACTTTACGACGCGACGGTGATCCAAGGAAGTGAATGAGTCAGTGATCAAGGGGCACGGTAGTGCCCAGCCAAGTTCTCTAGCAACTTTGGCACTACACCCTTATTTACAAGAAACAACTCAGGGCATTTTCCACACCCTTCTAGGAAAAAAGAAAGAGGTTGCAAAAAAGAGGTGTCGGTGTACTTTGGTCTTGAATTCTTGAACATTGTAATAACTGGAAAAGACAAAGTGTTGAAGAGAGTTCCACATTCGCGTAGTACGGCTAAAAAGTGATTCCCTATTCTTGAGAGTACGTCCGGAGTTGGGCTTTAGGGTAAAGTGATGGGCATTCCTAGAAGCGCTAGTATTACGGGCGAATTGTTTGAGGGGAGGAATGCAATTGGCTATTTCCGTAAAAGTAGCGATAGAACTAGGAGAGACACGCTACGTTACGACGGTGGTTTAAAGGGGTGAATGCGTTAGTGATCTCTCTATCACCAATCATTCTTATAGCTCTTTTTTGTATTCCATCCAAGAGGCTCAAGTAAGTAGCTGGAGCACCAGCCCAGAGATGTGAATTGTACTCAAGCTTTGGACGGATGTAGGTTTTATAGATAATAGCCAGATCAGACGGGGAGAAACATTTCTTGCACCGTCTTAAGAAATCCAAACGTCTTGGGGCATTTTTGGTGACATCGTTCCACAAAATGTAGTCAGTGATGCACTTACCGAGAGTTTCGAGATGTTCGGTCTCATTGATGCAAGTGTAACTCATGAAAAGTTGCAAAGCGGGTATGTCTCGCTTTAACGAGACAATAGACAGCATTTCTTGAAGCAGGGTTCTTGAAGCAATAAACTTTACGCGTTTTTTTATTCCCCATTGCACAATGCTGTCGTTGCAGTTCCACATCCGAAGAGGGATTTAGGTCTGGGAACGAATGAGAAAAGCTAAGGCTGCGCGTACGGTAGTGCGGAACGGAGCGAGAAGCGTTATTAGATGCGATGCACACAGTAAAAACGATTTTGTGCGACTAGAAGTGTCAAGAAAATGGAGTCTTTTCCTAATTAGAAAATTAATTTTTAAACGAAAATTTAAATTTCCGAATACTGACGGAAGGAAAAAGGATGAAAGAACATATTTACTCCAAATTAAGAAAAAATAAATTTATCATTTTCCTTATATGTACATATATTAACTCTTTCATAATAGTAGGAGAGCCGCTGAAGGCCGACCTTCACCGAACTGTTAACCGGCTGAAACTTTTTTTTTATGAAATCTAGTTTGAAAACATATATGAATATGATAGCTTGCCTAACGAAAAGTGTGCCAGGCTATATTAAATTTAACTTTATTTTAATCAATTACTAACTCCTCCTTCGCTAAACTAAAACGTTGTGCCACATAGCGATATGTGTAAGTAGGCTTGAGACAAGAAAAAAATTGCATGGGAGAGGGGGGCCTATTCCCCCGTTTAGCCAGGAGGGGCAGTTTTCTGAAAAATTGGCTAATTTTTTTTTTTTAATATTAAAATTCAACGGCTTCATCTACAACAACGAGTTATACCTTTCTGCAAAGCCAAAAACTTAGGCTTTCATTTTGTATTTAAATTTAATTGTTTTAAATAATAGTTTTAGAAAAAATAATTTTCAAACTCAAAATTTTGCAAGAAAAAAAAATTGTTAAATTTTTAGTTAATTTTTTTCAAAATTTTATGTGATTAAGTACTTATTTTGCATTCAACTTTCAATTTAAATTAAATTTCAAATTTAAGAAATTTTTTTTTTCAAAATTTTAAGTTTGAAAATTAATTTTTCTAAAACTATTATTTAAAACAATTAAATTTAAATACAAAATGAAAGCCTAAGTTTTTGGCTTTGCAGAAAGGTATAACACGTTGTTGTAGATGAAGCCGTTGATTTTTAATAGTTTTTTTTTAAATAAGCCAATTTTTCAGAAAACTGCCCCTCCTGGCTAAACGGGGGGAATTAGCCCCCCTCTCCCATACAATTTTTTTCTTGTCTCAAGCCTACTTACACGATATGGCTATTTGACACAACGTTTTATTTTAACATATGGGTGAAGAAGGAGTTAGTTATTGATTAAAATATAAAGTCAAATTTAATATAGCCTAGCATACTTTTCGTTAGGCAAGCTATCATATTCATATATGTTTTTAAACTAAATTTCATTTCAGCCGGTTAACAGTTCGGTAAAGGTCGCCCTTCAGCGGCTCTTAGACTATAATTAAAATAAGTACGAAAACAAATTCGAAAACACACAACACAAGCTGGAATAAATAAATTTTCTAATTTTCAAAACTCAATCAAATTCAAAACAAACAATCTCGCTTCATCTCGCTTGCAAAAATGGTCGGAAGAGTTTTGAAGCGAGTTGGTAAGCGAGAAACTCGCTCAAGATATCGCTTCACTGTACGCATGCTCACAAGAATCAGTATAAATATTCTTCTCGCTTACAAACGCTTCTCGCATCGCATCGCTTACTCGCACCACCGCACGCACAGCCTAGGTATTCTATCGTCAGTTAAACAATTTATTGGATTAGAAAATGAGAGAGAGGGTCGGAGACAAAACGAAGCCCTGATGGGGCACACCAGCATTTATATTGTGGGTTTCAGATTTGAACAATACAACTTGTATTGAACGGTTCGAAAGAAAGTTTCTAATTCAACGAAAGAGTGATTCATCAATATCAAAAGCACGCATTTTCGATAAAAGAGCAAGATGCCAGACTTTATCAAATGCCTTTGAAATATCAAGTGCAACAATCTTACTTTCTCCAAAACGATGTAAAGATTTGTTCCACTGTTCGGTGAGATAAACCATCAGATCACCAATGGACCTGTTGCTGCGAAAGCCGTACTTACTTACTTACTTAAGGTGGCGCTACAGTCCGTTGTGGACTTGGGCCTCAATCAACAGGCTCTGCCAGCTAGCTCGATCCTTAGCTAGTCGTCTCCAGTTTTGCACTCCGAGTTGATTGAAGTCCTCTTCCACTTGAGTGCGCCACCTGAGTCGCGGTCTTCCTCTCCTCCTACGTCCCTCGGGAATAGTGTCGAAGGCTTTCCGGGCCGGAGCATTGGTGTCCATTCGCTCTAAATGACCGAGCCATCTGAGTCTCTGGACCTTGACCCTTCTGGCTAGGTCCATGTCGTTGTACAACCCGTAAAGTTCGCTGTTGTATCTTCTT
>CAKKXW010000005.1:43553531-43573344 GCA_920937365.1 Sphaerophoria rueppellii | reverse complement strand
GTAGGCGAGATATACTGGCTCGGTAGACTCAGAGGAAGAAGGACCGATCCAGGTACAACAACATGTTGGGCATTCCAAGCGACAATATAGAAGAAACGGTAAGGGGAAATAATGTGTGCCCTGGTTTCTACTGGGCTTCTTGAAAGAAGAGTTTTATCGGGAATAACTCTTGCTAATAGCTGTTTCTTTGGGCTAAGAAAGCAATTGAGTGGAAAAGCCTTCTCTCGAGCAACTAAGGTAAAATTGTACAACACCCTCATCATCCCAGTTCTGCTGTATGGTGCAGAAGCATGGACCTTGACAAGATCGGATGAAAGTGCCTTGGGCTATTTTGAGAAGAAAGTTCTTCGGGTCATCTTTGGTCCCGTGTGTAATAAAGGGGAATGGCAAAGAAGATATAACAGCGAACCTTACGGGTTGTACAACAACATGGACCTAGCCAGGAAGAAGGAGACTCAGATGGCTCGGTCATATAGAGCGGATGAACACCAATGCTCAGGCCCGGAAAGCTTTCGACACTATTCCCGAGGGACGTATGAGCAGAGGAAGACCGGGAATCAGGTGGCGCACTCAAGTGGAAGAGGACCTCAATCAACTTTTGGAGTGCAAAAATTGAGACAGCTAGCTAGGGACCGAGCTGGCTGGCGGAGACTGTTGATTGAAGCCCATGTCCACAACGGACTGTAGCGCCACCTTAAGTAAGTATGTAAATAGCCCCTTGGAAGCGAAGCAATTCAATTGATTGTATACTACGTAAAGATACTGTGTTTGAAAGTGCAAATTGAAAGTGTTGAATAAATAATTGTGTGATAGTGTGAGTGATTTGAATAAAGTAAAATTGTGTTTTATTTACAAAGCGAATAAGTTTTAACTGTCGAACCAAGCCGAATATTAAAGAGTATCCTTCCGATTGTCTTTTGATGACCGGGCCTGTCTTAAATATGTTGATTCTAATGCGGAGTAGAGAGGGCATCCATACTCACGTCCTCTTCTTGCGTTGAAATCTCCTAATAACAATAGGTTTGAATCATTCAGACTACTAAACCCAGTATGTTGGATCATAAGTCCCGGATCAAATTCGGGATTTCTGACCTTCGCTATTAATTTTAAACTTTTTTTTTGTCAAATAAAAAGTTAAGTTGGAAGTTTGAGATTTCAAAGTTTGGTGGGAGTAGGGCGTTCTACAAGTGCTGAAAGTCTATTCAGAACCATAAGACAAAATAGTACGTATACGCCGCAGTGACCAGTGGAAGGAATGATAATGAGTTATTTGATCTTGTAGTCATCTTGTAGTCATTCAAATTTGAAGTCATTTGCGTTGACCACTATCGATTTATGATCACTCTCCGCACGCAAGTACAGGTTAGGTTAGATTAAAGTGGCTGCGGATACAGAATCCGCACACTTAGGCCAAAAGAAAAGGCCCATTGTGATAGCACATGAATCTAGAGAAATGTGTACTTCTTACTAGTCTAACCATTTTGAGCTTTTTATAAAGTGAAGAAGATATTTGATATCCTAGCTAGTTCACTGGGATTATCATAAAAGTATTCTCCCAGATGAAGTTTGCGTCTTAGTGATAGAGCAGGGCATGTGCAGAGAAGGTGAGAGATTATTTCCTCTTCTTTCTCGTTTATATAGCTTCTACAGAAATCATTTGTGGCTACACCAAGTCGTATTGCGTGTCTGCCTATAAGACAGTGTCTCGTAAGGACACCTATTAGGGAGCTAATATGAAATCTGCTTTGAGATAACAAGTCCTTAGAGCGCTTCCGGTCAAGTGACGGCCATATGAGCTTTGTGGCTGCGCACGTAGGTAAATCTAGATTATCGTTATCGTTATCGTTAAGGCTGTTTCTTTTACCAAAAGTTTGCATGTAGGTATCCGTAATCGGTATACCTATCTTTTCCCTTTCAGGTGAGATATGTATGACGGTTCCATTTTTAGCGAGTTCGTTGGCTCTACAATTTTCCGTGATGACTCTGTGGCCCGGCACTCAGCGGAGGAAAATATTAAATTGCTGCACCATCTCCATATGATATGATCGACAATCGAGGGCCGTTTAAGAGTTGGCACACAAGTACAAGAACGATCAAATTTTGACCTGTCGATAATTTCTGGGCCGTTTAGGAGTCCATAAAGGGCTTATAAGCAGACACACACACAACAAACACAAAAACAAACACACATATCCATTTTTGTATATAAATACTAGCAGTTGTCCGCGACTTCGTCCGCCTCTCCTTAGGAATGTTTCATATAAGATTTGCCAGGTTATCTGTCTCCAATCTTCCATAATTTTCCTTTCCTCTATTTTCGTTTCTTGTTTTCTTTTCAGCTTTTGTTTTTTTTTACGAAATGGAAAGCCCTTAACATGACAGCCGGGAAGTTTTCCGCTTCCATCTAGAAGAGGGATGTTTTATTCGCGACGTCGACGATAGAGAAGCTAAGAAAAGGAGAAATAACTTTTTGTTTGTCTATTCATTTAAAGCCGTGTTTTTTTTCACTCCTCAATAGCCAGCATACAAAAATTTCCCTCGGCAAACAACAACAATTTGGATTGCAGTCGATAAAAAGGCCAATAAAAAAATGACAGTTGTGCCGGCGATAGAACTTTCAATCATTGAAATGAAGACAGCGCTGTTAGCGTGAAGAATTATTTTGCTACGAAAGTCCAATGGTCTGAGTTTATCTAAGTTATGCACTCGCTTAGGTTGAAGTACCTGCTAATTTTGTGTAACCCGAGGCGCAACCCTCAGGTTCATTTTGCGACGTTGTATGTAATGGCGTTTTTAATTGGCAATCTGGAATCGAAAAAGAAGCATTCTGTTTTTGAAATCAGAAGGGAAATTCTCTTCTTTTCAGAATCAGAACTGTCACTTTTGCCCAATTGAACGCTTTCAGAATGCTTTTTTTTACTTCCAGATTGCCAATTAAAAACGCCATAACAATTGCATACAAATTGAATTTGACAGATAAAGTAAGTTGGAGCGTTTTATTTGCACTTGATAACTATGCTGGCTGCTGGGTAGTGAAAAAAACACGCCTTATGTCTTCTAAGACTGTGGTAATTCTGTAAAGCTATACGGTTAAACTGCACACTCAACTTTTAATATAACACTAACAATTTTTAAGGGGTGGGTACAACGTGGGATGTATGTTTGTATGTATCCAATGCACTCCGAAATGTTTAATTTTCATAGTTCATCATGATGTTTTCTATAACAAAAAAAAAAATAGGAAAAACCTCGTGTGGAAGAGTGAAAAAACTGGAAAACCAAACGAGGGGCGGATGTTTGATCTTTTTGCTTGGACTTTTTTACGTATATTACGCTAAAATCTCCATTTTATAAGCCGGACTCGGGGAACAATTGGGAATTTGTTGCTAATTTGTTGCTGAGAAATAGGCTAGCTACATTTGTCGGAATCGTAACCCTTCACGGGGGTGGACCACCCCTAACCCAGTAAATACGAGATAGAGTGCATCTCGTAAAACAGAGCAGCTGGCAACACGAAACCAGAGGCGTATTTTGTTGCGATTTTGTTGCTGAGAAATAGACTAACTACATTTGTTGAAATCGTAACCCTTGACGGGGGTGGACCACCCCTACACCTGAGAATACGAGATAGAGTGTATATCCTAAACCAGAGCAGCTAGCAACACGACACCAGCGGCGTAATTTGTTGCTATTTTGTTGCTGGGAAAAAGACAAACTACATTTGTTGAAATCGTAACCCTTAACGAGGTTGGACCACCCCTACACCAGAAAATACGAGATAGATCGTATATCCTAAACGTACGAGATTGAGCGTATCTGGTAAACCAGAGCAGCTACCAACATGAGACCAGCGGCGTTGCTACTTATAAAATATATCCTTTATTTAAGCTACATTTACACTTAGTAACATAGGCTATATTTTATTACTAGCAACGCCGCTGGTCTCGTGTTGCTAGCTGCTCTGGTTTACGAGATCAACTCTATCTCGTATTTACAGGGCAAGGGGTGGTCAACACCCGTGAAGGGTTACGATTCGGACAAATGTAGCTAGCCTATTTCTCAGCAACAAATTAGCAACAAAATATGGGGTTGGATGGGAGATTGTAGCGTAATATTACGTCAGCCGTTTCTTGTAAACTAAAAGAGGTACAAAATCAATTCTTTCGGTACAAAATAGCAACAAATTCCCAGATGGTCCCCGAGTCCGGCTTATAAAATGAAGATTCTAGCGTAGTATGCATACGTGAATTTTTAATTTCAAAATGGGTTTTCGCATGGAAAATAGAAAGTTCTTGATGAAAAACTCGGAAACTTCATTGGTTTTTAAAGTTTTCCGAGTTCTTCATCAAGAACTTTCTATTTTCCATTCGAAACCCCATTTTGAAATTTTCCAGTTTTCCATTTGAAAACCACTCTTCCATGAGATTTTTCCAATTTGTTTTCACAGAACTCCATCCCTGAATACAACATTATTAACCATGAAAATTTCACAAATATCTGTTGGGCCATTTTTATATAGATTATAATTTTGTGGCTTCCATACCGACTGGAAGTCAATGATGTCAAGTGTAACCTATTTGATGGCCAATTTTTTTACTTTTGGCTATGGCCCACGTTTATAACAGAATTAACCAACCCTTTACCGCCACCTGAAAAACTTTGGTAAGCCTATATACATATGTATACAAGACAACGCAATGTGGCGTTCTTTAATAATGAACTCATTTTCAAAGATTATTTATTACAAATTAAGCTGCAATTCCGTTAGATACCAAGTGTAACTTAACTCAACAATAACAAGACATAATTATTTATGTTCACTTATCCACATTTATTTTCGTTCTTAATTCGACTGGAGATTTTAAGTCAAACTCATGAGACAAGAGAATAACAAAAGAAACATGACCCTACCGTTCAACTTCAATGACACTCTAAGACTTGGCAACAAAATCAACACCCTTCTTGATGTTCTTCTGGAGTTCAGGCAAAGCCTCAACCAATAACTTCTTTTCGTAGTCGTTCAATTTAGGCAGACCAAGATTTTCTTCAACTCCGTTCTTTCCCAAAACAACTGGCGTTGAAAAGAAACGTGCCTCGGTAACAGTTGATTCAACGTACGAGCATTCGATGACATTACGTTCGCCATTCAATCCTCTCAACAGAGAATTGGCAAGACGAGCACCAGCATAAGCCATTGAAAGTGTAGCGGAACCAGCTCCAGCCTTGGCCTTGACAACTTCAGTGCCGGCATCTTGAATCCTCTTGGTTAGAGGTTCGATTTCTTTGGAGTATTTGGGCTGGCTCTGGGATAGAACTGGAATGATTGTCACACCAGAATGACCTCCAATAACTGGGATTTCAACCGATTGTGGGTCAACATTGTTACCGTGACCGATAAATGCTCGTGAACGAACAACGTCCAATGTGGTGATGCCAAATAGGCGTTTTGGGTCGTATGTGCCGTTCTAAAAATTTAAATAATCATTTCATTTAGAAATTAAATTTAATTTGATAAATTTCATTATATGGTACCTTCTTAAGAACTTCGGCAGCAATTGGAACAACAGTGTTCACTGGATTGGTGATAATGGCGAATAAAGCTTTAGGGCAGTTCTTTGAAACGGCATCAGCAATGTCCCTTACAATACCAGCATTCATGTTGAACAAATCATCTCTGTCCATTCCTGGTTTACGGGGAACGCCAGCAGAGACAACAACAACATCGGCACCTAGAAAAGACAACAAACAAAAACCAAATTAATTACGCCGGGTACTGAAGCAACCAAGGTTACGGCTTAATCTGTTTAAATACTTTGTTGTGACACGATGAAAGGTTATCTTTTAAACAATGTTTTTTTTTCATTTGCTTACGCATTTCCCATTGTTTTTCGATGAGATTTTCAATGCACCATGAGAAGAATCTGCATGCTCTACGTATGCATTTAAAATCTTATCTATTCAATACAACTGGAAACCACATGACATCACTCAGCGGTATTTATCATAACCGCAAATAAGAAATTAATTTTAAAATAAAAATGTACAGTTATGTAAACCCCTGAAGAAGTAATATATAAAACAAAAAAAACAACCTTTCAATGCAGCTCCCAATTCTTCGGGTCCCTTAAATCCATGAGTGGTGCTGGAAGTGTCGATGTGCGAGAGATCAGCAGCAACACCGGGTGTTCCTACAATATCGTACAAATTCAATTGCGTGACCAACGGGTTCAGCTTCAAGAGCAGTGAGAGGGGTTGTCCAATGCCGCCATTGGCACCGCAAACAGTAACTTTGAAGTTACTCTAGAAATAAATTGTTTTAAAAAAATAAATAAGTCGTACAACTAGACTTCTGTTATCCAAAAGTGCATTGACCAGTGACCTTCAAATGATCGTATAGCTGAAGCGCTAGGATTTTTTTTTTCTGAGTAGGTATTACGTAAATCGCACTGGTCTGCGACACTTTAGCTGAGTTTTAATTTTATATCACAGCGTCTTACTTGTTTGCTGGTAGAAAAATTTCTGGTGGCTTGGAAAGCTAATTGCTTGCTAACTTGCTTGAACATTTTTAATACCGTTAAGGATTTTTTTACAGGAGCAATTGAATATTTTTATGATAAAAGCGATACACTCGACAACCGACCTTCGACACAGAGGTTATGCGAAATGAAATGTGTAATCGGGGGAAAATTTTGGGATGAACTAATCGATTGACGTTTAACACGGAATGCATTCCATACATGGATTACAAGTAGCTAACTTCACAATGGTTCTACATGCAACGAACAAAACAAGCACGTGAAGTTGAGGTGGGACCACTGAATCAGTGTGGAAGGTACAGTAGAAGGTTATCTCTGAACCGTGGGTCAACGAAACAAAAATTCTTTCTCTAAACTACTCTTCTCGGTGGAATAAATAAGAAAACGTCAGTTAAGATAAATTTTATTTTTTATTGATAGCACTTTCCACTTAGTCCACAGAATAAGTGTTAGACCGTGTTAGAATTGGGTTAAAAAGTGAGTAAAACTTGACGTTTGGTTAAGTTTTGACACTTTGCATTGAATAAAATTAATATAATTAAGGCCGTGTGCGAATTGGGTTAAAAATGGGTTAAAACTTGACGTTTGATTAAATGTTGACACCTCGCATTGAATAAATTGTGTTAAAAATTAGACTAGCTGCGGAGCAGGTTAAAATATGACAGTAGTGGTTAAAAATTCATCCATTTTTAACTATTAATGGTAGATTTACATGTATCTGCATCATCTTGATCTGTAAAAATCAAGAAAAAGGCGGGTGAGATATACGTCGTTATACAAAAGAGTGAAAGAATACACTATATGCTTACTTTTTTTAATTGCCATAATTTTTTATAGCTCAGTGACAAATGAAGAGTAGCCATTTTTTGGTAACACATTTATTTATCAATTCCTCCATTAATTTCTGGTTGTAATATCTATACGAATTGAAGTTTATCAATAATTTATTGAGTTTATTTCTTTTCACAATCGCACATATAATCAAACGAGCGGAAAAATTGACAATTATAGACTCTGTTGCTTTTTTAGCGTTCAGGTGAGAAAGGGAGATTCGCTGTTGACCTGAACTCAGTTATAGGAACCTCAAATGCAGATGAACATGCTATAAAAAAGATGAACACGTTCGTCTTAACCATAATCTTGATCTTGATTTCTATTATTTCCTATAATCTTGATCTTGACAAGATGTCTGCATTTTGATTTTGCCTCTCTATCGAATGAGAATGATTTTTGTATTTTGCATCTCTCTTTTTTGCAGAATTAAAAATGCAGATACGTGTAAATCCACCATGATTCATCCAATTCGCACACGGCCTAATATAATATAAATTAGACTAGCTGCGGAGCAGGTTGAAATATGACAGTAGTGGTCAAAAATTCATCCATTCTTAACCACAATTCATCCAATTCGCACACGTCCTTAGGCCGTGTCCGAATTCGATGAATTGTGGTTAAAAATGGATGAATTTTTAACCACTACTGTCATATTTTAACCTGCTCCCCAGCTAGTCTAATTTTTAACACATTTCATTCAATGCGAAATGTCAAAATTTAACCAAACGTCAAAATTTAACCACTTTTTAACCCAATTCGGACACGGCCTTAATCTTTGATGTATTCTGTGTTAATTAATTATTTTGGTGTGTATAGAAATGAAGGTTTTTTCAGCTCAATAGTGAAATGATTTTCAACATGAGACATGTGCGTCCGCTCTATTGCGACACAGCCTTAAAAGTTGTGATCTCCACAACTGCCTTCGAGTCAGTTTGTGCAATGCTGAACATAGAAATATCTTGTTCGATAAATTTGATAGTGTACGAACAGATCTTTTGGATTCTGACAGTCCAAAAAACATAGCATCCATAATTCACCAATTCTGAAAACAACTTTTGCATTTTGCTGCCTGCAACTGCTTCCTGCATCAAAAGAAATTCTGGCAATAGAACCATTTAATCAAGTCAAGACGTTTGACGACCTGGAAATTGTTATAATCCAACATCCTAATTAGAACAAACAACATGGAAGCTCAAAAGAAAAAACCCAAATCGTCAGGTCGAAAAACTCAAATAGACACCCAATCATCCGAGAGTGATGATACAAGCTATGCCGAAGACGAGCCTAATGAGGAGGATGAAAGCTCCGAAGACGATGAGGATGAGGAAGATCTTATTAGTTCCGATGATAATGAAGATTACTTCCCCGAAGATTTCCATTTCGATTACATGGGCCAGGTTGTGGAAGCATTGGAAAATCACGCCGACGTTAGCATGGAGAATTCAATTGCCCTTAATCGAAAGCTTCAAGAAACACTGGAGGAATTGCGAAGCAAAGTGATTACAATGCTTAACAAGTGCCGAGAAATTTATGAAGAAAACCAATTAAAACTTGCGAATCCATCAAAAGCTATATCCTATTTGAAAGGAATTGGAAGCTGTGGACGGCCGTTTTTCAAAGACAAAGCTGGTCGACATTGTCCGCCAAATGCCGACTATGCTCATCGAAGTGAAGTTGAACGCGAATTTTTCCCCAGGGATTTAGAATTGTATCCACATTTCACATGGACTGCAAGGGATAAGGTGGGAATTCTACAGGGAATTAAAGAACAGGTAAGAATATTCGCTTTTGTTCTTTTGGAAGTGGCTTAATACTTTGTACTTAGGCCATTGAATACATCGAACGAAAAGAATCTTACAAAAAGAAGACGAAAACCACGGCTTTAAGTAAAAACGTCAAACTGCATTCTCTCAAACTCAACAAACTTATGGAGAAGGTCGACAGTAGCTTCGAAATCGATTGGAATCAAATATCGGTGCACAATTTGG
Source organism: Sphaerophoria rueppellii (assembly GCA_920937365.1). Classification (NCBI taxonomy): domain Eukaryota; kingdom Metazoa; phylum Arthropoda; class Insecta; order Diptera; family Syrphidae; genus Sphaerophoria; species Sphaerophoria rueppellii. The sequence continues at coordinate 43,563,986 of CAKKXW010000005.1, read as the reverse complement.
GTTCACGACATACGGCAAACAGTTGTTTGGGCAGTTGGAATGCATATTTAAAGCCCGAAATCAATCGCAGCACATGGACTGAAGAGGAAGATATTAAACTTAACGAACTTGCTAAGAAGTACCAGTTCCAAGATTGGATCGCCATTGCTTCGGAAATGGACGGCCGATCAGATTATCAGTGCTTTGTTCAATATCAGACTGTGGTTTCCATAAAAATGCGGGAGGACAAAGGCGAACGCTGGTCTAAGGAAGAGGACGACTTGCTGTTGTCGCTGGTGGAAAAATACAGCATGGGCAATGTGATTCGATGGAACCCCATATGCTCACAACTGCCAAATCGTACAAAAAAGCAGTGTTTTGCTCGTTGGAAATACAGTATAAACCCAAATATTTCAAGAGGTAAGGAATCGTTAGTCAGACTTGAACCAAAAGAAATCTCTAACTTTCAATTTTCAGCTCTTTTCACCCCCGAAGAAGACTGCATCATTCTAGCCGCTGTTGAAGAATTCGGCGAAAACTTCAACTGCTTCCCCAAGGACCTATTTCCCAATCGAACTGTTGTCCAAATACGCAACCGATATAACAATTCAATTAAAAATCGTGGCCAAACCAAACATTGGTCGCCGGAGGATGATCAGTTGTTGCTAAATCTCATCGAAAAATATGGCCAGCACGATTGGACCAAAATTGCAGCGTCCATAAAAACTCACACACGAACCAGCTGCCGGACACGCTATTTGACTATTGCTAAATTCTTGAAAGAAAACCCCGATGCCACCGTTGAGGATATTCCCCGGAAAAAACGAAGAGCCCGGTCAAATGTTACCAAAAGCAATTGGGTCCAGACCATTACCAACTTAAAGAACAACGAAGACTTACCAGTAGTTGATGAACCACTCGAAAATCCAACCCTTTATCGTTCAAAATTACGACACAACGAACTGGCGTGGTATAATTTCCTTAAGTACTCATATGACTTCAAATTCGGTGAAGGTTATACCAAAGTTCCAAAATGCCTGGCAAGCTTGGAGTTCGTTCGATATGTGTTTGAATGCCAACTGAATTGGCCAGTCGTGCTGAAAGATGGCTATGCCAAGGGATTTGTTGCGGTGACTTTGCAGAAATTGATAAGGCTTCATGAACAGGATGAGAAAACATTAGTATTCGAGAGACCGGATGTGAGTTTTAGATTGCCACCGAATTACTGTACCCTATTGGCTTTTCGAGGACTTTGCATCCAGGCATCGTTTGCTGATAGCGACAATAAACCAGCAGCAATCGTTAGTAAATTCCCCGCCGATGTTATTGAAGCACGAAGCAAATTCCATCGACGTCTGCAAAGTCTTCTCTATAAGACAACTCTCCTCAGTAGACTGGAGCCCAAAACATCTGTTGAGCAAAATAAATTCGAAGTGATTTTCGATGCCAACACACAGCTGGGACAGGCAGCTGCTATTAATTTGGCTGAACTGAAAGTTGCTCAGATGAATAAAATAGCTGAGAATTTGCGAATTGCTCAGGAAAAAGCCCACAGGAATCGTCAATATAAAGCGAAATTGAAAAGACTCGGCAAATCCGATCAAAATAGCTCACATGAAGATGACATCACGGACGAACAATCGAGTAATCAGAGTCAAAGTCTTAATTCGGCTCAGGCACGGCCCAAAAAGCAAATAAAAACAGCCGTCGACGATGTTGTGGATAATGAAGCAACACCGAATGAAAATTCTGAAAATCTCATAGAACAAGAACTTCCTCAATTATTAAATGAAGAAACACCTCCTGCCTATGAAGCAGAACCGGATCCAACTGTTGAAACCAAACTAAGTTCCCAATTTAAATCCTACATTGTCCAGAACGCCAGTCGAAAACGGACATTCGAAGAGAGTTTTATAACATTTGAAGAGACTACTCAATCGGAGTCTTTCGACACGCCTTTGGAGGCGAAATATATTAAACGTGAAAAAGAGTAAATTTAATATAAGAAATCCTTTTTGTTTTATATTTATTAAAAGTGTATTGTTTGTTATTTTACCATCCAGTTGTTGTATTAGCCAAACGTCGCATCCTCCTTGTATTTCTGTCCTGGTCTCGTATTTTCTTTTCCATTTCGGCATCGGTTAGGGTTTCAAGGAATGGTGCCCAAGCATCAGCATCGCTTGGATTACGAAACGGAACATCAATTGTTGACAATGGTGCTTCGGAAAAAGCATAAGTACGCAAATGCCAAGACAATTGACCGCGAATCGAATAAGCAATTGCTGTTACAAACTCGCCACCTAGGCCAAGTTCGGCGCAGAGTTTCATGGCGAATTCTTCGGGATTGTTGTTCTTCTCAGACATATCCCATTCGACTTGGTCTACTAACGATGTATTACCAACATGAATGTTGAGCTTCACGATGACGCGTTGATCGCAGCTTTCTTCCAATATTGGTTGTTCGTTGGGGAATGCCTCGATTTGCTGACGGATAGCTTGAGCTATTGCAGGAACAAATGGAACTGGATTAAGATCTAAATCATCGCACAAAACTTCGGCGAATTGTTCTGGTGTGATCATGCTTTCTACCAATGTTAAAAAAAAAACTGTCAAAACCGGTTAGTTTGAGCAAAATAAATTACCATTCTTGTTCCAAGTGAACGTGTCTCTTAGTTTCTGTCCCTCCAATTCCATATCCAAACGTATCGGCACCAAGCACTCCCGCTGCGAAGCATTCTCTATGCTGGCTGTTGGGTCAGTGTCATCGAAACACATAGGAAATGTGCGAACTTTTTTTGTATGTACACGATTCCGATTAATTGGGGTCGCTTGTGGAACTGCATCCAAATGACTTGAATTCGGCATTGTTGGTACCCATTGTGGGGCTTTCTTCGATTTGCTCTCCCTTGGTAATGGGGTTTCTGATGTGTTTACGGATATGGCTCTATACCTGAATTGAATGAATAAGAATTTAGTAGGTATCCATTAAGATGTTTGTGTGATGTGTACTTTTCATCATTCCCAGCAATGATTTCATCGACCTCAGAAGCTTTTAACAGTGAAACTGAACTTGCAAGAATATGATTACTTAAACCAGCATCGGCGAGACGTTTTCTTTCATCGTTCGACAGAACAATTCTCGTCATTCCGGGATATTTTTTGTAGAGGATGCCACGAAATAGGCGCAGATAATTGCCGACTTCTGAGCCGACATAATAATATTCGCCTCCTTCTTCAAGTTGGAAACTAATTGGCTTATCGCCATATGTGGGAACAGACATTATTATCTACTTTTTTCTGTATTGTTGCTTAAGATCTCTTGATTATTTTATTTTTACGGTTTTTATAAGTTTTTGTAACAATAAACAAGCGCCCTGAAATGTAAATGTACCTGAATAAATATGGCGATTATTTTTAGTTCTGTTCGATTTTCTTTTATTTTTTGAATTCGTTCTTAAGCTGTACACAAAATGTTAGCAAAAGTGTGTTCAGACCTATAAAAATGAGATACGAGTTTCAGGGTCGGTTGTGGTATTAAGGCCGTATGCGAATTGGGTTTAAAAGTAGTTAAAACTTGACGTTTGGTTAAATTTTGACACTTACCATTGATCAAAATGTGTTTAAAATTAGACTAGCTGCAGAGCAAGTTAAAATATAATAGTAGTGGTTTTAAATTCATCCATTTTTAACTACAATTCAGCCAATTCGCACACGGCCTAAATACTGTTTCCATTGACACTAATCACGAGATTAAGCGAAGTGCGAATTGGATGAACTGTGGTTAAAAATGGACGAATTTTCAGCAACTACTGTCATATTTTAATCTGCTTCACAGCTAGTCCAATTTTAACATATTTTATTCAATGCAAAATTTTACCAAACGTCAGGTTTAACCAATTTTTAACCCAATTCGCACACGGCCTTATTGATAAAATTTAACTTTGAACCATGGATAAAGGTAAAAATAATAAAAACTTTGAAATGGAAATTACCAATTTAGTCTAGTTAAAAAATACTCAGCATCCGTTCAGCACAGTTCCAATCAAGTAGATTAATTTGAAATCTCGAATCGAAATGATTAACTTTTGTATGGCAAATCAAGTGATTTCGAAGAGATTTCAAGTAGATTTGAGTTAATCTCAGATTATCGTTCAGTGGAAACAGCATATAAAGCACTATGAGCACGAACAGCGACCAACGAATGAACGAAAATTCGTCGATTTTGACATTTCTTTCACATGAGAGTTTTTAATTCGTCGCGAATGAACAACCAAAACACAAGGCAAGACTGATTTTTGAGGTTATACGCGTGCGAACATTTTGTTCGTTGGGAGTGTGGATTGTATGTGGAACGCGAATTGGACTTGATAGATCGCAACGAACAGATCTGAATTCACCACGAATGTTTTATTTTCCGATATCAATAGATTTTAGGTAATTTAAGATCAAATTTATATATTTTAAAATTTTCATAAACTATATTTCAATCATTTTGCTAAATATCAGAAAGATTTGAGGTCGGTGAAGTAATTCAAACCACATTTCTTCATTCCATTGACGCTAATCACGAGATTAAGCGAAGTAGATTAAGAACAAATCTCGACTTTTCTAGAATTTAAGGTACATATTAGTAGATTAAAAAAAAAAAAAAATTTAGTAAAATATTACGATTCGTCTACTTCGCTAAACCTTGTGATAAGCGTCAGTGGACACAGCATATTACAAAAGAACGGTACAAACCTTTGTTTTTATAGAATGTTTGTTTCGTCGACCCGCGGCTCAGAATTTACCGTCGATTTTTACTATAAAAAACGTATATCCTCTTCTAAACTTCGGATACATTTTAACTGTACGCGTCCATTTTGATTAACCTGAAACACGTTTTTAATTATTCTTCCTGTCATCTGTATTTGTCATTTCTTGACATATTGAAAATGCGATGAAGAATGATGGTTGGGGACCTGTAAGAAAAATATTCTATATTATTCTTTCGTAAAAAAAATTAAACAAAATAAATTTGCCTTCATGGGTCTACTAACAAAAACATCAGCATTCGGTCGCATTGCATATTGTGATATATTTATTCGAGTTATATCTACACAAACCGCACAATTAACAAAGTAAGTATTCAAAAATCAAATAAGGGCACATCTTCGAGATAAACAAATTTATTTTTTATCAACTTCACATCAATGAAAGAAAAAATGCAATCAAAATATTGCGCACATTATTTAAGTATTTAACAATAGAGTTGCATAATTATCTCATCCACCTTCTTCTTGTCCATAGATTAGCTGAAGTTGGTAGACTTGAGAGTCCAAAAATCGAAGGCAAATACCGAACTGGCCAATTATTTTTGCATCGAATCTTTGGCTATCGTGGAGTTGTTTTATTTCCTTGGTTTGCCAGAGTATATGATCGTGATATACATGCCCCAGGCAAGAGCCAAACAGACGAAAATAGCGCTGCAGTGAATAATCAAGACCAAACAGATAACAATGAAAAGACGAGCCCAACACCGGCGGCAACAGAAGCTAGTGACAATTCTACAAAAGAAGTCAAGGGCAAAGTAAATACGTTTTACCAGGTTCTAATTGATTCAAGAGATTGTCCATTTATAGTACGTATCTACCGGATGTTATTCTTTTCTTCATCAACTACATTGTTGTTTCGTTTTGTTTTTGTAGAGGGCTCAAACCGAAGCTGTGACATTTCTGGGTAATCAGGATTCAAATCGAAGTCTCTATGCAATCCCAGGCCTGGATTATGTTTCACATGATGATATTATGCCCTATTCGTCGTCAGAAAAAAATCCACTGCATCATGAATTGTTTGATAAGTTCTTAGCCAGAGTCGAGGGCAATGATCCAGCCTTCGAATCACGAGATACACTCAAGGCTTGGCAAGATAAAAACTATCCTTGGTTAGAGCTGTCTGATGTTCATAAAGAGACCACGGAGAACATTAGAGTGACGGTTATTCCGTTCTATATGGGATGCCGCGAGACACCAGCTTCATCGGTTTATTGGGTGAGGATTTGTTTTATTTGAAAACTGGCTTCGGTTGACCCTATTTCCACCATTCCTATTTGTTATTACAATTATTTACTGGGCTAGATCGCTTCACCCGAACCTGCATCAAAAGTAGTGATGCTAGTTCAAGGGGACGACCTTTTACCCTTCTAAAAATTACGCTTTAAGAGGCAAAAGAGCAAAGCAAATGCCGCCAATTCACCCCATGTGCTAAAGCCTCATCATGCGATTAGCATGAAATGTTATTTTCCTTACTCGTTAGTTTAAGGCACGAAGATTGAATGTAACAGCAAATAATATCTGTTATTCATCTGACGTGCGTGAGTGTGAATTGAATGGATAAGCTTTAAATTTACATGGACCATCAAACCAAACATAAATCGCATGCGATTTGTCTAGCTAAATAGATTTTAGAATGTTTTATGATTGAAATATGAATATTTCTTTTAGTGGCGCTACTGTATCCGGCTGGAAAATTTGGGTGAGCTTAGTGTACAACTTCGCGAAAGACACTGGAGAATATTTTCTCTTTCGGGTACGCTGGAAACAGTTCGTGGTCGCGGAGTAGTCGGACAAGAGCCTATTCTTAGTCGAAAGTTGCCAGCCTTTCAGTATAGCAGCCATGTAAGTCTGCAAGCTCCAAGTGGCCATATGTGGTAAGATGATAAAAAGAAAAATGAAATTCGAACGGCCTATTGACCATATCAATTTGCTTTTCAAAGGGGAACCTTCCGTCTGGAACGTGAGGATGGCCATTCATTTGACTGTAAGATTCCGCCGTTTTCATTAGAAAGCAAACCTGAGGAAAATCCAACACCAATTTCTCCCAACTTGCTGAAGCCGGATAACACGACCATTGTTTAAACACACAAAATTAAATGAAGATGCGTTCTCCAATTCGATTACTATTTCAAGCCCAGTTGTCCATTTCGACACCATCATCAGCTTTCGATAGAATGTTAGTCAAAATATTCGTTCTCCAAACGAAGAAAAATTATTAAATTTGTAGTCTGAAACATAAAATAAACCAAATTTTGATTCAACGATAACTTTAAACTATTTAATCAGCAATTGATTTCTTGGGACATCTATTTTTGAACGCGTTTTGTTGCTTTGGCGCTGGAGAGCTGTTCCATTTCGATTGAAAAATCAAATGGTTTCATGTTGTCCTGAATGCCAAACAAATTGCGTAGTGCATCAAGAGAAGCTACTTCAATTGCTGTTTCGATATTTTCTCCAAATCCTAACAAAGTAGAACAACATTTTAACAACAAGACAAGTTTGAGAGAGAGAGAGAGAACACCAACCTTGACCAATTTGCTTTTTGTTCGAATAAACCGCCACCTGATATGCAGCAAGAACGGTATTTTTGGCTGCCTCACCAATTAGTCTTGGTTCTGGTTCAGCCATTTTCAAGTCTTTACAGATATCTTTCAGATATTCAACTGGATTATTGACTTCCCAGAGTTCTGTAAGGTCTTTTTGATTCAATTGCGTGCAGATAAAATCTCGAATGAAGTTGAATGCCTTCTCCGAACCTGAAGACCCTTGCAGAGATCCTATTACAGCCAACAAACTCCTTGCCATAGTTTCATTTGATGGCGGATACTCGGCAGAAAAAACAAGTTCGGTAAGTCCCAAATGCTTGGATACATGAGCGAGTGTGTCAGTTGACGTAAGAAATGTTGTATAGGCTCTAATACCTTCTTCTGGAAGTTTAGGCAGGTTATGCCTTATAAAAGCATCAATATACTCGAAAACAACTGTAGAACCGTTTTCAATCAGCTTTTCGTTGTCTGTTAGATTAAGTTGAGGTTCCTCAATGCCAAGTTCACGATGTTTGTTTAACTCCTTTATAACATATGACCTATTGGTTAGGGCCGATTTGAGAGACAACAGATCGAACTCTTCATTTAATCGTTTGCCAAACGCATATAACTCAGCTTGATAATTCCATTCAATGAATTGTGAACGAGGTTGGGGTTCTTCGGAGCCAATTTTTTTCTGTCGCCGACGGAGTTCACGTAATGTTGGAGCTACCCACCTTTTAATGTTTCTAGTGTTATCTAAAATGAGTGCATGTGAAATAGATCAACTGTTTTTTTTTTTAGATTGGAAAAAGGATGTGTTACTTAATTGTGTGTACGAAGTTAGTTGGGAAGTAACTAGAAGCGTTTTAAGTGTGTTTCGTAAAAGGGACATTTTGCTCTGATATACTATTTAAAATTTGTTTAAACAAAATATTTTCTGTACGAGCCGTACCAGCAAAAGTTCTTTTACACCTTTGACATTTGTAGGGTTGATTTTTTGACACTTCAATTGGCAGCATTCAAGGAATGCTATGTTTATCGTAGCATTTACATGTGTCGAAAACAAATGAAAGGTTACCGCAAGTTCTTGATATCCAATCAAGTATTTTCACTCATAATTTCAAATTTTTGCATGCAAGTTTTGAAGCCTGTTGGCATGCAAATAATTTGACAGCTTGTATTAAATCATTGAAATACGAGCAAAAAATCATTATTAAATGTGAACTAATATGCTGATTCCACTGACGCTAATCACGAGATTTAACGAAGTAGATTAAGAACAAATCTCCAGTATTATAGGATGTAGGGTACATATTCGTAGGTAAAAATGTAGAATAAAGCGATATTCACATGAGCACGAACAACGACCAACGAATGAACGAAAATTCGTCGATTTTGACATTTCTTTCACATGAGAGTTTTTAATTCGTCGCGAATGAACAACCAAAACACAAAGCAAGAATGATTTTTGAGGTTATACGCGCGCGAGTATTTTGTTCGTTGGGAGTGTGGATGATGTGGAACGCGAATAGAGTTTGGCAGTTCGTATCAACTACAATTCTTTTCGCGACGAATAAATTTGTTTTCTCAAATTTATTAACATTTGAAATTAAAAATTTAATTTGTGCCAAACATAAGCTACACTTTTTATCGTTTTGTTGACAATTTGTAAGGAAATACGGCTCCAAACGTTTCTAAAACCACTTTTCCTCATTCATTCGTCGTTTGTTGGTCGTGCTCATGTGAATAGTGCTTAAGTGCCTCACTACACAGGGACACTGATCACTTATACCAAGATTGGAAACCTTGCTGTCAAAATGACATTTGCCTACAAGCTAGGGGAGCAGGTTAGCTGTAACAGTATGCGTGTAATACAAACTTAAAGACACAGGTTAGCTGTAAGAGTATGCGTTTTATTGTAATAATGATACAATTGCCTACATAATAAAGCAAGTTTGCTGCAAGAGTATGTGTGTATGAAAAAAAAATAACTTTGGCGGTATTTGGAGGGTAAAACGTAGGTAGGTTTCCAATCTTGTTATAACGTGATCACTGCACAGGGATTTTTCAATGCCCTAATGAGTGAGTTTGTAGGCAAGAAAAACGAAGAGTGAAGGGGGAAGTTGCTCACGAAGTGAACTGAATTTTCTGTGTGAGCAATACAGTTCCATTCCTAAATTGTTTCTCTTTTTGAAGTTTGTTTATTTTTTTCTGCTTTGTCATTTTTGTCATTCAATTATTCAAATTCAAATCACACAAATGTGTTTTATATCTCTAAAAAAAAAATTATAATTGTCTACATTAAAAATGTTATTTCTTATCAAAACGTGTATAAAGAATGAATAATTGAATGCGTGTAATTATGCATTGTTCCAAGAAAATAAAAATAATGTTCATTTTGTGAGCCATTTCAAGTTTTTAGTGCTTCGTTTAAAGGAATTCGACGTACATAGGTTACAAATTTTCTATCCAAGAATGTTGCGTTTCTCAAAATCCGGAACCAATAGAACCGATACGAATGCCAGTAATATGTTGTGGGCCTGAAAATGAAAAAGAATATTAATGTAAATAAGACTGAACAAAATAATGTCCCTGGTCAATTAAATTTCATACATTTTGCGTTGGATGGGTCGGAATGTTTTCCGAAATAAAGTTGAACGCTGCACAGCTGAAAACAAAACATACATTATTGTCGAAGGCCAACTTTGTTTGTTTTGTTTTTACTTACCCTTTCAATCCCAACCGGGAGTTTGCGGCTTGGTGATCAAGCGAATGTTAAAACTGAAAAAAAATGTTTATTTGTTTAATTGAATGATTTATTTTAAAGAAAATAATTCATGCACAAATAAAAAGAACAAATTCAAACAAACTTACCTGTTGTGTACTTCGTTTCATTTGACGTTTAAATTTTTGTTGCTGTTTTACACTGAATGTTGCCACAGATAAGTAAATAGGGATAGTAAAGATCTTTATAAAAAGATCTATACGATCTATAATTTCCCATTGGGAATTTATCTACGATTTTTGTCCTTTATGTGCCTGTGTTGTGTACGTGACTCTAATACGCTACCTTTTGTCAAGGTTTGAGTAAATATTATTGAATTCCCCAATTTTGGACAAGTATTGGTCTAATG
>CAKKXW010000005.1:43542082-43552292 GCA_920937365.1 Sphaerophoria rueppellii | reverse complement strand
AAATAGACCAACTACCAGTGGGATTAAAGAAGAAAACTAAAATCGCGATTATAAGGTATCGTTTCAGTATCGAAACGTATATATGATTTATCATCACCGTCGTGGCTCTTAGCTAGCGTCGCGGGGTGCCTTTCTCTTGTTTGAATTCGCTTGTTTGATTTTGCCTCAGTATAATTCTTGCTTCAGTTCCGTGGGGCGCTGCGATCGATTCTCGGTGCTGCCACTACTATTTAGTATATATGCAAAGCTATGACTTTGCTATGGAATATTAGCGCTAAAATCAAAAGAAGAAATTAGGGTGACCATCAACCAGATAAATTGGTTTTGTAAATTCCAATTTTTTTTTCAACGCATATTTTGTTTTCTTTTCTTTTCTCGATTTTTAACTTAAAATTAATTTCTTTTTGTTATCATTACTAAGTTCTTTTAATTTAATTTTGATTGTTACTATTATTATTCTTTCTTTTTGATTTTTGATTGATTTGTTTTTTTTTTATCATTTGCCAAACTCGAAGCGCAAAGGATCGTTGATCTTTGACTTTGTTTCGCCCAGTTGATTTTAAGAGCTTGAGTCTTCGAGCTTATAATTTTGCCCTAAGTCCGGAACAACCAACCATTTGTTTTTGAGAGCGTGGGACACAAAAATTGAATTCAATTTAGGTAGGCCCTAGAAGTTTAAAGAAAGTTATCTTAAATCAAGACATTACTTTATCAGACGATAGAGTCTATTGTTCAAGGCGAGGGGTAGAATAAAGAGTAAGGACTCAGCTATAGCAAGTAAATAGTTCATATAGGCGCACTAGCCGTATACGTTTCCTTAGCCGCTGTAAGGGTATAGTAAATGATTTTTAGTATCATTGTTCAACTTTTCATTTAGTTTCATTTTGTTTATAAAATTAAAGTTATTCTTAAGGTCATAATAAATGTGAATCAAAAAGTATTCTTAAGATGGAATTGAACCATACAATCTTTCTTTGTCAAGCTCTTTGCTTGACGGGCAAATAAGTTTTTCATTTCAGGGGATGTGGAAGGTAACGTGAACATTCGGAGGCGAAACGGTAAGCGTATGAAACGGTGAGTCAGACTATCATTCGGTGTTTATTAGGGGAAGTCCAAACATCATTTGGCCAACGGACTTCCACGGTAGGGTGGGATACGGCCATGCCGCACAACATCTCGGCGCCCTCTAGTGGCAATGTCCGTCCGGTTTAGTAGTATCATTTGTGTTTTCCTTTCCTTCTTTCATTTTTGATGAATTTCGGATCAACCATGGCATGATTCATAGTAATAGGTTGGTTCACTAGGAAAGCGGACAAGATCCCGCGACATCCGGCGAGCTCGAGCCGAGCAACCACAAGCATGCCAGTCCGCCGACCTAGTGCAAACGGTGCTTAACGCACATTTAAAGCCAACACTAGCCTATTACAAATAAAAGTTGGAAGAGTGTTCCATGGATATAAATAGCTATATGTGTCTCTGAATCAAAGTTCGCAGAAGTTTGCTGAGGACTGCTGAAAGCCATCAGAAATAGTTATTATTATCTTTTTAAGGACTCTTAATCGAAAAATTGTACCCTTATAACTTCGAGCAAAGGAATGTAAAATTAACATTTTTTGGAGGCCAAATAAAATTGTCTTATGATACAAAAATTAAGATTCTATGTATTAATGTTTCTGTGCCCATATAAAGGATTATATAAGAATATATTTTAAGTGGGCACATTCATTGAAAACTTAATTAAAAATTATATATGCATGTTTTGATGACAACCGCCAACGTTGAGTAGTCGTTGATCCACATTTGTTAAAAGAAAAGGTTTAAATAAATTATTTTTTCTTTTGATTGTCAAAATTTAAAATAATGTCAATCAAAAAAGGTTAATTTTCATGTTCCTCTAAACGAAATGGAAAAGTGGAACGTGATTGGGCACAACACTGTGTAGCCACCGCACGTGATTTTTCAACAGCTTGAAAAATCCCCGTGTAGCCAGGCGCTAAAAGAACAAAGAAGTTGACTTGCAAGTGTCGGCCACCTACGCTTTGTATGTTCAAACTATAGTATAATTAGATTAAGAACAACTTTTCTGGGATTAAAGGAACTTATTTTCTTTCAATGGAAGAAATGTTGTCTTGTCAGGAAAACTTTTCCCTGATAATAGGTCTGTTCTCTTACTCTCTAAAACTACCAAGTTCTCACACTTCTCTGTTCTTTTATTCAATTTTTTTGTAAGTTCTGTCACTTTTGAAGGGGAAAAATATTTCCCCTATCTCCCGATATTAAACCAAACAAGCAACAATTGCAGAAGTTTTGTGAGTTCTGTCAAAACTTGAAATACGCATAGAAATTTGAAATACAAAAAGGTGGGCAATTGGAGATTTAGGCTGTCAAGTGTTCCTTTTACTTTTTGGAATGGAAGATAATGTAAATTATCGTTCAGTGGAAACGTAATATTATATGCTGTTTCCACTGAACGATAATCTTAGATTATCTCAAATCTACTTGAAATCTCTTCGAAATCACTAGATTTGCCATACAAAAGTTAATCATCGCGATTCGAGATTTAAAATTAATCTACTTCATTTGAAATGTGCTGAACGGATTCACTTTACAGTTTCTTGTCAGACTGAACCTTTGTATATATATTTGTAGTAAAGGGCTGAACAAAAAGAAAATAAAAAAAAAATAACTGAATGTAAGCAATTCACAAATTTATGTTGCCGTTCAACCGAAATATGGAAAAACACATTTTAATAAAACAGAAATGTACAATTGAGCTTTTTTCTATGTCAAAAAAATAAATTCTTGGAGGAATTTCCGATGGATTGGTATATAATTTGACTTTCTATTCAAAAGAAAACATAGTTAAATCAAAAACTTATTCTTTTCTTCATTTAAATAATTTAAAACCAAAATTTTAATTTTATTGGAGGTCAATTTTGCATTTACTAGATTATTTTTAATCAAACTGGAAGATAATCTAGATTATCGTTCAGTGGAAACGTAATATAATCCTCATTCCCTAAAAAACATTGCAGTTACACCCTAATAAAAATTGGACTTTGTTCCGTTTTCTGAACTAGCCCTTTTTTAATAAAAATTATTTTTTCTAGGGTTTGGTAAAATCGACAACTTCCGTCCTCCATCTTTTTGAATTGAAGTTTTCAAGATGGTAAGTTGTGCTATATATCAAAATTCTCTAAATTCAACTATTTTCAAGTGCTAAAATAAAATAATTTGCAGTTAAATAAATCAAATAAGTGCATATTCATGTAAAGAACGATTTCAATTAAATAACAAATAGTATTTGCTCCAAATTTCTACAGGAAATCGCTTTGAGTCTAATGCACATGTTTAGCTATTTCTCAATGTCGGAGCGCATGATAAAATTTCGATTTTAACTTTCTTTTTTATTTCTAATTATAGCCGCCTAAGAAGGATTCAAAGTCCTCGGCTAAACAGCCACAAAAGACCCAAAAGAAGAAGGAAGGAGGCGGCGGTGGCAAAGCCAAGAAGAAGAAGTGGTCCAAAGGTAAAGTTAGGGACAAGTTGAACAACCAGATCCTTTTTGACGAAGCTACCTACGAGAAGCTATACAAAGAAGTGCCACAATACAAATTGATCACTCCATCTGTTGTTTCTGAACGTTTGAAGATTCGTGGTTCATTGGCCAAGAGGGCTTTAGTCGAACTTAGAGATAAGGGTAGGTCTTGTGGAACAAGTAATTGGTTTCTTAAATCTTACAAGTCTTTTTTGTTTTCATAGGTCTGATCCGTCAAGTTGTCCAACATCATTCTCAAGTTATCTACACACGAGCCACCAAGGGTGATGATGCGTAAACCCGGCAATTATACAATCGAATTTGTATATTTAATGGATAATAAACTCGTCAGAACTTTTTGTAAAAACTAATTGATGGTTTGTTTAAATTCGTACGCTTTTCGAAATCCTGTTCTTGGTGTTTTGGGTTCGAGTTTTCGTTGCTCGACACAACAGTGTCTGATCATTGGGATTCAAAAAACAGTTATACATAAGTTTTATTTCCAGTGATTATTTTATTTTATTTATAAAGTACAAATTAAGACATGGGAGTCGTCCTGTTTAGGCTTTGTGCAGACGTCGTGTCGCTTTCTTAATTACTCGTCCTCCTGGTCCTTGGGTATCAGCGTTGTTTGCTGGTGCAACAGCTCCAAAATTGAAAGTTGGTGCTGGGTTTGCAGCTGCTGGTTGAACAGCAGTAAATGTGTTATTACTTCCACCAGCAGCTGGGGCTGCTCCGAATGAGAATACTTTTTCTGTAGAATCGCTATTTATCGCACTTCCTCCACCGAAGATATTTGCTGTCGATGATGGCAGAACCGGCTTAACAGTTGTGTTAGCATCGCCAAACACAAAAGTTTTATTCAAGTCAACAGCAGTTGATGGTTTGGATGCGTTATTACCAATTGACGAAGTGCTTCCAAACACAAAGCCACCTGATGGTTTACTGGGTTCTTGCTTTTGTTGATTTGAAGGATTTGATCCAAAATTCAATGTTGGTGTCGACGCAACCGATGACGATTGAGCTCCAAACATTGTACTTGACCCATTTGCCGCGGAGCCAAAATTACTAGTTAAATTTGAAGGGGCCGCGGATCCAAATAGATTTGGGGCCACCGTTGTTGAGCCTTGGTTTGTAGTTGCTCCATTAAGAGATGTTCCAAACGTAAAGGTTGAATTAACCGTCGGCGCTGGCGTCGGATTTCCAAAAACATTTGCTGCTCCACCAAAAACAACTGGCGCATTATTGGTAGTGTTTGATGAATTGAAATTAAAAGTTGGTTTCGCATCAGCCGCCGGGGCTGCTGCAGGAGCTACAGCTCCAAAGATATTTTTTGGGCTTTCAGCGACTGGAGTAAAATTTGTAGTTGGAGTATTGAAAGAGAATCCTCCCACTGAAGTGCCAGTTGCTGGCACTGTCGACTTAGTTTTGTCAGTGACTGAAAATGAAAATGCACTTTGGGCTGGTGCGGGTGCAGCGGCTGCAGTAGCAGGTGACGCACCAAATGTAAATGTATTCGATGGTTTGACATTGGATGAATTACCAAAGAAATTTGGTGGGTTAGCATTAGCCACAGTAGACGCTGCAGTGGAACCAAATGTTAGAGTTGCATTTGGAGCTACAACTGGCGTAGTTGCAGAAGTCGTAGGTGTAGTTCCAAATGTAAATGCGCTAAAAGCAGGCTTGGCTGCAGAAAAATTGAATGTAGTATTAGAATTTGTTGTTGCTGCTGCTGTGCTTGTCGGTGCTACATTTCCAAAAACAGATTTAGGAGCTTCAGCCGCAGGTGTTAGGCCAAACGAAAAGCCTCCCGTGGAATGAGTTGTTGTTTGTGGTAAATTTCCTGCTCCGAATGCAACAATTCCGCTAGTCGGATTTGCAATAGTAGTTGTCGAAGAAGGTGAACTGAATGATCCGAAACTTAATGCACTTGTAGTTGTTGGTAAAGTTGTTGCCGGGGTGGACGATATCGTAGTGTTGGCTGCGAGGGTGCCAAATGAAAAATTGGGTTCCGATGGAGTGGAAGTTGTTGAACCGAATAAATCCCGAGCTGGTGGGGGAACAGAGTCAACCGGTTTCGTATTTGGGATCGAACTGGAGATTGTAAATGTATTTGTAGAAGGCACAGTTTGGATGAGTGTTGTCGGAGTGCCAAATTTAAAACCAGAAGCTGAAGAAGAAGTTGTTGTAGTTTGTGGTGTTGCAACACCAAATGTAAATGGTTTAATTCCTGCGATTGACGTAGTTCCGCTTGATGAAAGTGCTGTCGATGCTGTAGTAGTTAAGGTTACGATTGAAGCTTGTGTTACTACAGACGGCAGAGATAATAGCGGCGACGCTATTGTTGTTGGTGTCGTCTTGGATTTGTCAGAAAGACCAAAACTAAATCCCCCAGCAATTGGATTTGATGCTGAAACGATCGAAGTAGTTGGAGGCGATGTTGTGACTATCTTCGGGGCGGCTATTGAATCTACAGGCAGAACCGGAGTTGGTTGTGTTGTCGAGGTTGGTGCAGTAAGTGAATTTGAACTCAATTTAAACCCATCCGAAATTGTTAATGAAGCTGGTTTTGTGGCATCGTCTTTTGTAACTGAGTTGCTAGTCACTGTTATAGGTTTAGTCAAAGTTGATGACGTGGCTGTAACTGGTGTTGTGGATGTGAGTGAGCTTGAAATGGCGGGCACAGAATTGCTCTGAGTGCTCACAGGCGCCTCCGCCGTTTTAGGTTGATCTTGTTTTGGAGCAACGGCATCAACTTCATCCTCCTCGTCTAGTTCACCCTTTAGTCCACTTAACATCAAAGCCAACTTTGATTTTTTGGTCTTCTCCATTAACAAGGATCCACCAGATGATATGGAACTACTTTTTTTGGGTTTCACAAATTGTATGCCACACAAATCTCCATCTTCCTTATTTTCAGTGTAATCGTTATTAACAGTTGGTGTCTCGTCATAATCTCTGTTGAAGAGTGTAAGTTTCGGTTTAGTTTTGGTCAGTGTCGGTTCGGATGCTCTTCGCGTAACAATTCCAGAACTAGTATTTCCATCAGGATCATTTGAATTTTGAATTGATGCACTTGTGTGTGAAGAAATTGGAACACTCTTTTGTGAAGAAGCTGATGGTTGTTTTTCAGAGTTTCCAGCACAATGATGTTTGTCATCGTGAGCGTGTCCAAAATCAGAAAAACTCGCACTTGTCGCATTTGATGGTGTCAATTCGGAAGCTGTTCTCTTGAGGGATTGCATTTCAAACATCTTTTTCTTATTGAGACCTGAAATGCTTGAACTTAATGAACTCAATATGTCGTTGTTGTAGTTGCACATTCGCTTTTTTATCACTTGCTGTTCGGGTGATATTTGAGAGTTGAACGATGAAGAATTGTTTATCGCACGCTGTCGTTTGCTTCGTTGGACAGCCCTTGATGCAGGATCTTGGTCTGGATCTTTGCATTGTTTCTTTGTCAGTTCTATTCCGTCCAGTTCCTGAATGAAGAGAAAAAATAAATGCATTCGAGTTAATTTTAAATCAGCAATAAAGGTGGCTTACATCGCTATTGATCCGCTTGCGGGAGATTTCTTTAAGTACTTCAAGGACGCTCCTCGTTGGAGCCATATCATTTTCAGACGGTGGAGGATGTAATATAGGCCTATTCTCGCGAGATATTTCTTCATCGCTTTTCTGCAATCCCACAATCGAACCAGAACGCAATATACTCGACAATGTGTTTCCATGAAAAACTGATTTTTCTGTAACAAATTCAATGCAATTAACGTTTATTAATTAATAGTTTAATGTTACCTGGAGCAGCTATTCTTGTCATTGAAAGTGTTTTCGTCTTTTTCGCTTTGTATTGCTGCTCATTTTTTCTCAAATGAACAACTGGAAACTGACCTGGTTTGTTGTATAAATTGGTCATTGAAAGACTTCGATTAAGTCGAGTGCTATTATCGTGATATTTGACAATCCTCGATGCTAATCCATTGCTTTGTATGTCAACATAGGTTCTTATGGAACGAAAATGAATATGGATTTTTAATATAATTTTTTAATAGCGTTCTTTTACATACCTTGGATCGATCTTGGACACTGGGGACATCCAAACTTTACTCGGCAAACCATTTGTCTTTTTGGTAGTGGCATTACTTTGGTCGGCGGCGGCAGTTGAATTTGAATTATTTCGACTACGTGGACTTATTGTTCCTTCGCCCCAGTTAAATTTTGTTTTCGAACTAGAAACGAATTGAAATACAACTACCTATAGATTTTTATTGAATTATAAAAAGAATTTTCATTTACTTTAATCCATTCAGGCAAGTCGATTCTGCAATAGGGTTTGCTAAATTTGTGGTACTTAAACTGTAACGTCCTCTGATTGATGAACTTTCCATTTTTTTAATATTGTTCGTAGGTTATTGTTTAGTCTTATTATAATTTTGAGATGGAATATTTTTATTTTATTGGTGAGGAATATGAATAAATTTATTTAGTAGAAATATGAAATTTGCGAATTAAATTTGATACAGCACAACTACAAAACTAATGAATGACACATGGAAAATGACATTTGGCTTTTTTTTAAAAAAAAAGTCGTTTTAAGGGAAATTCATTTGGTGTCATTTAAGGGTAATAACACATTGATTTGTTATTTCGTTTTGGAAAATAATGCTTATAACATGTTTCCACTGACGTGATTGAAATCATGTGATTTATGGCGTTTTTAATTGGCAATCTGGAAAGAAACATTCTGTTTTTAAAATCAAAAGGGAATTCTCTTTTTTTCAGAATCAGAACTGTCACTTTTGCCTAATTGAATGCTTTCAGAATGCTCTTTTTTACTTCCAGATTGCCAATTAAAAACGCCATTATATATTACGATGAACGTTCCCACTTTTCGCCTTATTAGTTTGATATTTTTGACAATATTGAAATTATTTTTAAATCTTTCAATAAAAGATATTGATATACGACACAAAATCTCGAATTTCGATTGTCAAAAATATAAAAAAACAGATAGTTTCAAAAGAATTTGATTCATTATTAAAGCGTGCTTTACACGATATGGATTTTCCATATGGACTGTCACTTCTAATTTCCAAATGTATTTTCATATGTATGTCAAATTGAATTTTGTTTGTAAAATCCGATAAGCATTTAGACGATTTGGATTTTTCGTTTGTAGTTTCAAAAAATTTTTTTTTGTTGAAAGTTCCTAAATCTAACAAATTTTTTTTTATGAAAAAAAAAAATACAAAATAACATTAAATTCCTTCTTTTTCGCGCTCCCATGTTTTAATATAAACTTTGTTTGTCGTTTGAAAAATTCGATTTCGTTTGTATACAGATGAAATTTAGAAACAGTTCTAAATGAAAAAATTCCATATGGAATTTCCATCTGTAATTTCCATATGGATTTTTAATACGTTTACACGATTTGTATAATATTCCATATGGAAATGGTGACAGTCCATATGGAAAATCCATATCGTGTAAAGCACGCTTAAGCGGGATTAACACAGTTCAAATGTCAAAGTTCAACTATCAAGCACTTGTAGTTGAATTGTGACAAAAATTACACGTAATTTTGATTGAAGCAAAATCATTTTGCTTTATGCACACACCCGATCTATACATGAAATTTATTTCAAAAATGCAATTACACGTGCTTGACAAGCATTTGAACTGTGTTTATCCCGCCTTAGGCCGTGTGCAAATTGGGTTAAAAAGTGGTTAAAACGAAATGTCAAAATTTAACCAAACGTCAGGTTTTAACCACTTTTTAACCCAATTCGCACACGCCCTTAAGCAGTATTCACATGAGCACGACCAACGAACGACAAATGAATGAAGAAAAGTGATTTTAGATACGTTTGGAGCCGTTTTTCTTTACAAATTGTCAACAAAACGATAAAAGTGAAGTTAATGTTTGATTTGTGATGCATAAATTACATTTTTTATCTCAAATGTTAATAAATTTGAGAAAACAAATTTATTCGTCGCGAAAAGAATTGTAGTTGATACGAACTGTCAAACTCTATTCGCGTTCCACATCATCCACACTCCCAACGAATAAAATGTTCGCGCGCGTCTAACCTCAAAGATCATTCTTGACTTGTGTTTTGGTTGTTCATTCGCGACGAATTAAATACTCTCATGTGAAAGAAATGTCAAAATCGACGAATTTTCGTGCTCATGTGAATAGTGCTTTAGAGCATAGAATTGAATTCGTTCCTCCTTCTGTCAGGAATCCTTTCTTTGTTGAACACAACAAAATGTGTATGAATTGGCATCACTTTGAACTTAAATGAACTAGTTCATTTTAGGAACAAGAAAAAAAAATCCCAAATTTTGACAGATAAAAAAAACATGACGCTTTTACTGTTAGCTCAGTGCAAGCCAGGCAGAATTGCAGACAAACAAATATTTTAATTTAAAAAAAAAAATCAGAAAACGAAAATATTTAAATCAACATTTTTATTTTTACATTGAATTAGCAAAAGTAAATGAATCCCAGCATAACGATCGAACGAAAACGAATTGAGTGCAACTCACTTCCAAAAGGATGGCAAAGAGAGGAAGTTCTTCGCAAGTCTGGCATATCTGCAGGAAAAGTTGATGTTTACTATTACAGGTATTTCCAATTGAACTAGTCAAATTGAAATTAGAAATCAAGTA
>CAKKXW010000005.1:43523319-43539036 GCA_920937365.1 Sphaerophoria rueppellii | reverse complement strand
AGGGAAGACTAAAATTTTGATCTTACAAAGATAGGTCTAACGGTTAATTTTTGCGGTATTTAGTGTACTAAAGTTAGTGCAGTACAGTCACCTTTGTACAATACGATCGGATACAGTGGTTAGGCGAGGGTGGAAGGTGCAACCATGCCGCTTTTTCGACAAGCTGCGAGGAATAGGTATGGAGGTGGAAGGAGACGACAGACAATCTTGAGATCGTGCTGAAGTGTATGGATAAGGAGCGTCGAACAGCTTTTTCGCCGTACCAACGTGGAAGGTGGGAGCGGATTGGTGACATAGGCTAGCATAACATGTTTCCACTGACATGACGTGATTGAAATCATGTGATTTATGGCGTTTTTAATTGGCAATCTGGATAGAAACATTCTAGTTTTAAAATCAGAAGGGAATTCTCTTCTTTTCATAATCAGAACTGTCACTTTTGCCAAAATGAATGCTTTCAGAATGCCTTTTTTTTACTTCCAGATTGCCAATTAAAAACGCCATTATATATTACGATGAACGTTCCCACTGAGCTTTTCGCCTTATTAGCTTTATATTTTTGACAATATTGAAATTATTTTTAAATCTTTTAATAAAAGATATTAATATACGACACAAAATCTCGAATTTCGATTTCATAAATTAAAAAAAAATAGATAGTTTCAAAAGAATTTGATTCATTATTAAGCGGTATAAACACAGTTCAAATGTCAAAGTTCAACTATCAAGCACTTGTAGTTGAATTGTGAAAAAAATTACACGTATTTTTGATTGAAGCAAAATCATTTTGCTTTATGCACACACCCGGGGCCCTATTCTTGAAACCATTCGAAAATTTTCGCATACGTAAATTATCGCATACTGAATCTCGTATACGAAAGCAAGGTTGTATTCTTGAACCAATTTAACTCGTATGCGACTTTGTGTGTTGGCAGGCGAGGTGTAAACACCCACACCTTTAATAAACATCAACCTTAAACCTTACGTTCTTAGTATTTTGTATTGTATTTCCAACTTATGCATTATTACGATCTAACCTACGATATCCGGTTAGCATTTCATTTTATATAAGTTGTCATTTTGTTCTCGAAGTTCTTAAGAAAAAGAAGATAACTTCCGAAGTATCCAATTGATAAGTTTATTAAAACTATTATAAATACTTAAAGCTAAATAATTGTAAGTATAAAAACTAGAATTATGAACTAAAACTTACTGAATTATTTTAATAAAGGAATTTGTAACTATAAACCCTAATACGGAGTTTAAGTTAACGAAAATTTAGCTGCCGGCCCACTGAGCCGCCATATTGTGGATGCGATGAATTTCGTATACGAAATGGCAACGCGTTGTCAAAATTAAGAGTTCATTTCTCTCCCTTCTTCTTAAGGGAAAAAAAGATTGTTTTCGATTCAGTTGACACTTTGAAAGTGTCCGTAGTGTCCGTAGCTTAGTGGTTAGGTGCGTTGGCTGCTAAGCAGAACGTCGTGGGTTCGAATCCTACTCAGGCCCAAAGTTTTTATTTCATCTTTCACGGACACTGCCTCTTGCGAAGAGCTGACAAAACTTCCAAGAGTATCATCTGTCATGAAAAAGTGCTTCTCAGCTTTGCCGTTCGGAATCGGCGTAAAATTGTAGGTCCCATCAATTCTTCACACGCACCTAGAGAATTGTTGAATGAGAGTAAGCCACTTAGGCCTTGGCTCTTCAAGAGCTGTCGCGCCACTCTATTTATTTATTTTTTTTTTTGACACTTTGAAAGTCAAAGAATCAATTAAAAAATTAAGTTCACAAAACATTTAAATATAAAAAACGACGAACCACCAAGTAACGTCAAGGACGAAAGGAATTGGCCAAACAAAATCAACTGCATTTGACTGATGGCGATGGGAGAGGTAAATAATGATGGTTTAATTTTTACCATGCCACTTTCTGATATTGCTTCTCTTAAAGATATTATGTCTCTCGACGGATTCGTGTGAATTTCAAGCAAATTGCAAACATGTCACCAAATTATTGCATGTTTTTCACAAAAAGTGATTCGAAAGCAAAATGCGGTAATTTAACAGCAGCAAAGCAAGACCAAGATGACACCAATGACCAATTGGAATATTTGTTTTTCTTTTTCAATTTTTTTTTTCGTTAGAAGTTCGCCGATTTCTTAGCAATATGGCAACCAATTGGTTTATTACAATGCTTTCCAATAAAAAAAAAAAAAAATGAATGATAGTTCCAAGGTTCCAACTGAAAATCATTGACGTAGATGTTAATAGGCATAAAAACCATTCCATGAAACTATTAAAGAAATGTGCGATAGTTGATTAAGTGATTTTTATTCCTCATTTTCCAAAGGTTTTCATTTTTGTTGGCTGATATGCAAGGGGTTACTGTTGCGATTTCCAAGTTAGAACACTTTAAAAACATACGCGTCGAACAATTTTAGGTACATAGGTCAATTAGATGCCCTTCTATGAGAGCCTAAAGATTTGTATGTACACAAAAAACAATGGTTTTAATTTTGTTAGTGAATATAATTTTCTAAAGGCTTATTCCTTGAAAATTTCAAAGAAAGATTAATAAAATCCCGTATTTATAGCATATGATGACTGAGCATACATACATCCGACGCGGCAGCAATTATTTTGTAAAAGAAAGCGAAGCGGGTGCCACACAAAAGAATGAAGTATAAAAGGAAAACCAACCATATTTAAATTTTTTGAATTCCTCGATAAGATTTCGCTAAACAAATTCAGCCACAAACCAGGCAAAACTTTTCAAATTCAGTATCAACGTATACGAAATTCCATCTCGAGTGGGTCTGACCACTCGAGATGAAGCATTCGATAATTTTCGTATACGAGACGTTTGACAGCATTCGAAAAGCGTTCAAGAATACTATTTTTGATCTCGTATACGAAAATGTATGCGATATTTTATTTTGTTGATTCAAGAATAGGGCCCCCGATCTTTACATGAAATTTATTTCA
The DNA here is from genome assembly GCA_920937365.1 of Sphaerophoria rueppellii. Lineage (NCBI taxonomy): Eukaryota > Metazoa > Arthropoda > Insecta > Diptera > Syrphidae > Sphaerophoria > Sphaerophoria rueppellii. The sequence goes on along the minus strand of CAKKXW010000005.1, from coordinate 43,536,052 downwards.
AAAATACAATTACACGTGCTTGACAAGCATTTGAACTGTGTTTATCCCGCCTTAGGCTGTGTGCAAAGTGGTTCAAACGAAATGTCAAAATTTAACCAAACGTCAGATTTTAACCACTTTTTAACCCAATTCGCACATTCTGTCAGGAATCCTTTCGTTGTTGATGGATTTCCACATTATCGGTGAACAGAACAAAATGTGCATAGACTGGCATCACTTTGAACTTAAATGAACTAGTTCATTTTAGGAAAAAAAAAATCCCAAGTTTTGACAGATAAAAAAAAAACATGACGCTTTTACTGTTAGCTCGGTGCAAGCCAGACAGAATTGCAGACAAACAAATATTTTAATTAAAAAAAAATCAGAAAACGAAAATATTTAAATCAACATTTTTATTTTTACATTGAATTAGCAAAAGTAAATGAATCCCAGCATAACGATCGAACGAAAACGAATTGAGTGCAACTCACTTCCAAAAGGATGGCAAAGAGAGGAAGTTCTTCGCAAGTCTGGCATATCTGCAGGAAAAGTTGATGTTTACTATTACAGGTATTTCCAATTGAACTAGTCAAATTGAAATTAGAAATCAAGTAAATTCCCCTTAAGTTTATGAATCTTGAAAAGATAATAATTACATCTTCAATAGAATCCACTGATTTACCTTTAAATTGCCTAAATTATGTGTATTTCTATAATATAAAATTATACCTAATCTAGTCCCAGTGGTAAGAAATTTGATAGTAAACCCCAACTAGCACGACAACTAGGTGATACAATTGATATCTCGGCATTTGACTTCCAATCCGGCAAGACTATACAAAGTCTTCCACCGCCGTCTATATCATTAAATCGGTGTAACAGCTCAGCAACGAGCTCTCTGAAACGAAAGTATAAATCATTTGGAACAGGAGCAACGCCACCGCCAACAATTCCATCACCGACATTTGTACCACAAACTTGCTCTGCGGCGGCGGCGGCCGGTGGATTTGTTGGATCACCATCCTCTAGTTTCTCCCATAGCATCTCAACTACCAATAGTAGTGGTAGTTCCTCCACACTTCCGTCATCGACTTTAAGACAGCATCTTGAGTTCAGGTACCACACCGCATGTAACAGTTGTTTCTGTTCACCTTATTTGTTTTGCCCAACATTCATCCTACTAACCAAAATTGGTATTTATTTTATTTTTGTTTTGTATTCGTATGTAATGTTCCTATGCTGTTTGTTTTTGTGTCCAAAACAATTGGCTAGCCCATCAGTAAATCGTGCTGAACCAAAATTACAAAACAAATTGGATTTGATGTTATTTCTTTTTCTTAATATTTTAATTCGAAATTTAGTTTTGTATCTTTTATCGCAATGACATAAGGTTTTATTTTGCTTTTCGAAAATTTGTTGCAGCCGTGCTCTTCGCACTGATGTATCTCTTGTGCCTCCCATTAGACAGACGGCTTCGATTTTCAAACAACCTGTTACCGTTGTTCGAAACCATGAAAATGGAAAGGTAAAGCACGATCTTAAAAATGGCAATCAAGAAAAGCCGAAACAACTATTTTGGGAGAAACGTCTTGAAGGCTTGCGGGCATGCAATATTACCGGCGAAGAATTTGACAACATTGAACTACCGCGGGGTATAAGATCGGTTGGTCCAAATGTAGATGAACAAACGGTGTTGCAGTCGGTGGCAACAGCCCTCCATGTCCACAATCAGCCAGTCACTGGGCAGACATCCTCGAAGACAGAACTTACCAAAAATTCTGGAGCGTTTTTGAATCCCGATCAACCTTTAATGCAGTCCATTGTCATATCCGAAGATGATATTCGCCGTCAGGAGGATCGCGTCAGTGTAGCCAGACGAAAACTTCAAGAAGCATTAAAAACTTAATTTTCATTCATGATGAATAATAATAATCGATAATTTATTGCACAAACAAAATATAACTGATCCTAATTTTATATCAAACTTTTTTTTAATAAGTTAGCTCTCCTACAATTTATACGTATAATTATTGAATTATAAAATAAACACAACTATGATTGTCCTGAATGTGAAAAGATACTTGCTCATACCTTTTCCCAAAATACAGATTTTTGCATTAATGTTGATTTATTTCGATCCGGAAATCAAAAACCTATCATCTCTTCATCAATTTTAAGGCCGCGTGTGACAGCATCTATAGAGAAATAAAACCACATCCAGTTTTTGCAACCCGGTTAAGCCTATTCTTCTGATGACACCTTCGATGTCAACAAAGGCTTTAGATGAGGTGATGCACTGTCATACGAATTCTACCACATAAGACTGCAAAGAATAATGCTGAGCTTACGCGTCAACGCTATATTAAGACAGAGGGTTTAGCAGTCAATGAGGGCAAAACAAAGTACATCCTTCGCTCCGCGATCAAGACGAATAATGACATCAGCACAGAGATCAGAAGGGGAATAACAAATCGCTGTTTATTTGGGCTAAGAAAGCAATTGAGTAGTATAGTCCTTTACCAAACAACTAAGGTAACACTCTTTCCTGCTGTATGGTGCAGAAGCATTAAGCCTTTCAAAAACGGATAAGAGCTGAATGGACCAGACGATAGGAATGGACCAGACGATAGGAATGGACCAGACGATTTAACCACGAACTGTACAGGCTGTACATCGACACTGACCTAGCTAAAAGCGTAAAAGTCCAACGACTTAGATGGCTTGGTCACGTGGAGAAGATGGACATCACTACTCCAACCCGTAAAGTCTTAGAATCTAACCCAGAACGAAAGATATTTTGGGGCGCGAAAATTGCAAAACGGAAGACAGCTAGCTAGAGACCGAGCTGTCTGGAGAGGTTTGTTGGTTGAGGCTCAAGTCCACCCCGGACTGTAGCCCCGCATTGAGTAAATCGATTTCTTTCAACGTTCCTTCTAAAAGATATTCAATAGGTATCGATTATCTTTGGAATTCAGTTTTTTCATTTTAGGTCATTAATCATCATCAGAACAAAACCGTTGGAGCAGACGGACTAGCCGCTGTAAAAAACAGCTGGAGATGATTTGGTTAGGGGCATGTACCAGCTTAGCTGCAAAATTTGGTCGAAGGAAAGCATGCCCGACGACTAGAACCTCAGCATTGTATGCCCGATCCTCAAGAAAGAAGATACCCTGAACTGAACCAATTATAGAGGTATAAATCTCCTTAACATCGCCTACAAGATCTTGTCTGCCGTGCTGTTTGAACGTCAACAACCTGATAGGTCCTTATCAGTGTGGCTTCAGACCCGGATAGTCCACCATCGATCAAATATTCACCCTACGACAGATGTTGAAGCAGACCCAGGAACTTCAAGTCGATATCTACCACCTTTCCATCGATTTCAAGGCCGCGTATGACAGCGTCTATAGAGACATATTATATAGAGCAATGTCTAGTTTTGGCATCCAAAACTCGTCCATCTGTGTAAGATGACAATGGAAAAGACAAGGCGATGAGCTGGCATGCGATTTCTTCAACATCATTCTTAAAACTCCAACGTCAACACCAGAGGCACAATCTTTCAAAAGTCCGTCCAGTTACTAGGATACGCAGAAGACATTGACATAATTGGAAGAACACAGTGTGATGTCAGGGGAGTGTTTGGAGGCCAGGAAGATGTGTCTAGCGATTAACCAGGCAAGACCAAGTTGATGCTGTCAACAAGAAAGGACTACCAATATCGACGTCTTGGAGCAAACGTCAACATAGGCAGACTTAACTTCGAGGGAGTCAAGGACTTTGTCTAGCTGGGATCCGCTATCAACTCAGACAACAACACCAGCGCTGAAATCAAACGATGAATCACTCTTGCTAATCGCTGCTTCTTTATACTTAGAAGGCAATTGAGTAGTAAAGTCCTCTCCCGAGAAACTAAAGTGACACTCTACAAAACCCTCATCATCCCGGTCCTCATGTATGGTGCAGAGACATGGATGATGACAACATCTGATGAAAACGCTCTGGACTGCTTCGAGAGAAAAATTCTACGTCTTCTAATTCTTCCAGTCATTTTTGGTCTTGTCTGCAAAAATAGAGAATGGAGACGAAGATTCAATCAACAATTGTACGAGCAAGTTAAGGTCCCACGACTTAGATGGTTGGGTCATGTTGAGCGAATGTAAAATAATGCTCCGGCGCATAGTCTTCGAATCCAACCTGGAAGGACGTCGCAGAAGACACCGCGACTCAGGTGGAGCACACAGGTGGTAGAGGACCTGAACCAACTTGGCGTGCTAAACTGGAGACAGCTAGCTAGGGACCAAGCTGACTGGAGACGTTTTTTGGATGAGGCCCCGGTCCGACCTGGACTGTAGCGCCACCATAAGTAAGTAATCATGGCTCGGTAAATACTTTCTTGATTGGCTCGGACGGGCTAATTCAAAAATTGAGTACAACTCCCATGTTTGGGCTAGTAGTCTAGTTATGTATGCACAAAGGAGAAGTGAAATTTCGCGAAGAGAATTTCAAAAACGTGGATACACTGCACCTAAAACCTGTAAAATTGGACCGACTTTTTCAAAGTTTCTCATCGATGTTAACGGAAATCAAATGGTAAGAATAGTAACGAATACTTTTGAATGTATATTTTATTTTATTTCGTGTCAACATAATTTTAAATAGATGTACATATATTTATATATTTTTTAACGGTAGGAATATGTTTAATAAATAAGTTTATTTAAATGTAAATCATAATTTCTATATTAAATTGTTAGTGAAATGTATATCAGTTTATAAGGTAGTGAAGACCCAGCTAATGTGGAATTAAAAATTCTCGCTTGCACAGAATTTAAGCATTGATTTTGTATGCTTGAACTGAACTCCCTGCGTTGCTGCATGCACTTCTTCTAGGAAACTTGACGAGTTGTGTATTGTTGTTCCACCGAGAATAACCTTATAGCCGTTGTTATTGAGATGATGTACGGATAATGCTTCTTCATACGTTGCTCCGCCCACAATAAATACGACAACTTCTTGTGGTGGCCGTCGGAATGGCACAAGTTCAGAATTTATAGCTGGATAGATTGGATCGACATCACGACCTTTGAATATGTCTTCGAGAGTTTCTTTAAGTAGACAGGTATGTTGAGTAAAGACATTTTCCACACCCTTGAGACCCTGTTGAAGTTAAAAGTAAGGAGTCGTTAAGCATATAAAAGTCAAGACATTCAATTTAACTACCTTAATTAGGTTTCTGGTTAGTTTAACGGCATCTGTGATCCTAACCGAGTTGAAGAGTTCCCCTTGTCGTGCATGTTGACCGGCATACTCGATTAGACTCGGCACCAGTGTCGTTCGTCCTCCTCGATTCTTAATTATTTGCAAGAGACCTGATGTATCGCAATTAGCATGCCGTTCATAGCGCAAAGCATACAGAGCAACCAATTTAAGGGCATCGTCAATAGCTATTCGCTCGTCAGCTATTATTTTCTTAATTCTTTGCAATTGTGCCGAGTGTTCGGCTTTGCAAGCGACTTCTTGTTCTAATTCCGATAATTCAAATAAACTGCGTTTTGTACATAGATTTGAGAGTTCGCCCATAACACATAGATGCTTTGTTACTGTGCCAGACATTTTTTTAAATTGTGGATAAGTTTCGATGAAGTTTTTCATATCAGAAATACTTTCAACCTGTAAAAAACTTTACAATATAGCTTCCTTTGAATGTTTTTTGGTACAAGATCAAGTTCAGTTTTCGAATTGATTCCTAACATCAACAAAAAAGTAAAAATATAATTTACCTTCTTTTGATCTTTCGCCTTTTTCTGAAACTCTTCCATCAGACTCTTGATTGTGGAACCGATTTCTCCATAATTTGCATACATGTTCTTTGCATAAAATTCATCTTGGTCGCCCGACAAGACAACTTCCTTAAAGTCTTTTGGTATTTGTGGTATGCCAGATAGATCGACTCGATTATTTTTAATATTCAAGAGTTCATGTACCATAGCTTGGTAAGTCCATTGGTGTAATAATGGCGTAACAGGATCATCCATACGATCGAGAATCAGAAGTAACGGTGGTGGTGCTCCGTTTTCATAGGTTCGAAAATCGAAAAGTGATGATTCTTTAGTAGTTTGTTCGAAAATTTGTTTGGCCAGAGTTTGCGCCGGGATACTCCCAGAACGATAACGTATTACAGGATTCATCTTCAAAGAGAGCAGTACTGAAGTGAGTCCTTGTAGACTCCTATTAAGGGCCTCAGGTTGCCAATTGAGGCGATTTAAGCATGTCGGAATATTGAATGAAAACAAATTTGGATTTACACAGAGATAATCAGCGTATATTTCCTTAACCTCGCGCACTGACTCACTCTCATCGCATTCTGCGAGTATTTTGATGTCAGTTCTTGGAATGATATTACTGAAATCTATACACAAATTATTATAATCTATTCTGATCTAGTTAAAGATAACAACTTACAAATATAATATGAACCGTATTTAGGATTTCTCAATTCATCAGCCAGCAGAGAAACATTTTGTTTTGTTGGACGTACAAAGACAATACATTTTAAATGCTTAAGCCGTTCGTTTGAGCGACCAGAATCCAAACGTTCAAAGAGGTAAACCTCTCTTTGGAGCATATCAGATTGACTAAATGCCATTGATATAATACTTGTCTAGTAAATTTTGGTTAAAAGTAAACAATATGTTTTGTATATTAAGGTAAGAAGTGTAGGAAGATAAGAACTGAGCTCACTGTTTCCTTGTCTAGAAGTATTATTTTCATTCCGGGTCCAGATTCATTTGCCATTTTTTCAACATATAACTTTACTGCTTTTATCACATTCATGATGATGTATTTTTTTTAAACTATTATTTTAATAAATGTTTTGATTTAATCTCGCTGTTGCCAATTTATAATTCCTAAACCACAATTAATTTTTCATTTTTTGATTAAAAACGTCATTCTCATTCCTAATTGTCACCTGAAGTTCGGAAAAGCTGTCAACTCAATTCAGAGGTGTGTTCAATGAACATAACCGCGTTTTCAAAAGTTATACAGCTTCGGATTCCGATGTTTTTGTCAAAATTTATTTTTAAGGCCGTGTGCGAATTGGGTTGAAAAAGTGGTTAAAACTTGACGTTTGGTTAAATTTTGACAAATTGTATTGAATAAAATGTGTTAAAAATTAGACTACTGTCGTATTAGGTCCGTTCTTTTACTTTTACGAGAATTTTTGTACAAACTGTCAATAATCGAGGAGTGGGGATGATATTTTGTGATTCTCCCAAAAAGTAAAAGAACACCTGACAGCAAAAATCGCACAAATGCACAAAATTTCTAACGTCAACAAAAATGAATGACGCAAAATTTTATTCCGCTGATGAACAACTTTAGTGTGATACTAGCTTAAAATGACGTTTCAATCATGACTCAAACGTCATTTTAAGCTAGTACCACACTAAATTCTCTTAAAATTGTTCATTAGCGGACTATAATTTTGCGCCAATGTATTTCTTATGGTTGACAGAACTCACAAAAACTCCCGCAAAAAAGGGGAAATATTTATCTCCAGAAATAACAGACCACTTATAAACTGAATTTAATTGCATACTTTTATGAAAAGTTACATACTCTCTTTTACGAATTGAATTGCATACTTTTATGAAAAAGCCGATCGTGCCTCCTTGTGTCATTGTCCTTATCGCTTGTTCCATGCTCTCCTTTGGTTTCTACGCTCGGCATGAAGCAGAAAAAATTGAAACCGTTAACCTTAATAATACTAGTAGAAGATATACAAAGGGACTCGGATGGAATGTGTCAATTGAGTAATGCTATTTCGTTGTTCCAGGTGCACACGTTATCAGATGACGTCAAAAACATATCTTTGTACATGAGCATTGTATTTCAACTTCTAGAACAAAAATGACGAAGAATTGTGTATTTGTCAAACTTTTTTTGTTTCCCGTTCATAGGGCCCTCTTCGCTCATACGAGCTAGGTGTCCAACCCAACGGAGTCTACATTTTTTTTGACTAAGCCCAAAAGTCTTGTAAATGTAAGACTAAAGGTTCTGTTGGCATTGGTAATCCGGCGTATATCTTCATTCATATTGTCATCGGCTACGACTACTTACCCAAGTTAATTGAATGATCGCAATGCTTCAAACTAGTGCTGCTCGCATCATTGATTTGAAAAAATTGGTCGACAATATTATTGTATTCTTCGGACAAATATTCGAATATTGATAACAAAATGGCTCACAAGTGTATACAAAATACTTAAGATTTTTTCCTAAAACAATTAAAATAAATGCGAAAGATTAGCTAAGCAACATTGTTGCGTTTGAATGGACATGAAAAAGTATTTATGTTGATACGCAAGAGGCACTTTAAAACTAGTCGTTTTTTTCCTTGGCACAATTTCGTATGATTCTGCCGAAGTGCCATTGCAAAAAGCACCCGACAATACGTAATGGACCAAGAACTAAGGCATGTAAAATGTTTTGAAACACCCCACCCCAAGGGAACATTCCACCACACAACAGAGTTATCAGCCAGCTTTCAAAGCCCATTATAGAGATAAATGAACCTTTCTGAAAAGATTTCAAATATTGAACAACTGGAAAAGATTTTGAAATTAATATAAAATAGTTACCAAGGCATCATTCATGATCCGCTTTGCTACATCGTCTGGCTGAGCTAGACCCCCACTACCTGAAATAAGTTTCGTTTCTTTTGGTTTAGTTTTCTCTTCGTTTTCAAAGCCAGGTGTATTAGTGTCAGCGGGAAGTGCCAAAGTAACCGAAACTCCTAAATGACGAGACTCCATACAAATTGTCTCGGCCATTCCACGTAGAGCATACTTAGACGCTGTGTAGGCGCCATAGCCATATATACCGAACAATGCTGCTTGTGAAGCTGTGATAACAATAATACCCTCTCCAGCGGCTTTCATTTTTGGTAGAACATATCGAGTACAGTTGTAGGTACCAAAGTAATTGACATCCATTAACTTTCTCGAGTCTTCTACGGAAACTTCTTCGAATACTCCACATATTGCCATCCCCGCACAATTCACCAACATGTAAATTTCTCCGAATTCTTTCTCTATCTCAGACAGAGATTCTGCAACTTTTTCATAACTCTGTGCTATATCCAACGATTTGTAGTTGAATTTTTGTTCGGGTGATTGCCGAAGGACTTCAAGAAGCACAACTGCTCCTCCTACAATTAAAATTGTCTAGTTTTTTCTTCTTTCTACCAACAACATTGAATGACCAAGAAACTTACTTAACATTTTCTCGTCACGAGCTACCACTGTAACATTGGCACCTTTCATAGCGCATTCCACTGCTATATACAGCCCAATTCCCTTTGAGCCACCTGTAACAACTACATGCCGACCAAAAATCGACTTTTGTTTTTTCTTCGTTACAAAAATATAAACAAGAACATGGGCTGCAATTGCAACAGCAATATAAATTATTATTTCTAAAGACAAATTCATTAGGATGAAAAATTAATATTTTATGTTGTCTGTTTTCTTATCAATAGAAAGTGAGGAAGTGAATTTCTTTTTTTATTTATGAACCCCACTCAAAATAAAAATAGTAGAAAGGAAAGGCGCTAAATGACAGATGTCAAGTTGAGTTGAAAATGATTTCAATTTCAATTCAAAATCATGAATGCACATTCAATTTTATTCAATTAGGGCTCACTTATCCAAGTTGTTTACGAGTTGGCGATTGGCATACAATTTAATTTTGCCTATCTAATCGGTATTTCATTCTTAATTAGAAACAAAAAAATAACGGACTATTAAATCTATTTCTCCGTTACTGACTTTTATAACAATTTCACATATATAAGTTCACAACTTGCAGTTAAAAGAAATTCAAGCATTGGGTGATCTCAGAAGCCTGAACTACAATAATAAGTGTTCAATGATACTCATTCAGAAGGTGTCAAGATGTAAGGGAGCAACTTTGTTCGCAAATAGGGATTTTTATCCCTCTTCCTATACACTGCTTTCTATTGCCAAAAGAAAATCTTAAATCTTAAAATCTTGAGTTTTAAATTTTTAAGACATTTCGGTTACTCAAAATTCCACACTTACATACCTTGTATGACCTCAAGAAATTTCAAAACAAACCTCTCCTTGTAGAAAAAGCCTGACGTAAAGACCTATACCTGAACCTAATTAGTTGCGGCATTGAACATAACTATTTTCACTTATCAGTATCTCGCGACCACAATAACAAACTCGAAAATACAAAAGCCAACCAAGCCAAGAAGTGTTGTTCTCGCTTTTATTTACAAATATTTTATAAATTATTACCAATGGCTTTAGTAAGTTATAGTTCATCATCTGAAGAAGATGACAAGGAAGAAAACGACCAACCTCCTGAACCAAAGTTGATGAAATGTGACACCGGCAAAAGGTACATTATTGAAAATATCGTGATACTGAGCCTTCCAAAATCTCCACATAAAAGTATCGCAACTCATAAGGAGTTGTTTTATAGTGTCTGGTTCTAACTTTTTGGAACTGAAAAGAAAAAATAAATTCCCTAGCATTTCCTCTTGTTTTAGACTTCCTTTGCCTTCGATCATTAGCAGCATGAACAAAGTTATCAACGCAGGTCCAGCTGATGACCCTTCCAAACATCAAGGAAGAGTTCGTTCATTTCAACATGAACGCGGCAACTGGTCCACACTAGTCTTCATACCTGGTAAAATTAGATTTTATTCCCTTTGCCACATTGCTTCCTATAATAACAAGAATTTTAAGTTGATTTAAATATCATCGAAGAAGTACAAACAATGGTACAAAATACTATCGATGATCCAAGTATTGTATTAAATCAATCTGAAAATATTCATTTGAGTCTCACTAGAACTGTGATACTGCGGCATCATTGGATAAAATTATTTGTGAAATCCCTAGCAGATTCCTTAGCTTCAGTGGAACAGTAAGTACAAAATCTAAGCGTTTACTAATTTATTGCACACGAAAAATAATTTAGTTTTCCCCTCGATTTTCAGAGTCTTAACGTGTATCTGAACGAAGATAGAACAAGAACTTTTGTTGGACTAACAGTTGGTGATGTATATTTTGAAAAAATGCATAAACTTATGCTTAAAATGGATGAGCTTATGAATGAATTTCAATTGAAAACATTTTACGAGGTAAGTTGTAGACTTTTCGAGTGAAAAAATCTAATTTTCTTTATTTCACCTTTCATTCGAATAGAATCCATCATTCCATGCCAGTATTCTATGGTGCTTGGGCGATCAGGAGAGTTTAATTAAAAACAAACTATCCCAGCTGAACAAACGGCTATCGGAAATGAGGGAGACTAGTGTGGAAGAGTTTCAGATGAAAATTAATAAGATTCAATGTACGACAGGAAACAAAAGTTTTGATTTTTACCTGAAATAAATGTTTAAATTCCCAAAAATGATTTAAAACAGATATGGAAGAGATTATAGAAACAAGGGTTTTCATAATACATACTGTAACGGAACCCGTGTTCCTCTCTCTCCAACTTTTTAATACCCTTCACGCCCTTAAGTCTACATGACTCTAAGAGCAAGTTAGGGTATAGGCTGAAGAGAGTGTCCAGGCTACGACTGCGGCATGCTTTCGTGGGCTAAGCTCGTCGGCGGTCTGTGCAGTCGCAGAACCACAGAGGAGGTATACCTAGAGTCGCAACTCAAGGCATTTTACTCTCTTTCGACTAAAAAAATTAAATTTGATAAAATATACTACCCAATGTAAATGTATAGGCTTTTCAATGCATTTCAAATGGGAGGCCGGGGTAGGCCTGTGTGCTGGGCTCAATAAGGTGAAAAGCCTAGGCTCAATTTTAAAAGCCTGCGCTCAAAATTCAAAAATAAGAGTTAAATTCAAAAATTAAAAAAATAAAAAATAATTGTATGAAATTCATGTTTTAAGTATTTAAATAACAGTACAAAGTGCAGTGCATAGTGTTTTTTGCTTTTTAAATGGAATTCAACTATGATTTACGAATAAATAACTAAAAAAACACATTTAAACACGTTGGCAGAGTTTATTTCACCCTTAAAACATTGCGGTCATGTCCTTATTGAATTTTTTTTCAACTCTTTCACAGATTCACGGACACGAAAAATAAGAGTAAATTGAGAGACTCACCACAACATTTTTTGGACAGTTATTTTTTTTAAAAAGAGAGCGAGTTGCGACTCTAGGTAAATAGATTCTGCATGCGCAGAACTGGACTTTTAGGTACATTTTGTTCATGCCAAACAAATTAAGGTTCAAAATTCATGGAACCGGAAGATGAATATGGGGGAACTACTTGCAAGTAACCTAATTTTTTAATAGTAGGTTACTAATAGTCTAAGAGCCGCTGAAGGGCGACCTTCACCCAACTGTTACCCGGCTGAAATTTTTTTTTATGAAATTTAGTTTGAAAACATATATGAATATGATAGCTTGCCTAACGAAAAGTGTGCCAGGCTATATTAAATTTGACTTTATATTTTAATCAATAACTAACTCCTCCTTCACCCATATGTTAAAATACTGGTTAGATACTGTCTATAAATTGGCAATTACGCTCTTTGGTATATTGCCTAGAGAATGAAAAACAATAGTTTTCTTTTTCTTCTACCACTTGAAATCTGTAGATTTCATTTACCAGTTTCTCGTTGGTTATGACTTAAATAAAAAAATCATTGAAGAAAAATCTTTTAAAAAGGCTAAAATAAGAAAAGAAC
>CAKKXW010000005.1:43494347-43505992 GCA_920937365.1 Sphaerophoria rueppellii | reverse complement strand
AGTCTCTTCCTAGACCGCTAGAGAACGCTAACATCGGAAGGCAGCATCTTAAAAGAAAGTCGTAAAGGAACAAAACCGGCAACAGCCCTATAAGCATCGTGATGGAACCGATGCTGCTCCATCACCAGGCTCAGCTACAATTGAGGAGCCTTTCAAGCTTGTAGATTTTACGACCTGTTCACGAGCCTGCACGACACCACTTCCGATAATGGATTTAGGCTGATCGATTTTTCTGCGGGGTGAAATGTTGTGGTAGCAAGCACCTGGTTTCCATATCTCAACATCCTTAAAGGTACATGGATATCTCCTGATCAATCAACCGTCAACCAGATTGATCAGATTGCGATGGACGGAAGGCACTTGTCCAGCATTTTAGATGTTCGAACTTTCCGAGGAGTTAACATCGACTCGGACCACTACCTCGTCGTAGCCAAGGTAGTGCTACGAATATCCCGACAACGGCCAAAACAAGGAAATGCTGAAAGAAAATTCTACGACGGAAGGCTACAATCGCAAGAGATCGCCAGATCCTTCTCTGATCGAGTGTCAAGTAACCTCTTAAGGAGTCCTATGTCGCCAAAATCAAGCATCGAAGACCAGTGGCAACATGGCCAGAAAGCAGTTAGAGATGCCGCCTCTAATGTGCTGGGTTTCACACACACAAAACGAAATCCCTGGTTTAACGAAGAATGCAGGCAGGCCCATGCAGCCAAGCAGGAGGCATACAAAGCGGTGCTCCATAGAAGGACAAGAGCTGCTCGTGAGCTCTACGAGCGAAAGAGGAGAGAGGAACACCAGCTTCTCAGGAGAAAAAAGAGAGAGCATGAGAAGCGTCAGATCCAGGATGTTGAGAGAGCCAACAGCAGGAATGAAGTTCGGAGCAGTCTCAAGGTCATCGAGCAAGAACCGATGCCTGCAGAGATAAACAAGGGAACATCATAGTAGAATCGCAGTGAATGCTGGGGATTTGGAAAGACTACTTCTGTAGACTGTATAACGGCGACGACGAACAAAACCCCGCCGCCGTCAGACAGGAGCCTTTCATCGGACACGATGATAGCCAACAATTCCGTGAACCTGACCTAGAATTAGTGAGAACCGCAATATCACGGTTGAAATCCAACAAATCCGCTGGAGCAGATGGACTAGCTGCTGAGTTGTTCAACCATCGACCAAATTTTCACGTTGCGCAGATCCTGGAAAAGATCTAAGAACTCCATCTACATCTACAGAGACGAACTTTATAAAGCTGTGTCTAGTTTTGGCATCCCTATCCCTGCCAAGTTCGTTCGCTTGTGCAAAATGACGATGGAGAACTCACGCTGCTCCATCAAGGTTGGTAACGAGCTTACGGAATCTTTCGACGTCAAAAAAGGATTCAGACAAGGTGATGCACTGTTGTGCGATTTCCTTAACATCGTTCTTGAGAAGATAGTGCAGAACTCCACCGTCAACACCAGAGGCACTATCTTCCAAAAATCTGTTAAACTTCTAGCGTTCGCCGATGATATTGATATAATGGGAAGAACACAGCGCGATGTCAATGGCGCCTTTGTGAGAATTGAGACAGAAGCGGCAAAAATGGGTGTAGCGGTAAATGAGGGAAAAACGAGGTACATGCTGTCTTCGACGAAGGACACCCAACACCGACGGCTTGGACAGAACGTCACAATGCACGCATACAGCTTTGAGTTAGTAGAGTTTGTCTACCAAGGCTCCGCTATAAAAACGGGCAATAACAACAGCGCCGAGATCAGACGAAGAATAACTCTTGCTAGTCGCTGGCGATGTTTCTTTGGGCTTAGAAAGCAATTGAGTGGAAAAGCCCTCTCTCTCGAGCAACTTAGGTAAAATTGTACAACACCCTCATCATCCCAGTCCTGCTGTAAGGTGCAGAAGCATGGACTTTGACAAAATCGGATTAAAGTGCCTTAGGCTGTTTCGAGAGGAAAGTTCTTCGGGTCATCTTTGGCCCCGTGTGCATTCAAGGGGAATGGCGAAGAAGATATAACAGCGAACTTTACGGGTTGTATACAACGACATGGACCTAGCCAGAAGGGTCAAGGTCCAGAGACTCAGATGGCTCGGTCATTTAGAGCGGATGGACACCAATGCTCCGGCCCGGAAAGCATTCGGCACTATTCCAGAGGGTCGTAGGAGGAGAGGAAGACCGCGACTCAGGTGGCGCACTCAAGTGGAAGAGGACCTCAATCAACTTGGAGTGCAAAATTAGAGACACCTAGCTAAGGATCGAGCTGGCTGGCGGAGAACAAGTCCACAACGGATTGTAGCGCCACCTTAAGAAAGTAAGTAAGTACACCGGTACCTCCTCTCCAACCCCTTGCATCCTAAGGCACTCACTCGCAGCTTATCTTGTTCTCTGGTATAATAAGGGTATAAAAACCCCCTTGAGTGTGCTAATTATGAAAAAAAAAACGAGAACAAAATGATCAACCATCAACCAAAGACCCTGTTCATACAAACATGGGAAAGATAAAATTCGTTCGCAATCATTTTCATTTCCCGAACATTCCCAAAGAACTTTCAACAAAAAATTACTAATCGAACATACCTTAAGTGCCAAACAATTCAGCGAGCTGAATTTTATTTGACAACACAAAAACACAAATAAAAAATTGACATTTCATTTAAGCACGTTGTTTTGAGTTTTGACGGCAGAGAAGTATTTTGTTGATTTCATTTTAAATTAAAATTATCAATTTTCTCCTAATATTCATTCTATTCGCATTGAAAAATGAAAAACTTAAAGTTGAAATACATCAAGTCGTTCAATACAAACATTTCTAATGCGAAGTTTATAGTACTTGACTCCAGTGGTGTAAATAAAAACACAATTTTTATTTGCACTGACACCGAGCTTCTCGCATTCAATCCACTAACCGAATCTTCAGAACTTATCACCGATACAACCGGTGTTGTCTCATGTGAATATTTAACACTCGAAAATCAAATTTGTGCTGCTACCTCAGTTGGTGAGGTTCTTCTTATAAATCCAGAAACAAAAACATCCACCGAAGTTTCCTTCTGCGATGGCGGCATCCAAAAAATGGTCTGGTCACCCGATCAAGAGGTTGTGGCATTTGTTACGACTGGTCGTAGCGTAGTCGTAATGACGTGCACTTTTGATCCGATTTCTGAACACAAATTGGATGAAAGTATTTTTGGCGAGAACGAATTCGTCACCGTTGGATGGGGCAAAAAAGAAACACAGTTTCATGGGTCCGAAGGCAAAACAGCTGCTAAACAAAAAATCGAATTTACTGTACCAGAAAACATTGAAAAACTTCCACAAGATGTTGATATTACTTGGCGAGAAGATGGGCAGTTATTTGCTGTGAGTTTTGTTGGTTCCCATGGCAGAATGTTTAAGGTGTTCGACAAAGAAGGCGCATTGAAATTCACTTCGGAAAAAATGAATGATTTATATCCAGCCATCGCATGGAGACCATCGGGAACTTGGATTGCGGTGCCGCATGAATTTCCCAACAAATCAACAATTGCTCTGTTTGAAAAGAACGGCCTACGACATCGTGAGATCGTTTTGCCTTTCAATTTCAAATCTGAACCGGTAGTTGGTTTGAAATGGAATGCAGGGTCTGATATTTTGGCCGTTGAGACCGTACTGGAAGGGAAAACAAATATGTATCTGTACACGATTGGAAACTATCACTGGTATCTGAAGCAGACACTTTGCTTTGAAAGCAAATTGTCGACTTACGTTTGGGACAGTCGTGTTGGTGAGGAGAAGACATTGCATGTAGCATTGTCTGATGGCACTTTGGCGAC
Source organism: Sphaerophoria rueppellii (assembly GCA_920937365.1). Classification (NCBI taxonomy): domain Eukaryota; kingdom Metazoa; phylum Arthropoda; class Insecta; order Diptera; family Syrphidae; genus Sphaerophoria; species Sphaerophoria rueppellii. Next base: position 43,502,185 of record CAKKXW010000005.1, on the reverse strand, counting down.
ATACTGGTAAAATATTTTTGTTAATTGTTGGAATATTAATGCTTTAGTAAAAATATCTTTGACTTATTTCAGTTGGAATTATAAAATTGTTTCGAATCTTTCCCAATTGGAATGCAAAACCACCGACGAACGCGCAATAGTTGCAGTAATCGATGGTAAGCGTCTGCTTGTAACTGACTTTCGCCAAGGAATCATCCCACCTCCAATGAGCACTTATCAACTCCTCTGCGATGATTACATTAATGGCTGTGTCTTCTTCAATAATCCCACAAAGACTGACAAGTCCATCATGTTTCTTATCAACAATGCACATAATGATTTGCTGTTTTACACCTTGGACAGTACGAATAACATTGTTTTAAAAGACAAAATAAGTCTCAAATCGACAGCTGTTCCACTAAGCGAACACAACTTTGTCTGGCCTAGTGCTAACGAAATTTTCTCGGTGAAGAATATTGGAGCTAAGTCAAAAATTCACTTGCACAACCGAACAGGTGGAACTGGCACAGAAATCAAAGAAATTAATGATACAATATGCGGCGTGGAAATTCTTAACCATAATCACATTTTATGCCATTCAATTGGTGGAAAAATTATGAAGATATCCTGTTCAAGACCAAAATACGAAACCAGTATCTTGTGTGATCATGGCCGAGTATGTGATAAAATTGAATACTTTCAACGCAACGCCACCTATGGTGTTATATCCTTGGACACCCATCAATGTCTTCGTTTCAACTATCAAGTCTTGGCAAACGATGTGACCTCCTTTCACATAACTGCGAACTATCTGGTTTTCACTCAGTTAATTGTTATGAAGTTTATGCGTCTAACCGATTGGAAGATGGTCAACGAACGTAAAATCGAACGGGGGGCAAAAATTATAACCATTCTGCCATACGGATCGATGACAATACTTCAATTGCCCCGAGGTAATTTGGAAGCCATTCATCCGAGAGTTTTGTGTCTGGAAATGGTTGGAGCACTGCTGGACAGAAAACAATACCTCCAGGCTATGGATCTAGTGCGGAAACAGAGAATCAACCTCAATATCATCTGTGATCATGATTTGTCCGAATTCCTACTGCATCTAAATGATTTCATCAAGCAAATCAAACCGCAGTGGTTGAATTTGTTCCTGACAGATTTACAGAACGAAGATTTCACACTGACTATGTACTCGAGTAACTATCCAAATCCGACGCGAGACTATCCAGAGAATTTTTGTATTGAAAATAAAGTTCAGCACATTTGTGCTGCACTCTGTGAGGAGATGAACGCCATTGGGCTGCACCAGTTTCTCTTGCCAATTATAACGGCCCACGTTAAAATTGGTAACATCGAAAAAGCATTGGAAATAATTTGGCAAGAAAGGAAGAAAGGCGCTGAAACGAGCGCCGATGATGCATTGAAATATTTGCTGTATTTGGTGGACGTGAATGAGTTGTATGATGTCGCCTTGGGAATGTATGACTTTGGATTGGTTCTTATGGTTGCCAAGAAGTCTCAGAAAGATCCTCGGGAATTCCTTCCCTTCCTCAATGAACTGAAAGTTCTCGAAGAGAATTATCGAAAATTTAAAATCGATTTTCATCTCAAACGATTTGCCAAAGCACTGAGTCATATAAGTCTCTGTGGTGAAGAGAGATTCGATGAGGCTTTGGGATTGGTAAAAACACACAATTTGTATGGAGATGCTTTGGCCGCTTATAAAGGCAACTCTATTTGTTATAAGAAGATTGCTCATGCTTATGGCGATTATCTGAGAGAGAATGGAAAGTTTGAGAACGCGAGTGTGATGTATGAACGGGCCGGTTTGCTTGGTCAAGCCGTGACTTGTGCTAAACATGTGTTGGATTGGCAACGTTGCTTGGCATTGACAAAGCAGGAGGGAATCTATCCACAAGATTGTGCTTTGTAAGCTTGAATACATTCGAAATTTTCTTTATAATTATTAACATATTCCACGCGATTATTACAGATCCTTGGTGCCTTCGTTGATGGAACATGGGAGACACGAAGAAGCTTTTGAATTGTTGAAGAAGTACGGGAATAATTTACCAGAGGGCATAATGTGCTTGATGAAGGGAAATTTATATTTGCGAGCTATTTTTGAGGCTAGAATCGAAAATGCTGATTGGTTAGGTATGTATATAGGTCATGTCTGACCAAGGAAGAGCAAACTTGAGACGTTGACATAATCGATATCCAAATCATCTGCAAAGCTGCTCTTTTATTACCAACGAAACTAATCTTATCGACAAAAAAAGCCCAGCTTTGGACTTTAAATTCGGTGGAAAACCTGCCTCCGTGTCAGTACAGAACGATGGTCCCCTTGATTTACATCCTAAAATAGTACTTACAATGAAGATACAAAATCCTTTTCTTGTAACTTGTTTTTTGATTTGTGCACACTGGTCCCCTTATTGGTTTTTGTATCAATTCTTATAGTCAATTTTTTTACTTCCTCAAACCCTGGAAATATTGATTGAAATTCACATCAGACATAACTTGAAACCGTGTCTCATTTCCACAGCTCAAGAAGCGTACTCTAAAGGAAAATCAGTAGAAACAGCACTTTATTCGCTGGTGTGTAGTATTACCATAACTTCCAGCCTCTTTTATGGAACATGTTAGTAAACGGCCTCTTAACATCATTGGAATCAGAGGGTTTCAAGGTGATTGCCTATGCCGACGACGTTGATATAACTGTATCTGGAAAACACCCTCAAGTTCTCTAGGAACTCCTAAAAAATGCCTTAAGCAGGCTTACTAATTGCGCAAAGCATTGTGTCTTGGGCTTCAATTCAGATAAAACGGAACTAGTACTCTTTACGAGAAGGTACAAAATTCCTCAAATTAGCCCACCCACGATTAATGGAATACCCCTTAGCTTTTCCGACAAAGCCAAATATTTAGGCCTCATTACAAACAAACAAAACTTAATTGGAAGGCAAATATTGATGAAAGAGTAAAGAAGGCTACTGAAGAACTCTTTACTTGAGAAAGGCCATAGGTTCAAAATGGGGCTTCTCCCCAAAAATAACCCACTGGCTATACACTTCGATAATCAGACCGATACTCATTTATAGAGTTGTCGTATGTCGGACCGCTCTGGACAAGATGGTAATTTTGAATAAATTGATTAAAGTCCAGCGGTCAGCAGGTATGTGCATCACTGGAGCACGTTCAACACCAAAAGCAGCCTTAGAGGTACTTCTAAACCTAACACCTCTTGACATCTTCTCTAAAATGCATGCATGAGGCTTAGAGCCACCTCTTAATAGATCAGTAACAACACTCGTCATATTTCTATCTTAGACAGTTCCAGATCTATCCCAGATCGCTTAGACTATACCACCCCGAAAACGGTATTATATTATTAAACTTCCATGTTTCAATCCATTCAAGAAAACACGATACACTTCTATACAGACGGTTCAAAGACCGATTACGGCGTTGGAAGTGGTATCTATTCGAAACAACTGAATCGCAGCCTATCATATAGACTTCTCAATCAATGTCGTGTGTTCCAGGCAAAAGTAATGGCGATAAAAGAGGCACAATCCTTGCTCAAAGAAATCGTAATATCTTGCAAGGATATACGTATCTTCTTGGACAGCCAAGCCGCATTCAAATCTCTCGCGTCTGTCACCACAAACTCTCTTATAGTCCACGACTGTCGGTCATCTCTGAATGAGATGACGGAACAGTCAATGAGCTTGCCAAAAACGGAAAACTTCTGCCTACTGTTAACCAAAGACATAACATGCTACATGCCAACCAAACAGATACAAGCGGTTAAAAGGCTTGATTTCCTTGAGCAGACAAAGTATAAGCTCCACAATTGGAGTCATAAAGGGAAACTGCGACTTGCTTTGTGGCTAGGGCTCTATACAAATGACTTCTGTAGAAGCTGCTTGGACAAGGAGGGAGAGGAAACAGTCCATTACCTTCTATATACATGTGCGGCACTCTCCAATAGAAGGAATAACTATCGGTAACCTCTTCTTCGATTATAGCAGTCTGGCCATGATCGACACAAGATGTCTCTAATTTCATTAAGAATAAAAAATAGTTTCTTTAAGTTCATTACTCTCCCATGTGTAACTTCTTTAGTGGCATCACAATGGACCATTGAGGTCTAAGTGAGTCAACAACGTCTAGACAGCCACTCTTACCTATCGTCGATTTTAACATTCAACTCTCCCATTACCATTTCTCTGTCTGCTAGAAAATTGTACGATATAACATAATAAGGCGTCCCGAAGCTTTCTTATTTCATAACTTCTTTTACCTTTTCTAAACGGAGCCAGGAAAGTCTACATAAATTTATCAAGCTTATTCGCGTAGTGTTAAATACATCGTTTTGCCGAAGCCTCTACGAGAAGGTAAAGTAAGCTGCATATCCTGTTTTGCAGCAATCAGTCCCCAGCAGAAATTCTCTCCTATCTGTCATGAAAATCAACAAAAACTATTTCATGCACTTATTTAATTCCAAATATTTCCCTTCTTTTTAGGAAGTATAATTGTACCGGACTTACTCTCATATAAGGAAACACTTGCACTCAGTTTAAATGCAGACAAAGATCTCTTCCTCAAGCAAAAATCCCGTTTGCAACTAATCAGAGATAAAAAATCCAAAGAAAACACAAACGATGATTTAGATGATAGTGGTCAGATTGACGAGAGCGATTTACTATCAGACACAACAAGTATGCATTCATCAAGATACACAGCCAGCTCACGAGGAACAGGGTAATAAACAAACACAAAATCGAACTCAGCCAAACTCTCAACTCTATTAACCTCTATTTTCTGTTTGTAATTTTATTTGAAATAGAAAAACATTTCGATCGAGTAAAAATCGCCGGAAGCATGAAAGGAAGTTGCTTAGTTTGAAGGAGGGCAATCCATTTGAAGATATTGCTTTAATTGATGCCCTGTATAATCACATCATCAAAGTTTACGGTCTTCAAGCGCACATACGAGATACATGCAAAGCGTTACTAGAAGTTTGCGAAGATGTTCCTGCAAAGCAATTGCAAAGTCAATATCGTGGAATTTTGATACTCCTCAAGGATTCCTTCGATGAAATATGGACACCGGAAGTGATGACAACAGCCCAATATGTCACCGGGCCGAATATTGATTATGCAGCGTTGCAGAATGAACAGCGATATGCTATGATAAGTGAGTTATATTGTTTAATTAAGTGTCTTGTTTGTTTATGGATATATTCTTTTTTTTTACAGAACCTTTGAAGCGTTTCAAACCAGAGCCTGTTATCATAGATTGGCAACATGAAATTTTAAGATAAAATTCATGGAGCTACGTTTCAGTTTCCTTTTTTTTGTTAGAGTGATGTAAAAATAAAGTTTTAGAAGCCATTGAATTCATTCAAAGTAACGAGATGTTAAATTGTTGAGTCTTTTATTCAAGCAAGAGAGTATCAAGCATCACCCCTTTGGAGCAAGAATGCATAAATATGAATAAGAAAAAGATTGAATAGAAATTTTGCATGTTACAGGTAAGAACCACAAGTTTTCTTTTTTTTGTTTTCACTCTTCATCTTCAAATATTGGAAAGCGAATCTTATTCGTGCAGATTGCACTTTAAATGAAAATATTAAGAAACATCACACGCAAGCTGATATAAAAGCCAGCACGCCGAAACAGTCAGTGAAACATGCAAGAAAGTGTAAGTGATTGAACGCTGCTCGCCGTGTCGTCGTCGTTGTGTTTAAGAAAACAAAAAGAAGAAAAACGGTTGAAACATATGATTAATAAACCTAAATAATTTGTTTTTCTCTTTTTTGCTTATCAAATCCAATGGATGTTATTTTTTTTTTTTGTAGACAAATTAAAATAATAATTATTCAAACAGTTGATGGGCGTCAGTACTTACATAGCAACTTGTGTTTTGTTGTTATTATTTTTTAATCAGAGAATGATAAATTTTGATTGAAAAGTGGTGTTTACGCCTCTCAAAGCTAATTTGAATCATTATTGTATGAAATTGTGCACATCGCTGAAGAGATGCTATCATCGACATTGTGTTCAACGATTTTGCTATAAGCTCGAGTTTATTTGCAATTATTTGAGGTTTTTAAATAAAGATTAGTTTATACATATACAATGATCGATATTAATTTGGTTCTAAGTGCCTGAGGTTCAAGGTTTAATTTCTAGAGATTTGATCTAGGGGTGGTAGTGATTCTTCCTTTGTAAGTAGAGAGATACTTTTTGCTTAGGTACCTCAATAGACCGCGTGCTGCCGAAAAACTAGCGAAACCCTCAACTGCTACAAAGCAGACATTATCGTTATCCAGGATATCCCGATCAAGGCCAACATGCGAAAATGCTAGGAGGAAATTCGACGTCAAACGGCCACAATCACAAGAGATTACTAGATCCTTTTCCGATCGTGTCTCCGAAAATCTCCTCAGAAGTCCTTTGCTGCCAACACAAAATATAGAGAACCAGTGGCAACACTGCCAAGCAGCTATCAGAGATGCCGCCTCTGAAGTGTTAGGGTTTACACGGCCACCACAACGAAACCCCTGGTTTGACGATGAGTGCCGGCGAGCACATCCAGCTAAACAAGAGGCATGCAAAGCGGCGCTGCAAAGAAGGACACAAGCAGCTCGTGAGCTCTACGAGCAGAAAAGGAGAGAGGAGCATAAACTTCTCAGAAAGAAAAAAAAAGGGAGCATGAGATACGCGCGATCGAGGAGATAGAGGGATGTCATAACAGGAACGAGGTTCGAAAGTTCTACAAAAAGGTGAAACAAACCTCCAGGGCTTATACACCCCGAACTGAAGCCTGTAGAGACCATCATGGGAACATCGTAGTAGAACCGCAGTCAGTGCTGAGGATATGGAAAGACCACTTTTCCACGCTGTATCATGGCGATGATGACCATAACTCCGTCAGCAATATAGAACCATTCAATTTGGGTGCAGAAGGCCAACAATTCCACCCACCCGACATGGACGAAGTGAAGATAGCGATATCTAAACTAAAGTCGAATAAAGCCGCTGGAGCAGACGGGCTAGCCGCCGAACTGTACAAAGCAGCCGGAGATGATTTGGTTAGGAGCATGCACCAGCTCATCTGCAAAATTTGGTAGGAGGAAAGCTTGCCCGATGAATGGAACCTCAGCATCGTATGCCCGGTCCTCAAAAAAGGAGATCCCCTGAACTGCACCAACTTAACATCGCCTATAAGATCTTGTCTGCCGTGCTGTGTGAATGTTTGAACCCTTCGTCAACAACCTGGTAGGTCCTTATCAGTGTGGCTTCAGACTCGGAAAGTTCACCATCGATCAAATATTCAATCTACGGCAGATCTTGGAGAAGACCCAGGAACTTCAAATCGATACCTATCACCTTTTCATCGATTTCAAGGCCACGTCTATAGAGACCAACTATATAAAGCAATGTCTAGTTTTGGCATCCCAGAAAAACTTGTCCGTTTGTGTAAGATGACAATGAAAAATTCATCATGGTCGGGAAAAACCTAACGGACGCTTTTGATGTCAAAAAAGGTTTTAGACAAGGCGATGCGTTGTCATGCGATTTCTTCAACATCATTCTTGAAAAGATTGTGCAAAGCTCCAATGTCAACACCACAGGCACAATCTTTCAAAAGTCCGTCCAGCTACTAGGATACGCAGACGACATTGACATAATTGGAAGAACACAGCGTGATGTCAGTGGAGCGTTTGTGAGCCTTGAGACGGAGGCCAGGAAGATGGGTCTAGCGGTTAACGAGGGCAAGACCAAGTTAATGCTGTCGACAAGAAAGGACTACCAACATCGACGTCTTGGAGCAAA
>CAKKXW010000005.1:43410147-43480813 GCA_920937365.1 Sphaerophoria rueppellii | reverse complement strand
GAGAGGGGCTTTTCCACTCAATTGCTTTCGCAGCCCAAAGAAACAGCGATTAGCAAGAGTTATTCTTCGTCTGATCTCGGCGTTGTCGACCTAGGCGGAGCTTAGGTAGAGAAACTACTCTACTACCTCGAAGTTGTATGCGTCTATTGTGACGTTCTGTCCAAGCCGTCGGTGTTGGGTGTCCTTCCTCGAAGACAGCATGTACTTCGTTTTTCCCTCATTTACCGCTACACCAATTTTTTGCCGCTTCTGTCTCAATTCTCACAAAGGCGCCATTGACATCATGCTGTTTTCTTCCCATTATATCAATATCATCGAACGCTAGAAGTTTAACAGATTTTTGGAAGATAGTGCCTCTGGTGTTGACGGTGGAGTTCTGCACTATCTTCTCAAGAACGAATCGTCTGAATCCCTTTTTGACGTCGAAAGATTCCGTAAGCTACTCGTTGCCAACTTTGATGGAGCAGTGGGAGTTCTCCCTCGTCATTCTGCACAAGCGAACGAGCTTGCAGGGATGCCAAACCTAGATATAGCTTTATTCACCTCGTCTCTATAGATGCTGTCATACGCAGCCTTAAAATCGATGAAAAGGTGGTGGGTATCGATTTGGAGTTCATAGTTATTTTCCAGGATCTGCCGCAACGTGAAAATTTGGTGGATGGTTGACTTTCCTGGCCTGAAGCCACATTGATAAGGACCAATCAGATTGTTGACGAAAGGCTTCAGACGTTCACATATTACGGCAGAGAGGATCTTGTAGGCGACGTTAAGTAGACTAATTCCTCTGTAGTTGGCGCAGTTTAGAGGAGCTCCCTTTTTCAGGATCGGATTACTGTTTATCATAAAATCGCATTGGGTGGTTAAGAAATCTATACTTCACGTAAAACGATCATGTTCTACATTAACCTACATATCTGCATCCATTTTTATGCCTGCACAAAATTGAAAATTATTCTAACCGATTAACCCTTGCCTCGACCCACCTTTCTTAATGTTAAATATGATTCAACATAACCAATAATAATTATAAATTAATCATGATGTCAACAAGTCCTCCGGCAAACGCCTTCAGTTCTTTAAATCTTGCATAAACCAACCTTGCCAATCGGCATTAATTAATCTTGTTCCATAAATTAGCTTGAAATAAATTGTGTTCATGTTTTTATTATTTATTAATAAATAAAATAAATTTACAAAATATATTTAATAAGGTAATACGCATGTATGTATTTTGAAAAGTAACATTTTTATGCCAAAACGACATTCTTTAGACCATGCACATTCATGGGTAACTCTTTTCAATTTGTATTCTTTGGAATTAACAACAAGCCGTTTCCTTTTTCTACTACAATTCCACAAACGGCTAAAAGACTAGTTTCCAACTTTTGATTTCTTTTATACTTAATGTATTCGAGTGCAACTAAGTTGTTAGCCTTAGCAGTATCATATATGCATGTAACCATGCATTCCTTAAACATCAATTCTCTCTCACTATCACAAGACAGTTAGATATGCGCAGATCAATCTTTTAGTTAGAAAATAAATAATAAGATATTTAAAATGATGGGCGGTACATTTGAATTCAAAAGATCGTTTTCTTATCATCAAATTGTGTCTTAAAACCGAAAAACAGTGAGTCTAAATTCCACTCAAAACTCATACAACTTAGCATAAACTACTAATTTGATTCTCTTCCAATGGCTTTCCAATTCTCATATTCATTATTCTTTTATTCCAGCCTAGCAACCAACTTGCATTTGCTATAACGCAAAGCCAACATCCAAAACAACTAAACAAACAAAATGAAACAACAAAAAGGCCCAGACAACAACTATCTAACAGAAATGAAAAATTTAATTTTCAAATTCCTGGCAAAAAAAAAAAAACTACAACCGAGTCCCAACTGCCAACAGGTTTTTCCATATACACCACACCAGCACCATCAGCATAGTCAACACCTCCACCCTCGTCGTCGTCGCACCGGCAAATATATTTACTGAAAGATATTGCACCAAAATCTATAGATTCTAGACTATGTAGGCTTGCTCCAGCCAGACAACACCTCCAGCCACCATTCATCTCGTCTACACTTTCCATCATTCGATTCAAATCCAAATTGCAATATTGAGTGGATTTAGTTCCATCCAATCCAACCAAACCAGTAGCGTACCATTTACCAAGTCAAGTAGTGCGAGGTGCGAGCTGCAAGCCACAACGACTACGAGACTACGACACGACGACGACGAAACAAATCAACCAGCATTTCCATCGCCATCATTTGAGTGAGATCGCTGTTATTAGCGGCTGCTATTTCTCTCAGTAAACAAACTTCACAAAAAAAAAAAAATCATAATTTAACTTGCAAATCAAAATGTACTGTTGAGTGTCCATCATACATTTTTCTATGTCCGAAAACGCTGTTTGTCTTGTATTTTCATTTACAGTCACTATAGTAACCCAATAAATTAAATTGTCACACTCTCGGTAAACGAATAAAAAGAAATCGAATTCGAATTCAATTTCGTCTCTTAAAACCCGGTTTTTATGAGTAGTTGATGTTGAATTTTCCATCGCGGAAATAGAGTTTAAAACGTGTTAACCGTGTTCGTCGCAGCCCGCCATTTGGTCGATTGGATGTGGTGGATCCACTACTGACCATCATCGTTTTTGTGTTTTGCACTTGTCGAATTCGAAGTCGCTGTTTTTTGTGTTTAATGATTCTTCGAAATGTTTAATATTTGTTGTGGTCACTTAAGTTAAACCAATTGGAAACCTGTTTTAATATTTCTCTTAGCAAAAAGTGTACAAACGAATCAAGTGAAACAAAATAATTATTGACAAATCCTATGTGCCTAAGTACTCGAAACCTGCCATCACCATTATAGCCAAAGGAGTTAAAGCCGGATTACCAACATTTTGAAATCTACTAAGGTAAATAATTGATGTAACATTGCATTGCACTGAAAATTTTGAAATAAGAGTTCAACCAGTTTGAACCTTATTTGATCTAATTTCAAATGAGAGTAGGCAGTTCAGAGAGGTCAACTCTTTGAACTATTTTTTTTGTTGTTGTATAGTTTATTTGATTTTGTTATTGGGGTCTTGAAGTACATAGTTTAGCCAAATTATTGCAAATCTTTCTCCACTCTCTAGCCCATTGTCTTTCGTTCTTTGTTTATTTTCGTTTTATGCTACAGTTGGTTGCTGGAACTGGAATCAGAAGTAACCAGGGCCGGAATTTGATTTCGGTGTTTAGGTAAGGGGCGATATTACTACAATTTGAACGCCTTCTAGTATGTTCAGTGACTGGCGTGCAACTTGGTTGTTTTTATTTATTAGTACAACTTCTTTAGATAAGCGTCGAGTAAAATTAAAGTAGATATTTTTTTCGGATGGAAGGGGAACTTTTGAAATAACTTTTATTTGACTACAATAGTAACATTTAAAAAAAATCCTCTTATCTTCTTATATATTTTTTATCATATATATAAAAGAACAGCCTAATTTTTGTGTTCGTTCGCTAACCGGCACACTGGTGACCGATTTTCTAATTTTTTCTCTAAATGCAAGAGGTTTTAGGGTAGAAGGTTTAGCAAAATAAAATGTATACTTTTCAAATCACAAATGGTTCAATTGTTAAAAAATGTTAAAAATTTTGTATTTCACACTACAAAAAAAAAAAAAACTGATCAATATACGAACACTCAATTTAGTTTGAAAATTTTGTCAAATATTTTTTTTTAAATAAAAAAATCAAAAAAAAATGTCAGTGAAGAAAAAAAAATATTTGACATATATTATTTTTCTTCGACAAAAAAAAAATGTCAGTGAACCTAGGAAATTATATTTGAACTAGCTGACCCGGCAAACGTTGTTTTGATGAAAGCACAATGGTGCACAAACATTTACTTGAAGCCCTTAACCGCAGCTTGAAGAATTTGGAGCTCTGAATCGTTTGTTTCTGAGGACAAACTTTGTCGATCATACCACGGTCAACTGCTGCAGACGAATGGAGTCGTTTAAAAACTTCTATTTCAGGAAACTTACATTGGCCAATTATTGGACATTAAAGAGAGAGTGGCGCGACAGATCTCGAAGAGCCAAGGCCTAAGTGGCTTACTCTCATCAATAATTCTCTGGGTGCGTGTGAAGAATTTAGGGCACCTACAATTTAACGCCGATTCCGAACGGTTGTTGAGAAGCACTTTTTCATACTCTTGATACTCTTGAAGTTTTGTCAGTTCTTCGCAAAAGGCAATGCCTGAGAAAGATGAAATAAAAAACTTTGGGCATGAGTACGTTTCGAACCCACGACGTTCTGCTTAGCAGCCAACGCCCTACCACTAACCACGGACACTATTGGACATTGGAAATGGAATAATTTCACTTGATTCTGAAGGCCGAATTTCACTTCCAAACAATGTTTATTGTAATGCAAATCCACGGAATGAGTTGATTCAAGATGTCTTTCTAAGCATTGAAGCATTGAGTTGAAGCGCAATAATGGCTGGTACAGATTAAAGTCTTTCTAAAATCGATGCAACAATTTATTTTGCACTAGACAAATAAATGCATAATTTTTTGCCCACAAGTCGTTTGAGTGGTTTGACAGAATTACAAATGGAAACGATGTAGTAAATTTTACAACGAGACGGAGTTTTTTGAATTTTTTGCATTTATGCATTTATGTACCAGGACTGCCTCCACATTTTTTAACTCTGATGGTATGAGCATTACTATGTTTCGGGACATCAATCAACTTAAACTTTACAGTACTACAAGACTAGCCGTGAAGAAGTCAATGGCATACGTCTTTAGTTTCCTGTTCGACTTGAATTCACTGAAAAATAAATAAGACGCAAGGTCAATCTTTAAAAATATGTGGTTTTGATTTAGAAATTTCTGTTTTTCCTCATAGTCAACTATAGAAAATAATCCTTCTAAGACAAAGTTACTTTTTCATCATTTTTTGACGATTAAAAAAAAAGCTAACTTTGTATTTAAGTGGTGTTCAATTTTTCTTGCCCGAGCAAAGTGTTGACTTTAAGATATTTTTTTTTTTTTTCAAATAATGCGTAAAGAACGTAAAGTTTTCTTATTTTTACCTTATGAACAAAAACATTAGCAAATAAAATCTCATTGATAAACAAAAACCCATACATTTTATAATACTTGGGAAAATCTAAAACAGCTTAGAACATCGAATTTAGTTTTTTTTGTCAATATTTTTATTGCAGCACTTTATAATATCCCAATAATTGTTAGTTTTAAGAAAATTTATAACATTGTGCAATCCTCAAGAGGGTTAAAAGCATAATTATACCTATATCTGGCTTGCTGTCAAAATCCTAATATTACCTTACCACTTCTCAGGGAGCTAAATTTGGGGAAGATATGTTTAATGGGTAAATTAACTAAAAAAATTATGTAAAAGAATTGAAAAAAACGTTTTCTGCCTATCCATCGATTACCGTATTCTTCATCCTGCCAATCTCTAATTTCCGAACCGTTGTGGGCTGAAACCCTGCGAAGCGGGCAAGGGTTTTGCTAGTTTGAAAATAAGAACTCGGAAGGAATTAACAACCCTTACGCCCAATTTCTTGACAAAGTTCTAGCCCTTAAAACTCGGTTTAGTGAAATTTTAGAAATCATTTGAGTTCAAAGTCAATTCTTCACCAAGTTCATACGTGTTAAAAGTTCGATTTAGAACTTTGTTATAGTTAGAACTTCGATAAAATAGAACCTCGAATTCGGGGGTCTAGTTCATTAAAATTTGTTTTTTTCAACGAACGAAATAAATTTACTGATTTCATATCGGATGACGGCATCGACCGTTCGTTGGGAAGATTTGATATTTCACTTTGTAGCATTTGCTGGTAATGAATTATTGTTGATTTTTCGGTGGACAAAGCTGTAGACACATCAGCAGTCGGTGGAAAATTGACGGTTTGAGACAAGGCCATTAGAGTTGTTGTGTTTTTGGTGTTGGCTGCTAAGCAGAACGTCGTGGGTTCGAATCCTACTCGCGCCCAAAGTTTTTATTTCATCTCTCACGGACATTGCCTCTTGCGAAGAACTGACAAAACTTCCAAGAGTATCATCTGTCATGAAAAAGTGCTTCTCAACTTTGCCGTTCGGAATCGGCGTTAAATTGTAGGTCCCCTCAATTCTTCACACGCACCTAGAGAATTGTTGATGAGAGTAAGCCACTTAGGTCTTGGCTCTTCAAGAGCTGTCGCGCCACTCTATTTATTTTTTTACCATTCATATGACAAAATAACGTTAGCTGTGTCAGCTAGTAAGACGTCGCAAAGTTTTGATTGAATATTCTTCGTAGACGGTACGGAATATTTATCAAAGAATTTTTCCAGAAGCCAGAAGGAACTTTCCTTCTTCATACTTTACTGATATTATAAGGAGGAAAGAATTTTATTTTCGTATGTTTTTCCGACTTAACTCATAAACTAGAAACTACTGATCTGATTTCAAAGGTTTTTTCACCTTCATTCACCCTGAGTAACATAGGCTATATTTTCTTACTAGCTGACCCACCAAAGGCTGTTTAGCCACATAAATGTTAATCTTCGGAAACACTGAAATAGAAATAGTTTTCGCTCTAACATTGTATAGAGCGTCAAAAATCATCAGTGCCTCAGTACTATGTTATAGTCCAAAAACATCAATACCAGCATCTTCACTATTCAGAACGGAATGCACGGCGAAACAACCTTATCTATTAGTCCACCGGTACTATTATATGTCAAGACGAGGTTACGACTTAACAAGTAGAGGGGTATCGGGTTAGTGAAGTTTCGTTGTGGGGAGCGGGGGGGGGGGTATTGGGGAATTATTAGCAACATTTCATATACCAACTCTGTTAAATGACGGTAAAACTGCACACCCAAGCTTTAAGTTACAACCAAGCCATGAAGTAGAAACGTTTAACTTAGGATAGTGCATACATGTTGCTTTTTTTATGACTACATGCTCTATTTAAATTTATTTGAAGTCCCTTAATTTAGTCACTGTCCACATAGCAAAGGATTTGGGTGGGTTTGCTCAAGTTGACGTGCATACTACCTACTTCAGTTAGCATAGCTATAACAAAAAGACAGGTAAATCGGTGCTTTTGTTTCCAAAAAGAGCCTCAAGAATCGTTTTTTACTCTTAGAATTTTCTGTTTACTAGTCATAACAAATTTAAGTTGAAATTACTCGAGATCCGACCGGAAAAAAAATCTAATTCTTCCCCTACATCTCGCTATAAGAAGCTTTACTTCAAATAATCGTTTTCTAGTTTTCTGCCTTAAATACTTTAAAAATAAGTAAAGGGTTTTCCAATAAGAGGTGTTATTTTGAATAGTCCACTATTTCGGTAGCTGTCACTTTTGAAGCTGTCATTTTTTGTTATTTGACAAGTAGAAACTACGCCATTAATAAAAAGGGAACGATACTCGCTTAAACAACGCATTGAAATTATTAAAATTCACTATAAAAATGGTGAAAATTTGGCAGAGACGGTTCGTAAAACGGAAAAAGTTTCCGTACCGTGTTATCTCTCGAAGAGGTGATCACAATTGGCTACCAAGATCTTGTGATCTTGCGTCTTCTTCCTTTGGGGCCACGTGAAAGATAAGGTCTACGCCAACAGCCCAGCGTCGATTCAAGACCTCAAAGATGGAATTCGTGAGGCTATCGAGGACATAGGGCAGCCACTTTGCGACTTGGTTATGGAAAATTTCATGAAAAGGATATGGTCCTGTTAGCGTGGTCGTGGCGGCCGTTTGGCTGATGTTGTGTTCCATTATTAACGGCATACCTTCCGCTTTATAATGAAATAAACATACGATCATTATCTCAAAAATTCCATGTTTTCTTTGAATATCAAAATAACACCTCTTATTGGACACCCTTAACACATAAGGAACAAAAATCCAGAATGTGAAGAAAAGTTTTTTTTATAACTAAGTACCATAATGCAACTTAAAAACAAATGCGGCCCTGGTTCAGCGGCAAAACAAAAGCAAAAAAAAACAAGACACAATTTATTACCACAAGAATGAGTCATCTTACCTCTTGGAAGCAAGAAGTATCCATAGGTATGTCTAGGTAGGTGTATGCACATAGGAACACTGCGCGCCAGCGCACATATATAACTCTTTTTTCCCCTTCTTTAACCATGGTGTCGATTCGACTATTTGCGTGGTCAGTGCTATTTTTGTTTTCTTATTCTTAGTCATTGAAGCAGGTTTTGGGAAGTTAATGCGCGAATAATGCAAAACTTTTCGCATGTTTTGTTGGTTTCTCGATGTTGCTTGTTGGTCATGTTGGTCAGGTAGGGCAGGTTTCTTATGTGTGTGTGTGTTTATGTGCATTTTATGTTTGTTGATGAGTTTTGCTATCTCCTATGCTCTTTTACAGTCTGGCAGTGAAGTGAAGGTTCTAGTTAAAACTCCTTCTTCGTTCTTGACTTTTGACATTTATTCATTCATTCCATCACAAAAGTTTGTTTGGATAAGACAACTTCTCTGACAATTCGTACATTCTTTCATTATAAGAAAACAATACATATAAACGCACCACGCACATATGTATGTACGCATGTATTCAGCAAAAAAATGTATAACCATAAAACGTATTTTCCTCCTCACTTTTGCTGTCATTTACAAAACTTATTTAAATTCCCATCGCATCTTGTTTACACACTAAACAACAACACTTAAGTGCATTTTAACCAATTTAGCATTCAACGCTCGAGATCTTGCTGCAATAGTCGATGGATACAAGGGAAGTACAAAATCAACATCAAAGCAAAATAAAATACAATCATTGAATGTACTCTCTACTTGAAAACTCCTTGAAAAGGTTTCCAATTCATTTTCAACAAACAAAAGACGACACTTAAGTTTATTTTTGTGCCTATATGTACAAATTTGTTGTTGTCAGTTCCTCGAGTCTCGACTATGGAAATAAATAAATGTTTATGTATGAAGGGAAGGTATATCTTGAATGATTGACGCCAGTGGACGGTGATGATGGCTATATAGTCATGCACATTGTGACAGCCATCGACATCCTCCTTCAAGAATGAAGTAAAGATCCAACCAGCGATCAGCATTATAAGTTTCTACTTCTTGAGAATTGCAAAAAGTTTTTATTTTTGGCTATGAACATCGTTTTAAAATACATGCTAAGCAATTAAATTGTGGCTACAGTATGTGTATACAAGAAAAGTAAAAGGAGAATTAATATTTTACATACTTTGATTTCCTTCCCCCAAAGATACCATAAGCATGTCCAAGCAAACATTTAAATCATAAAAAAAAACAAACAATTTTGACAAGTACCTCTACCACGATCAATGACTTTGGAAGTTGTGACAGGCGAAGACATGTGATGACTTTCAAGTTTTTGGATAACAAAAAGTTATGAATCATGACTTATAGTCGGACATTTTACAGTGCGGGAGCGCCTGAGTGAGTGACTCTCCGCCGCCCTCCTCCCACAGATGTCAACACCTTATGGAACCAATATTGCGAAATAATAAAAAATGTAGCCGAGACCACCAGCCGAGGTTACCAGCCAGTGCCGAAAAAGAACCCGTGGTATTATGATGAATGCCGAATGCGCATTATTGAAAAGAGAGACCGAAGTGCTCGTTTCCAGATTCTGCACCGGAAAACAAGAGCAGCAAGAGAAGAGTACCGAACAAAATGGAGAAAAGAGAAAACGACCCTGCGAAGGAAGAAAAGAGCGTCCACAGTTTCTCAGCTCAAAGATCTAGAAGAGCACGGGCCAAGAACAACAACCGGCGTTTCTTTAAAAGGTCGAAGAGGTGTTTGATGAACCGCATGCACCCGGTCATCAACGAAGTTTGGGAGGAAGAATGCATGTCCACTGACTGGTCGATAAGCTCGCCATATGCCCCATCTACATAAAAGTCGATCCTATGTCATGCTAAAACTACCGAGGCATATCTCTGCTTAATGTTGCATACAAAATCCTGTCCAACGTACTGTGTAAGCGTCTTAAACCGTTCTGCAACACAATAATCGGCAAGTACCAGTGTGCCTTTAGGCCAGGCAGAACAACGAAGTTCAAGTCGAAACCCACCATCTTTTCATCGACTTCAAAGCTGGTTATGATAGCGGCCAGCGTGTGATGGCGATGTCGGAATTCGGGATCCCAAGCAAACTGATCCAGCTGTGCCGCATGACGCAGTGCAGTGTGCAAATGGGTGACCATTGATGACATTGACATCGTCGGTTAATCCAAGAGAGCTGTGCTTGAGGCCTTCACAGCGATTGAAGAACAGGCGAAACTCGATTGTCTTAAAGTGAATGAGGAAAAAACAAAGTATATGCTTGTAACAAACAAAACAACATCTGTTCACTGCCTAAGACAAAACATCACTTTTGGTAGCAACAATTTCGAGGTAGTTAAGGAGTTAGCCTACTTTGGAACAAACATCAATCCTTGTAGCATATGCAGATGACATACCTAGTAGTTCTGATATCAGGCAAGTTCCTTACCACCATCGGAAACATTATGGAAAAATTAAAAGATTTATCTTCTTGGGCATCTAAGAACGGTCTCGGGGTCAACCCTACCAAGACAGAGCTAGTTTTGTTCACGAAAAAACAGAAACCGGAGGGCTTCAACGCTAAACAAGGTATCCCTTTCTACACTGACGGTTCAAAAATGGAATCTGGAACAGGTGCTGGAGTGTTTTGCCAATCTTTCAACATCAGAGAGGCTTATAAGCTCCCAGATGAGTGTAGTGTCTTCCAGGCCGAGATCTATGCCATTGAAAAAGCAGCTGAAATGGCACATCATGAAAAGCTAAGCTCCTCTGAGATTACTTTTTTCGTGGATAGCCAGGCTGCTACCAAAGCTTAGCCAGTGAGACCATAAGATCAAAGGCAGTTTTAAACTGTAGGAAGGAATTAAATAGAATCTGCCACACTAACCAGGTTAAGCACTGCTGGGTTCATGGACATAGCAATATAGAAGGGAACAAAATAGTGTATGAACTAGTCAGGAAAGGGTCAGAAGCAGATTCAAGTAGTAGCGACCATTTTGATAGGGGACAACACGTCCCGATTGGGGTACTCAAGAGGAAGATGACCCTTAAATTAAAGAGAAAACCAATGACTCCTGGAAACAGGTTATTGCGCCATTGGCAAGTGACCAACAAGATAGGGGCTTTTGCACCCGATTTCTGTAGGAGCTGTCAGGATGAGGAGGAAATAGAAACCATTAAACACCTCCTCTGTGACTGTCCGAACCTCCAAACTAATCGACTCCGTCATTTAGGGAACAGGTTTGTTGGGGAATTGGGTGATCTAGCACAGGTCTCAATGACAAACATGAGGAAATTAATAGATAGCACAGGCTGGTTCGTTAATGAGTCAGTCTACGTTAATCGGTAACTTGAATAGCATCGATGCTAACTTTTATATTTATAGGGGATCACAATGGACCAGTAGGCCCCCGTGTATGCAACACTTTCACTCTCTGCACACCCTTATCACCTAACCTAATCTAACCTAACATCAATCCTACAACGACAACTTAGTGAAGATCCCACAAAGAATTAAACTAGCGAACCGCTGCTGCTACTTCGGTTTGGCAAAACAATTGGGTTCAAAACTCCTCACTCGAAAGACAAAGTGTCTGCTATACAAAACTTTGATTTTACCAGTCCTACTCTACGGCGCGGCGCAGTGCCGAGTGCTGAATGGGACGATACGTTAAAAAGGGAAATTGATACTGGGCACTTTCAAAAGAAAAATTCTTCGACGATTTTCGGTCCCGTATGCGACGATGGCGATGTAGAAGAAGGTGAAACCAAGAACTGTACGAGCTGTACCAAGAAATGGATGTTGTCCAGACAACCAAGAAAAGACCCCCAGGTTTCAGGACCAACGTGCGGATGCCTCAGCGCTTGTTTTTGGCGGCTGGAGAGTGCATGCGAGGGCCGTTCCCGATAGAAGGCTGCAGTATCTCAGGCTGATATCCTTCATGGATTGGGTGCCGGTTAAAGTCAACAACGTCGTGTTGGTGATTTGTGTAATGTGCATACCACGTTGAATCCGACTTAATTTTGAATGACAATTCTGATATTTCTTCGCTGTCTGCACTGTCCACGTCTCGTATAGATGTTTGATAGTTTTTATTTTAGTAGAAAAGATAGTTTTAGCTAGCTCCTTTAAAAACAACAAGGTTTCAAAGGCCAGTACCTTTTTGAATACATTTTATTTTAAAATTCATGCCACCAATTGTTATTCCTACACATTTTTTTCTAATTTTTTTTTCTGTAAACACCTGCTCCGTTAAAGTTGTTTTCTGAATTCAAACAAATTCCCTCTGCATTCTCACTTTGCTCTGTTAATGTTTCATTCACATTTGTTTCGTTTTTCATTGTCTGATTCGTAACGGGTAACAGCAATTACTCTAATGAGGAAGGTTATTAGCGACAAAAATAAAAAAAAAATATTCGCATTCAAATCTATTTTTTCGCCAACAATGATAATTATTTCTGTCAACTAAATTCAATGGAAACACAATCAGACAGTAATTCAGAATCAGTGTTGTTTATCCAACGAAAGCACGTAGTAAAGTTGATTGAACAATTGTATTAAATGTGTGCAAACAAAATTCTTCAATATTTACCAATGCGAACTAAAAATAAAAATGAAAATAGAATAACGTATAAAAAGTTTTAAATTTCAATAACCACTTAAGCAAGTATTAATTTGACGACACACATTAAGATAACCAAATAGGTATCGAAGCATACCCAATTAAATAAAAAAACAAATCGAGTGCCTATGCGTACAGCAATGTGAAAGTGATCACGTTTTCTGATACCTTGATCTGGATTAGAAGTTAGGTTTTTTTTTTTCAATATAATGATTCAGGCTAAATGGAAAAAAAGAGTTCTTGAAGCACGTTTTGGAGTTGACAGTAAAATAATGAATCTAAAATATTATGGTTGCCACCAAAGGAGAAATGATGCTATTTTTCTTATCAAGCTTTCCTGAGTTCTGGTATTTGTTTTTTTCTTCTTAAATTCAGTGTAGATTACTGTAATGTTCGTGGGCTACGTACGAATTTTCTTGCTACGTACATCCACACTGTGTCTGACAGGCCAGCTGTTTTGGCGCTGAGTGAAACCCAAGTAGGTGAGAAGTCCGATCCTACTGAATTTCTCATTCATGGGTATAGCTTAGTGCCATTATTCTTCCTCCACCATGGTCTCGCCGTTTACATTAGGAATGATGTTGCTTACCAATTCTTACCACAGTATGGACGCTGCTCCAACCCTTTTTCAATTTTATGTGGTTCAAGTTCACCGTAAATAAGCACATCATTCACTATTGTTTTCTTTATCGAAGTCCAAATTTGGACAGAGCTTCAACTTCTCGTGAATTTGACGCTCTGTCTGATTCCATTCAAAGAATTGTATCCTTGTATCCTCACACTGAAATCTTTATTACGGGCGATTTCAATGTACACAATTCTTCGTGGCTTCTCCATTTGGGCCCGACAACACCCGAAGGATTGTGTGTTGAAATCTTTGCTGAGTTTAACCACCTTACTCAGCTTGTCACCGAGCCCACTCGAATATCGGACATTAATGGCCAAGCGGAAAATACTCTTGACTTGTTTCTTACGTTTGACCCTGATAAATACACTATCAGTGTATTAACGCCTCTAGGCAGATCAGACCATAGTATTATATATGCAAATTTCTCGTGTCAAGCTAAGTTAGAGAAAGAGCTCCGAAGAGAACCGTGTGGCAATACGAGAAAACCAACTGGGACGGTCTCAATAACTTCTTCCGGATCGTTAACTGGTCACTCTGCTTCCTCGATAGTGACGTTCACTCCTGCGCAGATATGATTACTAATATGATTATTTTGGGAATGAAAACTTTTATCCCGAATAGGGTTAAAAGCATCAAACCCAAGGAAAAATCATGGTTTGATTCAAGCTGTAAAGAGGTTATCAGGGAAAAAGAAATAAAGTTCCGGTCTTTTAGAGCCAATCCAACTGAGGAAAACAGGAACAAGTTTAAATAAGCCAGGAAGGCCTGCAATGCCCATATTCGTCGGACAAAATTTTTGCATGATCAAAAATTAAGGCAAAAAATACTGCAATACGGCAAAACAACGTTCACCGGGTCAGCTAGTGAATAAGAAAGCATCATACAGCCATAACCTTTTGCTAACTACCTACTCACCAATTTTGAGCCCGATATAAATGATTTCTTTGGCAAAACAACGTTTACCGGGGCAGTAGTGTAGGTGATTTCTGAGCACCACCCGAACATATAGAAACAAAATAAATCTAAATCATTGTAGCCGTTAAGGAGGAGTTCATTGACATACAGCCGTTCTTAGAAATTACTAATATGGCAAAATAATGTTTGCTGGTCAGCTAGTAGATAAAAAGTATTCTATAGCTGTCTCCGGGTTCTAAGCTACCCCCAACAAATTTTAACCAAATCGGTTAAAACTTCTTAGAAATCATTTATATGACAAAGCAAACGTTTACCGGGCCGGAAAGTAAAATAAAAAGTATTACACATACACAAAATGATTGAAATGAATAAATGAATTCAACCAAGTCGATCCAGCCTTCAGCGACTGCAGCGCCACCTGCTGTGGTGATTAGTGAATCAAAACCATCCACGGCGCCACTTGAACGCGTACAAAAAATCATTCAAATCCGTCCAGTCGTTTAGGAGGAGTTCAGTGATATTCACACAGAAGAATTTTATATATGTATAAAGAAGATAAACTTCAACAAAATTTGTTGGTGTTGACCAAGACATCAATTCTAAAAACACTGTAGGTTTCAAGAAAATCAGTCAACAAAAATCTGTTATTCCTTTTGTGCTTTTTTACTTGGCATACTCAGTATGAGGTTTTTCATACGAGTTTTCAATGCATTTTAGGTGTATTTAAGTGAAATAAGAAAATAAATTTGCAACAGTAACGTTTAGACTATTTAAAGTTACACTTTGCTGCTTACTTTTCAAAAATAAATCAAACCTATTTTTTACTGTCATCAAACTATGAAGTATGGTGCGTTTGTTGAACTAGCTTTTATTTCTACCTTATTGCTGATTAATGTTTTGACACTCAATTTCAAACTGAATAAAATACTTGAGTCATTCCCCCAAGATGACTTGGTTCGATCGTTCTCATTCCATTTATTTATTACTTTTAATCGATGACCTTTACACAATTTGCTTTTGTTTTGTATTCCATTTGGTATTTTGTGATCGGTTTTTTGAACTGTGAATTTGCATTACTTGTCGATTTAAAATTTCAATTTTATTCAAAGACATCTTTTCAAATTGACATAAATGTGGCTTGTAGAACGTTCACTTTATTGACCTCCAAATTCATTTGTGTCGATTTTGCAAGCTGTGCAAATAATGAATATATGTACCTACATTTTTGTTCATAGGGTATACTTTCTTTATGGGTGAGATTTTTAAATTTGTTATAGCAAATATTTGACAACATTTGACTTAAATTTTAAGCTAGACAGAACAAGAAAATCATGGCGAAAATCATCAAATCAATAAAATTTAACATCAAAGTTTGCTACTTAAACTGATTAAAATTTAATTTAGATATTTCGAAGCTATCAAAGGGCACGGTAGTGCCCAGCCAAGTTCTAGCACTACTCCCTTTTTACAGGATCGAACTCAAGAACATTCTTAACCCCCCATAACTTTTGGAACCATAGAGTTAGAAGCATCAAATTTGAATTAGTGTTGACTTCATGGTGACAAAAGCCCTGTAATAAAAATAATTTTGTTGAACCTCTACTTCCTGAGATATTGAACATAAAAATTTCAAAAATCGTAATTGACTGACTGACTGACTGATCATCAAAATTATGAAGCACTTCCAACAATATCAGAATCTGGAAATTTAGTACAATGCGAAGTTTCTGGGTGTACACAAAGGAAAAAAGCGAAAATTTAATTTTTTTCATTCAGGGGGCTTGGTATCCGCCCACTTTCTTGAAATGGTCGTAGGATGTTGCAATTTAGAATTCTTGTAAGGCTTTGGTTGAATGACATGAAAAAAAAAATGAAAACAAATTCTATTTCCATTTAGGAGTGTTGGAGTGGCTGTCCGGATGTCATTGACTCACTTAGATCTCAAGGGTCCATTGTGATACCACTAATGAGGTTACTCATGGGAGAGTAATGAACTTAAACAAACCATTTTGTACTTTTAATGAAGTTAGAGAGACATTTTGTGTCGATCGTTGCCAGTTCACTGGTATTATCGAAGAAGGGATTACCGAGATAGTTATTCCTTCTATTGGAGAGTGCCGGACATGTACAAAGAAGGTGTTGGATTGTTTCCTCCTCCTCCTCGTCCATGCAGCTTCTACAGAAGAGTCGTTTGCGTAGACCCCAAGCCTCAAGGCATGTCTGCCTATGAGGCAGTGTCCTGTTATGACTCCAATTGTAGAGCTTATATTTTTTCTGCTCAGGGAAATCAGGCCTTTTGACTGTTTCAGGTCTTCGCTTGGCCATATTTGTTTGGTTGCTAGGCAGGTGGTATCCTGTGACCATTTAGCATTTGCTGATTCTAGAGCATATTGTTTGAAAAGATATTTGCATATAGCAAGTGGTGTTCCTATGTTATGTTTTTGTCTAACATTAGGCAGAAGTGTTCCGTTTTTGGCGAGCTCATTGGCTTTGCAATTTTCCGGCATGTCTCTGGCCCGGCACATTCAAAGATGATCGACAATCGTGGACTATTTGAGAGTTTGTGGAGACAGATGCGAGAAATTTGAGAGCGGCTTGGCTGTCCGAGAAGATTCGAATATCCTTATAAGATGTAACGTTTTCTTTGAGCCAGATAGTGCTCTTTAATCGCCATTACTTCTGCCTGGAAAACACTACATTGATTGGGAAGTCTGTATTATAGA
Organism: Sphaerophoria rueppellii; assembly: GCA_920937365.1. Lineage (NCBI taxonomy): Eukaryota > Metazoa > Arthropoda > Insecta > Diptera > Syrphidae > Sphaerophoria > Sphaerophoria rueppellii. Next base: position 43,463,843 of record CAKKXW010000005.1, on the reverse strand, counting down.
CTGAGATTCAGTTGTTCCGAATAGATACCACTTCCAACTATGTAATCGGTCTTTGAACCGTCTGTGTAGAAGTGTACCGCATGGTCTTCCAGGGGTCTCTCTTCTTTAGGGGTGTGGTATCCACACATTTTATCCATCGAAATGGTCGAAAACGTTTAAGAGAAAATATAAGTGGTTGCCGCCCACTTTCTTAAAATGGTCGTAGGATGTTGAATTCTGGTTTGTTTAAGTTCATAATACTCTCATGAGTAACTTTCTTTAGTGGTTTCACAATGGACCCTTGGGGTCTAAATGAGTTAACAACATCCAACTTACAAATCCTCATTCAAGCCCTCCAAGTGGGTGTCGAGCGGTCAATGATTACCATAGTAGTCCTGTGCGCAGGATGGAAATCAGCTACGATTAAGCTAGGTCTCCGAATTGTTCGTAAGCCCTCAATAGTACAACGTTCGGAAACCCAACTTAATCATAGTTTAGAGGTTCCTAATTTCAGTGCCGAAGAATGAAGGGCTGGGGATAAACCAGCCATAAACGAGCTCTTTCGGACGCCGTGGTAAGGTCCGTCATATTTCTGCCTTGCCCCGGCAAGCGGCTCTGCCGGGGTTGTCAGCTTGCAAATTTTTAGCTTATTGAGTGTATTTCGAGGTTCATGCTTCCATTCCATAAAAAAAAACTTTGCAAAAAGATGTGAAATCAGAACAAAAACATAAAATGTAAAAAAAGAGCCAAGTTCTCTTATGAGCGAAAAACACTGTATTAAAAGTCAGCCACCAAAAGTAATGAGATCTACAAGAGTGCCAAGTTCTTAACAAGTAAAGGTGAACTGAATATTTTAAATCATAGTTAATCCACAGAGGAGGTATACCTAGAGGCGAAACTCAAGGCATTTTGCTCTCTTTCGACTAAAATATTTGGTAAAATATCCACATCAATGCGAATGTGTAGGTTTCTCAATGCATTTCAATGGGGTGAACCAATACAGTAGCATGATATGGACATACTCAGATTCACGGACACAAGAAAAGAGAGTAAATTGCAAAATTTTTTGGACGGTGATTTTTAAAAAAAAGAGAACGAGTTGCGACTCTAGTAATACCTCCTCTATGGTTAAATCACTGTTCAAGTTTGAAAATGTCAGTAATCACGCATCAAACGAAAACTTGCCAAGTGAACTTGACATTTTCATTCAAACTTACTTTGCGCTCAGTTTCTATTGTCTTTTAATATTGCGTTGTAAAGGGTTTTCCAATAAGAGGTGTTATTTTGATATTCAAAGAAAAATTTTTTTTGAGATAAATAATAGGATGTTTATTTCATTATAAAAAAGAAGGTATGCCGTTTATAATGGAACACCAGCCAAATGGCGCCACGACCACGCTTACAGGACCATATACTTTTCATGAAATTTTCCATAACCAAATAGCAAAGTGCCTGTCTTATGTCCTCGATAGCCCCACGAATTCCATCTTTGAGGTCTTGAATCGACGCTGGGCTGTTGGCGTAGACCTTATCTTTCACGTGGCCCTAAAGGAAGAAGTCGCAAGGTGTTAAATTACAAGATTTCGGTGGCCAATTGTGATCACCTCTTCGAGGGATAACACGGTCCGGAAACTTTTCCCGTAAAAGATCGATGGTTTCATTGCTTGTGTGGCACGTAGCGCCGTCTTGTTGAAAGAAAACGTTGTCCATGTCAATACCAATTCGGGCCATAAAAAATCATTAATCATCTCTCGCTAGCACAATCCATTGACCGTAACTGTTGCACCAGCCTCATTTTCGAAAATGTAAGGTCCAATGACCCCGCCGGACCATAAACCGCACCCAACAGTCACGCGTTGAAGATGGAGAGGCTTTTCAACAATAACTCTTGGCTTTTCCGAGCCCCAGATGCGACAGTTTTGTTTGTTGACGTCGCCTCCGAGGTGGAAATGCGCTTCATCAGTCAAGATGACACGACGTTGTTGATGATCAGCCGGCTTGAGTTCTTGTGTTAACTGAACTTTATAAGCCTTAAGACCCAAGTCTTTATGCTAAATACGGTGTAAATCTGGGTTTTCTTCAACACTTTGGGCTACAACAGCAATATTCTCAGTTGTTCTTGAGCGACGTGCACGGGTTTTATTCTTCACATCACTAACTTGTCCCAACAACTCGAATTTGTCCACCAATTTCTGTATTGCGGTCCGACAAGGTGCTTGACGACGACCCAAAAATGTTTTAGTTTTACGAACCGTCTCTGCCAAATTTTCACCATTTTTATAGTGAATTTTAATAACTTCAATGCATTGTTGAAGCGTGTATCGTTCCATTTTTATTAATGGCGTAGTTTCTACTCAAATGCCAAAAAATGACAGCTTCAAGTGACAGCTACCGAAATAGCAGCCTATTCAAAATAACACCTCTTATTAGAAAACCCTTTATTATCTTCTATGATTTAAAATATTCAATATAACACTTTTACTTATTAAGAACTTTGCGTTCTTGTAGATCTCATTAATTTTGGTGTCTGACTTTAAATACAGTGTTCTTCGCTCATAAGAGAACTTGGCTCTTTTTTTACATTTTATGTTTTTGTTCTGATCGATATTACTATGTTTCCTTTTTTTTCTTTGAGGCTTACAGTCACTATAACAAATGTGCTAAGCATTGCACATCGCGCTTCACAGGTTATGACTAATGACTAGCAAACATTGAATTTTGCCAGCTGTTTTGCCAAATGGAGATCATGTTTCATAGACCAGTCCAGACATAGACAAGACATAAGCTCGTCTTGGTTTAGGCAGCACCGTGTCCCAGATTGATTTACTTTTGCAGTTGGTTTGACTCCAAAATTGCTAAGTGTCAAATTTTCATAACTACGCATCTGTTAAAATCAATATTTCGTTTTTAAATTGTTTTTCTAAGAAAGAGAGAGTAATTACAATATCGATTTAAAGAAAAAGTAATAAAAAAAATACCTGTTTACTCAATAGCAGATCTGATAAGCCAAGTTGAAGGCTGTATTCACAATGAAATCATTCAAATAACTAAAATTAATTAATTTTCGCAACTGATTGCAGCTCTTCGTTTGAAATTGCAAACAGAAATCCATAAATCATTATCAAACAACTAAATTATTTTTTTTGTTAGTTTTGTGATGGAGAAAAATAATCGAGAGAAATACAATAAGTAATCTCAATGAAATAATGTAAATTGATCGTAAGAAGAAGTAAAGTTTTATTAGATGCAATCAAAATGGACTTGATTTGTTTTGGGGATTAGATTGGTCACGATATTTTCGTTGTTTCAAAAGAGTTTTTAATTTTATTTTGAAATTTCTAAAGTTTGTATGTATATGTATATCGTTCGTAAGAAGAACTTTAGTAATGAAAAAACCCAAATCATAACTTGTTTATTAGTTTTACTTAGTGATGTGCCGAACCGTAAACCGAGTTAACTCGAGTTGGTTTTCTTTTTCAAACCGAGTTGCAACTCGGTTTGCCCAACTCGAGTTGGACGATTCAACTCGGTTTGCCAACTCGGTTCGTCAACTTGGTTCGCCAACTCGGGTTCCCAATTCGGTTTGCCAACTCGGTTTTTCAACTCGGTTTGCCAACTTGGTTCGCCAACTCGGTTTGCCAGCTCGGTTTGGAAATGCGTTTCATCAAGTCGGTAAGCTAACTCGGTTTACTTACTTACTTATGGTGGCGTACAGTCCAGGTCGGACCAGGGCCTCACCCAACAAACTTCTCCAGCCAGCTCGGTCCCTGGCTAACTGTCTCCAGTTTCGCACGCCAAGTTGGTTCAGGTCCTCTACCACCTGTGTGCTCCACCGGAGTCGCGGTCTTCCTCTTCTGCGACGTCCTTCCGGGTTGGATTCGAAGACTCTACGAGCCGGAGCATTATTTTCCATTCGCTCAACATGACCCAACCATCTAAGTCGTTGGACCTTAACTTTCTGGCTAGGTCAGTGTCGCTGTACAGCTCGTACAGTTCTTGGTTGAATCTTCGTCTCCATTCTCCATTAATGCAGACAGGACCAAAAATCACTCGAAGAATTTTTCTCTCAAAGCAGCCCAAAGCGTTTTCATCTGATGTTGTCATAGTCCATGTCTCTGCACCATACATGAGGACCGGGATGATGAGGGTTTTGTAGAGTGCCACTTTAGTTGCTCGGGAGAGGACTTTACTACTCAATTGCCTTCTAAGTCCAAAGAAGCAGCGATTGGCAAGAGTGATTCTTCGTTTGATTTCAGCGCTGGTGTTGTTGTCTGAGTTGATAGCGGATCCCAGGTAGACAAAGTCCTAACTACCTCGAAGTTAAATCTGTCTATGTTGACGTTTGCTCCAAGACGTCGATGTTGGTTGTCCTTTCTTGTCGACAGCATTAACTTGGTCTTGCCCTCGTTAACCGCTGGACCCATCTTCCTGGCCTCCGTCTCAAGGCTCACAAACGCTCCACTGACATCACGCTGTGTTCTTCCAATTATGTCAATGTCGTCTGCGTATCCTAGTAGCTGGACGGACTTTTGAAAGATTGTGCTTGTGGTGTTGACATTGGAGCTTTGCACAATCTTTTCAAGAATGATGTTGAAAAATCGCATGACAACGCATCGCCTTGTCTAAAACCTTTTTTGACATCAAAGCGTCCGTTAGGTTTTTTCCGACCATGATGGAACAGCGTGAATTTTCCATTGTTATCGTACACAGAGGATGAGTTTTTCTGGGATGCCAAAAACTAGACATTGCTCTATATTGTTGGTCTCTATAGACGCTGTCATACGCGGCCTTGAAATCGATGAAAAGGTGGTAGGTATCGATTTGAAGTTCCTGGTCTGAAGCCACATTGATAAGGACCTACCAGGTTGTTAACGAAGGGCTTCAAAACGTTCACACAGCACGGGCATGCTTTCCTCCGACCAAATTTTGCCGATGTGCTGGTGCATGCTCTAAACTAAATCAGCTCTAGGTGCTTTGTACAGTTCGGCGGCTAGCCCGTCTTCTCCAGCGGCTTTGTTCGTCAGTTAGTTTATATATCGCTATCTTCACTTCGTCCATGTCGGGTGGGTGAATTGTTGGCCTTCTGCACCCAAATTGAATGGTTCTGTATTGCTAACGGAGTTTTGGTCGTCATCGCCATTATTACAGCTTGGAAAAGTGGTCTTTCCATATCCTCAGCACTGTATGCGGTTCTACTACGATGTTCCCATGATGGTCTCAAGCTAGTCGGTTCGCCAAATCGAAAGCACTTAAAAAATACCGAAAATATAAGGTTTTTAATACGTCCAAATCTCGGGGATTCCGCTAATGAAATTTTGTTGTTAATGGCTAATTGAGAGATAAGGTACGAATCTAGGTCGCTATATATATATTTCGTTCTGAATAATACCGGATTGCCCTGAAAATCGGTCTAGAAAACACATACAAAATGAAATAATTAGGTTTTAATCATTGCCATCCGCTGATAATGTAATTCTACCACTAGGTAATTAATTGCCCTTATACTTATATACAATAAGTAAACTCAAAATTAAAAAAACACTTACAAAATTAGAAGCAAGTTAACTAGTTGTTTTTATCAATTGCCGAGTTGGCGAACCAGGTTGCTGAACCTAGTTGGCGAACTGAGTTGGCAAACCGATTTGGCGAACCGAGTTGGCAATCCGAGTTGGACCGTTCAGCTCGAGTTGGCAAACCGAGTTAGCTAACTCGGGTTTAAAAAAAAAAAAAAAAACAAACCGAGTTAAGTCGATTTAGGGCAAACTCGAGTTGACTCGAGTTAGTAAACCGAGTTGACCCATCACAAGAATGAGAGAACGAGTAACTTACTCGTTTGATGTCAAGTAAACAATTATTGCAAAAACAACAGGATACCAAATTGTGTTAAGTAAAATTAATTTGTTTAAAATAAATAGAGTGGCGCGACAGATCTTGAAGAGCCAAGGCCTAAGTGCCTTACCCTCATCAACAATTCTCTGATGGGTGCGTGTGAAGAATTGAGGGGACCTACAATTTAACACCGATTCGAACGGCAAAGTTGAGAAGCACTTTTTCATGACAGATGATAATCTTGAAGGTTTTGTCAGTTCTTCGCAAGAGACAGTGCCCGTGAAAGATGAAATAAAAACTTTGGGCATGAGTAGGACTCGAACCCACGACGTTCTGCTTAGCCGTTAATGAACCTAACCACTTAGCTACGGATACTACAAAATTAATTTGTTTAGTAAAATTCAATTCTATAAGAAACTGATTGCCATTTTTAAGATGAAAAATCGTGTTGTTGGTCATGTGCAGATTTGACTTTGAAAAAATATTAAACTGAAATAGTTCAACATGCAATATCTGTTTTGTGTTTGAAATTTGAACCTTCTTTTAACCTTGAGTTTGTGTAACACTTTGCAAGTTTATTTGGTATACTTAATTAATTATTTCACACAACATAATAAAATAATAAGCAATCAAATGCATAATAGATAGTTGTGGCTTGTAGAGTATGTTTGTATTATTCTTCGGTTGAGAAAACGAAGTTTTCTTGGATTTGAAAACAGAAAAAACGACCTACATTTGAAGATGAAGGACTTAAGCGGACATTTTCAAATATTCGAGATAGCAGCATCTACATTTTATAGCCGACAACTTTTCTTGTGAAAATATTTAAAATTAATTTATGGTCAATAAAACTCAGGGAAACATAGTTTTTTTATTGTTTTTTATTTATCGCAAATGGTTTTTGAGAAATTTACACTTATTTGCACATAACACCTTTATCGAATAACTTTTTTGTATTTAATTGGAATTTTTGTTTAAAAAGAAGTTCGTCCGATTTCGGCGCTGGTGTTTTTGGCTATTGACCATGTTTATAGCGGAGCCTAGGTAGACAAACTCCTCTACTACCTCGAAGTTGTATGCGTCTATTGTAACGTTCTGTCCGAGCCGTCGGTGTTGGGTGTCCTTCCTCGAAGACAGCATATACTTCGTTTTTCCCTCATTTACCGCTAAACCCATTGTCGCTTCTGTCTCAATTCTCACAAAGGCGCCATTGACATCACGCTGTGTTCTTCCATTTTATGAATATCATCGGCGGCGTACGCGAGAAGTTGAACAGTTTTTTGGAATATAGTGCCTCTGGTGTTGACGGTGGAGTTCTGCAATATCTTCTCAAGAACGATGTTAAAGAAATCGCACGACAGTGCATCGCCTTGTCTGAATCCTTTTTTAACGTCGAAAGATTCCGTAAGCTCGTTGCCAAACTTGATGGAGCAGCGTAAGTTCTCCATCGTCATTTTGCACAAGCGAACGATCTTGGCAGGGATGTCAAAACTAGACATAGCTTTATACAGTTCGTCTCTGCGGCCTTAAAATCGATGAAAAGGTGGTGGGTATCGATTTGGAGTTCATATAGGTCTTTTCCAGGATCTGCAGCTAGACCATCTGCTCCAGCGGCTTTTTTGGATTTCAGCCGTGGTATTGCGGTTTTCACTTCTTCTAGGTCGGGTTCACGGAATTGTTGTTCATTGTGTCCGATGAAAGGCTCCTGTCTGACGGCGGTGTTTTGTTCGTCGTTGCCGTTATACAGTCTACAGAAGTGGTCTTTCCAAATCCCCAGCATTGACTGTGATTCTACTATGATGTTCCCTTGTTTATCTCGCAGGCATCGGTTCTTGCTCGATGACCTTAAAGCAGCTTTTTAACCTTTCGATATAACCTCCGAACTTCATTCCTGCTGTTGGCTCTCTCAACATCCTCGATATGACGCTTCTCATGCTCATACTTTTTTCTCCTGAGAAGCCGGAGTTCCTCTCGCCTCTTTCGCTCGTAGAGCTCATGAGCAGCACTTGTCCTTCTATGCAGCGCCGCTTTGCTTGTTTGCATTCTTTGTCAAACCAGGGTTTCGTTTTGGTGGCTTTTCACGCAACCACATTAGAAGCGACATCTCTAACTGCTTTCTGTTGCCACTTATCTTCGATACTTGATGTTGGCGGTATAGGAGTCCTTATGAGGTTACTTGATACTCGATCAGAGGAGGATCTGGCAATCTCTTGCGATTGCAGCCGTTCGACGTCGAATTTTCTTGCAGCATATCCTTGTTTTGGCCGTTGTCGGGATATTCGTAGCACTACCTTGGCTACGACGAGGTAAGAATACCAACCCGACCCTAATCACGACATTTAGCTACTTCGTTAGTATTAGATTAAAACGTCTATTGATAGCTACCCAAAATCCAAGAAGAGTCGAGATTTGTCCTAAATCTACTTCGCTAATCCTTGTGATTAGGGTCAGTGGAAACAGCATATTTTTTGAATTTCAGTTTTTGGTATAACTGTTTACTTATATAACAAAAATTTGGCTCTAAGTCTACAAGTTCTTAAGTCACATCAAGAATCAACTCACAAAAAGAAAAAAAATGTTTATTTAACCTAAGCCTTGTACTTTGTTCAAACAATACTACCTTCACTTACTTCGAAAGTAGTTCAATGATAGGGGTCAACCTCAAATTGGTATCAGATCAATTTAAATATAAAAATCGTTTCAATTGAGTGCATTGCCACCTTTCCATAAAATCGTCTACAGAACAACTCTACTGTCAAAGAATAAACTTGCTTAAGTACCAACAAAAATGAAACATTGTGTATCTAGGTAATATAACTGACAACTAATAACACAAGAAAAAAAAAAAACATAATACAAAAACCACTGACCTACAATTGCTGTTGCAGAAAATGCAATCGTTTTTCTGACAGAGACATTCGATCATACACCAGCAGCGCCCATTATCGACAGTAAAACAGATACTAACTCTCTTTTCGCAAAACTTATGGCACGTTCGTGTGCCCAGTTTACACTATCACAATACCTAAGCCATTGAAATCAATATGTTACAAAGCTGAAAGTTGGTGTAGAAAATTGCATCATGAATGCGTAATATTTTTTGTTTCTACTGAGCATTTTTTTTTTGAAGTTAAACGAACTACAAAACATTTTTGATTGGAATTTTTTTTGAGGAATGTTGTTTTGTGAGGCCGTTTACAAAGCAACCAAACCACAACTTGATTTCCCAACTTGGTTGTTTAGAATTTGGAGTTGTATACCACTTTGTTGTGTTCGAGTTGAATAACCCTTCCTTGTGTTGTCTATAATAAAGAAAAACAATTTTCGGTTGTAGTAGATACATTTACAGGATTAAAGAAAAAATATTTTCAAAGCAGATTTTATCGTGGCACGAACGTTAAATACCACAGCACAGCCACCATCTGATATCTTTCCGGCCTGAGTCTCAGCAGCACAATTATTATGCCCATTCTCTTTTCTGAACAAAAAAAAAAGCACTGTTCAGCAGCATAAGAAAAATCAAACGAAAAGCATTGAACAGAAATAGTTCAATCGTGAAAATGCGGATTGATTTTTCATTTTTTTGTTTGTGTCTTTAAAAAAACTCGTTCTCGGCTACACCTACATACAAACAAATATACCTTCGTGTAACTATTGCATTGGGTGGGTGAAGAATGGTTACTTTGGGATAGGTATAAGGTGTGTGGGAAGTATCTAATGGCACCTCACGTTTCAGCAAAAACTTAAAATCTCAGCCAAGAGATAAATGCTTTATTATTCTTTGTTGCTGAACTTTGATAATAAATTACGGTATAATTGAAGGAGATTGTTATTTTTTGTTTTTGGTACAAACATAAATGTATCTAGCACAATGGTGCTTAAAAATAATTCTTGTTTTAAATAGGGCTACAATTACTTCGGCCTTTCAAAGCAGTTTAAAGAAAATTAATATTTCTTGATCTAGGCATAAGGCATGCATGCACGAACTTAAGAGTGTATTTTGTACGAACAGAACTGAGCGTTACAACTCGAACCACTTTCAGCGTCACCAAATATAAAAAAGAACGAGTTCTCATTACACTTACGCTTATTTTGTATGTTCTCTTAACGTCTTTCGGCTGCAGCCAACTCGTAAAAAGGAATTGATTTTAACTAGATTTTATTTATTTTGGAAGAATTTATCATTCTTAACAAAGTCGTTGTGTTAATTGCATTTATTGAAGACCGTTGGACAATTGGAGCACTTCAGTACACCTCAGTTTTTTAACCCATAAATAAACTTATACTTACGTACCCACAAATAAGGTGTTTTTCAGACTTTTCCTCTTAACAAAATTTTGTGACGAAACTTGGCACACTAGAAAATAATACGAATTTTTCTAACTGAATCCTGAAAATCGATTTTAAGGCCGCGTATGACAGCATCTACAGAGACGAACTGTATAAAGCTTTGTCTAGTTTTGGCATCCCTGCCAAGCTCGTTCGCTTGTGCAAAATGACGATGGAGAACTCACGCTGCTCCATCAAGGTTGGCAACGAGCTTACGGAATCTTTCGACGTCAAAAAAGGATTCAGACAAGGCGATGCACTGTCGTGCGATTTCTTTAACATCATTCTTGAGAAGATAGTGCAGAACTCCACCGTCAACACCAGAGGCACTATCTTCCAAAAATCTGTTCAACTTCTCGCGTACGCCGATGATATTGATATAATGGGAAGAACACAGCGTGATGTCAATGGCGCCTTTGTGAGAATTGAGACAGAAGCGGCAAAATGGGTTTAGCGGTAAATGAGGGAAAAACGAAGTATATGCTGTCTTCGAGGAAGGACACCCAACACCGACGGCTCGGACAGAACGTCACAATAGACGCATACAACTTCGAGGTAGTAGAGGAGTTTGTCTACCTAGGCTCCGCTATAAACACGGGCAATAACACCAGCGCCGAGATCAGACGAAGAATAACTCTTGCTAATCGCTGTTTCTTTGGCTAAGAAAGCAATTGAGTGGAAAAGCCCTCTCTCGAGCAACTAAGGTAAAATTATACAACACCTCATCATCCCAGTCCTGCTGTATGGTGCAGAAGCATGGACCTTGACAAAATCGGATGAAAGTGCCTACTGTTTCGAGAGGAAAGTTCTTCGGGTCATCTTTGGCCCCGTGTGCATTGAAGGGGAATGGCGAAGAAGATACAACAGCGAACTTTACGGGTTGTACAACGACATGGACCTAGCCAGAAGGGTCAAGGTCCAGAGACTCAGATGGCTCGGTCATTTAGAGCGAATGGACACCAATGCTCTGGCCCGGAAAGCCTTCGACACTATTCCCGAGGGACGTAGGAGGAGAGGAAGACCGCGACTCAGGTGGCGCACTCAAGTGGAAGAGGACCTCAATCAACTTGCAATGCAAAACTGGAGACGGCTAGCTAAGGACCGAGCTGGCTGGCGGAGACTGTTGATTGAGGCCCAAGTCCACAACGGACTGTAGCGCCACCTAACTAGGACATTGCTCATATGTTTTGTCAAGGAGCTCGTAGAACTCGTCTTTGATGTCCTTTTTCTCTTTTGTGGGGGCATGCGCACATATTAGGCTAATGTTGCCGAATTTAGCCTTGATTCGGATTGTCGTGATGCGTTCGCTCACACATTTGAAGCTCAAGACTTTTTGCCTGAGTCTGCTTCCCACGACGAATCCGCATCCAAAGAGTCGCTGTTGTTGCTCTCGGTAACAATTACCATAGTAGATGTCGCAGTTTCTCATCCTCCTTTTGCCTGGTCCATCCCATCGCATTTCCTGGATAGCGGTAATATCTGCTTTGTAGCAGTTGAGGGTCTCCGCTAACTGTTCGGCAGCACGCGGTCTGTTAAGGGACCTAACATTCCACGTGCATATCCGAAAATCGTTGTCCTTTGTACATTTGCTTGGGTCGTCATCAGTGTATCCGTCCGTTTCCGAGGCCTGTTGTTGCTTCGCAACTAAGATTTTTTCTACGTGGTCGGGAAGTCACCCCGACGCACAACCCCCAACCTGGAGTACCAGGCACTTGATGTGACTCCAAGTGCAAGAGCCGGAAAAACCGCTCCTTTACGGCCTGGGCTTCAAATAAGTCGAAGTAGCCCGTAAAGGTGTTCACCAAGTAGTTCGCCCTAACTGGAACTGGAGACGCCACCGTTGATTCCAAAGAAGAAATTCATTCGCTGCCGTCCCTCGGTGGGAGTGCCTTGGTGGGAACACTCCTTCGTTGTGGGGTAATTGGTAGTAACAGCCTACTCCGCTTCGACCTGTCGACCATGGGAGGCCCTTTTGCGAAATCAAGTTTCGCGATCGCATAGCTCTAAGCTTCATAGTAGTAGTTACCGTAAGCCTCTCCGCCACGTCAAGGCTTACCGCGTGGAGGGATACTGCAATACTGCAATGGCTGAGAATTATAGTACTATTCGTTGGTTAAGGACGAATTTTCTGTTGACGTACCTCCATACTGCACTGTTTTAAACAAGCCAGCTTTTTTTTGGCACTAAGTGAAACCCAAGTAGGTGAGGTTACTGATCCTACTAAATATTATATATTTAAAGTTATAACTTAGTGCCACTAATCCGTTTATATTAGACGTGATGTTGCTTACCAATTTCAACTGCAGTATAGCTCTTGTTCAGATCCCTTCTTTAATTTTATGTGGTTCAATTTTTCCATTCAATGTTTCCTTTATAGAAGCCCAAAATTGATTCACTGTCCGATTCCATCCAAAGAATTGTTTTCATTGTATCTTAATACTGAAATCGTTATTTCGGGCGATTTTAAATTGTACACAATTCTTCCTGGCTTCTCCATTCGAGCAAGACAAGACCCGAAGGACTGTGTGCTCAGCTGGTCAACGAGCCCACTCGAATACCGGACATTGACGGCCAAGTTGAAAACACTCTGTGTGTCATATCCGCAAATTTCTTGTGTCAAAAAATCCCAGTTAAATAAAAAGCGCCTAAGAAAACCGATTGGCAGTACGAGAAGGCCGACTGGGACGGTCTCAATAATATTTTCAGGATCTTTAACTGGTCACTATGCTTTCTCGCTTAGTGACGTAGATACCTACCAGTGCGGACCTGCTCACAAGTTTAATTCTTCTGGGAATGAGAACTTTTATCCCGAATAGGGTTAAAAGCATCAGGCCCAAAGAGAACGCATGATTTGAGCTGTAAAGAGGTAAGTTTCCGTTGATACAAGGCCAACTTTACTGCGACGAAAAACTGGAATAAGTTTCAACAAGCCAGGAAGGCCTGCAATGTCCATATTCGGCGGACCAAATTTTTACATGACGAAAAAATACTGCAACACGTCCTAACGGAAATAAAATTTTGGCCGTTTGTGAAAAATATGATTCTTAGGTCCCAACTCTCGTTGGTGATGACACTCCAGTAGTTTGCTCTCTAACTTCTAGCTGTCTAGCTGAAATCTAACCTTTTTGCTAGTCAGTTCGCCTCTTCCTCTTAACTGCCAGAGAGTGTCATGACTCCCAGTTCTTGAGCGCGTCAATGATTCCATGGGACAAATCTTCTTTCGCACTCGTGCTGTGGCGAGAATCCTAAAAGATCTCAACATACACAAATCCGCTGGCCCGGATGGTATCCCCGCTATTGTTCTGAAGAGGTATTCTTCAACGCTGGCAAAACCTTTGCGTAAGCTTTTCCATCTATTATTTTCTTATGGGATCGTTCCGAGTAGTTGGAAAACAGCATTTGTCCAGCCTATACCCAAAAAAGGTGGATCCTCCTCTTCCTCCAATTATCGTCCGATTGCACTTACGTCCGCTGATAAATTATCAGCTTAAGGAATATCTAGAAGACCGAAAGCTTCTTAATGACCGGCAGTACGGCTAACGCAGCAACAGCTCCACTTGTGATCTGATGGTGTATCTCATCGAACAGTGCAACAAATCTTTACATCGTTTTGGAGAAAGTAAGATTGTTGCACTTGATATTTCAAAGGCATTTGATAGAGTTTAACACCAGGCTCTCTTATTGAAAATACGTGTTTTCGGTATTCATGAGTCCCTCCTTCGTTGGATTAGAAAATTTCTTTCGAACCGTCTCCTATACAAGTTGTATTGGACAGATTCAAGTCTGAAATACTGGTGTGCCCCAGGGCTCCGTTTTGTCTCCAACCTTCTTTATCATTTTCATAAATGCTCGCCTTTGAGTGGAAAATCCATCTCTCCAGCAACTAAGGTAAAACTCTAAAGCAGCCTCATAATCCCAGTCCTGCTGTGTTGTGCTGAAGCATGGACCTTGAGAAAATTGGATGAATGTGCCTTAGGCTGCGCATTGATGGGAATGGCGAAAAAGATACAACAGCGAATTTTACGGGTTGTACACGACAGGGACCCAGCCAGAAGTGTCAAAGTCCAGAGACTCAGATGGCTCGGACGTTTAGAGCAGATGGACACCAATGCTCCGGCCCGGAAAACTTTCGATACTATTCCCGAGGAACGTAGAAGGAGAAAAGACCGCGACTAAGTTGGCGCACACAAGTGGAAATAATACAAAAAGCTAATTTAAGGCAGACATTGAAAAGATATTGATTCTTTTATTTTAATGTATTTTTAAAAGTAAACATTTCCGAACGGCGAACATAATTATGCAGGTCTAAGAAAACCGCCAATGGTCAACACTCAATCATCCACTCCACAAAAAACCCATATACATATTTATCCTCTTTAAAATGTTTCTCCTTTTTTCTCAATTATCAATTCATTCTATTTCACCTAGTAAGTGCATTGGGAACAATCATCAGAAACACCATAATCAAAAATTAAGCCCTAACAATAAAAACAAAATTATAAATAACTTCCATACTAGTAGTAGTTTTGCTATGGGTTGTTAGACGCTACAGGGTATTCAAAAACTAAAATTGTTTTCATTTCCAGTTGTAATTAAGTATTCATTCTTCTTGTTTTGTATGACATCTTCCATTGGTCCCTTCCTCAAGAACAACTGACAGAGCTTTCAAGAGTATATTACTCGTCATGAAAAAGGTGGTTCTCAAAATCTCAACTAAGCCGTTCAGAATCGACTTAACTTTGTATGTCCCCTCAATTCTTCACTTGGCAATTGCTGGCATTGGCTCTGCTGTGCTGTCATATTATTCCATAATAATACATTCTGATGATATTATGAAACTATCAGTGCAGGTTTTACCCTTCGAATCGACCAAAACGAAGTTTTTAGTCGTGTTTCAAATTAGCAAAAGCATTAAGACTAAAAGAAATGATGAAAATTATGTATGAGTCACCCTGTTTAAATAAGAACAATAATATTCAAGTTCTTAACGAATAAAACAGAATCTTGAACGAGTCAGTAAGTATTTGTGTCGTGTAACTGGCAGCCTAATTGAATTATCTTCAATCAGTGTAAGTTTCATTTGACTTAAATTGAAATGGTCTTCTTCCATTTTTTCTTTTTATTAATTCTGTTCGCTCACTTTTCGTGTTGATTTTCCTTTTCTTGGTTTTGATAAAAAGAACTTAAGGTAATACCTGTCAAATTTGACGTTTCTTTCAATTATTGTAGATGGAAGGTGCGATTTCGAAAATTGCATAGACTTATCTCTAGTCAGGCATCGGTTAAAAACTCACCATTATGTTAAGAAATTATAATTTTTAAGCTTCGTTTAGTTTTGATTTAATTTGGTTGATGTGATCTAATAAGTAGAACAGTGCAAGAGTGTGTCTGTCTGGATTCTGGCATGGGTTTTGACTTGTAACTATGATTTGTGACACTTGATGCGTGGCTTTTGACGTTTAAAATAGGGCAATTATCAAAACGCAAATGCAAACTTAATTATGCAGTATTAAAAGAGAAGATCAGATCTATTAGTTGAAAATGTTAATGCCTTGGACTGTTATATTAAAAAATGAGTTTCTTGTGCTGTCATGACATTGTGCAGCTAGAAACCGTTTATGATAATGATATTGTTGGTTTAAAAGCATTTGGTCTTCTACTGTTAATATCAAAATATTTCAGCCTCTGACGCTGAAGGGGTCGACCCATAGAATCCGTCAATGTATACGTTGCTGCCAACGTATTTGCCGGTTGGAACCGTCCCATGTTATATACTTTGACAGTCTCATTTGTTTGGTGTAAAAATAATTCACAAAACAGCAAATCTGAACAAACATTTTAAATTAAAATATCAAAATCGTTTCAAAATTATTTTTTTTTTGCACCAAATTTTGATCATCCGTTGCTTTTCCTTGTTGCTTTTGAATTCACTGCTCGTCAAATTCAGTTGTCAGTTACAAATCAGCTCATCGAACTGATCGGACTTTCTCTCTGTGCGTAGCTTATTCTAGTTAAAATTCAGAAGCGGAAAAGATCCCCACCTCGAGTTGAAGACACTAACATGTCTCTCAACAAAAATCGAAAGTTGGGTCCGGAAGATCTAAGATTTGGGCGTTTTACACCCTTACAATGTCTTCCTGATTCCCAAAATGATGATATTGAATGTGATGAAGTTATAGTTACTCCACAAACTAAAAAGATTAAAATACCATCCATTTGTGTACTACAAAAAACTTGTGAAAATGTGCACTCCCTTTTAAAAGAAATCCAAGTGATTGAGTACTTTATTAAGAAAATGACAATTGGTATCAAAATAAACTGCAACAGCATCGAAGATCACCAAAAAGTGTGTGCATCGTTAAAATCGAAAAATTGGCAATTTTTCACTCACGACCTAGCATCAACGAGGTCCATGAAATTTGCTTTGTTTGGTTTGGACGAAATGCCTGTAGAATTATTAAAAATCGAACTTGTTAAAATTGGTTTAAAGTGTGTAGAAATTAAATTAGTTAAAAAGCAATACGAGCATTTGTTAGACATTGTCTATGTTGTGTTTCTTGAACACGGTTCAACCAGACTTGTAGACTTAAAGAAAAACGTAAAATCTGTTTTTAAAACACAAGTGAAGTGGGACTTTTGCCGAAAGCCAAAACATAAATTCACACAATGTTTTAATTGCCAAATGTTTGGCCATGGTGAGAAGAATTGCTTCATTAAAACACATTGCGCGATTTGTTCAGAAAATCACGAAACGGGTAAGTGCACGTCAAATAACATCAAATGTGCAAACTGCAATGCAACGCACAAGTCGACTGACCCGTCTTGCTTGAGCCGTAAACACTTTTTAGACATGAGAGAAAAGTTGTCTTCAAGAAGCAAACATCAGAATCACACTGTAAACAAAGTACATCATTCTTTTGCACCAAATCAATTCGACTTTCCACCTCTCCCGACAAACCCTAATGCACCAACAACATCAAAACCGGTTTCTGCACCTACTGTCTCTCGTGCGTGGGTGAACAACACACAAACTGGTAACTCAAGTACGACTGAACTATTTTCCTTTGAAGAGATCAACCAACTTACGATGGAGATGATTAGTTTATTAAGCAATTGTAATACAAAAGCAGAACAATTTAATACTATTGCACAATTAGCAATTAAGTATTTATACAAACAAACACCATGAATAATACATCGATGAATATTATATGTTGGAATGCTCAAAGTATTCGATTTAAAACAATAGAATTTTTTGCCTTTCTCAGAAGGCATGATGTAGATGTAGGCTTAGTTTCTGAAACATGGCTTACTCCTAGGGAGCGATTAAGTAGTCAAGATTATATGTGTTATCGTCTAGATAGAGTAAATCGTATGGGAGGCGGTGTTGCCGTGTTCGTCAAAAAAACAATTCGTCACAATCTTATTCCTGTATTAAAAACAAATGTTATTGAAAATATTGGCATAAAAATACCTTTTTCTAACGGTTCAGCTTTGAATATTATTTCTGTTTATTTCCCGGGTGGTGCAACTTCTAACGAAAAACGTTTCTATTTTAATAATGATCTAAGAAAAGTAATAAGTCCTAACGATCTATTTTTGGTTGGCGGCGATTTGAATTGCCGTAATCGTAGATGGGGCTGTATAAGAGCAAATGCGTGGGGCAATATTCTCGATGACATTAATTCAAGATATTCATTTAATATACTTTACCCTCCCGAACCAACATATTATCCGGGGAATAGTAGAGCAAACCCATCAACATTAGATATTTTTCTAACCAACGTTCCAGGTCTGTTTACTCAACCCATGGTTATAAATGAACTAGGATCAAACCACTTACCGGTCATGATCAAAACTTTGGTTTCACCTTTACAGCAAAGAATTGAATATTTAGACCTAAAAAATGCGAATTGGTCTGTATATAAAAGAGAAATGCGATTTAGGTTGAGAAATATGAATAGCATAAATGTTGGTGCGCTTAGTGTACAGCAGATAGATGAACATGTTTCAAATTTTACTTCTGCTATCCTCGAAAGTGCTGATAAAGCAATTCCTAAAAAACAAGTGCGCTCCTACTCAGCTAACAACCTCCCTTCAAACATTGTTCGAATAATCAAAACTCGTAACATGAATCGCAGAAGGTGGATGAGAACTAGAGATCCATATTATCTTTCACAAGTAAAGTCACTCAATACTCTGATTAAAGATCAAGTTTTGGCTTTCAGAAATAAAACTTGGAATCATAAACTACAAGACTTAAAAACAGGATGTAAGCCATTTTGGAACATCATAAAAATAATTCAAAAGAAAAATGCAATAATTCCTGCTTTGAAATCCGGTAATGCAATTGCTTTTACCAATTTCGAAAAAGGAAACGCTCTTGCAGAAATGTTCAGTAATAATAATCAATCAAACAATGGAACTGCAAACAGTATTAATGTGTCTAATGTTGCAAATTCCATAAACTGCATAAACACAACTCATTTTGATTCACCTAACAATGAGGTTTTGCTTGACGATGTCAAAATGATCATTTTTGCGTTAAGAAGCAGAAAATCTGCAGGGTTTGACAATGTTCGAAACCTGTATTTAAAAAATCTTCCTTTATCAGGAATAAAATATATGAAAGATTTGTTTAATTCCTGTTTAAAGTTAAATTACTTTCCGGACAGCTGGAAAAGTGCAAAAATTATACCGCTTTTGAAACCAGGTAAATCTGCAGATCAGCCTTGTAATTATAGGCCGATCAGTTTATTGAGCTCATTAAGCAAGTGTTTTGAACAAATAATCAAACATAAAATAATAGCACATGTAGAAAGATACAACATACTTCCACCAGAGCAATTTGGATTTCGTGCCTTCCACAGTTCAGTTCACCAAGTGCATAGAATCACTAAACATATAAAACATAACTTAAATGAAGGTAAAAGCACAGGTATGGTGTTCCTTGACATCGAAAAAGCGTTTGATACCGTTTGGCACAATGCTTTGTTACATAAGCTTTTAACATTAAATTTCCCAATCTATTTAATAAAGATTGTACAATCCTTTTTGATGAAACGGTCATTTAGAGTTGTTGTAAATAAAACTTTTTCAAATGTCTTTAATTTATGTGCAGGTGTTCCTCAAGGCTCTGTTCTCGGTCCTATCTTATACAACATATTTACGTATGACTTTCCTTCCTTCCCTAATTGCCAAAAAGCAATATTCGCCGATGATACCTGCATCTTTTCTTCAGATTCGGTTGGTTCCTTAATTGAAATCAACTTGCAATCTGCATTAAATGAAGTGCTAAATTATTGCAGTTCTTGGAGAATTAATATTAATGCTTCAAAAACACAAGCTGTCTTTTTCACTCGAAAAAGAAAAGCCAGTCTTTTGCCGAGCAATAACCTAGTTATCAATGGAACAAGCACTGAGTGGCGTTCAAGTGCCAAGTATCTTGGGGTACATCTTGATAAAACACTTACTTTTAGTCTACATGTTCAAAAAATAGTAGAAAAAGTTGGACTTACAATAAAAGTTTTATACCCTTTCATCAACCGTAAATCTAAATTAAATATGAAAAATAAGTTGTTGATATACAAGGTAATATTTCAAGCAATCATTTTTTACGGATCTCCAGCGTGGGGCAATTGTGCAATAACTCATGTTCGTAAGTTACAAAGAATTCAAAATAAAGTTCTGAAAATAATGTTAGATCTTCCAAGACATTTTTCGACAGAAGAATTGCACCAAATTTGCAACATTGATTTCATATCTACGAGGCTTTCAAAACTATATGATAGATATCATCTGTCTTGCATTTCTTCTGACAACGCATTGATAGAAAACTTAGCCATATAAATGTATAAAAAGGAAAAATAAAAACATTACTTATTTATTTATTTATTTATTTATTATTTATTTATTTATTTATTTATTTATTTATTTATTTATTTATTTTATTTATTAAAATTTGTGTTTTTTTTTTTTATTTTCTTCTTTGTTTTGTTATGCAATCAATTAATTTATTTACTTATTTATGTATTTGTTTATTTATTTCTTTACACAAATTATTTATTTATTTATTTATATATATATCTGTATATATGCATATTTATTTATTTATTTTATTATTTATTTATTATTTATTTATTTATTTTATTTATTTATTTTGTTATTTATTATTTTATTTATGAACTTATTACTTTATTTATTTATGTATCTATTTATGTAATTATTTACTCATTTATTGGTATACTTATTTATTTTTCTCTTATTTACTCGTTATTTAAAAGTTATCGTTTTTATTATAAGGCTTGTTTTCATAAAAAACAACACCGCCTCCCATTCTTATCTATAATATATATATATATATCAACTTTAATGAAGGTTTTTTTTGTAGCTTTTCCTTCAATGTATCCTTTTTTAATCTCACTCACATTGTAATATTGTAATTTACTTTTTATTATCAGTAGCAAGGTAGACATATACCGTAACTCTGTAAATTGTGCAATATAGGTTAAGACAACTATGTAATATATTTCTGCTACAATAAAAAATATCTATCTATCTATCTATCTATCTATCAAATTCAGTTGTCAACGGACGCAAAAAGTAGAAAGTTTACCAACTCTATCCGTCACATCCGTCATATGCGTTGCTTATGGGACAAGTTTCATACGAACATGTGTAGCCTATTGTGCTCAAAAAGTCAACGCTGACGCACTGACGGATTCTATGGGTCAGCCCCTTGAGTTCGAACATTTGTTCGGAGTCTTTTCTACTTAAGGTGGCGCTAGAGTCCGGGGTGGACTTGGTCCTCAACCAACAACCTCTCCACCAACTTCGGTCCCTAGCAAGCTGTCTCCAGTTTCGCATGCCAAGTTGGTTGAGGTCGTCTTCAACTTGCGCGCGCCACCTGAGCCTTGGTTTTCCTCTACTGCGCCTTCCCTCTTGGATTCTGGATTTGAACACTTTACGGGCCGGAGTACTGGTGTTCATCCTATCCACGTGACCAAGCCATCTGAGTCTTTGAACTTTCACTCTTTTAGCTAGGTCAGTGTCGCTGTACAACCCGTACAGTTCGTCGTAAAATCTTCTCCTCCATTCACCGTTTATGCAGACAAGACTGCAGATCTTCCGTAGAACTTTTCTCTCGAACCGGGCTAGGCCGCTCTCATCCGTTTTAGACAGGGTCCATGCTTCTGCTCCATATAGCAGAACGGGGATGATGAGGGTCTTATAGAGCGTCACCTTAGGTGTTCGGGAGAGAGCTTTACTCCTCAATTGCTTTCTTAGCCCGAAGAAACAGCCATTAGCAAGAGTTATTCTTGTCTGATCTCGGCGCTGATGTCGTTGTCCGTCTTGAAGGCGGAGCCAAGGTATACAAAGTCCCTAACTACCTCGAAATTATATGCGTCTATCGTGACGTTTGTCCAAGACGTCGATGTTGGGTGTCCTTTCTCGATGACAGCATATACTTTGTTTTGCCCTCATTGACCGCTAAACCCATTTTTCAACCTCTGTCTGTATACTCGCAAAAGCACTGTTGACATCACGCTGCGTTTTCCCAATGATATCAATGTCATGAGCGTACGCAAATAGTTGCACAGACTTCTGGAAGATAGTGCCTCTAAAAAACGCCTTTTTTGACATCGAAGGCGTGTCGGTGAGATCACTACCAATTTTAATGGAGCAGCGTGAGTTCTCCATAGTCATCCTGCTCAGAGAATGCCAAAACTGAACATGGCTTTATACAGTTCTTTTCTATAGATGCTGTCGCGGCCTTAAAATCGGTAATCGTGGTCCAATCGATGGTGGTCTTTCCAAAGCCACACTGATATGGACCCATCAGTTTGTTGACAAACGGCTTCAGACGTTCACATTTAGTATTGTAGAAAAGATCTTACAGGCGATGCGATGTGTAGGTGGCTGATATTTGGTGCAGTTTAGAGGGTCTCCCTTCTTCAGGAGTCTTCTTTAATATTGCAAGGAAAGCAAAACAATGCAAATTTAATGAAAAATTGATAATTTTGCACATTTAATTTGCTTTTATAAAAGTTTTTGTAAGAGGAACGTCTTCATCTTCATCTATACCTTCATACATTTAAGGTAGACTAATCGCCTTTTCACGCACAACTAACGTTTTTCTTTGGCACTGACTGTTCAGTGTACATACTTGACATCAACCCAAGGATTCCAGACATTCTACTGTTTTTCTTACCAAAATATTTTCAGTCAATCGGATGTTGTTAAAAATAAAAAAATAAAAAAAAAAACGATGAATCTTTTCTTTACATGAAAATTAACTAAAAAAAACTGATTTATGTGTGTTGTTTTTTATTAATTCATTTAGTTGATAAATGTTTATTTTGTTCAAATATTTATAATTTTTTGTGCAATAAAGAAAGAAAAGTGATATTTTTTTTACTGTTTTATGAGCGTGATATAATATTTTTCCTTTTTCTTAATTATATATCTGGCAACGCTACATTAACTGTCAAATTTTTAATTGAATAGCTTCGCAAGCAGATTGTCAGCCTGTTCTTGACGTTTGGTCTTTGGAATATTGAAAAACATTGATTCTTGAATCAATTACCGCTAGCTGACTTAGTTCAATTTTACTGTTTTGACAAAAACTTGTGTTTCAGAAAACAGATGGTCATAAATATTTTATGGGAAAACCATTATTTCGTCCCGATGTGAAATATCGAAAATGTTGCGAAACAAAATAAAGTCGTTAAAGATTTTTTTTTAACACAAATCAAATGCAAACGAAACGATTAATAATTAGAAACGAAAAAACAAAAACTTAAAGCAATTAAAATAGAATAAACTTTAATTGCGAAAAATAATTAGGTAAAAATAAAAACTACATAAAAACTTTACTATTTATTTGACTAATAAAATTTGCCTAGTCAAGCCGTGACCCGTGACTTACTATCTTTTGGGGGCCAGTTATGACTTTCAATAGAGTTCATCAAAAAATGTTTCTTTTTGAACAATTTAAATTTGATTGAAAGAAAAAGATTCTGGTAATAAGCAGAAAAACATATTTCTACTATATTTTTCGAACAAAATTAATGAATTAGGTGTTTTATTTTTGTTTTCATTAGAAAATTTAATTAATTTTAATAATAAAACTCCATTTTACTAAACAGCTGACTTCAAAATGTTAAAAAAATCGATTTACGGATTTTTTTTTCATTTGCCAGCAGTTTCGATGGCATTACTTTTAATTTTTAATTTTTGTCAATTTACTGATTCCTCATGGTTCGTCAGTAAAATATTCCAGATTTCTTCTGATTCAGTTTCAAACTAGAACTTATGAGCCCTTATTACCTAACCTCTTTTTTATGTTTCAAGTACTATTATCGGAATTTTCGATATAAAGATCATTGAATCCACCAGGAAACGTAAGACAGGAGGAATCTGAAATTTTGTGTGTTTATATTAGTCGTTTTTTTTTCACTACTCAGTAGCCAGCACAGTAATCAAGACCGAATGAAACGCTACAACTCACTTTATCTATCAAATTCAATTACATAAAAGGTCGCAAAATGGACCTGAGGGTTGCGCCTCGGATAAAAAAAGCAAATACTTCAACCTAACAGGGTTCATAACTCAGATAAGCTCAGATCATAAGATTTGAGTAGCAAAATAATTCTTTTTAACGCCATCAGCGTTGTCTTCATTTCAATAATTGAAAGTTCTATCGCCGGCACAACTGTCATTTTTCTACTGGCCTTTTTATCGACTGCAATCCAAACAACAGTTTGCTAAGGAAATTTTGCTGTGCTGGCTACTGAGTAGTGAAAAAAACACGGCTCTTATAACCATCAGGAAATTTCCTGACTGAAATGTAGCCTGTACTGTATAAAATCTGAACGACCTCGTGGTATGAGTAAGAGGAAAAATGGCTGCCTCGTCTGGCCATGCAATAGACTACACGATCGGTCCAATTTTTTAAGCACAATCGATTGTGAAAAAAGGCTTCACGATAATTGTCCCTTAAAACGTCAATTGTCTCTGTCTTGTCGGCGTAACACAAATACTATTATTTGTGTCACAAATACTATTATTTATGTGTACGGTGTCGCAGCTCCGAGGTGGCCAAACGACATCAGTTCTGCGGCTGATAATGCGATCTTCAAAAACAGGGCGCAAAACATCGAGTGTAGCTTCGGCTGTGTGGAACGTAGCACTGTCCTTTTGTAAACAAATGTTACCAATGTGCTTCGCTTCAATTTTTGTAAGCAAAAATTCATTCAATATGGTCCGAAAACAATCGCCATTGACTGTTACGGCCACTTCTTGCTCATTTTCGAAGAAAAATGTCCCAATTATGCCTCTGGACTGTGAAGGGCTATATCCTGACCAAATAAACATCAGAAGCTGATCATAGGTGGAATAGTTTAACGAGTTGCGTTATATCTATAGCAAAATCTGGCCCGCCTATAACAAACCCAAATCAATCAATTTACTTTCCAAGCCAAGGCATTACATAGCCAGGATTGTTGCTACCTGCACAGGGCATTGGCCCATAGGGGAGCATGCGGCAAAATTGGGTATAGCACACAACTCCTTCTGCCGTAGCTGTGGGGATGAAAAGCAACGGTCCCACACTTTCTATGCCATTGCTCGGCTTTGGCTAGGTAAAAAGCACTCCACTTAGGTAAAGAATTCTTCAACAGTATTGCCCCCCCTTATCACTCCTAAGCTAGAAGGCTTTTTGAGACAATTGGCCGTAGTGTAAGGAGATTAATACTACAGTATGTAAAGAATTATACGTGCGAAATATACGGTTTTCCAATAAGAGGTGTTATTTTGAATAGCCCGCTATTTCGGTAGCTTTCACTTTTGAAGCTGTCATTTTTTGACATTTGACAAGTAGAAACTACGCCATTAATAAAAATGGAATGATACATGCATCAACAACGCATTGAAGGTTCACTATAAAAATGGTGAAAATTTGGCAGACACTCTCGAAGAGGTGATCACAATTGGCCACCGATATCTTGTGATTTAACACCTTGCAACTTCTTCCTTTGGGGCTACGTGAATGATAAGGTCTACGCCAACAGGCCAGCGTCCTCAAAGACCTCAAAGATGGAATTCGCGAGGCTATCGAGGACATAGGACAGCCACTTTGTGATTTGGTTATGGAAAATTTCATGAAAAGGACATGGTCCTGTAAGCGTGGTCGTAGCGCCCATTTTGCTGATGTTGTATTCCGTTATTAACGGCATACCTTCTTCTTTATAATGAAATAAGCATCCGATCATTTATCTCAAAAAATGCCGCATTTTTCTTTGAATATCAAAATAACACATCTTATTGGAAAATCCTTTATACATCCTTCTTAACCAATTCAAATCTTTTTAGAATCTCATGAGGTATGGTATCAAAATGGCGCACACAGCGCTAATTGTGTCCTACACGGAAGTGGGACATCCATTTCTTCTATTTCTATGTCTCTGGACTAAAATCCGCACCAAACCAGTGACTCGTTATGGGTGTATCGGCTTTTCAATTTATGCGTGCGCGTTTTCTCTGCCCCAAATGCGACAATTTTGCTTGTTTACATACCCACCAAGATCAAAATGAGTTTCATCTTAAAATATGATTTTATTTTGGCAAATCGGCATCTTCTCTAAGTCGATCGCAGGCCCACTTAGCGAAGCGAAAACGCATTGGATGATGAGTTGGCTTCAACTCTTGAACCAATTGGACTTAGTATGGCGTCATACCAAGGCCTTTATGCAAAATTCGTCTCAATGATGTCTCCGAAATGTTCAATTGTTGAGAACGACGGTGAATTGATGTTGGTGGCGCTTCACGCACACTTTCTGCCACAGCAGCAATATTCTCGGGTGTACGCACTGTTTTTGGCTTTCCAAGCTTTGGTTTATCGACGAGGATGCCAGTTTCTTTCACTTTTTTCACAAGATAACGAACATACCGAGCTCTTTCTTCCAAAATCTGTACGCGGACCTTTAATTTCTTATGAAATCGAAATTTCGCTGACATACATAGTAGGTATAGTTTGTGCATAGAGAAGAAAATATATTCGAATTCTTGGGAAATAATAATTTCCTCGCCAAAAGAGCAAAACCAAACCATAAGCTACCAGCTTAAGTTTCAATCCGCAACAAAAGATCTCGCAAAAAACTTCCTTCATGTTGAAGACTAGGTAACCTTGAAAATGAAACATGTTTGATAGAAGGAAGTAAAAGTTGTATTGCAAAAAGTACCAGTCAGAAATGGCATTATTGACATAAATGGCCATTAGCGGCTAACAGGTATACAAACACCTTCCAGTTCGTGTTGCTAGCTTTCAACAACTCTTTTTATTGCTCCACCTTCGTACTTAAATCTTATCATTTTTTAATATGGTCTCTGATGGAAGCCCACGCGATAAGACAAAAAATCGCCTTGGCCTTGTAAACAATTCATAGACCTTTTCAAAAAAATAAGTGTTTGTCTAATCATACAAAAAAGAGATTTAATCGATTCCTTCCTTAGCTCTGCAACAATTAACCTATACCACTTCCAAAGAGGCTTAAGCTAATTCGTTTCCGATACATAATATCAATGGCTTCGATTTCGACTTGGAGTGGCGAGTCCATTGACACATGTCGAAGTAATTGAATTCGGTTCAAAGCAATTTGTGCGTGTTTCGTAATGGGTAACACGATTAAAAATCCTAAGTACAACAAACAAATACCAAAACAAAAGCAACTACAAAGTGGTTAGAGATAGATGAACCCTCGTATATGTCGGCTGTCGGGTTGAAATTGCGGTTGAGAGGCAAATAAAAGTAAAAGTTATAGTTGTGTACAATTTGGAGCCAGTTGGAAGGAGCATTCACCTGCAAACATTATGCTCGGTCGTTGATGCCAAAGCCAATGGATTCGTTTTATGAATTAATATTAAAGCAGGCGAGGAATGGCATCACAACCGTCACCATCAGAGCATTGCAACAGTCAATTGTTTGTGCTTCTTCTGCTGCTTCTTGAATATGGTACACGCTTTAGTTGCTTGTTCAAGCGAAGCTTGTGAACGTTTTCCGAACAAATCTTTGGTGCGATGCGGTGTCAAAAAAGGGAATTTGCAGAATTGTGACACAGTCTAGATCTCTTGATGTAGGAGCTGTACGAGATTCGTGAAGTTATTGACTCAATACCAAACAAAATTGCATACATTAACATCTAAGTGAAATATTTTAGATATGCGACCTGGTACAGGCGTTTTGCAATTATTCACAAGTGAAAACGCAAGAGTTATATTCATATCAGAATACTTATTCACGTATGGAAGGTGAGAGCAACAATTCAATTGCAACAAAGTCACTAAGATACCGTCCGCCATGGCACTCTACATCGAGCGACAAAACGAGCATCTAGTTGAAACCACATTTTTTAGCCTGGCTTGTGGCTGGGTACAAACCAAAAATGTATAAAACAATCTCACCACCAAGTCAGGAAGTAATCTATTTTGTAGTCATTTAGTGTTGAGATGGAAAACAACTTTCAGTATTTGACTTTTGTTTGTTGTTTGTGAAGAAAATGAGAAATAAACGCTAACCAAAGATTTAACATGGTTACCTTTATTGAGCATTGGAAAGTGTAAAACATTCACGTTTGCGAGGTGTTGCGCTCGATTACCATATAAAGTGTTATAGCTCTTTATAATTGGTTTGGTTTGTTTATTGTTTCGACTCTTTGACAAAAATGTCTTCATTCCTTTGCAAAATTAATCGTAATTGCTTTTGAGATGTGGATAAGAAAAATTTTAATTTTAATTTCTTATCGCCGTTAATAGCTCCTTGCTCGATGCTTGTGGCACACACAATGGGACATTCCTGTTTTGCCATATCTTTAACTGCTGTATTGCCTTTGGCTTGATTAAATAGCCCATATGGAAGACTTTGGATTTAACATCATTTCAATTACACTTATTGACACGTACAGCAATTTGGAGGCATTGATGAAGTTCAAAATGTTAGTAACTGGAGCACTTGAGAGTTCTTCTAAGTCAGCGAGCAATTTCTTCCTTTGGTGGTAAAGTGCACTGTCGTGCGACTCCTTTAAATCATATAACGAATAGTGCAGAAATCAAACGTCAAAACTAGAGGCACTATCTTCCAGAAGTCTGTGCAACTACTCGCGTACTCTCATGACATTGATGTCATGAACGCAGCGTGATGTCAACAGTGTTTTTGCGAGTATACAAACAGAGGCTGAAAAAATGGGTTTAGCGGTCAATGAGTGCAAAACAAAGTATATGCTGTCATCGAGGAAGGACATCCAACATCGACGTCTTGGACAAAACGTCACGATAGACGCATATAATTTCGAGGTAGTTAGGAACTTTGTATACCTTGGCTCCGCTATCAACACGGACAACGACATCAGCGCCGAAATCAGACGATGAATAACTCTTGCTAAACACTGTTTCTTCGGGCTAAGAAAGCAATTGAGTAGTAAAGCCCTCTCCCGAACAACAAGTGACGCTCTATAGTAAGACCCTCATCATCCCCGTCCTCCTATATAGTGCATAAGCATAGACCCTGTCAAAAACGGATGAGAGCGCCGCCGTAGGTCGTAGCGGTTCGACAGAAAAGTTCTATGGTCTTGTCTGCATAAACGGTGAATGGAGGAGAAGATTTACACCGATTTACACAGATTTACAGCGACACTGACCTAGCTAAAAGAGTGAAAGTCCAAAGACTCAGATGGCTTGGTCACGTGGAGAGGATGGACACCAGTACTCCGGCCCGTAAAGTATCGGTCTTGCAACCGCATTGTATGTCCATTTTATCATTTTTGACTGGAGGCCCCACTCTTTGCCGAAGGTTTTGTTACAGGCGTTGAAGCCGCCACATGCCTTCCTCACCCGTTCTTCAATGTTAAGCACATTTGACAAATAGAAACTGCGCGATTAATAAAAATGGAACGATACACGCTTCAACAACGCATTGAAATTATTAAAATTCACTATAAAAATGGTGAAAATTTGGCAGAGACGGTTCGTAAAACTAAAACATTTTTGGGTCGTCGTGAAGCACCTTGTCGGACCGCAATACAGAAATTGGTGGACAAATTCGAGCTGTTGGGACAAGTAAGTGATGTGAAGAATAAAACTCGTGTACGTCGCTCAAGAACAACTGAGAATATTGGTGTTGTAGTCCAAAGTGTTGAAGAAAACCCAGGTTTGTTCATTCCTCGTCGTTCTTTGGAATTAGTCATTCCAAAAACTTCATTACACCGTATTTTGCAAAAGGACTTGGGTCTTAAGGCTTATAAAGTTCAGTTAACACAAGAACTCAAGCCGGATGATCATCAACAACGTCGTGTCTTGGCTGATTGGCTCCTTGAAATGCATGAAAATGATCCGGAATTTCATCGAAAAATCATCTTGACTGATGAGACCTTGGAGGCTAAGTCAACAAGCAAAACTGTCGCATCTGGGGCTCGGAAAACACAAGAGTTATTGTTGAAAAGGCTCTCCATCCTCAACGCGTGACTGTTTGGTGCGCTTTATGGTCCGGCGGGGACATTGGACCTTACTTTTTTGAAAATGAGGCTGGAGCAACAGTAACGGCCAATAGATTGCGCTATCGAGAGATGATTAATGATTTTATATGGCCGGAATTGGATGGTATTGATCTGGACAACGTATACTTTCAACAAGACGGCGCTTCGTGCCACACAAGCAATGAAACCATCGATCTTTTACGGGAAAAGTTTCCGGACCGTCTTATCTCTCGAAGAGGTGATCACAATTGGCCACCGAAGATCTTGTGATTTAACACCTTGCAACTTCTTTCTTTGGGGCCACGTGAAAGATAAGGTCTACGCCAACAGTCCAACGTCGATTCAAGGCCTCAAAGATGGAATGCGTGAGGCTATCGAGAACATAGAGCAGCCACTTTGCGATTTGATTATGGAAAATTTCATGAAAAGGATATGGTCCTGTAAGCGTGGTCGTAGCGGCCATTTGGCTGATGTTGTGTTTCATTTTTAACGGCATAGCTTCTTCTTTATAATGAAATAAACATCCGATCATTTATCTCAAAAAATGCCATTTTTCTTTGAATATCAAAATAACACCTCTTATTGGAAAACCCTTTACCTTGGTTTTGGTGGTGAAAAGCATCAACTCGGTTTTGTTACTGTTGGTCTTCAATTGATTTCAAAATTAACAAACAAATCATTTTCATTTCTTTCTTCTCCGTTTCTTTTTGTTGTTTTCAATTTCATAATCACTGCCTATAAGTATAAGTTCCTCAATCATTAAGCCATTCAAACTACATTGCGCTTGTTTCCGCTACCATACACAGTTTGAAAAGGAACTTACTCATAGTGCTACTGCTATTGCATGTGTCTGCAATTCGTATAACTAGCTTTTTACTCGTTTCCATGTTGATATTTCCTTACTCTCCACTCTATAACCATTAAAATGATATTTCGTTTTACATCTAACATAATTGTGCCGATCAAATATTTTATATGCAAATTATTTTCTTTTTTTTTTCAGGAAATACAGCTCCGAGAGTTTGTTGTTATAATAAAAAACAAAAACACACACACTGGAATTTGTAAGTTAATTTGAATTTAAATCGTTTTATGCTCAAAATTATTTTGAAAGTTAACACTAGCCAACATTTGCATAATCTCTAGAGCCAAATAAACAAAACGTAGGTGTAAACATTTTTGGGGGAAGCCTCTTAATATAGACTTTTTGTGTGTCTAAAAATAAAAATTGTTTGTTTAGCAACTTCACTAAATTTATTTTATGTAACAAATTGATGGTTCCATTGAAGGTAAATGTTTGTTCTAGATAGAGAGAATTTAGAAATACATTCACTTTCTTCAAATATTGTTGATGTCGATGTGCCTGCCTACCTGAAGTGACCTTAGGTTAGGTTAGGTTAAAGTGGCTGTGGATACAGAACTAGCACACTTAGGCCAAAAGAAAAGGCCCATTGTGATACCACATGAATCAAGAGAATTACTTCTTACTAGTCGAACCATTTTGAGCTTTTTATACAGCGAAGAAGATATTTGATACCCTTATTAGCTAGTTCACTGGGATTATCATAAAAGTACTCTCCCAGATGAAGTTTTCGTCTTAGTGAAAGAGCAGGGCAAGTGCAGAGAAGGTGAGAGATTGTTTCCTCTTCTTCCTCGTCCATACACTTCCTGCAGAAGTCATTTGAGGCTACACCAAGTCGTGTTCAGTGTCTGCCTATAAGACAGTGTCCCGTAAGGACACCTATTAGCGAGCTAATATGAAGTCTGCTTTGAGATAACAAGTCTTTCGAGCGCTTTAGGTTCATTGAAGGCCATATGAGTTTTGTGGCTGCGCACGTTGGTAAATTATATCACCTAGAGTTTGTTTTTTTACATGTAGCTATCGGTATACCTATCTTTTCCCATTCAGGTGAGATGGGTATGCCGGTTCCATTTTTAGCGAGTTCATCGGGTCTACAATTTCCTGTGATGTCTCTGTGGCCCGGCACCCTACAGAGCTGAATGTTAAATTGCTGCGCCCTCTCCATAATACATGATCGACAATCGAGGGCCGTTTGAGATTTGGTTGAGACACCATCGAGAGATTTAATCGCAGCCTGACTGTCAGAGAAGATGCGGATATCACAAGTTGATATCACATTTTCTCTTAGCCAGGAGGGAACCTCTTTGATCGCTAAAATTTCCGCTTGGAAGACGCTACAATGATTAGGGAGACGGAATGAGATACTTAATATAAAGCTTTTCTGAGTACACACCACTACCAACTCCATTACTTGTCATTGATTCATCTGTATAAAAATGAATGTCTTTGTCATCCAGAAGTTTTTCGCCTTCCCATTCATCTCTGGATGGAATGGATATCTGGATGTTTTTACCAAATTGGTGTTTTGGAATGGTGTAGTCTATGTTCTTTGGTATGGAACCGAAGAAATTCGAAATGATGGAATGTCCCACATTATTGTTGGTCCATTAAGATGAGGCGTTGAGTCTTATAGCTGTAATCGCCACCACTTATTTGTGTAAAATGTCGAGGGGTGTCAGATGGAGGAGAGTGTCTAACGCTGCTGAGGGTGTGCCCCGCAGAGACATGCAGTGCGTTCGACTCTGCTGAGTTTGTCGCAGTAAGTGACTTTCACCAGTGCAGTCCACCATACTACAACCCTGAAGATGAGTATTGGTCGAATGACCGATGTGTATAATCAATAGGTTAAGCGAGGTTGAAAACCCCATTGAACTCTTTCCTGAATATTAGGTTTCCAACTTAATTTTTGTCCAATATCAGACCAAGATATTTGGCTTCATTGGTAAAAATTAGTGGTACACCTTTTATTGAAGGAGGTACAATTTTTGGGATCTTGTATTTCCGTGTAAAAAGGACGAGGTCTGTTTTTTGGGGATTAATACTAAGTCCACAGTGATCAGCCCATCAAGTGATCATATTAAGTGCGTTTTGGAGGAGGTCTCTCAGTGTATTAGGATGTTGATAGCAACATCATCGGCATCGCAATCACTCTGTAAC
This sequence comes from Sphaerophoria rueppellii, assembly GCA_920937365.1. Classification (NCBI taxonomy): domain Eukaryota; kingdom Metazoa; phylum Arthropoda; class Insecta; order Diptera; family Syrphidae; genus Sphaerophoria; species Sphaerophoria rueppellii. The sequence continues at coordinate 43,431,161 of CAKKXW010000005.1, read as the reverse complement.
CTTCCCTATCGAGCGATATTAGCAGTTCGTTAATTACTATGTTCCACAGGAGAGGGGACAGAACACAGAACACCATCTTGCTGAGTGCCTCTTCTGACAGACCTTTTCGCATAAAAATCCCCCATCTTAGAGTTGTTGATCCTGCTTTTTAGCATAAGGTTGATCAACTCACAGATTAAGTATTCGACGTTTAGGGTCGGCATAGCAGAAGTGATAGTAGATGTGTCAAAGTTGTTGAAAGCACCTCCAATATCCAGGAAGGCAACCATAGTATATTCCTTTTGCTCTAGGGAGTATTCGATAGTTCTTACCAGAGTATGCAAGGCTGGTTCTACCGATTTCCCTTTGCAGTAAGCATGCTGAAACATCGATAGTCTCTTATCAACGTATATGGATATCAATCAATCGTTCCAGCGTTTTGAGAATGAATATGATGATAGGCTAATTGGTCTTAGATCTTTAGGGTTGACATGCGAGCATTTGCTGAGGTATATAGACCAGATCTATACAACTTTTGAAGATTGAAGTGGCCTTAGAAAAAATAATTTGTGACTAAAACTATTGGCTGTTTGTCCCTAAAATATCAATTTCAGTTTCACACTCCAAAGATGAATATGAATAACAATCACTCGTTTTCAGTTATTAAGTATGTCAATGTCGAAAAGTCTGTTGAATTTAAATGCAGATAGTATTGAAATTTGATGCGAAGAGCCTATCTCAACATAAATCCAATTAACCTTTCAAACGCCGAAAACAAACCAACATATCCGATTCTCATTAAACGTTTTCTTTGCTTCGCCACCGAAGTCAATCGACCTGCAAACACATTATTTTAAAATTACTATCAGATTCTTTTTCCATCGATATGGCGTTTCGCCTTTCAAGAATAATTGTTTCTACAAGAGTGAAACGGGTGTACACGTATGAGTGCATGAAGTACATTCGTTAGTATCTTTCTTGTATGACACAAGATCCCAAGGCGAAGGTAAGATAGGAACTGGAACGTGTTTCAATTGGAAAATGTATCTAATCAAGTTGTTAATGTTAATTTTTTTTTATCCACTACAAACCTCTCGAAGCAAAGTTTATGCAAAGAATATAGCTAGCTGGCTTGGCTCACTTGAACTATTGTTTACAGCGTATAATATTTCTAGTACAAGTACAAGTACCCAAGTACGTAAAAGGTTGAAAAAGAAAAAGGAAAATCGTGATAAATGCAAAACATAACGTCTCGTCTGCCAGCTTGTCCGCTTTATTGACTTTCCATAATAATTTTATCTAGCATTTGAGAACAACAATCAACGGACTGTTAGCTCCATCTATTGTGATGTAACGCTGTTAGTTCGTTTCGTGATGGGGTTTAGCTGCGATGGTTTTATGTAAATTTTGCAATGGCCTTGGAAATAATAACAACAATAATTTCTATACAATATTTTGTTGGTTTTTCCACTTAAAGTGAATAAGTATGAATATTTATTATTAATTGATTTGGTTAGACGGTTTCAAAGAAAGCATAAAGTTCAAGTATTTAACGGCCAGTTAAATATCAAATGTAAATTATTTTCACCAAAGTTATTTATGCAAAATATATGGCAGCTGGTTTATTTTTTATTTGACATTGACATTTTTTTTAACGGAACAGAAAACTATGACTGTGGCTTGAAAGAGGCGCTTAAGACCGCAAAAGCAAAAGCAAGGAAATATTAACAACGCTGACCAGTCAAGAGACAGAGTTGGTTGTTTTGCATTGCAAAGTATGTATTTTGTTGTGGTGTTAAAAAATTCAAAACTGATGGCACTTTGTCTCTCTTTTAGATTAGTTCCAGTGAATTAATTATTAAAAATGTGAGTTTTTTGATATTTTTAACAAAAGCATGCATTTGGGGATTAGATTTATTGGAATTTGTTTTCATAGAATTAATCTGCGGAAGGAAGTTTTTTTTTTAGAGAGTACCGGTTATTAGTTTTGAATTATAACTTTTTTGACAATCGTTCCGGTGTGACTTAAATAATTTGTGTTAGATATTTTGTAATAATCGCTAATGATTGCGAACACTGATGTCATTAGTGGGCGTGACTTGTAAATCATTCTCAAACTATATCTGAATGACCGAGATACTTAATACTTTTCAAAATGCAGGAAGAAATATTTTGCACATAAATCTATCAATCAAAACAAATGGGCGTACCTACCAGCTGTTTACTAGTTCTTGAAGGTGTTTGGCCAAAGCAGCATTTTTTTTTAACTTGTCAAGGAATCGCAATGCAATGTATTTAGTGTGTTTTTATTGTTGTATGTCTGTTAAAGAACTATACACCACTCAACGGATTTTAATGAAACTTTTAGGGTAAATAAAGTTAATTCCAGTGATGATTCTTGAGAAGCTTTGTTCTCGGAAAAGTTGGGGAAGTGTAAAACTCGAAAATTGATTCAATTTCTATGAGAAATGTTTTTCGTACAATCCGAGGACTTAAAGATGCGCCAATACCATTCGAAAATTTCTATATTAGTTTACGCACTCGTCGATGAATGATACTCGACCGATTAGTCTAAAACCAAGACGTTATAGTGAGATTTTAGTGGCTCTGCGTATTTTAAATGAGGATGAACCGCGAGCGAATAGCCCCAAAATGAAATTTCGATGTTTTATGGTGAAATTTTATTCACTGATGAAGCCCATTACTTCATCAAAGGCTACGTTAATGAACAGAATACCCATATTTTTGCTGATGAGCAACCAGATGAAAGTCAAGAGCTTCCATATCATCCATTCAAAACAATAGCATGGTTAAGATTCTAGATAGAGTGGCGCGACAGCTCTTGAAGAGCCAAGGCCTAAGTGACTTACTCTCATCAACAATTCTCTAGGTGCGTGTGAAGAATTGAGGGGACCTACAATTTAACGCTGATTCCGAACGGCAAAGTTGAGAAACACTTTTTCATGACTGATTAATACTCTCGGAAGCTTTGTCAGTTCTTCGCAAGAGGCCAGTGTCCGTGAGAGATGAAATAAAAACTATGGGCAGGAGTAGGACTCGAACCCACGATGTTCTGCTTAGGAGCCAACGCACCTAACCACTAAGCTACGGTTAAGATTTTGGGCTGATTAATCATTGGTCCATATTTCGAAAAAATGAAGCAATGAAGAATTTTACCGTCCTGTTGACGACTATGTGCTTCCTGAAACTCAAGGAAGGTGCTCTGTGGTTTCATAAAGTCGGCGCTAAGATCCATACAGAATCTGAAGCAGTAGACTTGTTGAAAAATAATATTCTTAGAAGTTTATATCTACGAACTACGGTTTATTGGCCGCCCAGACAAGTTGAACTCATACCTTTAACTTTCTATTGAGATTATGACATTGTAAATCTTCAGTAATAAGCCCAGCTATACGGGTGACGCTTTGGATATGAAGTGTGTTATTCGTGAGATTCCAGTCTGTATATGCTCGAACGTGTAGCCCAAAATTGGACTGGCGCTACACTCCGTTGTGGACTTGGGCCTGAACCATCAGTCTTCGGTCCCTAGCAAGCTATCTCCAATTTTGCAATCCAAGTTGATTGAGGTCCTCTTCCACTTGGATGCGTCACCTGAGTCGCTGTCTTTTTCTACTTCTACGTCCCTCGGGAATAGTGTCGAAGGCTTTCCGGGCCGGAACAGTGGTGTCCATCCGCTCTAAATGATCGAGCCATCTGAGTCTACGAACCTTGACCATCCTGGCAAGGTCTGTTTCGTTGTACAACCCGTAAACTTCGCTTTTGAATCTTCTTTTCCATTACCCATCAATGCTCACGGAGCCGAAGATGACTCGAAGAACTTTCCTCTTGAAACAGCCTAAAGTACATTGATCCGATTTTGTAAAGATTCATGTTCCTGCAACATACCACAGGACTGGGATGATGAGGGTGTTTTTCTCTAGTTGAATGAGAGGGCTTTTCCACTCAATTGCTTTCTTAGCCCAAAGAAACAGCGATCAACATGAGTTATTCTTCGTCTGATCTCGGCGCTGGTGTTATTGCCCGTGTTAATTGCGGAGCCTAGGTAGACAAACTCCTTTACTACCTCGAAGTTTTATGCGTCTATTGTGACGATCTATCCGAGCCGTTGGCGTCGGTGTAGGGTGTCCTACCTCGAAGACAGCAGATTTTTTTTTTTTTTGTTATTTTTGCCTTCCTTTACCGCTAAACCTGATTGCTCTGTAGTTGGCAGAGTTTAGATGATCTCCCTTCTTCAGGATTGGGCAAACAATACTGAGGTTCCATTTAACGGGCATGCTCCTATCTAGATCGTCGCCTGCTGCAGCTCGGCAGCTAGACCGTCTGCTCCAGCGACCTTCTTGGATTTCAGCAGTCATATTGCCGTTTTCACTTCTTATAGGTCGGATTCACGGAATTGTTGTCTATTATCAAATCCGTTGCCTGACGGCGGCGGGATATTGTTCGTCGTCGCCGTTATAAAGTCTACAGTAGTGGTCTTTCAAAATCCCCAGCATTGACTGCGATTCTAGTATGATGTTCCTTTGTTTATTTTTGCAGGCATCAGTTCTTGCTCGATGACCTTGAACCGGTAAAACCTCTGAAATTCATTCCTGCTATAAGCACTCTCAACATCCTCGATCTACCGTGAAGCCGGCGTTCCTCTCTCTTCTTTTGCTCGTAGAGCTCACGAGCAGCTCTTGTCCTTCTGCTTGGCTGCATAGGCCTTTTTTCATAGCACCACCCTGGTTACGATGAGGTAGAGGTCCGAGTCTATGTTGGCTCCTCGGAAAGTTCTAGAATGCTGGACAAGAGCCTTCCGTCGATCGCAATGTGATCAATCTGGTTGACGGTTGATTGATTGGGAGATCTCCATGTTCCTTTATGGATGTTGAGATGTGGGAACCACATGCTTGCTTCCAAAACATTTCGTCCCGCAGCAAAATTGATCCTGAATCCGTTGTGGGAAATGGTGTCATGCAGGCTGTGCTTTCCGACCGTTCCACCAAAATTATAATCTTTTCCAGCTTTGCGTTAAAATAGCTGAGAACAATTTTAATGTCTAGCTAGGACATTGCTCTATTTTCGAGGAGCTCGTAGAACTCGTCTTTGGTGTCGTCCTTTTTCTCTTCTGTGGGGCATGCGCGCATATTAGGCTAATGTTGCCGAATTAAGCCTTGATTCGGATCGTCGTGATGCATTCACTTACATTTTTGACGCTAAGAATTTTCGCCTGAGCTTGCTTCCCCCGAAAAATCAGCGTCCAAAAAGCCACTGATGTTGCTCTCGGTAACAATTAGTAAATGTCGCAGTTTTTCATCACCCTTTTGCTTCGTCCATCCAATCGCATTTACTGGATAGTGGAAATGGCGCAAAATTATATTCCGCTAATGAACAATTTTAACCGAATTTAGTGTGATTCTAGCTTAAAATGACGTGTGAGTCATGTCTGAAACGTTATTTTAAGCTAGTATCACACTAAACTTGTTCATTAGCGGACTATAATTTTGGCGGCAATATATTTATGTAGTAGATGAGGGCCTCCGCTAATTGTTCGGCAGCACGCGGTATTTTAAAGGGACCTTACACTCCATGTGTAATGCATATCCGAAATTCGTTGTCCTTAAAACATTTACTTGGGTCGTCATCAGTGTATCCGTCCGTTTCCTTTTGGAGTGCCAGGCACTTGATATGATTCCAAGTGCAAGAGCCTCTGCCACATCAAGGCTTATCCATGGAGGGGCCTTTAGATTTTTAAAGAATGTTGTTAGAGCAAGTAAAATTAAAAATATTGCAGCTTAAACAAAAAAACAAACATTTTCCCATAATGTCCTCCACCCGCCCAATAAAGCAATTAACTATTTCCAAGAAAACAGTTAATCAAAATCAAATTTAACACCAAAAAAATTGCAGCTTAATGTCCAAATCACCTTTCAAGTAAGCATTGCTATTGCAATACCATTAAAACCATTATTTTTGTTTGGCTAGTGAGGCAAAGTTAATGACATTCGACCTTCGGCATAGAAACCTTGAAACCTCGATTTGTTTGTGAACTCATTATTTATACCCTCTCTTTTGTGGGTATTTAATTCCATTTTTGTTTTTTCGAAAGCAAATTGGAACATCTTGATTAGAAAAGGCTTTTAATATCTCACTTTCAAATACTAAATTAACGCTTTCGATATCGATACATAAGACTAGCTGATTTCAACGCATTCTTCTAATTCGCTTTTAATACATCCACACCTTCCGAGAGACGTCAAAATACAAGACACGTGACGATAGTTCCTGGTCTACCATTAGTCACTCCGAAAGGAAATATTTTCGGTAATTCTACCGGACTTCGATAATTTCCAACGCCCGTGTCCAGAACTCTCATTACGCATTAAATCATTATTTGATTTCGTGATAAAATAAAATCAAGAAAAAAGTCAACGTTTGGCATTTACTCGCATTGATGGCTTACGCTAAAAATAAAATGAATTCAAACAACAGAGACACAACTCACTTCAAGTGGTTTGGAAAAATTCCACATTGAATATAAATCATTTCTCGGCTCTTGAATTCCTTCTATGTTGAACCCAACACCATTCCACATTATACATACTAAAACTGAGCTATGGCAATGTGCATAGAAAACCTAACCTTTTATGGAAGTTGTTTTAGAGGCATTTCACGACCCCCAGATACATACCTACTGACTGTTGTAGCAGATACATACCTTGTAGATTCTTTGCCATTATTGCAACTTTTGGCCAAAAGTAGGAGTGGTAAGAATGAATATGTATTCGTGTACCTTTGTAGGAATATGAAACGTGACTGAGCCGTTGAAAATTCATATTTTTAAAATGACACACTATATCTTTGGCTTAGCGTTAGCTTTTGTTCTTTGCAAAATATTTAAAGCGGTAACAAGTAAAAAAAAAAAGACAGGATCGTCTGAACTCGATCACTGGAAATGAAAAGGCCCAGAATAGTGTGATCATAAGAAAGGTTGTTTCCTTGACAATGGCTCAGATGTTCGATTCTAAATTGTATAAAACTATCCGCCCCCTGTACCTTTAGTAAAATTGTTTTGATTGCAAATACTGAAAAACATGAATTTATCCAAGAAGATATTGTACATTACCTTTTATTTACTTACAAAACCGGGTTACAATCCATGAAGGATCTCAGCCTATGATAATGCAGCCGCCCATCGGGAACGGTCCCTCGCATGTACGCCCTAGTCGCGAAAACCAAGCTCTCTGGCATCCGCAGTCACTTGGTCCGTGTACCGTAGATTCGGTCTTTCTTGTAGTCTCGAATCTGAGGGCTGCGATGAGAAGACTGGAGTGTTGTCGTCCATTCGTTCGATGTGCCCAAGCCAATGTAGTCGTCTTGTCTATTGCTGCTACCAACAATGACGTTTTGTCTAAGGCGGTGGGCAGATTTTGCGATGCTTGTTGATAGCATGTACTTTGTTTTGTCCTCATTCACTTCATGACCAACGAGTTTCGCCTGCTCTTCAATCGCTGTGAAGGCCTCAAGCACAGCTCTCTTGGATCGACCGATGATATCTATATCGTCCGCATAGCCTAGAAGCTGGGTTGATTTGTTGAAGACAGTGTTTTCCGTGTTCACATCTGTCTTGCGCACTATCTGCTCCAGAACTATGTTGAAGAAATCACATTACGGCGCAACTCCTTGTCTAAGCCCTGCGCATGTTTGAAACAACTCGCATGAGCTGTTACCCATTTGCACACTGCACTGCATTCAGTTTGTTCGGCATCCTAAATTCAGACATCGCCATCATAAGCTTTTGGCGGTGGATGCTGTCATAAGCACATTTGAAGTCGATGAAAAGATGGCAGGTTTCGACTTTAAATTCGTTGGTCTTTTCCAGCACTTGCCTCAGGGTGAATATTTGGTCTATCGTGTTGCAGAACGGTTAAAGACGCTCACACCGTACGTTAGATACGATTTTGTATGCAACATTAAGCAGGGATATGCATCGGTAGTTTTTGCATGGGGCATATTGAGCTTATCGACCAGTCAGTGGGATGCATTCTTCCTCCCACACTTTGTTGATGACCTGGTACATGCGGTTCATCAAAACACCTCCTCCATATTTAAAGAGTTCCGCATGTATGCCATCCGACCCGGCGTACTTGTGCTTTTGGATGGCTCTTTCTACTACTTCTGCGCTGGGGCTGGGACTCGGTCTTCATTGACTGGTCTTGTTGCTCTTTCGTCATTAGCTTGCTCGAAATTATGCGCATTCAGCACTATCGGAAGTTCTGTTGGAATTGCTGTTTGAAACATCTACAATTCCCTGTGCTTCGGTGACTAGGTTTCCTTCAATGTTTCGAAGAGCCTGTGTCTCGGTTCTGAAACCAGAAGCTAATTGCTTCGACCTTTTAAAGAAACGTCGGGTGATATCCTTGGTCCAAGACTCTTCTAGATTTTTAAGCTGAGAAACTGCGGATGCTCTTTTCTTCCTTCGTAGGGTCTTTCTCATTTCTCCTTTTGTTCGGTAGTCTTCTCTTGCTGCTCTTGTGTTTCGTTGCAGCATCTGCAAACGTGCATTTCCGTCTCTATTTTCATAATACCACGGGTTCTTTTCGGGGGTGGCTAATAACCTATGGTGGCTCGCCTACATTTTAATTATTTCGCAGTATTGATTCCACAAGGTGTTGGCATCTGTGGTATTTGGGAGGATAGCGGAGAGTCTCTCTCTCAGGCGCTCACTGTAATTTGGCATTCTCCGTGGTGCAAAAGCAATCGATGTTGAACTTATTTCTTGGGCCGCACGTGTTTTTTTCTCATTTGATAATCAAGCTCTAAACTCAGCCACTACCAGAAAGTGGTCAGAGTCTATATTTGCTCCTCGAAAATGCGCACGTTTAAGATGTTGGATGCGTTGTGCTTTGCGCCGATTAGCACATGGTCGATTTGGTTGGTGGTTCGACCATCCGGAGATCGTCAGGTTGCTGTGTAGATCTTTCGTCTTGGAAACCTAGTGCTACTTATCACCGTATTACGAGCAGCAACAAAGTCGATAAGTCGTTATCTGTTGTTACTTCGTGGAGGCAGTGTTTTCCAACTAATCCGCCAAAGATGTTTTCGTTCCCGATGATTGCATTGAAATATTCGAGTGTGATTTTGACGTCGTACTCTGGACTGGGTCCGTAGGCTCTATCCAGGAGGTTGTAAAAATCCTCCTTGCTAGACTCCTCAGCATCATCGGTATAGGAGCGAGTGCACATATTAGACTGATGTTTTGTAGTGTGCCCTGATGCGCATTACAGCCAGGCGATCAATGGCTTGAAATTCATTACATTTGATCTTAGCTGATTTTCCACGACGAATCCGCATCCAGTTATGTGTATTCTTTGATGACAGCTGTAATAAATGTCACACTTTTTCTTTTTCACTGTCTCTGATCCTATCCATCGTTTTTCCGGGATCGCAGGAATGTCTGCCTTATACTGCGTGGGGACAGACTACTCTCAATGTAGTCCGTTGCCGTTCCGGTTACTATAAGAGGAAAGTCGTTATCCGAGACTCTGCCTATCTCTCTCATAACTTCATGTGTTTTTACTGTGGAGGGGTTGTTAGCCCTCACCCTAATCCCCAAATTTGTAAGGCCGTTGTTAAGTGTTTTTGTTTCTCGCGCTTACAAGTTTCGCAATCTAGTGATATAACCAGTACCCGGTGGTTGCCACTTGGAGGTAAAGTAAGTACTTGGTGTGTAGGAAAAGATACAGCATATGCCCCAGATTCTTAACACCCATTACACACATTACCTATACGTTAAGTGATTATTAAAAATGACCCAAACATTGGTTTCATTAACACCGGGCCCTAATCTGCAAAAACATATAAGACCGCTCTTGAAACTCAACATCCAAACGCCATTGCATGTAGCAAAGTAGATAAATGCTATTGTCATTTTGTAATTAGGTTTTTATAACCCCTACCATTTCTATCTTTGCATTATGGCGATTATTTTCTTGCCATATTTTTTGAAGGGACAAGGAAGAAGAAAACAAACGAACTAATTTATGTTGTTAGTTGTTGTCGTTGTTGTCCACGGTTTCGACCACATTTCTCAAGAATTATGTAAAAGTAAAACCACGTTATGAATGAGTGACTTGGGGCAATGATTTTTTTTTTATATTCTTTTGAATTTTAGCTTTTCGGCTCGTTCGGTGCGATGGTTGCGGTTTGAATCTATAAAATGGATTAAAAGATACATTTTTGAGTGAATCAGTTTCCTTTTCCCATCACATCAAATTAAGGAAATGCTTATGGTTTTTGCCACGAACTTTTTAATCACTCATCTCTTCCAAGAATTTAACCGGAATTTTGTTTCTTGTTTGCTATTCTTCGTTTGAAATCGAGACCCGCTCTTGTATTTATGACCTTAGCTTAACCAAAATGATAAGTGGAATTGTTGTTGTTGGTTTTTTTACGGTCAACTGATCTAAACCGAAAGTTGGTGATTCACCTTCTTTATTTGTGAAGGGGGATTCGGTTTATTTTGGGATTGAAAGACAAATGTTTGGCCTCGTTCAGGTAAATCAAAATAGAGAAATCTGTATATGATGCCAGTGAACCAAATTGTGTGGGATCGAGTGTTGATTGATTGTTGCCAATTTTTAGACATTCATTTTGAAGCACAGCTTTTTTAAGTAATTTTATATCTATCCGATGTTGGTTCAAGGTTCGAATTTTGGTGCCAAACAGCATTAATGCTGTTGGCCCTGATGAAATTGCGCCAAAGTTCCTTAAACTTATTTTCCCACTGATACAGAAACATCTTTTACATCCCTTCAAGTTTTGTATCTCAGTGCTCAATTTTCTGATGCCTGGAAAAGTGCCTAAGAAATCAAACCGTTCTGCTCACGCTGATTATAGACCCATCAGTATTCTTTCCTTTTTTTGTGTTCTTTCGCAATGCTAAGGCATTTGATTGTATCGAGCACTCGATTCTACTATCAAAACTTAAAGTGAACTATGAATTTATTATCCCTTGTCTCAGAATTTTATACAATTTGATTGAAAACAAAATATTAAAACCGATGCTGGTGTTTGACATCCCATTGAGATCAATACGGGAGTTCCACAGGGCTCAGTACTTGGACCACTTTTATTTTCCTTGTTTATAAATGATCTTCCCGACGTAATTGAAAATTGTCAAGTCCACTTACATATGTATATGTTGACAATGTCCTACTCTACTTCTTTCAGTCAATTGATCTAATGTAACACTCCATTGTAAGGGTAACAGGGGACCTTGGCAACATTTTGTTGTGGTCGAACAATGTACCTAAAGCTATGAAACTTAATTCTTCAAAAACAGTTGCAATGTAAATCTGCAGAAATGTACTTAATGCTTTAAGTTTTTCTATGGTTATTCTTAGTAACGAAATTGTTCATGCCTAATAGTGAATTCGTAGAATTTTACTCCCGGGGTGTTGACTGGATTTGCAGTACGCATCCATGATATTTCTTGTTTTTTAGCGAATTCGACGAATGAACCATATTATCGACCACCTTAGTTTTTAATGAAATCTGCTATCACTTCTATCAGCTTTTGGTGACTTGAAACGTCAAAACTCAAAAATTAGAATAAATTACTCTAAATACAGAGATATCCATTTTGCGGTTTCAATCATTTAAATGATCACCACGCGAATTGTTGCAAGCATCGATTCTTTTAGGGTAATTTTTGAGCACTTTTTGACACATATTGAGCGGTATCTCAACCATAACTTGACGAATGTTTCGTTGATATGGCCACGAAGAAAAAATTACGCGGTCAGGATATGTCTCTTGCAATGAAGCCATATTCACTCGAGTTGTGTGGCATGTGGCACCGTCTTATTGAAACCACATATACTCCAAGTCGTATTCTTCAATTACTTACTTACTTAAGGTGGCGCTACAGTCCGCTGTGGACTTGGGCCTCAATCAACAGTCTCCGGCAGCTAGCTCGGTCCTTAGCTATAGCTAGTCGTCTCCAGTTTTGCACTCCAAGTTGATTGAGGTCCTCTTCCACTTGAGTGCGCCACCTGAGTCGCGGTCTTCCTCTCCTCCTACGTCCCTCGGGAATAGTGTCGAAGGCTTTCCGGGCCGGAGCATTGGTGTCCATTCGCTCTAAATGACCAAGCCATCTGAGTCTCTGGACCTTGACCCTTCTGGCTAGGTCCATGTCGTTGTACAACCCGTAAAGTTCGCTGTTGTATCTTCTTCGCCATTCCCCTTCAATGCACACGGGGCCAAAGATGACCCGAAGAACTTTCTTCTCGAAACAGCCTAAGGCACTTTCATCCGATTTTGTCAGGGTCTATGCTTCCGCACCATACAGCAGGACTGGGATGATGAGTGTGTTGTACAGTTTTACCTTAGTTGCTCGAGAGAGGGCTTTTCCACTCAATTGCTTTCTTAGCCCAAAGAAACAGCGATTAGCAAGAGTTATTCTTCGCCTGATCTCGACGCTGGTGTTATTGCCCGTGTTTATGGCGGAGCCTAGGTAGACAAACTCCTCTACTACCTCGAAGTTATATGCGTCTATTGTGACGTTCTGCCCGAGCCGTCAGTGTTGGGTGTCCTTCCTCGAAGACAGTATATACTTCGTTTTGCCGTCATTTACCGCTAAACCCATTTTTGCCGCTTTTGTCTCAATACTCACAAAGGCGCCATTGACATCAAGCTGTGTTCTTCCCATTATATCAATATCATCGGCGTACGCGAGCAGTTGAACAGATTTTTGGAAGATAGTGCCTCTGGTGTTGACGTTGGAGTTCTGCACTATCTTCTCAAGAACGATGTTAAAGAAATCGCATGACAGTGCATCGCCTTGTCTGAATCCTTTTTTGACGTCGAAAGATTCCGTAAGCTCGTTGCCAACCTTGATGGAGCAGCGTGAGTTCTCCATCGTCATTTTGCACAAGCGAACGAGCTTGGCAGGGACGACAAAACTAGACATAGCTTTGTACAGTTCGTCTCTGTAGATGCTGTCATACGCGGCCTTAAAATCGATGAAAAGGTGCTGGGTATCGATTTGGAGTTCATAGGACTTCTCCAGGATCTGCCGCAACGTGAAAATTTGGTCGATGGCCTGAAGCCACATTGATAAGGACCAATCAGATTGTTGACGAAAAGCTTCAGACGTTCACATATTACGGCAGAGAGGATCTTGTAGGCTATGTTTAGTAGACTTATTCCTCTGTAGTTGGCGCAGTTTAGAGGATCTCCCTTTTTCAGGATCGGGCAAACAATGCTGAGGTTCCATTCATCGGGCATGCATTCCTCTGACCATATCTTACAGATGATTTGGTGCATGCTCCTATCTAGCTCGTCGCCTGCTGCTTTGAACAACTCAGCAGCTAGTCCATCTGCTCCAGCGGCTTTGTTGGATTTCAGCCGTGATATTGCGGTTTTCACTTCTTCTAGGTCGGGTTCACGGAATTGTTGGCTATCATCGTGTCCGATGAAAGGCTCCTGTCTGACGGCGATGTTTTGTTCGTCGTCGCCGTTATACAATCTACAGAAGTGGTCTTTCCAAATCCCCAGCATTGATTGCGATTCTACTATGATGTTCCCCTGTTTGTTCAATAGCAGGCACAAAAAAGTCGGTTATCATATACCAGAACGTTCCGAATTGACGGTGACAGTCGTTCCATCGTCATTTTCAGAGAAGTAAGGTCCAATCACATCTCCAGACCAAAGAGCGCACCAAACAGTGACTTTTTGTGGATGTTATGGTCTCTCTTCAATCATTAGAGGATTCTCAGAATGAGAAATGTGCTTCGTCGAAGAAAATTTTGTTCGAAAAATCGTTGTCCACCGCCTGTTGTTCAAGCACCCATTCGACGTATCTACGACGTTGTGAATGGTCAGCTGGCTTCAGCTGTTGTGTGAGCTGGACTTTATATGGATGTAGGTGTAGATCCAAATGCAAAATACGCCATAATGTGCCGTGAGACAGTCCTAATTCCTGAGAATGACGAGGAATCGGTAGCTTCGCGTCTTCGGCAACACTTTCACTTACATCAGCGATATTTTCAGTGGTACGAGCGAAACGATGATGCACAGGGTTTACAATATCTGAAACCAATTCAGTCTCTTCAAATTTGTTCATAATTCGACGAATATACGACCATAATCTCCTCTTAAAGCACGATATGTGGCTGTGGCAGAATCAGCATTTTTGAAGTTAGTTTTAACAATTTCTATGCGTTGTGCGATAGTTAAGCGATCCATTTTCGTAAATGTCAGACTTTCAACTGAAAATAAAAATTGGTCTAAGAACTTAGTTTGACAGATGTCGAATTCCAGCCCTATACATATGAAACCCCAAAATGGATAACACTAAGTGAAGTTTTTATTTTAAAAGCTACATTGAGAGTGATTTAATTTTAAATTCGAGTCAATTTATTGCTTTTTATCTGGACAATGAGGGAACACTCTTCAAGAAAAAGTAGAATGGAGATACGCTATTTTTTTTTGAGCAAAAGTATCTTCGATGTTTCAGATGTGCTTTAAGTGCATTTTTCCATATTCATCGTGTGAAGTGAAACAAATTGTTAGGAGTGCGAATGATCTGCGAATTCAGTAATACCAAATAAGTCGAACAGAATGCCGATCGTGCAGGGTCTATTATCGACATTCGTTCAACTTTCTTTCACCGAATTCACTAATAGCTAAAATTTCACGAATCATGTGAGCTATCACTTTTACCATAACTTCAGATTTTGATAAATGAAAAATTTGAAAAGAAATCACTCTTAACAAAGTTTAAACTTTAAATTTGAAAACAAACGACAAAACTACCTTATCAACCATGTAATTTTGAAGTTTAACTTCATTACCGACTCATAACAAAGAGAGTATCTAAAAAGTATGCAACAGTTTCTCATCGTTTCTAGTTTTTTCTCCCCAGAAACTAGCAGTCATTTTTGATAAACATTGCAAATTTCAATAAATTTGAATAGTATGAATGAATGAATAGTAACCGTTTAATCATTTGAAAATTTAACAATTAAATTATGTGGTCGGAACGATTCGAACATGTAACGGTCATGAAATCAGTGGAAGCCTCATCTGCATTGTCCTGATCGATGAAAAGATGACCAAAGACCAAAAGATGTTTTTTTTTTTTTTATTAAAGGTTTTGTAGGGAATATTTTGGTTCAAATGTTCCAGAATTATTTTTCGAATGGCGAAATAGAAAGTTCTTGACAGAGAAGTTAAAAAAGAAGTGCGTCTGGAGGTACGGCTAATGCCATTAATGCCATTATTTGAACCTGATGCCTTAACTGTTCGGTCGAATGATTTCAAACTTGCACTTTGTTGACTAAAAATCAATGAAAACAACACTGGCGCTGGATGGGACAGCTCAAGAAAAGAAAAAATTGCGAGAAGTCCATTCTTTAATCTTCCTTTTTTCCCATTTTAATAATATCAATTACGTGTCACGATGTTTGTTCAGGATGGACCACTAAACTACTTGACCGATTTTAATCGAATTTGCACATCGTTCAAATAGGATAAGATATCTTACATGTCAATAGCTGCAATATTACTTGATTGCAGTGTTGAGAATGCCTTAAAGTTCATCTATTTACATCACCTTTTATTCTTCGTCATTGTTTCTTTAAACATTATTCATATTCAAATCATTCGAAATACAGTGAAATTCAACTGTTTTTACTGATTATATTAATTATTCTTACTTTTAAACCGCTCAGTTCTTAATTAGGCGGTGGCATGACTGTATTGTATGCGTTCAAAAACTCTTTTCGATGATTCACAGCCTCGGTCGTATTGCAAATTGTATCAATGAGCTTGTATGAAATCATTCAGAGTCATGTTTCAATTTAAGTCAGCGCTTTTTCAATTTTAATAGCGATATAAAGAATATTCTTAAGATCAGGC
The DNA here is from genome assembly GCA_920937365.1 of Sphaerophoria rueppellii. Taxonomy (NCBI): domain Eukaryota; kingdom Metazoa; phylum Arthropoda; class Insecta; order Diptera; family Syrphidae; genus Sphaerophoria; species Sphaerophoria rueppellii. Next base: position 43,415,258 of record CAKKXW010000005.1, on the reverse strand, counting down.
GTAATGGAGCTTTTGAAACGGCATAAAACCGATTCGCAGGTATGCCATCCAATCTGGCGGACTTGTTATTTTGTTTAGCTTTTGGATGGCTCTTTCTACCTCTTCTATGCTGGGGGCTGAGACTGGGTCTTCATTAACTAACTGGTCTTGCTTCTCTTTCGTCATTAGCTCGCTCGACATTTTGCACACTCAGCAGCTGTTGGAAGTGTTGCTTGAAAACATCTACAATTCTCTATGCTTTTGGTGACTAGGTTTCCTTAACTGTTTCGGTAAGCTTGTGTCCCGGTTCTGAAACCAAAAGCTAATTGTTTCGACTTTTTAAAGAAATCGGGTATTCTTCTAGCTCTTCAGATCTAGCTGAGAAACTGCGTATGCTCTTCGCAGGGTCTTTTTCTCATTTCTCCTTTCTGTTCAGTACTCTTCTCTTGCTGCTCTTGTTTTCCGTTGCAGCATCTGCAAACGTGCATTTTCTGTCTCTCTTTTCAATAACGCGCATTCATGATTATACTACGGGTTCTTTTTCGGCGGTGACTGGTAACTTATGGTGGTCTCGGCTACATTTTTAATTATTTCGCGATATTGGTTCCACAAGATGTTGACATCTGAGGTATTGGGAGGGCGGCGGAGAGTCGCTCACTCAGGCACTCACTGTAGACTCTGGCATTATCCGAAGTGCTAAGGCAACCGATGTTGAACTTCGTTTTTTGGGTCGCACATGTTTTTTTGTCATTTGATAATCGAGCTCTAAACTAAGCCATTACCAGAAAGTGGTCAGACTCGACATTTGATCCTCGAAAAGTGCGCACGTTCAAGATGTTGGATGAGTGGCTTCCGCCGATTAGTACATGGTACAATTGATTGGTGGTTCGACCATTTGCAGATCGCCACGTTGCTGTGTAGATCTTTCATCTTGGAAACGTAGTTCCACTTATCACGTGTAACGAGCTGCAGCAAAGTCGATTATTCGGAAGCCGTTATCTGTTGTAATTCTTGGAGGCTGTGCTTTCCAACTAATCCGCCAAAGATGTATAAAGCTCTTTATACTAATAATTAATTCCTTTCTTTGTTCTGGATCCCTTCAAAGTTCTAATAACCTAATAAGTTCACTCCTGGTGCACAGTGAGCCTTAATACTTTTAGTTTGTTATTAACTTCGATTAAAGTGATTCATGTGCTTTATTTTGTTACGTTATCGGTGCGTTAACCCACTAATAGGTTAGATGGGGCTTAGAGAAAAAATCGGAATTGTTTCTGCTATCAATAGCAAATGGAAACTGAATGACAAGATAAATTCCCACTTGCCATTGTGAAGGTACGAACCGTGTGAGTGTTTATGCTGTCATAAGCTCGCACGACACTATGGTGAGCGTCGTTATTCCAATCCCAGAGGATAGTTTTGCTTCCTGATGGCAGGCGTAGTTGTTTTAGATTAAAGAGGTGCATTGAACTGCATGAGATCAGAGTCCCAGTCACGCAAGTATTGTTCATTGAATTATGTGAACTTAAGTGTCATTAACATTCGTTTGTTGCCATAACAAGAGCACAAATAAAATAGTTTGAAATGTGAGTATACACATGGTTTGCCTATTTGAAACTACAAAACTCGGTGAATGTCCTCATATAAATGTTATGGACATTATTCAAGCCTACAAAGGGGAAGAGTTCTTTGACGTGCATGTAAGGTGCGATTTAAAGCACAAAGCAAATCCTTAAATAAGGCATTGAATAGTGAAAGTGAGCTTCTAGTGTTGAAGGTGTTTCCGTTCAAATTTACGAGTCAGTAGCGGATTTCATAAATGTAGTTTCATTTAAGGACAAAATTTCAAACTTTGTTCATATTATTATTTTAGGACCTATATGGGATTGGAAGTGAAATTTATTAGTTTTGTTTTTTGCAATTTATTGGAGGAAACTAAAAAAAAATAGATAGACAGCTCTTGAAGAGCCAAAGCCCAAGTGGCTTACTCTCATCAAAAATTCTCTAAGTGCGTGTGAAGAATTGAGAGGACCTACAATTTAACGCCGGTTCCGAACGGCAAAGTTGAGAAGCACTTTTTCATGACAGATTGATATCTACTTTGGAAGTTTTGTCAGTTCTTCGCAAGAGACAGTTCCGTGAAAATGAAATAAAAACTATGGGCACGGGTAGGACTCGAACCCACGACGCGACGTTCTGCTACGGACACTACAAACTATTTCAACTAAATTTTCAACCTTCTCGGTAAGTATTTTGTTTTTGAAGAATTAAACCAACTTCAAGTTCACTTTTCCTTCTAACATAGCATACTGTGCTGAAATTTAAAAAAATTATAAAGTTCAGTAAATCCGCTTCTGCTCTGAGAGTTTCATGTTCGTCACGCAAAGGGTTTAATTTTGGACGAAAACGTTAAATAGTTTTTTTTTTTTTGCAACAATGAAGAAGTAAGATAAGCAGTGAAACTAGCAGTTAGTACAGTTTGACATGGCAAACATTTAAAACTTAAACTAGAACTTTAGGTCAGTAAGAAGATTTTTGTTCTTTTTTCTTTTTCATAGCTAGATTATTAACTAGCAAGATTTCCCCTCTCCTGCACTTAAGTTTAACCTGAGTTTTACGCTTCCACTATTGTAAGATAAATGACATTATTTGGGATTGGATTGGAAGAGTGTTTGGGAAGATTTTTGCCTATTTGCTCTCCATGACACACCTTGTGGCTATTATCGGCATGATATCGCGTGGTTTGCTGGCATGTGTTAACACAACAACGATTCAGTCGGGGCTTCAATCAGCAGGTTCTTACAACTTTCCCAATGATTATATCGGCAGCACCGCCCTTCCTCCCAAATGCAACCATCTTTTCTCCAGGACCCCGCTACCAACATCAGTCATCAGTCAAGATGATTTTTCGATTTTACTTTTACTTGACAACTTTTCTGCAAAAATAACAAGTGAATTATAAAAAGACAAACAAAACTTAAATGCTTAAAATATGTGTATATATGTTGTTGCCTACGTTGACGTCACCTGCATATAAGTCGAGATGATTTATAGACTGGGCAGTACGGCTGCTCGCTATTAAATAGTCTGCGTGTAGAGAATTGCATTGTTTCTTTTATTTTATACTTTTGTTGGCTATTTGGTTGGTGCAGGAGGTGTGAAGTGGGACGCTTCGTTACACTTTGACTCGTTTCTCTCCAACGCAGCTAGGAGTTCAGAGTTCTTTTCGTTAAGCACACAAGTCTGGGTTCCCTAAGTGACTATCGCCTTAGACAATAGCAGTTTCCAAGTACTGGTAATAGGTTTTGGAATTTGGATTTAAACAAGACTAAAACAGGTTGTAGATATTGGATTTTAGCAGCAGCCGTTCCGTGTTTCTTTTTCCATATTGTAATTGGCTGCTGACGCAAGGTAATTGAAGGCAGGGGCGGATCCAGAGACTCTTGTTAGGGGGGGGGGGGGGGCGACGTTGAAAATATTGATTTAATAGGCAAAGGAAAAGAGTTCTTTAAAAGAACAATTAATCGTATAGAGGGTTTTGAAAGGTACAACGAGTACAATTTTATAGTCGATGTTTCCTTTATTCAAATCTATGATATAGTCTGTATTCAAGCCCAAAACTGAATGTTTAATAGCGCAAAGCCTAGTCGATCTTCTGCTATGCTTGATCGCAGCCAAATTTGAGTTCTCTTGAGAGTAGACAAAGTTCACTCTCCACTTTGCAAGCACTGAACTACGAAGGAAACAAAAAATTTGGGAGAACACGCGCTAATTTCCATCCTGGAGGAACTGGCTCAAGAAACATCTATATATATAAATGTACAGCCTAATTTTTGTGTTCGTTCACTAACCGGGCCACACTGGTTGAACCGATTTTTCCTAATTTTTTCTCTAAAATGCAAGAGGTTTTACGGTTAGAAGGTTTAGCAAAACTAAAATGTATACTTTTCAAAATCACAAATGGTTCAATTGTTTAAAAAATGTTAAAAATTTTGTATTTCTCACATACAAAAAAAAAAAACTGATCAATATACGAACACTCATTTAGTTTGAAATTTTGTCAAATATTTTATTTTTTTTCAATAAAAAAATCAAAAAAAAACGTCAGTGAAGAATAAAAAATGTCAGTGAACCTAGGAAAATTATATTTGAACTAGCTGACCTGGCAAGCGTATGTTTTTGATATATGAAATTTCTAGAGTATGAAAATATGTATGTATATATTTATTTACTTGAGTGGATGATGATGGGAATGTGTTAATAAATATATAATCATAAACACTAACGAACTTGGAAGTATTCCAACGTAATAAGTATTGTCCTGAATGAAAAACATGGTGTGCTCAAATTTAAGCCACAAACAGACATTATTTAGCTTTGAGTCAATAGTCATTGCAATGCCAATCTGATAGGGAATTGAATGCTTTCAAATTGAAATGCGCCAGTTGCTTACGAAAAAACTCGTTTTGCGAATAAGCATTGCCACAATTGAATTGGTTGCTCGACAACAATACTACGTTAAGGACAATAAATAAAATGTTGCATTGGATTTAGAATATTTGCGCAAACTATTGAGCCGAAGTTAAACGATCAACAAAAGTACCTATGTGTATGACACCATTAGATATGCAAGGTGTGATCCGTCTGAGTGGTGGTATATATTTTTGTGATGCACCCGTGGAATGGGGAAAATCATTATTTCGTTATCATTAATTTAGCATCAATATGATCTGAAATAAAAAAAAAGAGTTGCTCTTTCTTCTTCGGAGTTTGAGCACATTATTAGACATAAAACTGACATTACAATATTTCAAAAAAGTTGGTAATGGCCGAATATTGTGTGCATGAGAGTTCAATGGCACACAAAATTTACTTGAAGCCTTTGAACCGCAACTTAAAGAATTTGGAGCTCTGAATCTTTTTGTTGCTGAGGACAAACTTTGTCGATTATACCTCGATCAACTGCTGCAGACGAATGAAGTCGTTTAAAAACTTCTATTTCAGGAAACATACATTGGCCAATTATTGACATTAAAGAGAGAGTGGCGCGACAGATATTTGAAGAGCCATGGGGACCTAAGTGGCTTACTCTCATCCAATAATTCTCTGGGTGCGTGTGAGAATTTTAGGGCACC
>CAKKXW010000005.1:43388360-43403893 GCA_920937365.1 Sphaerophoria rueppellii | reverse complement strand
GCAGCAAAGTCGATTATTCGGAAGCCGTTATTTGTTGTAATTCTTGGAGGCTGTGCTTTCCAACTAATCCGCCAAAGATGTATAAAGCTCTTTATACTAATAATTTATTCCTTTCTTTGTTCTGGATCCCTTCAAAGTTCTAATAACCTAATAAGTTCACTCCTGGTGCACAGTGAGCCTTAATACTTTTAGTTTGTTATTAACTTCGATTAAAGTGATTCATGTGCTTTGTTACGTTATCGGTGCGTTAACCCACTAATAGGTTAGATGGGGCTAAGGCAAAAAATCGGAATTGTTTTTGCTATCAATAGCAAATGGAAACTGAATGACAATATAAATTCCCACTTGCCATTGTGAAGGTACGAACCGTGTGAGTGTTTATGCTGTCATAAGCTCGCACGACACTATGGTGAGCGTCGTTATTCCAATCCCAGAGGATAGTTTTGCTTCCTGATGGCAGGCGTAGTTGTTTTAGATTAAAGAGGTGCATTGAACTGCATGAGATCAGAGTCCCAGTCACGCAAGTATTGTTCATTGAATTATGTGAACTTAAGTGTCATTAACATTCGTTTGTTGCCATTACAAGAGCACATGTGAGTATACACATGGTTTTCCTATTTGAAACTACAAAATTCGGTGAATGTCCTCATATAAATGTTGTGGACATTATTCAAGCCTACAAAGGGGAAGAGTTCTTTGACGTGCATGTAAGGTGCGATTTAAAACACAAAGCAAATCCTTAAATAAGGCATTGAATAGTGAAAGTGAGCTTCTAGTGTTGAAGGCGTTTCCGTTCAATTTTACGAGTCAGTAGCGGATTTCATAAATGAGTTTCATTTAAGGACAAAATTTCAATCTTTGTTCATATATTATTTTGCGACCTACATGGGATTGGAAGTAAAATTTATTAGTTTTGTTTTTTGCAATTTATTGGAGGAAACTAAAAAAAAAATAGATAGAGTGGCGCGACAGCTCTTGAAGAGCCAAGGCCCAAGTGGCTTACTCTCATCATCTAGGTACGTGTGAAGAATTGAGAGGACCTACAATTTAACGCCGGTTCCGAACGGCAAAGTTGAGAAGCATTTTTTCATGACAGATTGATATCTACTCTTGGAAGTTCTTGTCAGTTCTTCGCAAAAGACAGTGCCCGTGAAAGATGAAATAAAAACTATGGGCACGGGTAGGACTCGAACCCACCACGTTCTGCTTAGCAGCCAACGCATCTAATCACTAAGCTACGGACACTACAAACTATTTCAACTAAATTTTCAACCTTCTCAGTAAGTATTTTGTTTTTGAAGAATTAAACCAACGGCAAGTTCACTTTTCCTTCTAACATAGCATACTGTGCTGAAATTAAAAAAATTATAAAGTTCAGTAAATCCGCTTCTGCTCTGAGAGTTTCATGTTCGTCACGCAAAGGGTTTAATTCTGGACGAAAACGTTAAGTAATTTTTTTTTTTGCAACAATGAAGAAGTAAGATAAGCAGTGAAACTAGCAGTTAGTACAGTTTGACATGGCAAACATATAAAACTTAAACTAGAACTTTAGGTCAGTAAGAAGATTTTTGTTCTTTTTTCTTTTTCATAGCCAGATTATTAACTAGCAAGATTTCCCCTCTCCTGCACTTAAGTTTAACCTAAGTTTTACGCTTCCACTATTGTAAGATAAATGACATTATTTGGGATTGGATTGGAAAAGTGTTTGGGAAGATTTTTGCCTATTTGCTCTCCATGACACACCTTTTATCGGCTATTATCGGCATGATATCGCGTGGTTTGCTGGCATGTGTTAACACAACAACGATTCAGTCGGGGCTTCAATCAGCAGGTTCTTACAACTTTCCCAATGATTATATCGGCAGCACCGCCCTTCCTCCCAAACGCAACCATCTTTTCTTCAGACCCCGCTACCAACATCAGTCATCAGTCAAGATGATTTTTCGATTTCACTTTTACTTGCCAACTTTTCTGTAAAAATAACAAGTGAATTATAAAAAGACAAACAAAACTTAAATGCTTAAAATATGTGTATACATGTTGTTGCCTACGTTGACGTCACCTGCATATAAGTTGAGATGATTTATAGTATGGGCAGTACGGTTGCTCGCTATTACATAGTCTGCGTGTAGAGAATTGCATTGTTTCTTTTATTTTATACTTTTGCTTGCTATTTGGTTGGTGCAGGAGGTGTGAAGTGGGATGCTTCGTTACACTTTGACTCGTTTCTCTCCAACGCAGCTAGGAGTTCAGAGTTCTTTTCGTTAAGCACACAAGTCTGGGTTCCCTAAGTGACTATCGCCTTAGACAACAGCAGTTTCCAAGTACTGGTAATAGGTTTTAGAATTTGGATTTAAACAAGACTAAAACAGGTTGTATTGGATTTTAGCAGCAGCCGTTCCGTGTTTCTTTTTCCATATTGTAATTGGCTGCTGACACAAGGTAATTGAAGGAACTCACCAATTCGAATTCTGGCCTTATAATTAATAGTAGAGTAAACTTGGTGGCGATTGCTTTCGGACTGCATTCTCCAATTTCATATTGAAGAGGAGACAATGTCGTTTGATCAGTTCGGTTGGTAAGCACGCTTGTTTTCCTTAAGCCTTTTTTACTTCCTTAGCGCTTGGTGGCAGAAGCACGATATTAGAATCTTGAAGAGGTGGAGTCGACACTTCTTGAGAAAGCTGACCGTTTAGCAATTCATTAAAGATCCATCTTTCTTATATGACGGCCTTGTACAACTTCCGCGCATTGTGCGGTCCTCGCTCCGAAGTAGTCTCAAGCGCATTACTCTAGGTGTTATACTGTTACGGCTTGATTATTCGAAGCACACCATTTTACTTTCTACAAAATCTTTGAACCTTTTCAGCAGATTAACCGTCTGTTCCAGTAGTCTTATTGGACTTGACAGTTTTGATACTGCTGTCTTCACCTAGTGATAGACGGTTGGGCGGAATTAGTGTCTATTGCTCTGTTTCGTCTTAACGAATTTCATCACAAATGTACCAGGTGAATTTCGTATTAGAGTTTGGTTGTCTGATTAGTCGAAATATGGTTTAAATTACAAATGTCTTGTCATTTTCTACATTAAATCTTATTATCTGATTCCAATGCCAATTCAACCTTTTTTCTTATCTTTTTTTTACAGATGCATCACGTAGTTTACAAGAAATGAATTATTACTGTCTTGCCAACATTAAGTTGAAAGCATTTACGATTCCCTCCAAAGCCGCATGAACATCATTGATGGCTAACTTATTAAACTTACTAAAACACAAATAAATTTCAACCTACTTTTCCCTTCGCCAAATTTGAAACACAAAAATGCTGCAGTCAACAAAATCACTCTTATGTGTTGTACTCCTATTTCAAATTCTATTCAGCACCGTTCCATTTATCAATTCAGCAGTCATAAGACAAAATGCACTGTCATCTGATGAAACACTTTTCGACAGAGATGTGAATCCAGCAACAAGTCTTGGACTGGAAGATGACGAACATTTACTACTTATCAATGATGTCAACGATGAAACAACGACATTGGAAAATTTGGTTCAAGATGCCATTACTACAACCACAACGGTAGTTGCTGACACCAAAAAAGATGACACAATACCCATTGACGAGAACACAGTTGGTTCATCGTCATCTGATGTCGACCAACATATCGCGCTCAAAACTGTCAACGAGAATGAAAGCAAAAGTGAATTAACATCAACGGAACCGGAAATCAAGTCTACAACTGCACAAATCAATGAAACTTCAACAGTTATGGAAAATGAAAGCACAACGTCAAAAGAACAAGTTCAAATGTCAACTTTGTTCGAAGAAGACTCTGTTAATAAATCAGAAAAAGAGGATAAGCCTGAAACTACCGCCAAAAGTGTCGATGAAGATACAACTCAAATGCTATCGACATTATTTGTTGAGGAAACGACCACAAACGAGGAACATGAGAATACAACTCTCAAAGAATTAAGTTTACAAACGTCAACAGATGCCAGCACAGTGAATTCGACTGAAATCGATTCAACAACAAAAACAACACAGCCAGTTACAAACTTCAAACTTGAAGATTCTGAAAAAGCAACCGTATCCTTACTATCGCACACTGAACTCATCGATACTTCAACTGAGTTAACCGATGAAAATGACTCCAAAACTATGCTTATAAACACTGACAACGAAATGACAACTGAATCAGATTTTAAACTGCCAGAAGTGACAACCGAACTTCCAATGTCAACATTTACCTCAACTGAACATGATAACAAGACAATGTACCCCGACTTAAAAGGCACACCATCGAATGAAACTAAAACATCGAATTCTTCCTCAACTGAAAAACGTGGTAAATACATTGACCACAATTATAGTTCCTTAAACGAATTCCGTTTGCCAAATACCAGTGATGTGTGGGCACTTGCAAGTTTAAGATCTGTTGGCAAATCGAAAAATTCAGAGCTTCAAAATAGCGTTGAGACTTCTGAAGAAAAACCAGCCAATAGTTCGTTGATAACAAAAAATCTACATGATTGGACTCGTGTTATGGACACAACCCATGATATGGAATCTAAGTCAGCCCTTCGAAGTGAAGAGCAATCTGAAAAACTGACCACTGATAGAATTGCCCCTGTTGCTACAACCATAAACAACGTTGAAGAACTGCAATCGACTGTCAAAGAAATCGATTCAGTCACCGAAATTACAACCGAAACTCCGATTCATGAGGATGTCACCGAATCGAGAATGATCATTGAAAATGAAGTTGAACTTCCAACAGCAAAAATTGAAATTGAATCAACAACTGTCACAGTGCTGACACCTTCAATATTGACAGATAAAACTGATAAAGAAACAACTGAATTTCAAATGACAAATAACGATTTTGAAACAACAACAATAACAACTGAAAACAATGACAACATTGACAGAACAACATTTAACTACAATTCGCCGAAAGATTCAGATGACACTACAACAACTGTCAATTCTGCGAAAAATCTAAACATCCACGAGAAAACAATTGAAGAAAGCGACAACAAAATAGATAGTGACGCTGACTTTGAAAAAGAAACAACAAAACTTCCTACGACCACAACAAAGGTAACCTTCATACCCCAGTTCATAGTGCCAGAGAAAAGTGAAGCCAATTATTCTCATGTAAACGCTGAAATTACTCATCAAGAAGAAAACACAAATGCCGGCACGATTTCTTTGTTAACCCCGTCGTCGTCATCGGATTTCACTACATCTACACCAATATTGACATCCCCATTAGACGCCACAACAAAAGCAACAGTGATTGTTATGACAGATGTGACGTCTACGACTCCACCTGGCGCCGTTAGTTCGGAGTATGGAGTAAATGAAGCCCCAAATACAGATTCTACTGAAATTCCATCACAAACAACTTCTCCAGGTAGAATGACGATTGAATCTTCATCGGAAACAACTACAACAACACCTGCACCTACAACCACATCAACAACAACAATGCCAGCTGTTATTATAAAATCAGCAACAAGTGAAATACAAACGGCAACGACAACTACAACTACAACGACAACTGAAGCACCGCACACGAATACGATTACTCCCTCGATAATCAGCAATGAAACGATGATGATACAAAAAACCGAAAGCAACAATAACTATAACGAATACGAGGTAGTGAGTAAATCGACTGAAAATTACCCCGACAGCAGTTCTACCGAAGCTTTTGAAGCTACCACACGTCGTGTTGCGTCTAATTTGACAGCAAACGCCACCACCGTTCGCGTCGTTGTTGACGAAGAAATTTCTACGACGGAAGTAGATAAATTGGATGAGGATTTAGAAACCACAACAATTGTGTCAGATTTTGAAAACAATAACGCTGACGATATTGAATCAACAGTACAAAGTGACATAAAAACAGTTACATTTGCGCCCAAAACTCAGCCAATCGAAACGGCTACGTTAACGTTAACGCCAATTGACGTTATTAAAACGTCAACGGACAGTAATTTGGATCATATTGATTCAAAGCATATAAATTCGGACACTTCCGAAACATCGATTGAGAGTAATGTCATCGATCCAGTGCAAGTTGACGAAACATCAACAACTGCAACAACAACTACCACTACAACAACAACAACAACAACAACGGAGAGTATGAAAATCAATTTAACTGAAGGTGGGTCTGATGGGGTGTATTCTATATTTTCAACAACAACAACAACAACACCCACACCACCGACAACAACCTCATCGACTCCAAAATCGATTTATGATGAATCACCGACAACATTTGAATCGATATCAACTAAAAAAGAAGATGTCTATTCAATTGTTCCAACAATCGACCATGGGGGTGTTGGCGGTTTCAATGTTCCAAAATTGGTGCTCGATGACACCACCACTGTCTCTACCACGACGTTAATGACCCCCGGCGACCTGGGAATGGGATCAGATATTATGCGAGGAGGTATTGGTGCTGGTAGTGTTCTCCAGCCAATCGATTCACCAGAAGGCCAAGAAACTGATGTCAATGTTATAATTGCCATATCAGTTAGTGCAGTAGGTATTGTCGCCCTCATACTGCTGGTTGCCTTTTTGTATGTCATGCGAAAGAGACAAAAACAAATGTCATATGGACAACGTTGTCGGCCGGTCAGCTTGGATGCGTACAGTTTGGACAATGTGTCGGTGTATAATAGTGTGCGAAGGAAGGGGGCAACGTTGAGGGCATCGAAGCGTTCCTATGGGAATGTTGCTTTTGATGATCCTTCTTTGAGGCACAATGTTTTGGGCACGCACGACTTGGCAAGGTATGTGGACAAGAAGTCAAGCATATGGGAGGAGTTCAAAGAGGTGCCACAAATAATTGCGAGAGCCGATGAAGTGCCAGCTGGATGTGAGGAGAAGAACAGGTATGTTTGTTGGAATATGTTCTTTTGTTTTTGTTTTTTTTTTTTAACGCTTTAAGTATCTACTGGTATTATATTGATTGTTGACAGGTGCACTGATTTATGAAAGCTCATTTAGGCTATGTTTTGTTCATACAAATTATGCGATATGAGTGAATTAGTTATTTATAGTCAATAAATAGGTACACATACTTTTATAGGTACAAAAAAGCTACACAAACTGCGACAACTGAGTAAACTGTTAATTGCTTAGTGAACTAACTAACTTGCTCTGAAGCAGGAAATTCAATTAGTTAATAAGGGTGTTTTCCGTCATGCGTGCAGTGATTTTTTTGTTAGTTCAAACCTTGAAACATAAGCTAACTGCGTTGAAAACAGATTTTGTTTATATTCAACAGCTTGAAAACCTTGGACTTGAAAAAGTGAGCATTTGCTCGTACATTTTAGATACATTTCACTCTAAATGTATACTTTTGAAGTGTTTGCATTACGTCACGTCTGAACTAAATATTTGATTAAAAACAATTAAGAGATTTCAAATCAATTGAAAACTCGTTTAGTTCTTGAAAATATAAAAAACAAAATATACACAGAATTAAATCATTTTAAATCTCGATATATGTAAATAAAAATGGAAAAGTAGGGTAATTGGACAGCTCGAAAATAAATTAAAATTTTGGATTTATGTACGAATAGCTTTTCAAATACAAAAATTCAAAGTGCATTGGGGAAAATTACGAAAATTTTGGAGTAGCGATCGATGGCTGCGAATGGGCGAATTTAATTCAAATAATTAAAAAATAAAATACTTTTACTTATTAATACTCAATACTAGACAAAAGAATTCAAAACTAGCTTATGCTCAAAACAGATACGCAGAAATTCTGCACACAGCGCCAGCGCTTCAAGCAAAACACACAAAAAGTATGCACGACGAGGATCACCTTCGTATGTTTCATAGGAGCCATTCTTGGTGGCTAGTTCCCAATTGGCTTCCAGAGCTCCATAATAGACGATCTCGAAGATCTTGGTTAAGAAACTGGGCGCCTACACTCTCGAACGGATGACGCATAGTAATCAAAGCATCAGACAAACCTTGGACTCCAATTCTTATTGGATGATGTTGCATATTGGACTTCTCAGCCTCCGGCACTTTATAATAGTTGACACCGATGATTTTTCGTAATTTTTTTGGTGACATCTTTGAGCTTCTGGAAATCGTATTTCTTCTGTGGTGTGGCAAAAGCATTTAAAGCAATCGACGCCAAATTGCAGACAGCTTTTCCTCTGGAGCTGAATACTCGACAATTTCTGTGCACAGATTACTGTATTTGATTGTTCCGATATGGCGTCCTTGTAGAGCATATAGGGTGTTCCGGTCTCGACCTGAGATTACTTACTTACTTACTTACTTAAAGTGGCGCTACAATCCGTTGTGGACTTGGGCTTCAATCAACCGTCAGCGCCAGCTAGCTCGGTCCTTAGCTAGTCATCTAAATTTTTGCACTCCAAGTTGATTGAGGTCCTCTTCCACTTGAGTGCGCCACCTGAGTCGCGGTCTTCCTCTCCTCCTACGTCCCTCGGGAATAGTGTCGAAGGCTTTCCGGGCCGGAGCATTGGTGTCCATTCGCTCTAAATGACCGAGCCATCTGAGTCTCTGGACATTGACCCTTCTGGCTAGGTCCATGTCGTTGTACAACCCGTAAAGTTCGCTGTTATATCTTCTTCGCCATTCCCCTTCAATGCACACGGGGCCAAAGATGACCTGAAGAACTTTCCTCTCGAAACAGCATAAGGCACTTTCATCTGATTTTGTCAAGGTCCATGCTTCTGCACCATACAGCAGGACTGGGATGATGAGTGTGTTGTACAATTTTACCTTAGTTGCTCGAGAGAGGTTTTTTCCACTCAATTGCTTTCTTAGCCCAAAAAAAAGCGATTAGCAAGAGTTATTCTTCGTCTGATCTCGGCGCTGGTGATATTGCCCTTGTTTATAGCGGATCCTAGGTAGACAAATTCCTCTTCTACCTCGAAGTTATATGTCTCTCTTGTGACAATCTGCCCGAGCCGTCGGTGTTGGGTGTCCTTCCTCGAAGACAGCATATACTTCGTTTTTCCCTCATTTACCGCTAAACCTATTTTTGCCGCTTCTCAATTCTCACAAAGGCACCATTGACATCACGCTGTGTTCTTCCCATTATATCAATATCATCGGCGTATGCGAGAAGTTGAACAGATTTTTGAAGATAGTGCCTCTGGTGTTGACGATGGAGTTCTGCACAATCTTCTCAAGAACGATGTTAAAGAAATCACATGACAGTGCATCGCCTTGTCTGAATCCTTTTTTGACGTCGAAAGATTCCGTGAGCTCGTTGCCAACCTTGATGGAGCAGCGTGAGTTCTCCATCGTCATTTTGCACAAGCGAACGAGCTTGGCAGGGACGCCAAAACTAGACATAGCTTTGTACAGTTCGTCTCTGTAGATGCTGTCATACGCGGCCTTAAAATCGATGAAAAGGTGGTGGGTATCGATTTGGAGTTCATAGGTCTTTTCCAGGATCTGCCGCAACGTGAAAATTTGGTCGATGGTTGACTTTCCTGGCCTGAAACCACATTGATAAGGACCAATCAGATTGTTGACGAAAGGCTTCAGACGCTCACATATTACGGCAGAGAGGATCTTGTATAGGCGATGTTTAGTAGACTTATTCCTCTTTAGTTGGCGCAGTTTAGAGGATCCCCCTTTTTCAGGATCGGGCAAACAATGCTGAGGTTCCATTCATCGGACATGCATTCTTCCGACCATATCTTACGGATGATTTGGTGCTTGCTCCTATCCAGCTAGTCCATCTGCTCTAGCGGCTTTGTTGGATTTCAGCCGTGATATTGCGGTTTTCACTTCTTCTAGGTCGGGTTCACGGAATTGTTGGCTATCATCGTGTTCGATGAAAGGCTGCTGTCTGACGGCGGTGTTTTGTTCGTCGTCGCCGTTATACAATCTACAGAAGTGGTCTTTCCAAATCCGCAGCATTGACTGCGATTCTACTATGATGTTCCCTTGTTTGTCTCTGCAGGCATCGATCCTTGCTCGATGACCTTGAGCCAGCTGTTTAACCTTTCTGTAAAATCTCCGAACTTCATTCTTGCTGTCGGCTCTCTCAACATCCTCGATCGGACGCTTCTCATGCTTTCTCTTTTTCTCCTGAGAAGCCGGCGTTCCTCTCTCCTCTTTCGCTCGTAGAGCTCACGAGCAGCTCTTGTCCTTCTATGCAGCGCTGCTTTGTATGCCTCCTGCTTGGCTGCATGGGCCTGCCTGCATTCTTCGTCAAACCAGGGGTTTCGTTTTGGTGATACCAGCACATTAGAGGCGGTATCTCTAACTGCTTTCTGGCAATGTTTCCACTGGTCTTCGATACTTGATGTCGGCGGCATAGGTCTCCTTAAGAGGTTACTTGACACTCGATCAGAGAAGGATCTGGCGATCTCTTGCGATTGTAGCTGTCCGACGTCGAATTTTCTTGCAGCATTTCCTTGTTTTGGCCGTTGTCGGGATATTCGTAGCACTACCTTGGCTACGACGAGGTAGTGGTCCGAGTCGATGTTAACTCCTCGGAAAGTTCGAACATCTAAAATGCTGGACAAGTGCCTTCCGTCGATCGCAATGTGATCAATCTGGTTGACGGTTGATTGATCAGGAGATCTCCATGTACCTTTATGCATGTTGAGATGAGGGAACCAGGTGCTTGTTACCACAACATTTCACCCCGCAGCAAAATCGATCAGCCTGAATCCGCTATCGGAAGTGGTGTCGTGCAGGTTGTGCTTTCCGACTGTTCCACCAAAGATGTCCTCTTTTCCCAGCTTTGCGTTAAAATCGCCGAGGACAATTTTAATGTCATAACTAGGACATTGCTCGTACGTTTTGTCAAGGAGCTCGTAGAATTTGTTTTTGGTGTCGTCCTTTTTCTCTTCTGTGACGGCATGCGCACATGTTAGGCTAATGTGGCCGAATTTAGCCTTGGTTCGGATTGTCGTGATGCGTTCGCTCACGCATTTGAAGCTCAAAACTTTTTGCCTGAGTCTGCTTCCCACTACGAATCCGCATCTAAAGAGTCGCTGTTGTTGTTCTCGGTAACAATCACCATAGTAGATGTCGTAGTTTCTCATCCTTCTTTTGCCCGGTCCATCCCATCGCATTTTATGGATAGCGGTAATATCTGCTTTGTAGCAGTTGAGGGTCTCCGCTAACTGTTCGGCAGCACGCGGTCTATTAAGGGACCTAACATTCCACGTGCATATTCGAAATTCGTTGTCCTTTGTACATTTGCTTGGGTCGTCATCAGTGTATCTCTCCGTTTCGAGCTGAGATTCGATAATGGCAAACCAGAGGGCTTGAGCTTAGGTTGTTCGATTGGCGCTATACACTCCTTCTCGTAGCGAGTAAAAAGCTTTTCGAATTTTTCACCCCAGACTTTGTGCAATCCGAGACATTTGTGCGGACACATGAGCGACCAATCTCCGTCGTCCTCGACGCGTTTCATGAACAAATCAGGAATCCACTGTAAACAACTCTCTATAGTCAGAATCAAGAGTTATTAAGAAAACAATGATGATGATCACAATGATCACTCCATTGTCAATGTATATGAATGGAAAATACTAGACATTGGTTCTCAGAAAATAGGTCCTGTTCCAAGATTCTTTATATTTTAGTCTTCTTTGATGGTAACAATTTTCATTTCAAATTCCAATTTATGAATCTATGTAAGCAACCTACTTGATGAAGACGTCATAGATTAAGTACCCACGTACGGTTTTTACCGACTTTACAGACACCGACACACAGAGCACGTTTTTAGTTCATATTAACCAGCATATTTATGTGCCTATAATTGAATGCATTGAATTTGTTTACTTTACAAATCACGATTTGCTTGTAATTTAAAAATTGACTTTGCAATTATTTTGAATTCTTAAAATGAACCATACATTATACTCCATCTGAAGATTATGACAAATAGAAGTTGAGAATTAAAAATGCAATGAAATGAACAAATTGAATTTGTATTATTTTTGAAATTGTAGACCAAGAAACATACAGCAAAGTACCTCGAATTCTTCAGGGCCTTTTTGACGATTTCGTGATAATATTAATAAGTGCCATACCATATCATCCATGTAGGCATAACATTCATCACGGTTTTCACAAAAGAACATTTAAAGAAACCACGAAAAGAATTCGCTTTGAAATTAAGTTTTCAATGTTTTGCAAATTCCATCGGTGTTCAACTTAAAGCGCCTAGTTTCATTCCGAAAAAAATATTTTTATTTAAAGTGTTGGCAAAACATAATACTCGTTCTGTCAAAAAGTGTAGTGCTAATATTCTTACGCAACACTTCCAGTCAGTGACTAAATGGGTTTTTTTTTAAAAGACATCGAATTAAAGCCTTAGTTTAAGAGGTTTGATGTTTAATAGGTACCTTTCGTCTTCAAGTTTAATTCCACACCTAACGAAGCTATCGTGTCCTCAGGTATCCAGCTTTAGCAATGATTCAAAATTATTTAGAAAAAGAAAATAAACTATAGAAATAATTGATGGTCACTGTGGTGTATACGTACTATTTTATGGGGTTAAAGCGGCTAAATTGTGAAGAGAACTTGAATTATTTGCAGAAAATGAATAATATAAATAACTAATTTTAAAATATGCGAGTGATTCTGCCGAAAAGCTAGAGCGTGTAGTTTGGGTCGAAACAAGAAAAAAAATCGTTTAGCCGAGAGGGGCAATTTTCTAAAAAAAAACAACAAAAATATGAGTGCGATCCATGGAGTCCACACGACTAACTTCCCAGAGTAGAAAAATACGTAAAAACATTAGTTGTTTTGCAAAATATTCAGCCGATGCATCCCGTTTAAGTTGTACTCGCACGTTGGTTCAAAGTCAAATTCCATAAAACTGATGATTTTATGAAAAACATTAAGTTTATAGAATAACAGTGGCGCCATCTGCCAAAACTTGATCATACCATTTCGTGGACTCATTAACAACTACTTTGCACAGTAAAATACAGCCTATATTGCTCCTGAATATAGTAGTTATTATTAGCTGCGTTTTATTATTACGATGATCTGATCCGGATCAGATCAAGAAAATAAAACAGCTTCTATCATCAATTTGTTTTTTACTTCAAGTTTGGCAGCTGTTTGTAATTCTATAATTCTGGCAATTAGATCGGAGTTGCCCTACGATAATTTTGTTGAACGATTATTATGTTGTTTTTTTAGGGGAAACGTTTTTGCTATGTTATTGTAAAATATTTCATACCGGATAGATGAATGTGTGAAAGTGGCAGCACAGTTTTCTTTGAAAATATACGCCAACGTTTTAACTTGTGTGCGGAAGAAGAACTAATTTTTGGATCACAAAAATTGATCCAAGTGAAAAGCTGGATTTCAATTTGTTGTTATTACACATATAAATCAATGATCTGATCTGGATCATTGAGAAAAAAAAACCCAGCTATTATTGAAGCAATTTTTCTAATCGGATTAGTATTTCCGGCAAGGCAAATCTCCCACAGATGACAATATAGGTAGTGCCGATCTCAATGTTGACGATGATGTTGATGATGATATTGACGATGATGTTGACAATGAAGAAGATGACGAGGATGCTGATGCTAAGGAAAATGACAACGATGGCACTGATAATGACGATGACAATGATAATGGAGTTAATGGCAAAGGTTTTGATTTAGGGGAATGCTGAGTAAAAATCAAAGCCGTGAGCGATGGCCCTGGTGAAGGGGGAGATGATAGACACTGAGTCCGCGACGTGATCAGATATGGTCTTTGTATGCTAGAGCGCGATGGAATTTGATTTTGGAGAGGTACACTGTTAGTGAACGAAGATGGTAATATTGACGATGATGATCGAGACAGCGATATTGTAGTTGAAGTTGTTAGGTTTGAGTCAGTGAGTCTTTTTTGTCGAAGTTTAAAAAATATTTGACTTGCACATGTTGTGGCCAATTTGCCAAATTCATGACTGTAGTTAATTGATTTTCAGGAACGCCTAGTTTAAAAGTAATGGATTTTAATTTCGAAATTCTTGCGTCTTTTTTTACAAGCATAAAACATTTAAAAGTGTCACATGAAATGCTTGTCTTATTAGATATGTATTTTACTATATCCTCCGCAGTAGTAGTGTTATTAAAACAAGAGAGGTGAAGCCATTTGGTATTGCACCCAGACTTGGACACAAATAAGATCCAATGATTTTAGTTTCACTTTTTTCATTTTGCTTATATTTAATAACATTTAAGCTGAGATTAAGGGTCTTACTAAAGACGGATGGACCATTATTAGAATTTAAAATCATTGTCGAATTGTCTTGGTTAAGGTTAGTTAAATTTCCATTATTAACATGAGATTTAGTGCCTATTTCATCAGTTTCCAAGTTATTTATTGAACTTTGACTAGCAAGAAATTCGATGGTTAGTTCTTTTGGTTGGGTAAAGTTATTATTGTAAGAAAGGGACACAAGTTTTAATGACACAAATTCAGTTTTTAGATCATTGAAATTTTGAGTGAGCACATTGAAACCGTTTAAAAGCTGAGATACAGTTTTTGTGAAAAAAACGTTCACAGAAAAATTCGCATTTTACGTATTTTATTTCTTTTGAACGTTTAATGGTTTGAGCACAATGAGCACAGGTTTTAGACATTTTTAATTCTCAGAGTGCGATATTAACAACTGAACAGTAGAGCTATTAGTCGAAGATTGTAGTATATGTACAAAGTATATGATACTACTGAATATTGTTTTTTTCCCCACTAACTATAAGTTTTTTTTGCACTATTATATAAATTATTGCAGAAAATATCATAATTTTCATTATATTAGGGTTGTCTTAGATTTTCGATTGCCATTAAAAAACCGCTAAGCCGATTTCGCTCATAACCTAATCAGCTCTTAACAACACAATGCCGCGTCGAATGAATACGATGAGTGGTTCGCGAGATAATTGAGCTGAAAAAACGTAATGCACGTCCGCACATACGCACATACGAACACACATTCACACACACACAGACATCATCATTGATTCGGACTCTTGTGACCTCAAAACATCGAGAAATGCGAAAATTGGAGATTCACAAAATCGGACCCATTACAATAACTTCCTCTGGGAAGTTAAAAATAACGGTAATACCTACAGTAGTCGATGGTTAGTTAGTAGTAGCACAGACAAGTAATTATATGATTACTTGTCTGTGGTAGTAGTGTCCGTAGCTTAGTGGTAAGGTGCGTTGGCTGCTAAGCAGAACGTCGTGGGTTCGAGTCCTACCTGGGCCCATAGTTTTTATTTCATCTTTCACGGGCACCGCCTCTTGCGAAGAACTGACAAAACTTCCAAGAGTATCATCTGTCATGAAAAAGTGCTTCTCAACTTTTCCGTTCGGAATCGGCGTTAAATTGTAGGTCCCCTCAATTCCACAAGTAGCACAAAATGGTATTAAATCGGTTGCACATTTCTTAAATCATTCTTATTTTGTTCTTAAATGGGTCTCACCGCTTCTTTACTTCTTAATTCGGTATTTTTTCCTACTTAAAT
>CAKKXW010000005.1:43328103-43387860 GCA_920937365.1 Sphaerophoria rueppellii | reverse complement strand
GAAAGTGAGAGAGAGTGTTTTGTATCAGTTGCGATGTGCTCCATTCGATAGGCGTAATATGATGGCGGGTGGTGGATTTATTGTGGTGGTTGAATGATTTGTTTCTGTAAGGTATGGAGTGTCAGGTACGAGTTACTGAATGCGGAATAATGTCTTGGTTGGTGTTTGGGTGGGCTGTGTTAGTATTTGCACGCACTCAATAGGGTTTTTGTTACATTTTTTATGCCAAAGCCACAGTGCGAGAGATTAAGGACATGTGGGATAGAACGGTGAGGGTATTATAAGGTATGAAGGTGTCGGTTTATAAAAGTGGTCTTGTATAATACCTGAGATTCTTATTGCTGTGCCTCGGGGGAAGAAGTGTGGGGAAGAGAGTTGGAAATTTCGCAAGACTAGTACGGTAAAGTACGATTATCTGAAAATGACCGTGCGTCCGAATGTATTGGATTACGAGGCGTCGATATGATGGGCCACTTCAAGGAGGCGAGCTGTACTGGGAAAGAATATGAAAAGCTAAGGGGTACTATCGTAAGCGCAAACAATGAATGGATTAGAAGTTACAGACAAAGTAGATCATTATTAAAATGAGGAAGTGGGTCTGGAGACCTAAATCGGAGCCTGGGGCTAACCAGAATTTATAGTGTGGGTTTCAGTATTGAATCCATCCAATACACATGTATAGAACGATTACGAAAGAAAGTTTCATATTCCAAAGAAGGTAGGGACTCATCAATATCCGGTAAGGAACGCTGGATTCGTTTTTTTCAAGTGACTGCGTGCTAACATTTCTCCTCATATTAGGCATTGGATATGTTAGAGGGATTAACTGGAGTGTACGTTCTACTTAACAGAGCGATTGGTTGTGTGTTCCTATGTTCGGTGAGAGAAGCAATCCAAATATCATGTGGTCCTGTTGCTGCGGATAGCCAGTACTGCCCGGTAATTAAGAAGCTTTAGGTCATTCAAAGATTATTTTTTAAGTGATAATTCATCAGCTTTGCCACTGACCTTAGAAAGAAGGGACGTAAGTGCAATCGGACGATAATTGGAGGGAGAGGAGGCGATTCGCAATTTTTTTTAGGCGTATACGGATGGAAAATCGCTGTTTTCCAATGCTCGGAACGAGCCCGAAGAGCAAGGAGAATACAA
Organism: Sphaerophoria rueppellii; assembly: GCA_920937365.1. Classification (NCBI taxonomy): domain Eukaryota; kingdom Metazoa; phylum Arthropoda; class Insecta; order Diptera; family Syrphidae; genus Sphaerophoria; species Sphaerophoria rueppellii. The sequence continues at coordinate 43,386,711 of CAKKXW010000005.1, read as the reverse complement.
GTGAGTTTGAGGCACAAACGCAGCCATGTAAATTAAATTTTATAAATTAATGTATGTTTGAAAGGTGATATAGGGTTTGTCCTAGGACGGGAAATTTTGAACAGTAATGTTCTAAAATACTGAGTGTACTTGGGATAAGTGTGTTGGAATTTGTAAAAAGGGTAGCGTGGGCTATATTGGGGGGTGGTGGCGGTTATTTAAACTGATGAGAGAGAGGGCTAGGTGTGCTTTATGGAATAGAGTTAGGTAGCTTAATTAATTGGTTTGAATCTGCGGGTGGTTGTTGCCAATAAATATACATAAGTGGTCAATTTTTGTGCTTGTGTGACTTCATTCGATTCCATGGCGATTGTTACTTAATTGCTTTGGTAATATAATCATTAAAATATCATGAAAGAATGGGTTGCTAGCGAAAACTTGAAGGTCAAATAGTCTTATTTAATTCTTGTAGGTTAGAAATGGGTTCTCTTTTATTTAAAAATTAATAGTAATTTTTTGAATTGAATGTGCGTTTTCTTAAAGCTTAACTATGCACAGGTATCCAGATAAAGCAAAGTAGAAATTCAACCTCTTGTTGCCTCCTACGGGTTATAGTCATTTAGTCTGTTTGGACATTGACATTGAAACAATATCTTGGCGATGGTGATTATCATGTGCTTCACAATATTCATGAAGGAAAAAGTTTGTACGATAATTTATTTATTTACATATTGGGTTTCAAACAAATTTTGAAATTTGTTTACACGAATTATATATACGTGTGATATTGATATCTTATTAAGCCAATATAAATACATGTAGGTGTTTGTTTTGGTGTAAAAGAAATGATCTTGTATTAAGTGGGGAAAAGCAAGAATTTTTGGTTGCATTTCTTTTGAAATTGTCAATTATGATAGCTATTTAGAGAAGATTCTTCTTACGAAGATGATATATCAATCGGCGGAGGTGAAGTTTATATAACGTAAAAATAAACCATTATTTAATCTTTTATGGAATATTGTGAGGTGTGGTAAGTGGATTGGTATTTGGATTTCTGAAAAGGTCATTCTTTATGCAAAAAAAATTAGACGAGTCATCGGAAATTGTCCTTCGGGGATCGGTATGGCCCTTCCCTGTTGAAGTCATTAAATATTGGTGGAGGAGTTTTGATGCAAAACATGCGAAAGGTCAGCTTACAAAGTGTGGGAAGGCAACGAGGAAGAATATTTGACCACTGACTTGTTTATAATGTACAAAACTAACTAGGCATATCCCTGTTAATTTGTTGCAATAAAATCCTTTCCAACGTACTCTGTGGACAAATGAGCTCATTAAACCGTTCGAAAACCAATAATCGGCAATCACTCAGTGTGGCTTTAGGCCCAGGTATAGAACAAACGATAGGGGACGACATATTCACACTGACGGCACATCCTGAAAAATGATCAACGAATTTTCAAGTCGAAAAACCAACCATCTTTTCATCAGACTTCAAGCTGCTTAATGATAGCCTACCCCCCCCACCAAGGGTTTCGATAGCGATGTATTAATTCGGGAATCCCGAAAACAACTTGATCCAGCTGTGGCCAGCACGTGAAACTCCTAACAATAAACCAGTTGCAGTGTGAAATAGGAAAAAGATCAATCCGAGTGGTTTAAAAATTGGCGAGGCCGTTTAGACCAAGGAGATGCGCGTTCATGGGCCTTTTGTATGCAAAATGATTCTGGAGAACATAGTAAACAAGGCAGATTGTGGGCCGGAACTAAAATCTATCGTCAAACAAATCCCTGTCAGTAATTGGACTACGTGGGACGACATAGACAAATATTGGCTTGATCCAGAGTGATTGTGCTTGTGGCTTTCATCAGTGGTTGAAGAACAGGCGCAGGGCTGCTCCTTAGAAGTTAATGGGGCAAAAACAAAGTATGTGCTATCAACAAACACAAAAGCAATATCTGTCCACCTCATGAGACAAAAACTTAAATGTTGGTCAGCAGCACATTTAGAACGGGAATTAAGCACGTTCACCTACCTTGGCAACAACCATCAATCCTACAAACGACACACAAGTGCGAGATCCGACAAATAACTAATTACCCAAGCGAACCCGCATGCTTCTTCCAGTTTGGCCATAAAACACACTGGGCTCAAGCATCTTTACTCGAAGCAACAGTGTCTGCTAGACCAAAACTTCGATTTTACCAAGTGCTACCCTACGGCGACGAGTGCTGGGCACGATAAGTAAAAAAGGGGACATTGTAAATGGGCATTTTCCGAACGAGAAAAAATACTTCGACGGTTTTTCGGCGTATAGCTATGCGATGATGGCGAACGGAGAAGAGGTTCAACCGCGACACTGTGAGAGCTTTACCAAGTTGGGGTTGTGGTCCGGAATCCAAAAAGAGACGACTACATTGGCTCGGCAACATCGTGCGATTGGAAACACAACGCTCCAGCAAAGAAAGTTTATCATCGCAGCCACCAGGTTCAAGTCTACAAGGAAGTATCGAACCTACGATACAAGTACACAATGCTAGAGGAGGATGCCAGTGCACCTGGGTTTTCAGCGACCTGGTAGGATTGCATGCGTGGGATCGTTCAAGAATGAAAGGCTGCTGTATCTTCAGGCTGAGATCATACCATAGATTCGGGAAGCCGGTAATGTATTATGTTATGTTAGGCTAAACATTGTTGGGGTTTTGAAACACATTCAAAGCCAATATCGTAATCCCCCTCCATTTTTCTGTTTTCTTCAGTTCAATGCAGTTCGTGTGACTCATTTGTATCGTAATTTTCAGTTAAGGGGCCGGATATTTGTGGTGCTGTCATTGCGTTTTTTAAATAATTTGGGGGGTAATCTTTTCATGAAAGGTCGGGGAAAACTTGAGAGTGTAATTGGCTGTACTGGGGTATTTGTTGAAGGAGGGAATGTACAGACGGTCATTTCAGACGGAATCTGTTCCAATAGTTTGGTGTTATTTGTAGAATGTGTTATCATTTATATAAACTTTATGGTTAATGGGACATCCACAACCCATGTTTTGCCGGAGGGCGACTTAACAAGCCGTGGGGGTTTTAAATACGGCATTAATTGCTTTGATCTTCTAAGAGAATATAAGGTGTACATTGATGGTATGAACATGGGGTTGGGATTTCTGTACTGTGGGCTGAAGCGTATTGGATGGGTATTGTAATATAATTTATGATTGTGGGTGGAGGGATTGCAGTATTTGCTTTGGTATTTTGGTTGTCGAGAGATGAGAGAGTGAAGCTGGTGGGGGTCTGGATTCTAGTGGAGATTGTCGTGATTTGAGGGAGTACGGGAAGGGGAGTCAGCCAACTAAATGTGTGGGAAGAAAGTAATGAAAAAAAATACAACCATCAACAAAAATTCAAGAACATGTAACATTTCTTAATATGTAAATATGGCCATCCCATAAAACGACCTCAAACAAAAAACAAAAAAAAAAACGTTTTCTGCCACGAGGTACACGTCGCTATCCAGCCTTCTAAATACTCATGGTTTGCGATTACAGGCAACTTATCTTTAAACTTGCCACCTAAAATAATGGATTTGGTGGCAATTACCGAGGATTGGGTTAATAAAAATTCAACATTTTCTAACACCCGTCAGGTAAACAGTGTGCTAAGGTAAGTATAAGCATGCGAAAATTAAATTGAATTTTATCTCTGATGTCCCACAAAAGGTGAAATTTTACGTAAATAATAATTTAATTAAAGTTCGGTGATGTATGTATAGTGGGCGTAGTGCCAATGAGTTGCTAGTTGTTCCTTGAAGGATAGTCCAAATATCTTAGCTGGTGGAACGGTAAAAGCATGGGTTACAAAATCTTTTATGCCATAGATCAAGTATGAAGCTTTGCATGTGTCGCATGTGGGTTTGTATTTTACAGTAGCGTAGCAGATAAGGTCTGAGGTTCTGTTGGTATATATGTCTTGCGTAGGCATGGGGGTGCGGGGGGGATTGTTTAGATATAGTGGCCTCCTAATACAGTTGTTGTGGTTGGTGAGATGAGATAATTGACATTATAAATTTTTTAAATTTATTATTTTTTTTATTATTTTGGATGTATGGTTGGCGAGGGTATTTATGAATAAAATATAATAATATTAACGGTCGATTCGTTTATGATTTTCATTATATTGCAATCTGAAGTCGTAATAATCTTGCTTTGGAATTTTGTTGTTTGAACAGACTTTTCCTGTTTAATTGTAGTGTGATGGGTACACAACTGCATGGTTATACTAGTTTCATGTATCTAGATTAACGTGTTGTATTTATTTTGTTATGTTTTCGTTTTTTGTAGTATATGGTTATCATTGTGTACGGTTGGGACGGAATGTTATGGTGGCATGGGTGTCACAGGCTTATTACTTACCTACACTCTTTTCATGAAGGGTGTATTCTAGTGTGTAATTGATGTAACACATTTTCGTGGTTATTATAATTGCAACCACATACCATATATTCGTATGAATGTATGGCGGTTGTGGAAAGTTTTTAGTGGTGAAAGTTGACTTTATCGAAAAATGGAGTTTGAAATAAAGTGGGCAGGGTATTATTTGCGACGTTGTTCACGGGGATGAAGTGTAACGGTTGTTTTGGGGGGCGGTTGAGTCGTGTGGAGTGAATGTGAAGTGGGGTGGGGTCTCTGTGAGTGTTGGGGTAGGCAGCGAGCGGGGGTGGGTGGGGGACGGTATCTTTCTGCACAATCATTTGTGGTGCGGTTGTAATAGCAGGTTTATATTAAATACTTATTGTGAGTATTGCAGTAGTTTTTGACTACTGTAAACTACGATAATAGAGCAGAGGTCTTATAAAGGGGTTGTGGATTAGTATTGGGATTAGGTTTAATTATGAAGGGTTGGTTTGTCGGTAATTAGATTGATTTAGCGACACGGGTACTATGGTAGGCGGGCGATTGGTAATCGGGGATGTCGGTAGGAGGGGGTTGTGAAAATTTTTCTTGTCCTTAGAAGAATTCAACATGAATTTTTGCATGTGTTTTACCAAGCTTGGAAGCGCCATCCGCAAAAATGTTTGGATGGACATTTAACCATATATTTTTTTTGAGTACAAATGCGAGCTATATAACAATCGATTGGAAATTTCCGGCTGAAATGACCGTCTGACTTTCCAGCAGGAAAATTTTCCAATGACAGAAATTTACAACGATTGTTTTAACCGACCTGTCAGAAAAGTTTCAATGATGAAAACCAATGACAGCAACTCTTATAGCCGGCCCATTACGTTTTTTCGATACAAATGGTCACACTACTGAATTGAACTGAAGAAAACAGAAAATGATTTACGAGTTGGCTTTGTATGTGTTCAAAAACCCAACAATGTGACTAACTTACTTAATACATAACCGGCTCCCAATCTATGGAGGATCTCAGCCTGAGATACTGCAGCCTTTCATCGTGAACGATCCCTCGCATGCAATCTCCAGTCGCTAAAACCAAGTGCACTGGCATCCGCAGTCACTTGGTACTTGTATCGTAGGTTCGATCTTCCTTGTAGTCTTGAACCTGGGGGCTGCGATGAGAAACTTTCTTTGCTGGAGCGTTGTGTTTCCAATCGCTCGATGTTGCCGAGCCAATGTAGTCGTCTCTTTTTGGATTTCTGGACCACATCCCCATCTTGGTAAAGCTCGCACAGTTCGCGGTTGAACCTTCTTCTCCATTCGCCATCATCGCATACGAGACCGAAAATCCGTCGAAGAATTTTTCTCTCGAAAATGCCCATGTATCAATTCCCCTTTTTTACTTATCGCCCAGCACTCGGCGCCGTAGGGTAGCACTGGTAAAATCGAAGTTTTGTCTAGCAGACACTTTGTCTTTCGAGTAAAGAGGCTTGAGCCCAGTTGTTTTGCCAAACTGAAGAAGCAGCGGTTCGCTTGGGTAATTATTATTTGTCGGATCTCCACTTAGGTGTCGTTTGTAGGATTGATGTTTGTTCCAAGGTAGGTGAACTGCTTAAGTACCTCGAAATTGCTGCTACCAACAGTGAAGTTTTGTCTCAGGAGGTGGACAGATATTGCTTTGTTTGTTGATAGCACTTACTTTGTTTTGTCCCCATTAACTTCTAGGAGCTGCCGCTGCGCCTGTTCTTCAACCACTGTGAAAGCCTCAAGCACATCTCTCTTGGATCAACCAATGATGTCTATGTCGTCCACGTAGCCTAGGAGCTGTATGGATTTGTTGAAGATAGTGTTTTCCGGGCCCACATCTGCCTTGTGTACTATGTGCTCCAGAATAATGTTGCAGAAATCACATGATAGCGCATCTCCTTGTCTAAACCCTGCGCATGTTTGAAACAACTCGGATGAGCTGTTTCCTATTTGCACACTGCACTGGGGTATTGTTAGGTGTCATGCGGCACAGCTGGATCAGTTTGTTCGGGATCCCGAATTAAGACATCGCAATCGTAAGCCCTTGGTGGGGGAGGCTATCATTAGCAGCTTTGAAGTCGATGAAAAGATGGTGGGTTTCGACTTGAAATTCGTTGATCTTTTTTCAGGATGTGCCTCAGTGTGAATATGTAGTCTATCGTTGTTCTATACCTGGCCTAAAGCCACACTGATATGTGCCGATTATTGTGTTGTCGAACGGTTAATGATGCTCATTTGCTCACAGAGTACGTTGGATAGGATTTTATATGCAACATTTAACAGGGATATGCCTTGTTAGTTTTTACATTATAAACCAGTCAGTGGTCATATATTCTTCCTCGTTCCTCCCACACTTTGTTGATGACCTGGCGCATGTGGTTCATCAAAACACCTCCTCCATATTTAATGACTTCAACAGGTATGCCATCCGACCCGAAGGACATTTTCATGACTTCTAATTTTTTGCTTAAAGAATGACCTTTTAAGAAATCCAATTACCAATCCACTTACACAACTCTCAATATCCATAAAAGTGTAAATAATGTTTATTTTACGTTAGAAACGTCACTAAGCAGATTGATATTCAGCTTCGTAGAAGAATCTCTCTAATAGCGATCAGATTTCAAGTTATATAGAAATGCAAACCTTGATTTTCTTCTTTTCCCACTTTTGACAAGTTCTTTCTTTTACACCAAAACAAACTCCTACATGTATTAATATTGGCTTATAAGATATATTTATCATCGGTTTATATTCGTGTTTCAAATGTCATTTTTGTGGCAACACTGAGTGTAAATAAATAATGTTGCTACTAACGGTTTCTTCATGTATATTGTGAAGCATTGATTTATCACCATCGCCAAATATTGTTTCTATGCATGTCCAAAAAATTAAATGAATAAAACACGTAGGTGGCAACATGAGGTTGAATTCTACTTGCTTTTCGTATACCTGTGCATAGTTTAGCTTTAAGATAAGCGCAAATTCAATTCAAAAAATTACTATTATTTTGTTAAATAAATAATCACATTGATTAAAACAAGTTTATTTATCGATTGACCTTCAAGTTTTCGAGAGAAAAACCTTTCGTACTTGATATTTTTGTTTTGATTACAATACAAGTAAGTAAAAATCCTTGGAATCAATGAAGTCACACAACACAAAAATTACAACTTGGTATGTTTGATAAACAAAAAGATGATTAAAACCTTTTTTTGTGAGCGTCGAACTCTGATTACATGAAAGATAACCTTCAAAGATCTATAATCAGTTATTTTCCACAAACACTTGAGTGAAAAATTAAAGGGGGACAATTTACCTACACACGTTGACAATGACACTCAGTTGTTAGATCTGTCGTGAAAATTCGCCTTGGAAAATACCTTTTGCACCGTTCAAAATACATTATTTAAAAGTTGTATTTCATGGCTGCGTTTTGCCTCAAACTCACTGTTTCTCATTCTCATTCACTTGAATTGTGGAAGCAGATTATATCGAAATTCTCGCCATGTCTGTTATTATATTGCTTACAAATATTTTGACTACCCGCAAGCTTGAAACGTGATTGGAGATCAGCGAAACGTTGAATATCTCTCTCTCTCTCTTTCTGTCTCGCTCTCCCAGTGTTATTCAGTGTTATTTTCATGACCCTAGCTCTAGACACTAGAGAATAGGAAAGTCGAGAAATATCGACAAAATTCTATAGCCGATTTTCGGTCGTACAGTACGGTAGTATACGCAATGTTGGTGTTGCTTGAGACGGTAACAGAAAGTATTGCCTTCTCTGGTAAGCTCAACCGCTTTTTCGTTTCCTGGCACACCACTGAGACAGGAAACCGAGCAGAGTCTAACATAATGCCCTGTTGCGAAGGCCGAAGATCTGTCAAACCAAACTAAGATACAAGAAATCGTAAGAAAGACTGTTTCTGTGATAATTATATAGATGGCGCCACCATCATTTGCCATCTTCAAAGATAATTTATCAGTGGGTTAGGCATTATCAAGATTGACGATTTCAATTTTCTCTCCTCCATCAAACGATTTTGCTCAATGCAAACTTATGCAAAACAATAGCTTTCTCTGCTTGTAAGTAGGTGGCGCTAGGTCGAAGTCGATGGGGACACAATAGATTAGAGATCACGCTCTTTGATCGGAAATGGGATGAGTTGTCTGATCTGACAGATGTCGTCATGGGCCAGGAAGAAGAAAAAAAAAAAATAAAGGTTAATTTGTAGTGCGGGTCGTGATTTTCCCTGATTAAAATAATAGAGTGGCGCGACAGCTCTTGAAGAGCCAAGGCCTAAGTGACTTACTCTCATCAACAATTCTCTAGGTGCGTGTTAAGAATTGAGGGGACCTACAATTTTACGCCGATTCCGAACGGCAAAGTTGAGAAGCACTTTTTCATGACAGATGATACTCTTGGAAGTTTTGTCAGTTCTTCGCAAGAGGCAGTGTCCGTGAAAGATGAAATAAAAACTTTGGGCCCGAGTAGGATTCGAACCCACGACGTTCTGCTTAGCAGCCAACGCACCTAACCACTAAGCTACGGACACTACTTTTTTCCCTGATTGCTAAAATTAAAATTAAAACAAAAAAAGGAAAAAAATAAACATTATAAAGTTAAGTAAAATAAACATTGAACGAAGAAAAAGAAAAAAACATTCACAAATCTTACACTAATAAAAGAAAAACGAAACAAACAACAACAGTGGAAGAATCAGTGAACTACAACACTTAAATCCAGTGCGAAAAAATCCATTGGATGGCTGCAGGCGGACCCATAATTGGGCCGCCAAGAAACATTTTTTTGGTGGAAGCCATAAAGTTTGAGGTTACCCATTGGAAAAATCATCCCCAGCGAGCGCTTCAAAAGAGACTTTCAAGTCGCGCCAAAGAGTCCCCACACAAGAAAGGACTAGAGTGGGTGCGTTCAACTCTACCCACCACGACCATCATCACCGTCAGGTTTTTTGTTACAATTGCCACTGAGCAAAATAAAAATAAGAAGTATTGTTTGTCTTCGTGTTTGTCTTTTAGTATTAAGCTATATATTAAGTTATTTATTTATTTATATTTATTTATTTATTATTTTTTGTTATTTACGATATTTTTGTTATTTTTTTTTTTTTTTTTTTTTTTGTTGTAAGGTCTTTATTTTCCCAGTTTTGGTTTTTGTCGAATTCTAGTGTTTTTTTGTATGCCATATACTCCGCCGTCAGAGAGCTCCTTGAGCTAGGGTGTTTTTTTTTTTTTTGGAATTTCGGTTTTTGTTTCTTCTGGGGGAATTACCAAACAGGGTGCCCCAGATAAGATAATTTAGTTTTTTTTTTTTCTTTTAATTTAACGTTAATTGGGAAAAACAGATCTTAAATTAATTTAATCATTACATGATGTGAACAAGTAATTTTTTTTTTATATTAAATATTGGTATAAAGTTCAATTTCTTGTTTTTTTTTTTTGTTGCTCCGACAAAGCAACATGGAATAGGAATATTTTTCTAGGGGTGCCCAAAGTGGTAAAAGCTTTTGACAGGTGAGGATGTGGTAAGCTGAAGCCGACCATCTACCATCTTGGGGGAATCTAAAAATGGCCGAAGATTCCTATGGTAGGGTGGGTAATGGCCTCACTGCACTAACACCAGCAGTGCCTCTGACGTAGAGGTAGTCCGTCCGTCCATTCCTAGTCCTATTTTTCCCTTATGTGTTTAGGCCTGATCTGTGTATTTGTTTGCAGGTGAGGTTAGGTTTCGGAGGCAAAATCCCCCCCGTCCGACGAGCTGACGCCGTGCATCGCAAGCAGGCCGCGTCCCCGGAACTTAGCATTCTTTCCTTTTCCGACCATAGAATCCCATTCCTAGTTTCCTTCCTCTTCCAAATCTGACTTGTCAGATTTTCCCAAAGCTCCCCTCCTCTTGCCTCGCAACAGCCCCTACTCCAGCAATCATTTTCGAACCATCCGTAAAGATGGTAAAATTAGATAAATAAGTGTAAGTGACACTGTTTTCCCAATCTTGTCTATTGGGGAATCTAGTAATAAGGGTTTTTATTGAAGCCCAAGTAAAGGGTCATGTAATCTGTAAGGATCTGTAAGAATCGTGGTATGGCCGTTTTGACTTGTTCTCCAGATATTGATTTGACTAAGTCGTAGAGCGCTGTTCGCTGCCGATTCTCGTAGAAAAAAACTTAGGGGGGTGAGGTTCAGGATCGCTTAGAGACCCGCAGCTGGGTGTTGGGGTAGTCCTCATCAGCCCAGTAGTGCTTATGCATGCCATTCTTTGTACTTTGGTAAGGGTTCTTAAGTTCGTGGATTTCTCCAGAGCCACCTTACCAAACTGCCATTAGTTAGAATAGGTCTTAAAATGGCGGTAAATGGCACGAGTAGAGTGCAATCATGGCTTTCTATGTCTTTTGAATATTTGGACCCCAGTTGAGCTTCTTATCTAAGATTTCTCCGAGATATCTCGCTCTGTGATCTTAAGTGGGGTATCACTAATCTTTGGTATTGCAAAATAATGAGAGTTTACTCCAAGATTGCATCTCAAGGTCCAGTTAATGACCGCGGTAAATGCGTTTTCTTATTGTTCGCTTAGAGTGGTCAGATTTACCTATCGCCAGAAGCGCTTAATCATCGGCGTAGACTATAATCCTGACACCACTGTTTTTAGTTTGATGAGAATCTTGTTCATCACCAAGGTCGAGAGAAAAGGTGAGAGGATAAGATTACACCTTCTGGAGTTCCTCTAGATGTGTACATCTTTATATCTGAGTTACCCAATTCACAATGGATTTGCCTGTTTTTCAAAACATATACATGATCCATTTTATAAGTGTGGCTTCTATTTTAAGGTCAGTGAGTGCTTTTTCGATGGCGCTTTGTATTATGAACATTGTCAAATGCTCCTTCGATGTCCAGAAATGATGCCAGAGTATATTTTTCTACCGCTCGTTACTAAGTTTGTATTATCTAGATATCTACATCCTGGGAAATGAGCTTGAACCAGGAGCTTTAGCCCTTGAGCGTGGTCTAATTACAAAAGACCCAAAAAAAAAAAACAACAGAGATTCGTTCCTTCGTCCTGCCAGTCGAATGTGGAATATGTTACCCGAGTTCTACTTCTCCACTACATGACAATAAGGTTTCAAGTTCAAAACAAACGTGCTTCTTGTACCCCTTTTTAATCCACTCTCCCCATTATTATCTTTCTAAAAACAAATACATTTTGTTTGTGTACTGTTTTTTAACAGCTGTTGATCAATCAGACAAAACAAACGTTCAGCTTATTTGAACTAGAGCTTCCGTTTGGAGTTACGTTACGTAACATTACGTACGAAACGTGAGGTCGAAGCTTCATTCTGATAGCATGCATTGAAATGCTATGGCTGAACTCGTAAACGTCAGACGTGTTTGTGTTTCAGCCTTCATAATAAATGAATAAACGAGAGGGAAATTAAGTCTTCTTTTTTAATTTATTTTGTTTTTACATCGGTAAAAGAGAGTTTTGTTTGCATTTTGTCAGAATTAAATGTTGTCTCTGTTAAATATGTAAGCGAATCATCAACAGAACCACTTTTTGTATTCACATGCGGGTGAAGAAGCAGCTAGCTACTTTTTGTTTGAAATTAGAAAATCTCAATCAACAATGCAAATTAAATCAAATGAAGCGAAACCAGTAACCCTGATTTGTTTAAAAATTGTTTTAATTGCAACTCATGCTCATATAAATGTAACCCTGTCTGATCATAGTCTATCGTACAGCACAATAAAATGCAATTGTATCATTCTAGTTAAATGCACGTCATAAGTTAAATAGTTGTTTATGGCTGACAAATGTATTTTGTTCTCATTTTAGGGTCCAAAAGACACAACCAATTATTACATCGCATGTCAAGCACCCCTCGAAACAACTGTCACAGATTTTTGGCGAATGATTTGGGAACAGAATTCTCGAGTCATTATCATGGCAACTGACCTCATCGAAAATGGCATTGATAAATGTGCCGAATATCTGCCACCATCGGTGACACTTGACAATCATACAGTTTTTGGTGATTTTCAAGTTACTTTGAAGCATCGTGAAGTCAAGGAGAAATATGCTATTTCGACATTGATGCTTAAAAACACTAGCAATGATGAGAGCCGAGAAATTACTCATTATTGGTATCAATGGCCTGAAGCAGGTGTACCAACCGATGAGGCGGCTATAATTGCTATGCTGCTTGAGGCCAGGAGTTCTCTGAAAGCTTCCACAATCGAACAAAACGAGTGTAAAATTGAAAGTACTATTAATGATGATAATACAACATCGGTGAAAATTGAAATTAATGGAAATGTAAATTCGGATAAATCAAAAATGTCAACAAAGGACCAAGGGTATGTACTTAATGTGTGTCGTTTGATAGATTATTATTTACCAAAAAAAAAAATGATTTTCTAAGCCAGTTGGCTTATAGTTTCTTTAGTCCTGAATCCTTTTTATTCTGTCATTCAAAAATGAAGTTCTATACAAGTTGTTTTGGAAGGATTCAAGTCTGTAACCCACAAAATATGCAACTTGTCCCCCGCACATTTTCATAAATGATCTTTTGCCTGCAACTTTTAATCTATAGGTACTGTCGCTGCCTTTTCATATTCGTTTCTGGACTCAATGCTCCTATTCGGATGTTGAACTGCAACGACAAAATCTGATAATTGAGCAGTTGACTGCCAAAAGCTGCGGGTTAAAGCACCAAAGATCGTCAGTTTATCTGAGACCACCTATACTTACTTTGCTAAAGTCCATTGTGTACTTGGGTTTCAACCAAGAGTCTCCGCCAGCAAACTCGGTTCCTAGATAGCTGTTTCTAGTTTTGCAGTCCATGTTGAATGAGGTCTTCTTCCCTTGGGTGCTATACCTTAGTCACGGTCTTCTTCTACTTTTACGTCCCTCGGGAATTGTGCCGAAGGTTTTCCGGGCCGGAGCATTGGTGTCCATCCACTCTAAATGACCAAGCCATCTGAGTCTTTGGTCCGTCTCGTTGTATAAAACGTAAGGTTCGGTGTTGAATGGAGTCCAAGATGACTCGAAAGATTTCCTCTCGAAACAGCCTAAGGCTTATTCATTCGATTTTGTATGATGCTTCTGCAACAGGACTGAGATGAAGGTGTAAGTTAGTTCTACCATATATGATACAGAGAGGACTTCTCACTCAATTACTTTCTTAGCCAAGAGAAAAAGCGATTAGCATTTCTTGTCTGAACTCGGTGCTGCAGTTATTGCCCGTGTTATAGCGGAGCCTAGGTAGATAAACTCCTCTACTACCTCGAAGTTGTCGGTGTAGGGTGTCCTTCCTCGAAAACAGCATATACTTCGTTGTTCCCTCATTTACCGCTTAACTCATTTTTGCCGCTTCTGTCTCAATTCTCACAAAAGCGCCATGGACATAAAGCTGTGTTCTTCCCATTAAATCAATATTATCGGCGTACGCGAGAAGTTGAACAGATTTTTGAAGGATAGTGCCTCTGGTGTTAATGGTGGAGTTCTGCACTATCTTCTTAAGAACGATGTTAAAGAAATTGCACGACAGTGCATCGCCTTGTCTGAATCCTTTTGACGTCGAAGGATTCCGTAAGCTCGTTGCCAACCTTGAGGGAGCAGCGTGAGTTTTCCACCGTCATTTTGCACAAGCGAACGAGCTGGACAGAAATGCCAAAACCAGACATAGCTCTGTATAGTTCGTCTCTGTATATGCGGCCTTAAAATCGATGAAAAGGTGGTGGCTATCGATTTGGAGTTCATAGGTCTTTTCCAGGATCTGCCGCAACGTGAAAATTTGGTCGATGATTGAAAATCCTGGTTTGAAGCCACATTGACAAGGAACAATCAGATTGTTAACGAAAAGCTTCAGACGTTCACATATAGTGAAGATCTTGTAAACGATTTTAAGTAGGCTGATTTCTCTGTAGTTTGCGCAGTTTAGAGGATCTCCCTTCTTCTGAATCGAACGGAAAATGCTAAGATTTCATTCTTTGAATGCTTCTAGCTAGACCATCTGCTCCAGCGGTTTTGTTGGATTCCACCCTTGATATTGCCGTTTCCAATTCTTCTCGGTCGGGTTCATGGAATTGATGGCTATCATCACGTCCAATGAATGGCTCCTGCCTGATAGCGGGATTTTGTTCGTCGTCGGCTTATACATTATGCTACTTCCCTTGTTTAGCTCTGCAAGTTCTTGCTCGATGACCTTGCAACAGCTGTTTTACCTTCCGTTAAAACCTCCGAATTTCATTTCCGCTGTTTGCTCTCTCAACATCATAGATCTGACGCTTCTTATGTTCCCTGTTTTTTCTCCTGAGAGGCCGGCGTTCTTCTCTCCTCTTTTGCTCGTAGAGCTCATGAGCAGCTTTTGTCCTGCGATGCAGCACCGCCTTGTATGCCTCCTGCTTGGATGCATGCGCCTGCCTACATTCTTCGTCAAACCAGCGGTTTCGCTATGGTGGCTGCGTGAAACCCAGCTCATTAGAGGCGGCATCTCTAACTGCTTTCTATCAATGTTGCCACTGGTGCTCGATACTTGATGTTGGCGGCATAGGACTCGTTAAAAGATTACTTGACCCGAGGTAGTGGTCCAAGTCAATGTTGACTCCTCGGAAAGTTTGAACACCCAGAATGCTGGACAAGTGATTCCGTCGATTACAATGTGTTCAATCTTTTCCTTTAGGTATAAATGTTGACCACGTACTTGCTACCATAACATTTCGCCCCGCAGCAAAAATGGTCAGCCTGAATCCCCTGTCGGAACCAGTGTCGTGCAGGCTGGGCTTTTCGATTGTTCTACCAAAGGTGTCCTCTTTTCCCAGCCGATGCAATTTTAGTGTCATAGCTAGGATATTGCTCATACTTTTTGTCAAGGAGCTCATAGAACTCGTCTTAAGTGTCGTAATGTCTGCTTTGTGGTAGTTGAGGGTCTCTGCTCACTGTTCGGCAGCACGCAGTCTATTAGGTGACCTAAGATTCCACGTGTATGTCCGAAATTCGTTGTCCTTAAAACATTTACTTGCGTCGCCATCAGTATATCCGTCCGTTTCCGAAGCCGGTTGTTGCTTTGAAATTAGAAGCTTTTTTACGTAGTCAGGAAGTCAACCCAACGTACAACTCCTAACCTGGAGTAACAGGCACTTGATGTGACTCCAAGTGCATAGTCGGAAAAATCTCTCCTTTTTTCGGCCTGGGCTTCAAATATGTTGAATATGGCCGTAAAGATGTTCACCAAGTAGGTGGGCCTAACTGGAACCGTTTATTCCAAAAAAAGAAATTCTTTCGCTGCCGTCGTTCGTTCGTTGGAAGTGCTTTACTGGGCCGCTTCGCCACGTCAAGGTTTTTCCCATTGAAGGCGGGACCAACTGAGATCACCTATCCTATATGAAAATATAAGACTATATAAAATCTATGTCTCCTCCACTTTGCCACGATTCTGTTAAGTGTGCTTTCTTTCTATGTGCTTATCTCTCTCCTCTCTCTCTCTTTTTCTCTCTCAATCTCACTCTCTCTCTTTCTCTGTTGTTTTAATGTTTTGTTCTGTCCCGGCTTCCGATGACTTCAGTCCCCAGTGCTGCTTTGTGTCTTCTGTAGTTTGCATCTGTGGGAAACACCATTTACGACCTTTTCTGTCGTTACTTTTACGGTCAGTGCTCTACAGAAATAGCCAGTTGAATTTCTCCCCAAAAACAAACGAGTCCGACTTCAGACGCACTGCTATATAGAGAGATTCATTTTTTAGTCGTACAACGCGAATGTGAAACTCTCTTCCACTTCACTGACACCTCCTTTGCAATCCTTCTCTTTATCCCTATAATATGTGCGCACTGTGTCTCTGGCAAAATAAAGGTATAAACACCCGACTTTTGTTCAATTGCAATGTGATCTGGGGATGCAGATATTATGTACATAAGCTCTTCATTAGTTAGCTAAGATTATACTGAACATTTTAAATGTTTTTATTTGTGATTGTCCTCATCAATTAATAACAATTATTTATTTGTATCCATTCAATTATAGCCCCCTAACGATTCACTGCTCTCCAGGTACGGGCCGAACTGGGACCATACTCGCTTGTGACATTGCCATGCGATGCCTTGAAGAACCCAAACGAACCGTTGATATTCCGCAAATCGTCTATAGTGTACGCAGAGGCCGAGCCAGTGCTGTTCAGACCAAGGAACAATACGAATTTATTTACAAAGTTACCCATATGTATGCAACGAAAATTTCAAACATAAATAATGATAATTAATAATACTGTTATTAAACATAAGGTCCTTCTAAAGTTTGTTTGTATTAATTGTCAATTTTTCTATTATTTTCATTTCCCTTATTCACAAAAGATACAAAAAAAAAAAACAGTGCCTAGGTTATTACATTTTCAAAAAGAGCTACATTAATAATGGTATTCCTCTCTATTGTGATATAAATATATTATTCTTTTTTAAATTTAAAATTGTTTTGTGAATAACTTTTTTTTATTTGATTCTGCTTCGCCTTTTTGTTAATTGTGTTGCAATTGCTTTTAATTATAAATTATTTTTTGTGGCTTCTAACAAGAATTATGTTTAAAAATTTAATTAAAATGGAATTTAAATGAATTTAATGTGCACATATTATAGCCGTTTAGATACGTTCGCTAAAATGGTATTATTCAAAAGTATGCAAATTAATGTAAAAAAATTAGTTGATAAGAAGAACTTTGTAAATTAGTTATTGTAAATAAGTTAAACTAAATGTGTTATATACAAACATTTATTATTAACAGATGACAAGTTGTGGTTTTATTTGAACTTGTAGAAGGGCTTCTTTGAGTTAAGCCGCGTATTTATTTAAAGAAGATTAATTTTGAGTGATGTGCTAGCGATCAGAAGTGTTTTTCTTTGTGCTCGCTCATTTCTTGAACCTTAAATTTATTTTGTTTGCTTGCTTAGTTCACAGTTAACTCTAATAAAAGTCCCTGCTTTGGAAAATATCGAAATAAGACCAAAGTCAAATTAACTTAACATTTTACTGCACGCACTATGATCCAAAGTAGGTGAGAATTCCGATCCTACTGAATTCCTTATTCATGGGTATAGCTTAGTGCCATTATTCTACCTCCACCATGGTCTCGCCAAAGATTAAATATGTAACAAGATGGGAAACTGACTTACGTTTCACTCCCTAGATCCCGCAATTTTCATTTTCTTTCATTTTATTTTCTTTCCTTGTACATGAATAATATAAAAACAAAAACAATATACTGTGTAAAAACACGCATACTTTCACAAAAACTATGGTCCAAACTGTGATAGTATTGGTAAAACCACGCATACTTTCACAGTAACTATGGTCCGAAGCTTGTAGGCAACTGTTACTTTGACAGCCTTGTTTCCCATCTTGTTACTTATTTAATCTTTGGGTCTCGCCGTTTACATTAGGAATGATGTCGCTTATCAATTCCTACCACAATATGGACGCTGCTCCAATCCTGTTTTCAATTTTATGTGGTTTAAGTTCACCATAAATAAGCACATCATTCACTTTTTTTTTTTTTTTTTTATCGAAGCTCGTGAATTTGACGCTCTCTCTGACTCCATCCAAAGAATTGTTTTCCTGTACCCTCACACTGAAATCGTTATTATGGGCGATTTCAATGTACACAATTCTTCGTGGCTTCTCCATTCCAGCCACACGACACCCGAAGGAATGTGTGCTGAGATCTTTGCTGAGTTTAACCACCTTACTCAGCTTGTCACCGAGCCCACTCGAATATCTCATGACTTGTTTCTTACGTCTGACCCTGATAAATACACTATCAGTGTATTAACGCCTCTAGGCAGATCAGACCATAGTATTATATCTGCAAATTTCTCCTGTCAAGCTAATCCAGTTAGAGAAAGAGCTCCGAAGAGAACCGTGTGGCAATACGAGAAAGCCAACTGGGACGGTCTCAACAACTCTTTCCGGATCTTTAATTGGTCACTATCACTATGCTTCCTCAATAGTGACGTAGACTCCAGCGCAGATATGATTACTTTGGGAATGAAAACTTTTATCCCGAATAGGGTTAAAAGCATAAAACCCAAGGAAAAGTCATGGTTTGATTCAAGCTGTAAAGAGGTTATCAGGGAAAAAGAAGTAAAGTTCCGGTGTTTTAAAGCCAACCCAACTGAGGAAAACCGGAACAAGTTTAAACAAGCCAGGAAGGCCTGCAATGCCCATATTCGGCGGACCAAATTTTTACATGACCAAAAATTAAGGCAAAAAAAAAACTGGAATTTTTGGTCATTTGTAAAAAATATGAAGAATTCTTCTTCTTCCTCGGTCCCTTCGCTCATTGACAATGACACTCCAGTTGCCAGAGAGTGTCATGACTCCTCCAGTTCTTGACAAATCTTCTTCCGAACTCGTGCTGTGGCGAGAGTCTAAAAAGATCTCAACATACATAAATCCGCTGGTCCGGATGGTATCCCCGCTATTGTTCTGAAAAGTGTTCTTCCACGCTGGCAAAACTCTTGCGTAGGTTTTCCATCTATCCTATTCTTCTGGGCTCGTTCCGAAGAGTTGGAAAACAGCATTTGTCCAGCCTATTCCAAAAAAAAAACGAATCTTCTTCTCCGTCCAATTATCGTCCGATTGCACTTACGTCCCTTCTTTCTAAGGTCATGGAAACGCTGATAAACTATCAGCTTAAGAAATATCTCGAAGACCGAAAGCTTCTTAATGACCGGCAGTATGGCTTTCGCAGCAACAGGTCCACTGGTGATTTGATGGTTTATCTCACCGAACAGTGGAACAAATCTTTACATCGTTTTGAAGAAAGTAAGATTGTTGCACTTGATATTTCAAAAGCATTTGATAAAGTCTGGCATCTTGCTCTTTTATCGAAAATGCGTGCCTTTGGTATCGATGAATCCCTTCTTCGTTGGATTAGCAACTTTCTTTCGAACCGTTCAATACAAGTTGTATTGGACGGATTCAAGTCTGAAACCCACAATATAGATGCTGGTGTGCCCCAGGGCTCCGTTTTGTCTCCGACCCTCTTTCTCATTTTTATTAATGATCTCTTTTCTGTTACTTCTAATCCAATAAATTGTTTCGCTGACGATAGTACCCTTAGCTTCTCGTATTCATTTCCAGATTCACATCCCTCCTCTTCGGATGTGGAACTGCAATGGCAAAATATGATAACCTCATTAAACTCTGACTTAAACAGCATTGTCCAATGGGGAATTAAGAACCGTGTAGAGTTTAATGCTTCGAAAACGCAATGCTGTCTGGTATCGTTGAAGCGAGATATACCCCCCCTGCCACTGCCCATGAGTGGCACTTGCATCAATGAGACCAAACATCTCGAGATTCTTGGTATGTGCATCACTGACCACCTCTTGTGGACCGAGCATATCTATACGCGATGTCGCCATAAATGCCGCAAGATGTTTGGGTTTCTTAAGACGGTGCAAGAAATTTTTCTCGCCGTCTGATCTGGCTATTACCTATAAAACTTGTATCCGTCCAAAGCTTGAGTACAATTCACATCTCTGGGCTGGTGCTCCAGCTACTTACTTAAGCCTCTTGGATGGAATACAGAAAAGAACTGTTAGAATGATTGGTGATAGAGACATAACCAACTCATTCACATCGTTAGACCACCGTCGTAACGTTTCGTGTCTCTCTCTGTTCTATCGTTACTTTTACGGTATGTGCTCTTGTGAATTAGCCAGTTGCATTCCTCCCCTTAAACAATTCGCCCGTAATACTCGCGCTTCAAGGAATGCACATCAGTTTACCCTCGAGCCCAACTTCAGACGTACCTTTAAGTATAGAGAATCGTTCTTTAGCCGTACTACGCGAATGTGGAACTCCCTTCCACACTCTGTCTTTCAAAATTATTGCAATGTTCTGGAATTTAAAATCAATGTACACTGGCTTCTCCTTTCATACCCCTTTCCTCCTTCCTAATGCACTCACTGTGTCTGGCATGAAAAGGGTACAAAAAACCCCTTTGTGTGCTTATTATAAAAAAAAAATTAAAACAATTTTTTTTTATCGTTTTTGTTTTTCATTTTGTTAAATTAAAAGAATAAAACAAAAAAAAAATGTTTAAATACATTTTATTAAAAGTTAGTAACTTTTGCCATATATGGCTGCTTGTGCAGTTAGGCATTTTTCAAACTTTCAAAAAAAAAAAAAAAAAACAAATATGAAATTAAGACATTATTTTATTTCCTCCCACCAACTACATGGAATGGTCTCATAAACAAGAGGCTGTCCTAGTTGGGAGTTCCAATACTGCCTGGTAGAAGGCAATTTTATGAGGGACATGAAAAGAGAAATACTGAATAATTGTTCAATTTCACTCCGAGTTATGTTCAATGGCTTATTTATGTTGTTTTGCAATGCTTTTCTGTTGGATTCCTCAACAATCGTATCAAACAGTTCTCCCATGAAAAGAAAAGAAAAAAGTCAGCGGGGGTCTGTAAAGAGGACATTTCTTCTGGAAGCTCTTTTGTCCCTAAATAGGGATAATCGCTTTCCATGTACATATGTTGCACGAGACTTGCTCCTCCATATTACTTTTTGATTTTTTTTCTTATCTTTCGATCTCAAAGTTGACAATGGTTTTTCATCATCCGAATCGTACACGCTTTCATCGGTTTCAGGCACCTCTCTATGAGTTCTTTACAGTCCATATCCATATTCTGCTCATCCTCCGATTCAAGGATTTCATCCTCACTCTGAAAACCATCACCAGGAACAGCACAATATCCTTTTCCATAGAAAGAAATTGACGAGATCATTATTTTCTCACTGCTAAAAAAGCGAAAAGCTTGATCATCCATTTCTTATGTGAAAGTACAAGCAGCCATATATGGCACCATTAATATTGTTGTGAATGGATAAGGAGCCATATATGGATGTCGTCAAAAACACGCCGTGTCTTGATTTCCACGGACATAGTTGAACATTTAACACTTTAATGTTACTTACCAATATTAAATCTTTCCTTAAAAAAGTATTACTGCCAATAAATTATGCACAAGCCAATGAAAAATAAGCTTGTATTTCTATGGTTTTTTTTTCAAACAGTCACACCATGCGCACTGTCAACTTTGATTGCGGATTTTCGCGATTGTGCAACGAAAAAGATAATCAAATGCACTTAAGAAATATAAACAATGAACTGTTCTAAGAGATCAAAGCTTTACTTTTCCAATAGAACTTGCGCAATCCAAGCAGTCGGCGTTTCAAAAAAAAAGCCGTATATTCTTGTGCAGTAGAGGTTAAAATTAGTAATTAACAGAGTTTTCTTTTTGTGAAATAATCCAGTTTTTAGTTTTTAGTTAATGATGTGCCGATGCCGACTGCCGTAATCGTAAGGCTTAAAACAAACCAAAGCGGACAAAACGTTTGTTCGTTCTTCCCCGGACACAAGTCCATTGCTCTTATGAAGCAACACACACAGAAAAAGACACGACACGATAAAAAGTCTTGTCCGCTCGTCCGTTGCAGTAAATACATGAGGTTATATAGGAGCAAGCCACATCAAAGAAGACAAACAGTGGCGGACAAAATGTCGACGCCTAAAAGTTCACACCATCTTATGAAGAACCGCAGACCAAAGTGAACAAGACAAACAAACAGATTTCGACAAACGGACATGTCGGTTGCTCATACTTGGATTTACATTTTATTGCGATATTTCTTGTTGTATTTTGTGCAATTTGGTATGGATGTTGTTTAGCCTAAGGCTAAACACAAACCGAAGCGGACAAAACGTTTGTTCGCTCTTCCCCGGACACAGGTCCATTTCTCTTATGAGGCAACACACACAGAGACAGACACGACACGATAAAAAGTCGTGTCCGCTCATCAGTTGCAGTAAATACATGGGGTTGTATAGGAGCAAACCACACCAAGGAAGACAAACAGTCCCGTACAAAATGTCGACGCCTAAAAGTACACACCGTCTTATGAAGAACAACAGACCAAAGTGAACAAGACAAACAAATAGATTTCGACAAACGGACATGTCGGTTGCTCATATTGGGATTTGTATTTTATTGCGGTATTTCTTGTTGTATTTTGTGCAATTTGGTATGGATGTTGTTGTAAGGGTAAAAAGAATTGAGAAAAAGAAGAATAAAGAAAAAAGGAGAGAATTCTTATGTGTGGATGTTTGTGGTTTCAAAGAAGTGTGCATGAAAACTCGACTAAATTTTTTCGTATGTATACATATGTATGTAAATTGTATATACACATGTAATTCCAAAATGTGTCTGCAGAGTATACCTAGTAGGAACGATCTCCACGTGGTTCATTTTTGTTTACATTTTTGGATCCCGTTAGGTCTCACGTACACGAGAAATAGACGGCAATGTATGTATACTGTATATTATACACACGAAATTCCAACAGTTTGTCTGTTTCTCGATAAATGTGTTTGTGCCATTCATCGAGGAATAAAGAAGCAAAATAAAATCAAGGGAAAACGCAACCTATATTTTTTTTCAATTTTTGTCTTCTTTGTTTGTCCGCTGGCAAAATACACCGAATGCGACAAGGACAAAATATTTTGTCTTTGTCGTCCTCGGTGTGGGGTGAATTACGACACGATTTTTTGTCTTGCGACAAGCAAACAGTTTGTCCGCTTCGGTTTGTGTTTAGCCTAAGGGTGAACCAATCAATTTCTGTTTCTAGAATCGATGTCTTCGCAAATAGCAATAATGCCTATTAGAGCCGACACAATCTCGTCTTTGGAATCAGACATTATCAATGATTCTTTTTTTTTATTTTAACAAATAGAATCAAAATAGGGTTAAATTCTTTGAACTATACCTATATCGTGCGTCACTTCCGAAATTCAATCCCTGTTTACAATTTGGTGTGAAAGGAACATCAAAACGTAGAGATTTCTGTTGTGTGGATGTTTCTGGTTACAAAGAAGTGTGCGTGAAAAGCCGAATACATTTTTTCGTATGCGTACATATATATGTATTCTGAATATATTAAATAAATAGAGTGGCGCGACACCTCTTGAAGAGACCTTATATTTTTTAGAATGAAGGGCCTTCAAACAGGGACTTCTGAACTTTGAGATTTGAAACCCGCCTTCCTTTTGAAGCTACGTCTGTTGGTTATCATTTATTCAGTCTGTTTTCTATGAGTTATAAACTAACTAAGGAGAAAAATGTCAATAAACATGCAGAAATGATAAAAACATTTTTTTTGTTGGTAAATTCTCATTTTTATTAATGATCTCTTGTCTGTTACTTCTAATCCAATAAATTGTTTCGCTGACGATAGTACCCTAAGCTTCTCATATTCGTTCCCGGATTCACATCCCTCCTCTTCGGATGTGGAACTGCAACGGCAAAATATGATAAACTCATTGAACTCTGACTTAAACAGCATTACCCAATGGGGAATAAAAAACCGTGTAGAGTTTAATACTTCGAAAACTCAATGCTGTCTGGTAACGTTGAAGCGAGATATACACCCCTTGCCACTGTCCATGAGTGGCACTTGCATCAATGAGACCGAACATCTCGAGATTCTCGGTATGTGCATCACTGATCACCTCTTGTGGTCCGAGCACATACGCGATGTCGCCAAAAATGCCGCAAGATGTTTGGGTTTCTTAAGACGATGCAAGAAAATTTTCTCCCCGTCTGATCTGGCTATTATCTATAAAACCTATATCCGTCCAAGGCTTGAGTACAATTCCCACCTTTGGGCTGGTGCTCTAGCTATTTGCTTAAGCCTCTTGGATGGAATACAAAAAAGAGCTGTAAGAATGATTGGTGATAGAGAGATCACTGACGCATTCACTCCTTTAGACCACCGCCGGCCGTAACGTAGCGTGTCTTTCCTTGTTATATCGCTACTTTCACGGTCATTGCTCTAGTGAAATAGCCAGTTGCATTCCTCCCCTCAAACAATTCGCCCGTAATACTCGCGTTTCCAGGAATGCCCATCAATTTACCCTCGAGCCCAACGTACTCTCAAGTATAGGGAATCATTTTTAGCTGTACTACGCAAATATGGAACTCTCTTCCACACTCTGCATTTCCCAGTCACTACAATGTTCAAGAATTTTAGACCAATGTCCAGTGTTTACCAATAAACAGTGTTTACATCCAAATAAATCACATACAAATTCAAACTTTTTATTTAAGAAAATTAAACAAAACAAGGTGAAATTCGCTGGTTTGTTAGCAATAGATAGAATATTATTAATTATTATTAAGAAATTATCATTTTGCGACACAAGATATTTTAATTTTTGTATTAGAAGAATATTTCAGACAAATATTTCTAATGGTAACTCTGTGCACAACGACTTAATAAAGTATAATTATTTCAAAAATGTAACAAGATTAATTTCCACCAACTGTGTGAAAAACCTTCAATGTAGTTTTCAAGAATGTATATCTTTTCGAGAGCAATTCCGCTACAAAAACCAACAAACACACTGCAATCAAGATGCAGTACAAGTGAAAAGCACCCATTAATTGTTTTAAGGAAAAATACGTCAACGGCTTACTATTTTTCTTTTGGTGAGGCTTGTTTTGTAGATTTTGAAACAAGCGGTAAATTTTGATCATATGTCCGTGAGCCTGGAACTGGCCGGTTAATGATTTTAGACATGGTGTCATGTAAGACAATTTCGTCATATACATGCAAGTATAAATAGGCATAAGTGGTTTCTTAGCTAAGAAATACATCCGACCCTTACTGAAACTGGACATATGGATTTTAGAGGCAAAAAACGCGTACTTGCCTTCTGTTTCAAAGAAAGTTTCCATTAGATTAGATGTTTTGAAAACAGCAATATGGTTCTTTAACTCGGGTATAATATTGATAAAGTATTGAGTATGAGGAGTCACCATAAACTTATAACCTTGTTCAATTGCTTCTTCAAGACTATTTGGACGCAAACCCATTGGTCTGTTGTGAAGCATCTTGAAAACGGATCCTTCGTACAAACTTCGTATGATCAATGCACTTGTTATGTATGGTCCAAGGATAAACCAGTTGAATTGTTCTCTTCGATGATGGTTATATGGTTTGAAAATTTTCTTCCACATTGGTTGTGCCAACCATTTATATATTGATAGTCCTAGAATGCTTAGCCACGTCCATAAGTCAAATGGAAAAAACAATGTCATTAGTGAGGTAGATGTTACTTCCGTCCGAAAAACTATGTATCTGTGATAGGTGTTATAATAGCTATTTGCAAAGTAATGAGATCTCTCCATGGTGCAAACATAATCCCCAATCATTAAGTCTCCGATTCCATCCTGTATCTAGAGGAATAATTACAAAAATTTAATATTTCTTAAGGTATTTGTACTGACCTTCTTGAATCCACCAGTAAACGATTGATTATTTTCGAAAACATGACTTGGTCCAGATGTTATAAGTTTTATTGAAAAATTTAATTTTCTGGCTATTTGCTCGAAGAATAGTCCATCAAACCTGATACTTTTCCATTTTCTACGTAAATAAATGGTGGATATTCTTCAACGATGACATTTAGACTACAATTCCAAAAGTTTCTCAATTTGTACGGGAAGTAAGTTGCTTCGAATTGTAAACTTCCATTTACAAAATTGTTAAGGACCTGAGGTGTAATGTCCTTACAACGATGAATGTTGAATGGGAAATAGGTGTATGCAGTAACGGTTCCATTTCGATGTTCTATAAGGGCGGTAACATCTACTATTGAAAGTGCCCAAAAGATTTCGAAAATTCTTTTCAATATAACCGGAAATCCGAAACGTCTCTTGGTAGAACTATTAAATAAAAGTGTGGTCTGGAAACATAATTCGGCAGGTTTTTCTTCACTGGATCCATTAAATTTCTATAAAGAACAAAAATATAAAGATAACAACATGAGCTAAATTTTAATTGTTATGCATATAGACTGAAATCCTAAAAGGCCTTAAGGACCTCAAAAACCTTAAGCGCTATCTTGCTACCCTTTCAACAACGTATTCTTTGTCGACGGAAATATTTAGAAAACACCCATTGCGACATGGTGAATAAAACGTTTAAGAAACCGTTACTATTTTAACCCTACCTCCCAGACTATAAGTCACGACCCTCCAGACTATTTTGTTATGTCGACCACCACCAGCGTACATAACGAAATAATATACCGAATATTCAGAAGTCTGATGCTTCCCACGAAGAATGCAGGAAGGCCCATGAAGCCAAGCAGGAGGCATACAAAGTGGCGCTGCATAGAAGGTCAAGAGCTACTCGAGAGCTCTACGAGCGAAAGAGTAGAGAGGAACGCCGGCTTCTCAGGAGAAAAAGGGAGAGCATGAGAACCTTCAGATCGAGGATGTTGAGAGAGCCAACAGCTGGAATAAAGTTCGGAGGTTTTATCGAAAGGTTAAACAACTGGCTCGAGGTCATCGAGCTACAACCGATGCCTGCAGAGAAAAACAAGGGAACATCATAGTAGAATCGCAGTCAATGCTGGGGATTTGGAAAAACCACTTCTGTAGACTGTATAAGGGCGACGATCAACAAAATATCGCCGTCAGACAGGAGCCTTTCATCGGACGCGATGATAGCCAACAATTCCGAGAACCCGACCTAGAAGAAGTGAAAACCGTAATATCACGGCTGAAATCCAACAAAGCCGCTGGAGCAGATGGTCTAGCTGCTGAGTTGTTCAAAGCAGCGGGCGACGAGCTAGATAGGAGCATGCACCAAATCATCTGTAAGAGTATGGTCAGAGTAATGCATGCCCGATGAATGGAACCTCAGCATTGTTTGCCCGATCCTGAAAAGGGAGATCCTCTAAACTGCGCCATCTACAGAGGAATCAGTCTATTTAACATCGCCTACAAGATCCTCTCTGCCGTAATATGTGAACGCCTGAAGCCTTTCGTCAACAATCTGATTGGTCCTTATCAATGTGGCTTCAGGCCAGGAAAGCCAACCATCGACCAAATTTTCACGTTGCGCAGACACTGGAAAAGACCTATGAACGCCAAATCGATACCCAGCACGTTTTCATCGATTTTAAGCCCGCGTTTGACAGCGTCTACAGAGACGAACTGTATAAAGCTATGTCTAGTTTTGGCATCCCTGCCAAGCTCGTTCGCTTGTACATAATGACGATGGAAAATTCACGCTGCTCCATCAAGGTAGGCAACGAGCTTACGGAATCTTTCGACGTCAAAAAAGGATTCAGACAAGGTGATGCACTGTCGTGCGATTTCTTTAACATCGTTCTTGAGAAGATAGTGCAAAACTCCACCGTCAACACCAGAGGCACTATCTTCCAAAAATCTGTTCAGCTTCTCGCGAACGCCGACGATATTGATGTAATGGAAAGAACACAGCCACTGATGTCAGTGGCGCCTTTGTGAGAATTGAGACAGAAGCGGCAAAAATGGGTTTAGCGGTAAATGAGGGAAAAACAAAGTATATGTTGTCTTCGAGGAAGAACACATCACACCGACGACGGCTCGGGCAGACGCATACAACTTCGAGGTAGTAGAAGAGTTTGTCTACCTAGGCTCTGCTTGAACACGGGCAATCACACCAGCTTCGAGAACGCAAGAAGAAGGCTAAGAAAGCAATTGAGTGGAAAAGCCCTCTCTCGAGCAACTAAGGTAAAACTGTACAACACACTCATCATCCCAGTCCTGCTGTATGGTGCAGAAGCATGGACCTTGACAAAATCGGATGAAAGTGCCTTAGGCTGTTTCGAGAGGAAAGTTCTTCGGGTCAACTTTGGCCCCGTGTGCATTCAAGGGGAATGGCGAAGAAGATATAACAGCGAACTTTACGTTTTGTGCAATGACATGGACCTAGCTAGAAGGGTCAAGGTCCAGAGACTCAGATGGCTCGGTCTCTTAAAGCTGATGGACACCAATGCTCTGGCCCGGAAAGCCTTCGACAGTATTCCCGAGGGACGTAGGAGGAGAGAAAGATCGTGACTCAGGTGGCGCACTCAAGTGGAAGAGGACTTCAATCAACTTGGAATGCAAAACTGGAGACAGCTAGCTAGTGACCGAGCTGGCTGGCGGAAATTGTTGATTGAGGCCCAAGTCCACAACGGACTGTAGCGCCACCTAAAGTAAGTAAGTAAGATGCTTCCCACCATTGCGACCTTCTTAAGGAGAAAGCAGTAGTTGAATTTTCGGAACCGAAATTTCGTGTTGTTTGCTCCTTGAGAGCTGGGGGCTGGTCCGTTGGCTTTCTGTTTCCTCCTTCTAAGCTGGCTTATTTGAGTTTACGAAAATCCAACTTGGATTTATACAGATAAAAAGCTTTTCTGTGGAAATTGTGCTCTTACAGAGCATACCTGCTCCTCACAGAGTTTGGACCTACCTTGTCTCTAGCTGCTCCTCACAGAGTACGGTTTTGTTTGCATTCCTTGAGTTACATCCTGGACAGTGCAAAGAAATAACTCCACGGGAACTATACTCCACTGAGGGATCTAGTTCCCAACAATTGAGAATTTAGACCACTATTGGAAAGTGTTGTTAGTTCCCATGTACGGTGGGAATTAAATTCCACTATGGTGGGTCATAAGTTCCGATTCTTATTTTCAATCAAATTCGGGGCATCTGACTTTCGTGACTAATTTTAAGTATTTACATATTTCAATGGTTTTTCCGTGCAAACTGTTGAAATATACCGCATTCTCTATAAGTCTATGTGACGTAAAGGAAACTTTTTCCAATGCAAAGGTTTCAAGGAAATGCCTTAAACCACAAATGGTAGATAAGGTTTACAAATTATAAGGTAGAAAAATAATTCAGTTCACTAGGGCGTATACGCACTTTTAGTTGCTCTCAAACTTCAAAGGTTAAAGCCCGCTTCACATGACGCTAGTTTTCCTAAACAACGTACACATACAACTATACGAAGTGTCAAAAAAAAAAAAAAACAAGCAGCAAATACAACATTGAACAAAAGTGGGATGAAGCCAAATTATCAGAACTAGCAGTGTCCTCGTAGCGAAACTTACAAGCTTTACAAAAAAAAATATTAAAAATAAAAAAATTAATAAAGAAATCGAAATGTCGCAGTGCACACTTTTTGCCACAGCAGCAACACTCTCGGGTGTACGCACTGTTTTTGGCTTTTCCCGCTTTGGTTTATAGATGAGGATGCCTGTTTCTTACACAACATAACGAATATACGGAGCTGACGGTGCTTCTCTTCTTCGAAAATCTGTACTCAATTTTCGAACACATTCTGCAACATTACTAGTACTTCAAAGTAATGTCGCTATATTTCCATGCGTTGTTCAAGAGTATATACAACCATATTCGTTCAACGGAAGGATAAAACTATTTATCAGGCATGAGCTAGGTGTCACAATTCACAAAATAAACACGGGTTGAAAAAAAACGTACCCTTTATTATTGGTAACCAAATTCGAGTCAACTGACTCACAAAACAACCAAGATCTGCCGAAAACATCGATATTCTGCTCAAGCGCGTTTGGCCCTCAAAGACAACATATTCGACGTCATCGGTAAAGTTCAGCCTGATTTTTTGCCCCGTTGTTATCAGAAACTGGTTCTCTCGAATGCTTGCCATACAACGAAGCCGCGGCAGCAATTTCGCCAGTATTACAATATTTCACACATTATGTCATTGCTGGGCCTCTAAATAATGATAAAACCTTATTGATATTTCATATTTTTCAATTTTATGCAAGCTACACACGAGGCAACTTTAGGAGCTACGAAGTAGATGGATGATCATCAAAGCCAATAGGTGTTGAATGCCGATCACCAGACTCCTTAATTAGTGGTGGTTATTTTTCATTGTAACCGAAGATTTGGGATCTTGGGATTTGAACCTTAGACCAGCTAGGGAAAACAATGCACAACGATTTGCGCTAACAACTCCACTGACTTTTGGTTTATCCTTGCAGGCTTTTTCTTGTTTATCAATTGATATGAATAGCGTGCATTTTGATAAGCTCCTCAAAGTATGTTAACTTTTTCCGTTTTTTTTTTCTAATTTCCTATTTGTGTCACAACAGTTTAGCTACAACTCCAGCCAAACAAAGGAATTGACAAAAAAGCCATTGGTGGAAGCACTTCTAAGTTGTTTTTGTTGTTGTTCAAATACAAACAAAAAGGAGGTACTGTAAAGCTCTTTTGGTCTTTCGCTGGAATGGCCTTGCATCAGCCTTAACCAATCTCATCGAAACAATTTGTCAAAAACTGAAACAAAGGGCCTTACCAATAATTATTGACTAAACAAGCGTTTAGATAAACGCCACGTTAAACTTTAGAGACGAGTTTATTTGTGTGTTAACCAATAACCAAATTAAACACGTCTTTAACTAAACTGTGCTCTATTACATTATCTACTACATTTGTTGCCAAACAGACAGCTGCTGTCGAAATGACGAACCAGAGAGGCGATATAATATAGTCCATATACATACAAGAAATCACATTGAACGCTTGTTTGGACGTTCAAATGGTTGGTTTGTAATGGAATGCAATGAAAACAAAATAATTTCTGATAGATTTCTTTCTTTATAGTGGGATTTGTAGATGACTCTTCTCCAGCAACAGCAAGCATCTCCGATGAAGTATTTGATTCTGATGATAGAAATGGTGATGACTTGGTTGTGCTGCCAGGTAGAAGATTAACATGACGATTTTATAGATCACAGTTTATACTCAAACATTTTACGTAAACAAAATAACCATGTAAAAATAAAACATAAATTATTGTTTGAAACACATTTAACTATTTTTTTTTATTAACTTAAAATAATTATATGAATATAAGCTTAAAACTACTTTAACATCATAAAAAAAAATCACAGTTCAGTCTGTTTTCAGGTTTTGTTTGTACGTTGTACTGTCAGAATGACAACACAAACATGACGTTTTCACTTAATCACGACGTTAAACACGCGTTTCTCTACTCTAAAATTTAGAGCGACGTTTAGCGTTAAGCTGACTATTAAATTGATTATTGGTATGGTTCTTATTTAAGTCCACTAAAATATTTAAGTCGTCAACTAAATATGAATTATTGGTAGGCCCAAAGTTGTAGAAGGAACCACCCTTCAACCCTAAAGATCTAAAGAAGAAATTTAATGAGGTTTTAAATTTGTGCATGAATTTAGTTCTTAACAGTATCAGAAACTAGTAGACACTATACCTAGTACCCAAACTCCAAATAGTTGGTCTAATTTCAATGATGTTGAATTAAAGTCACGACCAATTTTTGTCCTATTTAAACTCAATGCTATGAAAGAGGTATAGATTTTCAGAATGCGTCAATGAAAAACAACAACTGAGAGCATTTATAACGGTAAAAATATATAATAAAAAAAACGGTACAAGTATATGGACACAAATTGTTGTTGTTATGTATGCATATTTGTTTTTCCTTAAGTTTGTCACAGCTAGTTGTTAGCCATGGCGCGTTGCAATTTCTCGAGATCTTCGACTTTCAATATTCAAGCCATTCGAATCGGGTTATCTTATACTAGCCAACCGACCCTGCGAACCTCATCTCGCAACCCAGCAACTCCAAAATAATTATAATTAATTTTTTTTTTTTTTTTTGAAAATGAAACATAGCCTATGTCACTTGGGAATAGTGTAGCTCGCCAACGGTGAAAATTTTTTTTAAATCGGTCCAGAAGTTTCGGAGCCTATTCATTCCAAAAAAATCTAACCTTTCCTCTTTATAATGTTAGTCTGTATATATACTTCTATACTAATACTAGCTGACCCTGCAGACTCCGAACTCCCTCAATCGAAAATCGATACCCTCTACCACACTACCCACTACCCTTTAATCGCTTCCCGCTTGTGCTACTCAGTACGTCTACCCATATTCGCTACCCCGTTACGACCCTACTCTGTTACCCGCTACCAACTATTTCTACACGCTTACCGCTACACAATTGGCCAGAAACCCACTACTTATTACCCGCAACCCGCAACCATTCACCCAGCATTTCATTTGAAAGAGTGATTTTAAGAGTTTTGTTTAGTCAATTTTTTTTTGCATTTCAAATTTTCTATTTTTCCAGTTTTATTTTTACTTTTTCTTTTTCCATTCGAAAACCCATCTGGAACCAAAAAAATCCAAGCAATTCCAGTTTGGTGAGTCAATATTTCAATTGGAAATGGTTGTTTACTAAATATGCGATGCCTTTTATTCACCTTTAGGTCTTTTCGTTCAAGAAAAATTGCGGTTTAATCATCTTAAGCTCTTAGCAGGTAGAACCCTTCACCGACAGGTGGCCGCGGCCCCCAGGCATAATAAGAAAAATTTCAGGTCAGTTTTCAGTCGTTATCAATGAACAAAATGATTAATCCAGGGAAAATCCAATACTTCTCTACTTTATTGAGGCCTCATAAAATTCCAATTACAGAACAAATATTAAAAGGTTAATGTTTCTTAAATTAATAAAACTAAAAGTCGAGATAGGTAAAAATACAAACAAAGATTTTCTTAGAAAAAAGTGGTTCTGGTTTTTTTTTTATTTCTCAAAAACGAAAAGACATTTTTGCATCCGGTTTTTTGTTTTCGAATAAAAATTAGCAACGGCATTGAATTTTTAAAACAAAATTAGTACTTAATTACATAAAATTTTGAAAAAAAACTTAGTTCAAAATTGATTTTTTTTTGTTTTGCTTTTTTTTTTTTTGAAAATTTTGAGTTTGAAAATTAATATTTCTTAAACTATTCGTTAAAACAATTTTATTTAAAAACAAAATGATGTTTCTGGCTTTCCAAAAAGATACAACACGGTGTTGTAAACGAAGCCGTTGATTTTTAATATTTTTTTTTATAAAATAAGTCAATTTTTCAGAAAATTGCCCCTCCCGGCTAAACAGGGGGGAATAGGCCCCCCCTCCCATACGATTTTTTTCTTGTCTCAACTCAACCTACACGCTCTAGCTTTTTGGCACAACGCTCGTGAATCACCCTGTATATTATTTTTCATTAAAAGTTTTAATTAGCGTGATGTCGGAACTTACTTGTATGGGGGCTCATGGGCTAACAGTATTGCATACTTTTTAGATTTCGCTACTTGAAG
Source organism: Sphaerophoria rueppellii (assembly GCA_920937365.1). Taxonomy (NCBI): domain Eukaryota; kingdom Metazoa; phylum Arthropoda; class Insecta; order Diptera; family Syrphidae; genus Sphaerophoria; species Sphaerophoria rueppellii. The sequence continues at coordinate 43,353,241 of CAKKXW010000005.1, read as the reverse complement.
ACATTTATTTTGGATTCATGTCTTTCTTCTACCTATGGTAGAGAATTGTTGATGAGAGTAAGCCACTTAAGCCTTGGCTCTTCAAGAGCTGTTGCGCCACTCTATTTATTTTTTAAGTATGGGGAGTATACTTCGTTTGTGGGTAGTAGAGTATAGTATTTGACTCTTGAAAGCAGTAAAATACTACTATAGTAGCAACAACGACAGTAGTCGTTGGTATATGTAAATGATAAAATTCACATCAATTTACCCTTTTGAAACTGATAGGCTGTGTACCAAATATTGGGACTATTAATTAATTATCTGTATGCAGGGACGGATCCAGAGACTCTTGTTAGGGGGGGTGACCCTGAACATGTTGATTTAATAGGCAAAGAAAAGAGGTTTTTAAAAGAACATTTAATCGTATAGGGTTTTGAAAAGGAGTGAAGTGTTGTTTTAAAGTAATTTGTACTTTCTTAACACAATATTAAGGATAAAAGTAGCTATAGATTAACAGCTCACTTAAATATATAATCACAAGACAAACTATTCGAACAGAAATATAACGAGTACAATTTTATAATCGATGTTTGCTTTGTGCACATCTATCTATGATATAGTCTGTATTCACGTCCAAATCTGGACGATCTGCCTTGCTCGATCGCAGCCAAATTTAAGTTCTCCTGGGAGTAGAAAAAGTTCTCTCTCCACTTGCTGCACTGACAATGCTTCCTACGTTAATTCAGTAGGCCAGTACCCAACTAAAAATATCTCACTGAGATCTCAATGTCACTTTGACTGAGCCAAAAGGTATTATGTAAGCAAAGTTTTGATATTTTAACTTCCCAGAGAAAGTTATTGTTAAGGGTCCAATTTTGTGAATATACAATTTTTGCATCAAACCATTTTAACATGATGATAAAATGGTTTGATGATGAGCGTGTGTGTATGCGTACTGGGTTAACGTTTTTTCTGAAATTATCTCGAGAACTACCTACTCACAGTATTGACATGAAATTGGATTCATTCGATGCGGAATTGCTTTATCTGATCTTATCTGATCTGATTAAGTTTTCAGCATTAAAAATTTGAAAGTAGTAAAATTCGTCATTTATGCATGAAAACTATTACTATCTCGCGAACCGCTCATGGTCCTGATGCTCAAATTTGTCTCGTTCGGTCCAACATTACTTGAATGAACTTCAGCGAAATTGGCTTAGCGGTTGAAAAAAGAACTGAACAAATCTAACAAAAAGTTATTTATCAATGTTAGAAAATATATTATTTTGCAATAATTTGTTATAAACAATTGAAAATGAGTTAAAGCTGATATATTTTTGTGGTTCCTAGGAAAACAGATTGACAACAGTTTGATTTTCTATAAACAATTGAATATTATTTTTATTTTTTTCCCCCTGGGAAGTAAGTTGTGTGGCCCACAGGGGCCGCACTCCTATTTTATTATTTTATTTTCACCTGAATATAATGTTACCACGTGCCACGGTCGTGATGATGATGATTTATGTTTAATATTATTTTAAAACTATATTCTGCTTGTCAAATCATCAAATTTTAGGTGGCTCATGGGGAGCGATCGCCCCTATCGCCCTTGTGTGTATGTATCTTATACGTACAAAAGTAACGATGAGTTCTTAGTGACTAAACTCCATTTAAAGGACATAACCTATTTTAATAAAATTGTGGCTATGTTCATCGCTGCGGGTGTGTTCACAATTTGTAGAAATATTTTTCGTTTTGCGATTATTGGGTAATTTGAAGTACAAAACTTCATTTTTAAGAACCCATTCAACACAACTTTTAAACCTTATCGATAAACCATCAATGTTCAATATATCGAGACTTTCTTCCCACTATATCCAGCACAGCTGTAAAAGAATGCAATCTTTTGGCATTGCATCGTCAAAAGTCCCATTCATTTAACTAAATTTTGGGAATGCATTTACATTCCTTATTGCAATACTTTAACTTCGAAGAAAAAATCGCAGTTAATTTTGAAGTCTTTTGTATAAAAATCATTTAGAGCAGTTAAAAGACTTGTATAGTCAAAAGAATGCATTACTTTTTACTGCTTTTATTCTTTGAAATCATTTAAAATTCTTTTACATTCATTGCAGTCATTAAGTCTTTTGGTTGCATTCAATGTAATGCAGTCATTTTATTGCTTTTGCAGCCTTTTGACTGCTTGAAGTCTTTTAACTGCTTGAAGTCTTTTAACTGCTTGAAGTCTTTTGACTGCTTGAAATCTTTTCTATTATATTTTCTGCACTACACATTTAAATTAAGTACGACATTGACATTGACATTTCACATACTTCGCTCATGAATGTAACGAACTACAGACACATAGCAGCCCTGGCGACTGAGGCCATCGCCTGGACGGAACAATACACTAATACACAGAGAGAGAGAGAGAGACAGATAGACACATAGAAATGAAGAACACATAACATAAACCTACGTGGCACAGAGGAGGAGACACAGATTTTAATTGTCTCATAGCACAGGTGGCCTCAGATAAACTGGCGATTTTGTAGAAAAAGGATGCTGCCGAAGCTGGGGCTTGAACTCGTAGCGTTCGGCTTAAGAATCAACTACTCTATCCTCTGAGCCATGGCCACCTGCTGAAATTAAGTAGTAGCAGTTAAAAGACTTCAAGCAGTTAAAAGACTTCAAAGCAGTTAAATGAATTCAAGCAGTTAAAAGGCTGCAAAAGCAATCAAATGACTGCATTACATTGAATGCAACCAAAAGACTTAATGACTGCAAAGAATGTAAAAGAATTTTAAAAGATTTTAAAGAATGCAAGCAGTAAAAAGTAATGCATTCTTTTGACTTCAAGTCTTTTAACTGCTCTAAACGATTTTTAAACAAAAGACTTCAAAATTAACTGCGAATTTACCTAAAAAGTTAAGTAGGTACTGACATGAAGTCAAAATACTTAAAAAATAAGTCTTTTTAATCTTTTTACTGCAATACAAAAATGATTGCATTCTTTTACAGCTCTGATATCCAGCGATTGCTGTTTTATGTGAATACCAAAATAAATTTGTAGAATTAGCAGTTTTAGCAGAATGGACATTCTTCTTATTTTCTTTTTAAAATATGTGTATAAATGTATATTAAATTCGTAAAAAAGAAAGAAAAAACGAAACTGATATTCGATGTTTATGTAAGTTAATTAATATGACAAAAATAAGCTTTACAAATTGATTTCTTTCTTACTTCAATAATTGCAAGGACTCGATGAAATATATTCGCATAAATACTTCGTAATTCTCACGAATTTCATTGAAAGTAGTCTGAACAATCGATACATAATTCTTGGATCTAAACGATTGGGCGATTTCAAAGAAATATTGCTGGATGATTGGACGAGTTGATTGAATATTTATTTCAACATTTTCTTTCAAAAAATTGTCAGTTTCAGATACGGCACTTAACAGACAATCCGCTATGTTGTTTTCAACTTTCTCCAAATTCAAGTTTTCAAAAACACTCGTTGCCATTTCTGCTTCTAAAACTGGCAATCCCACCAGCAAAATAATCAAAACACAATTCATTTCTGGAAAATAACTCTTTTAAACTAAGCCCTGAACTGCTTTATTCGCCGAGTTTATATAGTGCCTCTAATGCATATTGAAATAAATAATAATTTTATAAAATCTCGGTTGCAAATAGTCCTTAAGGGTTGCCCATTAAATATTTGACACATGTAAGATTTATTGCATGTGCTTGCAAAGCAGATCAACAACATGTTTTTAACATTAACAAATGCACCTAGGCGCACATATTTGTTTGTTAATAAAAAAATACGCGTTTTGTCGCACTAGATTGCATCTAAAAAGAATGTGTGTAATTAAACAAGTACCTACATAAATAAAATAGGTAAACTTTCAAAAAGGAAAAATTGTTAACGCGTTGTGTACAAGCAAAATTCACTGAACACTTAAAAAAGGGAGGTTAGGTTAGGTTAAGGGGCTGACAGTTGATGACGTTACCGTCACACTTAGACGCCTTGATAGTTATTCTTTTTGAGATTTCCTGTTTTAAATAACAGGTAGGGATGCTAACTAGCTGAGCTAACCCTAATCTTGCTAATTCATCGGCTTTCTCGTTGCCTATAGGATTTCGGAATGGGCCAGGATTTACTACTCAGCTGATGTGAATACAAAGGTTTCGCTTTTTAACACCTTAGTGACACCTTAGGTTATATGACAACTACATACCAGTTGTTTCCAAAGAAATAAAAGCTTCTAGTTGTCCTTAGTTTAGCAACAGCTTAAAAGTAATGATTCGTGAACGAGAGCGTTTTCAAAAATAATCCAACTTCATATAATAAAGCTCAATATAAACATTCACGCAACAAAGTTAGTTCTCACATACGCAAATGCAAACGCGAGTATTTAATGAAAAAGATTGACTCATCACTCACCTCTAATGATTTATGGAAAAACCTAAAAAACATGGGTGTGACAAAAATGAACAAATGTGTCCGTTTAGTCCACAAGTAATGTCTGTTGTGTTAGTCCCACCTTTTGTTAGTTCACCTATCCCTCAAGATCTGTTTGATGTTCCTGAAATTGAACATTCTTTTTCGTTTAATTGCATAAGTGCTAATGAGTTACTTAAATCAATCTTCTCAGTCAAATCCAATGCTATCGCCCCTGACAAAATTTCTCCTAAGTTTTTAAAATTGATTTTGCTCCTAGTGATGAATTATCTTCTTCACATTTTTAACCTTTGTCTCTATAGCAGTAAGTTTCCTGATGCATGGAAAAGTGCAAGTATCATACCTGTTCCTAAAAAGTCGAACCGCCCTCAAACCCTTCTGATTACAGGCCTATAAGTATTCTTTCTTTGTTGTGCAAAGCCTTGGAGATGATTCATCATCAAATACAGGGATTCTTACGCCCAATTTCTTCACAAAGTGCTAGCCCTTAGAACTAGGTTTAGTAAAATTTAAGAACTCATTTGAGTTCTAAGTCAATTCCTCACCAAGATCTAACGCGTTACAACTTCGATTTAGAACTTCGATAAAATTAGATCCTCGAATTCGGGGGTCTAGTGCCTTAGAACTTGGTTTTATTACAATTTCGTATTTTCAACGAGCGAATTGAATTGAATTTATTATCCTTTTTGGAAAATAAAAAAGAGCATACATGCACATATAAAAGGTAAAAATAGATTAAAGTGGATCCTACTTTTTATGATTTTTTATTTATGGACGATGACTTTTAGTACCTACGTTGCGAACGTCTTCCTGGAAGAACGGCGTATTTATCGAATGCCAATACGTGCCACTATTAATAACTACACGGGTACATATGATTCCACCGGAAAATCCTGATTTGTTTGTGTTTTGTGAAGGGTTATGTCTTTATGGTTAGCAAATGGCCATAATATTTTTATTGGCAGAGTATATTTCGTAGCCGGTGCTGACAGCTAAAAAATGCCAAAGCTGAAGCTCTAGCCACTCATCATCAACAATTCTCTCAGTGCGTGGGAAAGATTGAGGGGACCAACAATATAACGCCAATTCTGAACGGCTGAGTCGGGAAGCACTTTTTCTTTTCTTTTCTTGATAGTTTATGCACGAGTAAGATTCGAACCCCACATTCTGCTTAACAACCAACGCACATAAACACCTCGTTACGGGCACAAAAAATAAATGTAGATACACACATACAAAAATAACAATATGCACACATACAAAATAAATAATTAAACATAAGAGCAAAAAGTCAGAAATTATTTCTATTTTGTATCGAATTGAAAGAAATGCCTGTCAAAAAACACTGCCGGGTGACTCAAAAGTTTCAAAAACATGCTAGAACTAGGTTCTAAAAATAACAAGTTCTAAGCGCTTAGAACTCAATCACGATTTTAGATCGAGTTCTAGAGAAGTGAAGAAATACCCGAGTTCCAAATAATTTAAAAACTAAGTTCTAAAGTTAGATCGAGATTCACTGGATCGAGTTTTAAAGGGAATTTAAAACTTTGTGAAGAAATTGGGCGTTAAATGCTAATAATTTGCTCTCAAAATTTCAATCGGGTTTTCGTAGCAAACATAGCTGCGAGTCTGCTGTGATAAAAGTGACATCTGACTTACGATTTGCTTTAGATTCTGATAATTTTGGAGTTACGGTTTTGCTTGATTTTTCTAAAGCGTTTGACTGCATCGATCATTCAATCCTGCTGTGTAAACTCAAAAGAATGTATAATTTCTCAAACACATCGTTGAAGCTTTTGTCCAACTTTTTGTCAAATAGAGTGCAATCTATAAAAACTGAGTCGGGTTCCTCCAGTCCAATTTCAGCTAATACCGGTGTACCTCAGGGCTCTGTTCTGGGCCCGCTTTTATTTTCACTTTTTATTAATGATATACCTAATGTAATTCATAATTGCCAAATTCATCTATATGCGCATGATGTTGTTCTATACATTTGCCGCCCAATGATGGATGATTGTATTGTGAGGTTAAATGAAGACTCAAACGAGATTCGAATGTGGTCGAACGACAATTGCATGAAACTAAACCCTACTTAATCTGTTGGCCTTTTATGCTCTAGAAATAAGCTTAATTTTGAACAGTTTCCCTCGGTGTTAATAGGAAATGAATGTATGTATTCCTTTCGTTAATGACGTTAAATATTTAGGTTTAAAAATTAATAGTAACTTTAGCTGTTGTAGTGCAATATCTAATTCTGTTAGACTTATCTATGCTAGACTGCGATCCTTGAGATGTTCTTCAAGCTTGTTCCCGCCTTCTATGAAAAAGTACCTTATAAAGACTTTAGTTATGCCGTGCTTTTCTTTTAACTGTACAGTCTGCCCAGTCCTTGACTGTGAGTGCAGGCGTAAGCTCAATGTTGCTTTTAATGACTGCATTCTGTTTATCCATAACATTCCTTGATTTACTAGTGTATCACATCTCCAAAATACTCTAGTTGGGATGAATCTCGACTCGTACCTTAAGTATAGACTTCTTATTAGATTCCATGATGTTGTTCACAATAGATGCCCTGACTACTTAAGTGAAAAGCTTCAATTTTCCCAATCCCAAAGAGGATTAATGTTTATCCTTCAGCGGTTTTCACACACCATATCTGCACGTACCTTTTATATATCTGCATTTCGCTTGTGGAACCTTATTCCATTCGTAACTGCAAAAAACAGCCTCACCTATACCTTCAAGAGAAAATTGTTTTTTAACACTTCACTAATAAATAAAATTTTTTTTTATAAAGTTTTTTTAACTAAATTGGAAATTATTGATATTAAATCATTTAACTTTGGCTTTTTTCTATATAAAATTAGTCCCAATCACCCACTATTTTATTTTGATTATTGTAATTATAATTAATGTTCATTGATTTCATATTCCATGATACTTTAAAAGATTTATATCTTAACTAGCCAAATCCCAGCCCCCAAACTTCGCAAGTGCTATCCGCCAAGCAACGGGATTTGCTGGATGAAGAATACGGTATTCGACGGAATTTGCAGAAATGGAACAATATTCCTAGAAATATCGTGTCCGTACTTGCTAATTGATGAATAATCTATTGGCTTTTCAATTCTTTTATATCCATTTTTAGTTCATGTACCCATTAAACATACCCCAAATTTAACTCCCTGAGAAGAGGTTAGGTAGTTAGGGTTTTGACAGCAAGCCAGGTAGCCATACTTTTAACCCTCTTCAGGATTGCACAGTGTTATAAATTTTCTCAAAACTATCAATTCTTGGGAGATTATGAAGTGCTGCAATAAAAATGTTGAAAAATAAAAATATAAACTCTATTTTCTTATAGATTTTCCCAAGTATCATAAAATGAATGGGTTTTTGTATGCACTAATCAATTAGATTTTATTTTGTAATTTTGTTGGTCATAAGGTAAAATGTTTTTTACGCATTATTTGAAAAAAATTGATCTTAAAGTCAATTTTTCGTCCGGGAAAGAAACATTGAATACCATTTAAAAATTGACCTTAACATGAGTCAGAGAAGGGTACACCAAAATTAGTCTTTTTTTGATTCGTCAAAAAGTGGTGAAAGACTAAGAAATCAGACTTTATTTAAGAACGATTATTATAGAATATGAGCAAGAATCACATTCCAAAGAATGGCAGACAAATTACAGGATACCCTGTATAGTTGACCATGAAAAAAACAGGAATTTCTAAATCAATACCACATATTTTTAACGATTTACCTTGCGTCTTATTTATTTTGACAGGGAATGCAAGTCGAACAGGAAACTGACGACGTTTAGAATCAAATGACATGTCTGGTAGCCCATTTGCCATTGACTTCTTCACAGCTTGTCTTGTACTACTGCAAAGTTTAAGTTGATTGATGTTGCGAAACATAGAAATTGACGCTCATACTTTCAGAGTTAAAAAATGTGGTGGCAGTCCTGGAATATGAATCCAAAAAATTCAAAAACTCCGTCTCGTCGTAAAATTTTCTACATCGTTTTCATTTTTGTAATTCCGTCAAACTATTTGTGGCCAAAAAATTGTGCATTTATTTATCTCGTTCAAAATAAATTGTTGCATCGATTTTAGAAAGACTTTTATCTGCACCAGCTAATATTGCACGTCAACTCAATTAAACGTGATTTTTTTAATTTTGTTTACACTTGGAAAGACATCTTGAATCAACTCATTCTTTGGATTTGCATTACAATAAAAATTGTTTGGAAGTGAAATTCGGCCTTTAGAATCAAGTGAAATTATTCCATTTCCAATGTCCAATAATTGCTTAGGAAATTCTGCTGCAGATACATCGTTAAGTAACTGCACACGAACATTTGTGGCCAATGTAAGTTTCCTGAAATACCGCCATTAAATAGAAGGTTTTAAACAACTCAATTCGTCTGCAGCAGTGACCGTGGTATAATCGGCAAAGTTTGTCCTCACATCCAAAAGATATAGGGCTCCAAATTCTTCAAGTTTTGGGATTTAAGGATTAAAGTACCTTCATTTTTGTGCGCCATTGTGCACTCATCCAACACAACGATTCGGCCATTGCCGACTTTTTTATAAATATTTTCATGTCGGCTTAAGACTAATAACGCGCTCGCAATTCCAGAGGAAGCAGGAGCCAATGCTTTTTTAGTTTTAGATCGTATTGACGCTAAAACAATAATTTCCCCATTCCACCTGGTTCATTTCGAAAATATTTACCAACACTTTGATTGACCACACCTTGCATAATGGTGTAATACACATATGTACTTTTGTTGATCATGTAACTTCGTCTCAATAGTTTGCACAAATATTCGTAATCCAATGCAATTTGATTAGTGTCTTTAACGAAGTATTTATTGCTTGATCAAGAACATCTTACGCTGCACGACTGCGAGCAACCAATTCAATTTGGCAATGCTTTATTCGCAAAACGTTTATGTACACAGATGTTCAACTTCAATTTGAAAGCATTCAGTTCTCCATCAGATTGGCATTTGATATACAATGACTATTGACTCAAGGCCAAAATATGTCTGTTTGTGGGTTAGATTTGAGCACACCATGTTATCAAACTATATTAATGACATATTCCATCAACGTTCACAACATTATAAATATGCCTCTATCTCGCACATACTCATATACCAGATACGCGCCTCACTAAAACAATGGGATATACATATGTATTTTCATACTCTAGAAATTTCATACATCGAAACTACGTTTGCCGGGTCAGCTAGTTCAAATATAATTTCATATCTTCACTGACATTTTTTTTCGATCGAATAAAAATATTTGTCACAATTCTCAGACGAAATTGAGTGTTCGTATATTGATCAGTTTTTTTTGTAGTGCGAAATACAAAATTTTTAACATTTTTTAAGAATTGAACCATTTGTGATTTGAAAAGTATACATTTAATTTTTGCTAAACCTTCTACCCTAAAACCTCTTGCATTTAGAGAAAAAAATAGGAAAATCGGTCAACCAGTGTGGCCGGTTAGCGAACGAACACAAAAATTAGGCTGTTCTTTTATATATATAGATGTATCGTTGTCAATATTCAGATGTTTTACGAATAAATAAATAAAAAATAAAATATTATATCGCTGTGGCCTAGGACCCAGATTTGTGCCAAGAACCTTAAGCTCTTCGCGGTAGCATGAAACAAGCTTTGATTTTACCTCAGTTGCAGTAGGTAATTGCTTTTATTGCCGCTTGGTTATCAATGTAAAAGGTGATATCAGCTCGTGGTATCGCCATCATTGATACCTTTTTAGCAGCTGTTGTCTAAAAAAGTAATAGTAATGTAAAAGTAATGTCCGTAGCTTAGTGGTTAGGTGCATTGGCTGCTAAGCAGAACGTCATGGGTTCGAGTCCTACTCGTGCCCATAGTTTTTATTTCATCTTTCACGGGCACTGCCTCTTGCGAAGAACTGACAAAACTTCCAAGAGCATCAATCTGTCATGAAAAAGTGCTTCTCAACTTTGCCGTTCGGAATCGGCGTTAAATTGTTGGTCCCCTCAATTCTTCACACGCATCCCAGAGGATTGTTCATAAGAGTAAGCCACTTAGGCCTTGGCTCTTCAAGAGCTGTCGCGCCACTCTATTTATAATTTTTTTTTGTCTAAAAAAGGTAAGGACCTAAAATGTATCAAAAGTCCAAATTCTCTAAGCCTTTGCACGGGGGGAGATGGTCTATTTCACCGAACAGTAGAGCAAGTCTTTACATTCATTTGGAGAAAGTAAGATTGTTGCACTTGATATTTAAAAGTCATTTCATACAGCTTGCCATCTTGATCTCTTATCGAAAATAATGCGTGCTTGCCTCATTCGTTGGGTTAGAAACTATCGAACCCCTTAAACGTTCTTCTTCTTGGACCTGAAAATTAAAAAATCGAAGTAGTTCCATCTAAATCACAAATCAACTGGCTATGTCTATCAATTTGCTTGCAACAGCAAAATTCACGCTGTCAGTTATAACAACCCGAGTATGTTTGCTCGAATCATTAAGAATTTTAGAAAAAATAAACAGATTGACGACGCCCGTCTGTGTCTCAAACTTCAGAAATATAGATAGAGATCGAAACATTCCCAACAACTTTATCACTATAAATCGACTTGTCGATCCATATATATACAACGAGACAACAGATTAAGACAATGCGGATGTTTACTAAATAATCCAATGTTGTCGATTTGGTTCCAAGTATTGGATCAATAAATACATGAAATGACAACTAGGCTCTTTTCTGAAAAACATGCATAGTAAAGAAGATATTATACAGGGTGACATTGACATTGGCATTACAGTACTTCGCACATGAATGTAACGAACTACAGACACATAGTAGCGTTGGCTTCTGAGGCGATCGGCTGGTATACAGGGTGATTCACGAATGTTGTGCCAAAAAGCTAGAACGTGTACCTATAGGTTGGGTCGAGACAAGAAAAAACTCTAATTGGATTGGGGTCTTTTCCCCCCTTTTAGGCGGGAGGGGCAATTTAAAAAAAAAAAATCATTTAAAACGGAAAAATTATTTAAAATAACGGTAATATGCCATAGCATTTTGAAAAGCCTTAAGTTGTTTGATTGAATAGATATGAAAAATTAATTTTCAAAGTCAACATTAAAAAATAATATATATATTTTTTTACTTTTTACTTTTTTTGCGTAATTAATTATTATTCTTTTCCTTATTTTCAATTTCTTTAATTTTTGAAAAAAAAGTTAAACAAAAAATTTATTTTTTCAAAGTTTTGATTTTGAAAATTAATTTTTCAAAACCTATTCATTCGAACAACTTAATTTAAAAAAATGCTATCGCATGACTTACGCCCAATTTCTTCACAAAATTCTAGCCCTTAGAACTCGGTTTAGTAAAATTTTAGAACTCATTTGAGTTCTAAGTCAATTCTTCACCAAGTTTTAACGCGTAAGAACTTCGATTTAGAACTTTGTTATAGTTAAAACTTCGATAAAATTAGATCCTTGAATTCGGGGGTGTAGGGCTTTAGAACTTGGTTTTATTACAATTTCGTTTTTTTCAACGAGCGAATTGAATTGAATTTATTATAATTTTTGGAAAATAAAAAAGAGCATGTAATAGGAAAAAAATAGGTGAAGATAAATGATTTTCTATGATTTTTTTATTTATGGACGAAGACTTTTAGTACCTTACCTATGTTGCGAACGTTTTCTAGTCTAGTGGTGTTAAATCGCACGAACGAAGTGGGCAATAGGCTCGCCCATTTCTTGAGGTAACTCGCTCATCAAACCTACCCTTCAATAAAGTGATTGTGAAGTATGCTTTATCACTTGTATCATCATTCTAAGCTGCAATCATGATCATGGTGCGAAAACGCTGGCCATTCAGAATTGAAATTGACTGATTTGGATCATTTGCAATGGACGCCAGAACGGCAGCGATTTTTTCGACACTTCAACCTAACCACTGGCTCACTGAAACGGCAACATCACTCAAATTTTCTACTCGAGTTGACACTCAATTTTCATTTCTTTTTTTCCTGAATTTGACTGTCTCCTAGGGCGTGAATTACGACCGAAAATTATTTTAGTTATTAACGTTCTTAAATTTGTGGTCATCGACTCCGAATTTCGGCATAAAGCAGACATTGTTCGTTGGTGAACTTTATCATAGCGAAAATGTTTATTGATTCATTAGTGAAAGGGTAAGTAGGTAGGATAGAATGGCGCTTCAATTGCTCCGTTTTGATACCATAACTGTTTAAATCCAATTGGTTTTGTTAAGATTGAGAATCAAGTTCCTAATCTTAACATTTTCGAGTTCGTTTAGCTCGCGGAGGAAGGCAGCACCCAAAGCTACTATTCTGGCATTAAGAAGGGCCGGGAACTCACACAAAAAGTGCTGGAGTGCTTCCCTCTGAGCCGTATCTCTACAGCTACGACAAAATTCATTGTGGGGAAAACAAATCTTCAAGGCAAGTTGTTCGATCGGCCAGAAGCCTGTGCAAATGGCAATTATTCTGCCAATGTCTGACCTAGGTATTTTCAGAAGTTCCTTGGTACGTTTGTGGTCGTAAGTGGGCCATATCTGTCTCGAAACATTGCAGTTGTTGAGATTTTTCCATCTTATGTTAGATTTTTTAAGAAAATGGTTTTGAATATCGGTTTCCATGACTCCTTAGGGAATCCTTACTTCCTCAGCAAGGGATATTTGAAGGCTTGATCCCATCTTGGCCAGTTCGTCAGCGATTTCATTACCTTGAATGTCGCTGTGCCGTGGTTCCCAGACTAGATTGATTTTTTATATTGTCGTTAAAACTTGAGAGCTCTTGCTTGCTATCCCTACAGATTCTGGACTTAATCAGGTTGCTGTTTAAAGCCTTGATAGCTGATTGGCTATCAATAAAGATTGCGATCTTTTTTATAATTCGTCAGATTTGACTGCTTGATTTAGAATCCTAAATGCTTGTCTAATCGCTAGAACTTCAGCATGAAATACGCTTCATCTATCGGGTAGTCTAAAGAATATTTTAATATCCAGTTATTCGGAGAGCACACCAGCCTCAACACCGAGTTCCATCTTGGAACCATCAGTGTAAGCTGTGATGTCCAGATCCTTTGTAGGGCTTCCAATTTTGCTTAGTTGGAATTTCAAGCTTCCAAAGCTTAGGGTTGGTAACGTGTATTCAGAGGGTTCTAGTTTTATTTCTTTAGGTAATAGATTTAGAATTTTACTATGACCAAAAGATTTTGCAGTCCACATACCCGATTCTCTCTGTCTTAAGGCACCACGGGAGACTGTTTCATGAATGTGAAGGTCGATCTGAAAAAGATTCAGAATGACTGTGAGTACATCAGCACGGAAGATCTAATTGCTCCCGTAGTACCAATGCAGGCAGTTCTTTTAGCTTATCGATATTATATTTTTTATCTAGGGTAGACCATCAACCAATCGATCCGTATGTCAGAATGGGGCGAACTAGTGAAGGTACATTCATCAGTTAAATTCAAAGCTGTCAAAACTCGATTTTTTTTTCTTTTACCCAATTAAAAAGTGTTCCTTTAAAAAACAATGTTTTGTTTGTGTACTCCCTTCAATAGCAAAATACTCCCCTCTAGAACATGAAACTACTCCTCTGTGAAAGTTTGAAACGGCAGCCCTGTTTGCAACTTACAAAGTTTACGTTCTTAGCAATGCTTCAACCTCAACAGAAAATCTTTAATCCACAACAACCGTAAAAATTCAAATGAATTTATTATGCATATGTGTGTGAAGATACAATCGCCACGCCGCGCCGGCCGGCCTGGCCGCCGGATGGAGGATAGGTGAGTTTTGAAAGTGTCTGTGTTAATGTTAATGGCGACGCTTTACAAGGCAAACAACTCGGACATTGGGATATTGCCAATAATCAACGGCCGCATATGATTCCGTCGGAAAATACTGACGGTCAGGAGCGTTTGCGAAGGGTTATGCTTAGCAAATGGCCATAATATTTTTTTAGCTGAAGTTTATTTCGTAGCCGGTGGCGACTGTTAAAAAGTATGCTAAAGCTGTACTTCTAGCTACTCATCATCAACAATTCCCTGAGTGCGTGTGAAGGATTAAGGGGACCTAAAATTTAACGCCAATTCCGAACGGCTGAGTCGAGAAGCACTTTTTTTCTTGATAGTTACAGGTACTAGTAAGGCTAACCACAAACCGAAGCGGACAAACTGTTTGCTTGTCGCAAGACAAAAAATCGTGTCGTACTTTGCCTCACACCGAAGACGACAAAGACAAAATATTTTGTCCGTGTCGCATTCGGTGTGTTTTGCCAGCGGACAAACAAAGAAGACAAAAATTGAAAAAAAAATTAGGTTGGGTTTTCCCTTGATTTTATTTTGCTTCTTTATTCCTCGATGAATGGCACAAACACATTTATCGGGAATCAGACAAACTGTTGGAATTTCATGTGTATAATATACAGTATACATACATTGCCGTCTATTTCTCGTGTACGTGAGACGCGAGACCTAACGGGATCCAAAAGTGTAAAAATAAATGAACCACGTGGATAGCGTCCCTACTAGGTATAATCTGCAGACACATTTTGGAATTACATGCGTATATACAATTTACATACATACATACGAAGAAATTTAGTCGAGTTTTCATGCGCACTTCTTTGAAACCACAAACATGCACACAAAATAAATTTCTTCTTTTTTCTTAATTCTTCTTTTTCTAAATTCTTTTTACCCTTACAACAACATATATCGCAATAAAATACAAATCCAAGTATGAGCAACCGAACGTGTCCGTTTGTCGAAATCTGTTTGTTTGTCTTGTTCACTTTGGTCTGTGGTTCTTCATAAGACGGTGTGTACTTTTAGGCGTCGACATTTTGTCCGGGACTGTTTGTCTTCTTTGGTGTGGTTTGCTCTTATACAACCCCATGTATTTACGGCAACTGACGAGCGGACAAGACTTTTTATCGTGTCGTGTCTGTTTCTGTGTGCGTTGCCTCATAAGAGCAATGAACCTGTGTCCGGGGAAGAGCGAACAAACGTTTTGTCCGCTTCGGTTTGTTTTTAGCCTAAGATTCGATCCCCACATTCTGCTTAACAACCAACGCACATAAATACCTCGTCACGGGCGTCACAAAAAATAAATATAGATACAGACATGCAAAAATAACTATAGGTACTCACATACAAAATAAAAACATAACCGCTAAAAATCAGAAATTATTTCTATTTTGTTTTGAATTGAAATGCCTGTCAAAAAATACTGCCGGGTGACTCAAAAGTTTGAAAAACATTCTAGAACTAGGTTCTAAAAATAACAAGTTCTGAGCGCTTAGAACTCAATGATGATTTTAGATCGAGTTCTAGCGATGTGAAGAAATGCCCAAGTTCCGAGTAATTTAAAAACTAAGTTCTAAAGTTTAATCGAGATTCACTGGATCGAGTTTTAAAGGGAATTTAGAACTTTGTGAAGAAATTGGGCGTTAGTATTACCGTTATTTTTTTTATTTTTTCTGTTTTAAGTGGTTTTATTTTAAATTGCCACGCCCGGCCCGGGGGGGGGAAAGGTAATAGATCCACCTCCCATACGATTTTTTTCTTGGCTCGACCCAAACTACACACTCTGGTTTTTTGGTACAACATTCACGAATCACCCTGTATATAGCCAAGCATTCAGTATGATATCATTTCTTGTATGTATGTAGGTATATATCCTATTAAAGCGGATAGCCTCATTGGCGATCAGTGGCGTCGCAAGACCAAAATTTTATGTGGGCAAGACAGATTTTGCGAGGCCCTGTTCTATGCCGACCTTAAGAAGGAATTTATAAAATAATAAAAAAAGAAAAAAATAATTAACACTGCACAGTTTTTATTCATAAAAATACAAAGTGTCATCTCCACCTTGTAAAAATTTAGGCGTGCATATGTATATTTAAAATATTTATATTTCTTTATTAAAGACACAGAAATTGTGCACATTTTAAAAGTAAGAGCAATTGAAGTAAGAAAACACGTTAAATTGGAAAAATCAATTTCTGTAATTTGTCAAAAACTAAGAAATTTAATTTGTGTATTTCCAATGTTTTACAGCCGATTTTTCAATCGTCAGATAGATTTATCTGACGAATAACGCTCTTATTTATTCGATCGATGAATACTCAGATAAGTTTATTTGCCAGTTTGTTATTTGTAAATTTTTTCGATGAATGAAAATTCATCATTCACAGTACGGCAGATCCTGGAAAAAACTCAAGAACTCCAAATCGACACCTACCTTCTCTTTATCGATTTTAAGGCCGCGTATGACAGCATCCATAGAGAAGAAGAACTGTATGAAGCCATGCCCAGTTTTGGCATTCCTACAAAACTCATTCGTCTGAGCAGGATGACAATGGAGAACTCGCGCTGCTCCATTAATGTCGGTTACGACCTCACCGACGCCTTCGATGTCAAAAAAGGCTTTAAACATCATATTGGAACTTCCACGTCAACACTAGAGGCACTATCTTCCAGAAGTCTGTGCAACTACTTGCATACGCTGATGACATTAATATCATTGGGAGAACGCAGCGTGATGTCAACAGTACTTTTGCGAGTATACAGACAGAGGCTGAAAAAATGGGTTTAGCGGTCCATGAGGGCAAAACAAAGAATATGCCGTCATCGAGAAAGGACACCCAACATCGACGTCTTGGATAAAACGTCACGATAGACGCATATAATTTCGAGGTAGTAAGGGACTTTGTATACCTTGACTCCGCTATCAACACGGACATCGACATCAGCGCCGAGATAAGAAGGAGAATAACTCTTGCTAATTGCTGCTTCTTCGGGCTAAGAAGGCAATTGAGTAGTAAAGCCCTCTCCCGAACAACTAAGGTGACTCACTATAAGAACCTCATCATCCTCGTCCTGCTATATGTTGCAGAACCATAGAACCTGTCAAAATCGGTTGGCTTCCTAGTAAAGAATAAAAGCAGTTACGCAACGTACAAAAAATATTTCACAACAAAATTAATTTATTTTGTTTTTATATTTTATTCTCATTGAAGCAATGCATACAAATTTTTGAGTACCGCGAGGCCGTAGGCGGTGGCCCACATGCGTCGCCCACGTAACGCCGCCTCTGTTAACGATATAAAGCGATGGAAAAAATGTCAAGCACTAAAAATCCCTAAATTTAAATTGTTTATTGACTTTTAAATCCGCCTTAGACAGTTCCAGAATTTTACCCCAGCCCGGTTTAAGTGCAGATGATGCCATGAACTTCATGATGATAGTTAAAAGCATTTTAGCATTGTTTCTGCGATCCAGGTGCTCATTTTAGACCTAAATTAATTTCACCCTTTTCGCATTTTAGATAATTTGAATTCAAAGTTCAGAGATTCGGATTTGATTAAAGATCGATTTCTGATCATTTACTTTATTTAACTTTTAAGTCAAGTATGTAGTCTCAACTTTTTCACATTTCATTCAATACTCAAACTTCTAAAATTGTCAACATTCTTTTATGGAAGGTTCTTTATTTAAAATTCATTCACAAAAACGGATATTTGTCATCATTGCATTGCCTGCAGATACCAATCTGGCAATAGACTCATCTCGTTCGGACCGTGATGCTCCGAACATGTTAAGTTAAGCGTAGTATAGTCGAATTCAAATTTAAACACCGTGTGGGGACAATCAATGTTTTTCATTTGGTCTTCGACTATATTTAAAAAATGATCCAAGAATTTGATGCATCCATCAGGAGACCAATATTTCTATTTGATTGAAAAAAGAAAAAAAAAATGCATAACAAACAAACAAGAAGCAGAAAAAAGCTTACCCTTCCCAGAAACTCTAGTTCATCAATAGTGAAGTGTTGTATGGTATTAACAAGCCCACCTCTTGTTCTCACTCCAGCATAGGCATCTTTTGTTCCGCTCAAAAATAGCTGAGTCCAAATGTTAAGACTCTTATATCTTTCAAATTTGTTCGACACCAACGAATCATCGGTAGTTGTTAACACTTCAACAAATGTTAAGTCGTTGATATTTTCCTTCTTTCTATATTCATGAAAGAAATAGAAATAAAAATAAATGCTATTTTCTTTTCCATGTTACGGTTACTTACAAGTCCACTTTTTCGTCTTTTAAGACACCGTCCATCTGACCGGCAAAGAGGAAATCACGATTTGCCAGTTTCCTTTGGAAAACGCAAAAAAATTGCGAACATAAATCCAATTGTTCAGAACTATCTGACTGCAACGATGGATCTTCTGAATTAATTTTTTTTCAATTTGTAGAATCATTAACTGTAGAAAATGGAGAGCACAACTTACTCGAAAAACATAACTGCTCAAATTTTTGGCCGTGGTAGATGAATTTTTTTAATACATTTGATCGATCCTCGACCACAATTCTGTCAGTAAGATTTTCTAACTGTCCCATGTAGATGTTGTTTTTAAATTTTGTGACCAAAACACACCAATTATTGTCTCGTTGATCAAACGGTGTTTTCAACAGCTTCCTTAATATACCCCGAAAAGTTATAAATTTGCTCGATGGACTGAGTGCATTCATGTAATCGCATTTATTTTGCACAATATTTTTCAGAATGTTCTCAATTTTTTCTCCTTGAAAATGTGGCGGTTTAGTTTCCAATGTCTCGATTCCAATATTGAGGTCGAGAGGAAAAATTCTGGGCATTTTAAAATATTTCAACGAAGATGGTGTTTCTTCGTAACTTCTATCCGAAGTAACGGAATAAAACCCTATGATTTTCGAGTTTCCCAATGAGCTACTCGAGGCCATCTTGACGTTTTTTTTTTTTTTTTGATAAATTATTTTGTTGATTTTAAACCAAATTGACACGTCCTTCGTTAGACTAAACAACGGATCTGCATACACTATAACCGGTTTTAATCTTAAATCCAAGCACACGAGAGATGATTTCAGGCAGTGAAGAAATGTTAATGTCTAGTTTTATTGTTTGTTCATCCAAAATTTTGGGTTCAATATTTCAGTCTGTTTTAAACTCTTCGCTTCGCTTTTGTCCGAATGAATATTAGTCTCGTGTGTGCAGGCCCAGTAACACTACGAAATTAAATTCAAACTTTTTTTCGATCAGCCGGGATGGTATTCATGCAATAACTGTTTATACTCAACTAAGCTTGTCGTTATTCGTATTCAATGTGAGAATTGGCACATAGAGGGCGCATCGCGACCATGAATAGACTATCACGAAAAAGAGATGAGAAGCAGGCCGACAAATTTACATTCAGGTATTTTCACATTTGTTTTATTGCTGGTGTGTACGTAGAGCATAACAACTATACACTATAGCGTACATCGAACATTAAGAGATTATTGTAAGCTCCCATAGTTTCATATATTTTTGTCTCAAGGAATACAAAACTATTTTTTAGCGCTAAGTCGGAAGTCGGAAGTCGGAATAGTTGACGCACAACAAGAAATTCAGATAATGCAGATGAACAAGTTCATCTTTCATAAAAATTTTTGGAGTTGGTTTTATCTTTCTTTTTTCCAAAAAAAAAAAAAAATTAGTGTTCACAATAAAACAAAATTGCGTAGGTATACGTATCGATGTTCGAAGGGTAGACACGTGCATTCAAGAGGACACAAGCGTCCACAGAAACCTCTGTCTATCAACTCCTACTCTCCACCTCCCCGTGGTGAACATCGGGTGCCCAGTACCTTCCACCGAAGATTGCGTTCCAAACCCAGTGGGAAGTTTTTGGCGGCAACAAAGAGAGAGAGGGGGAGGAGGTATGCGTTCACTAAGGCATGCGGAAGAACATCCAAGATGGAATCAACGGTGGCGTCTACAGTTCCAGTCAGGAACCTAGTGAACACCTTATAAGGCTACTACGATATATTCGTAGCTCAGGCCTATAAGCAGCGGTTTGGCCGGCTCTTCGTCTTAGAGTTAAACTAAAGACCTGGCCCTCCAGGTTGGGGGTCGTGCCCCCAACCTACCCGCCCACATAAAGAAGACATGGTTCCGAAACACCAACAAGCCTCGAATACGGACGGAATTAATGATGACGACCCACGCAAACGATTTAAGGACAACGAATTTCGGTTTTGCACTTCGAATGTTAAGTCCCTTAACAGACCACGTGCAGCCGAACAACTAGCAAAAGCCCTTGTCCTTGACATAGCTTACACGACACCACCTCCGATAACAGATTTAGACTAATCGACTTCGCTGCGGGGCGAGACATAATGGTAGCAAGTACGCATTTCCCACATCTCGATATCCACAAGGGAACATGGAAATATCCTGACCAGTCAACCGTCAACCAGATTGATCACATTGCGATCGACGCACGACACTTCTCTAGCATGCAAGATGTCCGCACATTCCGAGGTGCCAACATCGACTCGGGCCACTACCTTGTTGTGGCCAAGGTACGAATGCGGATATCCCGATCAAGGCCAACACGCGAAAATGCTAGAAGGAAATTCGACGTCAAACGGCTACAATCGCAAGAGATTGCTAGACCCTTTTGCGATCGGGTTTCCGAAAATCTCCTCAGAAGTCCTTTATTGCCAACACAAAATATAGAGAACCAGTGGCAACACTGCCAAGCAGCCATGCAGAGACATGGACCATGACAACATCTGTTGAAAACGCATTGGGCTGCTTTAAGAGAAAAATTCTTCGAGTGATTTTTGGTCCTATCTGCGTTAATGGAGAATGGAGACGAAGATTCAACTAAAAACTGTACGAGCTGTACAGCGACACCAACCTAGCCAGAAAAGTTAAGAGGCTTTGACGAAGTTCAGAATGTTAGTACGTGGTGTGCTAGAGAGTTCTTCAAAATCCCCGAAGAAATAGTTCTTGAGCAATTTCTTCCTTTGGTGGAAGAGTGCGGGATAGTGACACAGAAAGTGCGAAGTGTCTTCATGCACCTCCTCGTCACCGCATCCTCTGCATAGAACTTTAATTTAATCGAAGATATACATATAAAAAAAAAAACAAGAATCGAAGTTAATTCTTGTTTAAATTAAAAGTGAATTAATATACAATTAAAAATATAATATTTACGGGATTATATAAACAATTATTTAATTTAATAAAATGAAAAAGTTATTTAGTTTTGATTGGAAAAGGATTTACACTCCTGCCGAAAGCATCCAGTACCAGTACAGTCTCCTTTACACTCCTTGGGGGGTGATTAAACACAATATTAGTATTAATGATGAAAAACTGACGTTCAGACATTTGTCTAAAGAAACGAGGTTAGATGAGTTGATGCAACGTTTCTTTAAAATTCACAAACCGAATCAATCTTGAATGACCAAGAGTATAAACGTACAAAATAAGAAATGTTGAAGCTTACTAATTCACGTGAAATTTCAATTGTGTTATTAACTGGCAAAATAAGATAATTGAATTGAGTCAGGTTTTCGAAAATACTTATTCGTCTGAGCCGGAAAACCTATAGGTTTGATTTATATGTTGTGGCCATACGACATGTTTTCAGTCCATGTAATCACTTTAAATGTTGTGGATCCTGCTTTGGAATATTTTGCTATATATTTGCTTAAAAACTGATGCTAATTCAAAAATATTGTGTCCATATTGCAGATAAATCGTGTGCCTTATTTATTATTTTCAAACCAGTTTTTTGGTATCTGTTTTTAATCTTCAACAATATTTATTTTTCTGCACAATTTTGTAAATATAAATAAAAATATTCACTATGATTAAAAAAGAAATTAACACACGCGGAACTTAACATCCAGGGGGTTAATTTCTTCCCTCCACGGGGTAACCCTTAACGTGGCGGAGCGGCTTACGGTAACTACTACTATGAAGCTTAGAGCTATGCTCAACTGCTACAAAGCAGATATTACCGCTATCCAGGAAATGCGCTGGGATGGACCGGGCAAAAGGAGGATGAGAAACTGCGACATCTACTATGGTGATTGTTACCGAGAGCAACAACAGCGACTCTTTGGATGCGGATTCGTTGTGGGAAGCACAAGCCTGCACGACACCACTTCCGATAACAGATTCAAGCTGACCGATTTTGCTGCGGGGCGAAATGTTGTGGTAGCAAGCACCTGGTTCCCACATCTCAACATCCATAAAGGTACATGGAGATCTCCTGTTCAATCAACCGTCAACCAGATTGATCACATTGCGATCGACGGAAGGCACTAGTCCAGCATTTTAGATGTTCGAACTTTCCGAGGAGCTAACATCGACTCGGACCACGACCTCGTCGTAGCCAAGGTAGTGCTACGAATATCCCGACAACGGCCAAAAACAAGGAAATGCTGCAAGAAAATTCGACGTCGGACGGCTACAATCGCAAGAGATTGCCAGATCCTTCTCTGATCGAGTGTCAAGTTACCTCTTAAGAAGTCCTATGCCGCCAACATCAAGTATCGAAGACCAGTGGAACCAATGCCAGAGAGCAGTTAGAGAAACCGCCTCTAATGTGCTGGGTTTCACACAGCCACAAGAACGTAACCCCTGGTTTGAAGAAGAATGCAGACAGACCCATGCAGCCAAGCAGGAGGCATATAAAGCGGCGCTGCATAGAAGGACAAGAGCTGCTCGTGAGCTCTACGAGCAAAAGAGGAGAGAGGAACGCCGGCTTCTCAGGAGAAAAAAGAGAGAGCATGAGAAGCGTCAGATCGAGGATGTTGATAGAGCCAACAGCAGGAATGAAATTCGGAGGTATTACCGAAAGGTTAAACTGCTGGCAAGGTCATCGAGCAAGAACCGATGCCTGCAGAGAAAAACAAGGGAACATCATAGTAGAATCGCAGTCAATGCTGGGGATTTGGAAAGATCACTTCTGTAGATTGTATAACGGTGACGACGAACAAAATACCGCCGTCAGACAGGAGCCTTTCATCGGACACGATGATAGCCAACAATTCCGTGAACCTGACCTAGAAGAAGTGAAAACCGCAATATCACGGCTGAAATCCAACAAAGCCGCTGGAGCAGATGGAC
This sequence comes from Sphaerophoria rueppellii, assembly GCA_920937365.1. Taxonomy (NCBI): domain Eukaryota; kingdom Metazoa; phylum Arthropoda; class Insecta; order Diptera; family Syrphidae; genus Sphaerophoria; species Sphaerophoria rueppellii. The sequence continues at coordinate 43,329,786 of CAKKXW010000005.1, read as the reverse complement.
TAGCTGTTGAGTTGTTCAAAGCAGCAGGCGACGAATCTAGATAGGAGCATGCACCAAATCATCTGTAAGATATGGTCAGAGGAATGCATGCCCGATGAATGGAACCTCAGCATTGTTTGCCCGATCCTGAAAAAGGGAGATCATCTAAACTGCGCCAACTATAGAGGAATAAGTCTACTAAACATCGCCTACAAGATCCTCTCTGCCGTAATATGTGAACGTCTGAAGCCTTTCGTCAACAATCTGATTGGTCCTTATCAATGCGGCTTCAGGCCAGGAAAGTCAACCATCGACCAAATTTTCACATTGCGGCAGATCCTGGAAGAGACCTATGAACTCCAAATCGATACCCACCACCTTTTCATCGATTTTAAGGCCGCGTATGACAGCATCTACAGAGACGAACTTTATAAAGCTATGTCTAGTTTTGGCATCCCTGCCAAGCTCGTTCGCTTGTGCAAAATGACGATGGAGAACTCACGCTGTCTCCATCAAAGTTGGCAACGAGCTTACGGAATCTTTCGACGTCAAAAAACGATTCAGACTGTCATGCGACAGTGGCACTATCTTCCAAAAATGTGTTCAACTTCTCGCGAACACCGATGATATTGGTATAATGGGAAGAACACAGCGTGATGTCAATGGCGCCTTTGTGAGAATTGAGACAGAAGCAGCAAAAATGGGTTTAGCGGTAAATGAGGGAAAAAACGAAGTATATGCTGTCTTCGAGGAGTTTGTCTACCTAGGCTCCGCTATAAACACGGACAATAACACCAGCGCCGAGATCAGACGAAGAATAACTCTTGCTAATCGCTGTTTCTTTGGGCTTAAAAAACCCTCTCTCGAGCAACTAAGGTAAAACTGTACAACACACTCATCATCCTCCTGCTGTATGGTGCAGAAGCATGGACCCTGACAAAATCGGATGAAAGTGCCTTGGGCGAGAAGTTCTTCGGGTCATCTTTGGCCCCTCGCAATGGAGGGGAATGGCGAAGAAGATACAACAGCGAACTTTACGGGTTGTACAACGACATGGACCAAGCCAGAAGAGTCAAGGTTCAGAGACTCAGATGGCTCGGTCATTTAGAGCGAATGGACACCAATGCTTCGGCCGGGAAAGCCTTCGACACTATTCCCGAGGGACGTAGGAGGAGAGGAAGGACCGCGACTCAGGTGGCGCACTCAAGTGGAAGAGGACCTCAATCAACTTGGAGTGCAAAACTGGAGACGACTAGCTAAGGACCGAGGTCCAAGCCCAAGTCCACAACGGACTGTAGCGCCACCTTAATGGAATGAGTTAATTCCTTAGGCGGTTATGCACTGCATCGCAATCTCATTAACATATAATGAAAATAGCAGAGGCCCTAGAACGGAACCCTGAGGTATCCTTCTTTTGGTGTTAATGAAATTAACAGTTAATTAATGAATAAATAACAATTATAATACAGATTAAATAGATAATAAACAAATAAATAATTAATTAAATAAATAATAAATAAATAAACAAACAACAAAAAAACACATAATAAAGAAATCAAAAAAATAAATAAATAAGGAGATAACAAGAAATATAAATACATAAACGTATAATGGTATACATAAATAAAGTTAGTATTACATAACAGTAAACAACAAAATGAAAAATATATAAATATATACGTGCAAACTCCTTATCTTGCTAAA
>CAKKXW010000005.1:43311558-43321840 GCA_920937365.1 Sphaerophoria rueppellii | reverse complement strand
AAACGGCTCCGACGATTTTCAAAAAAAAAATTCAATAAATCAAGAATAAGGTTTGAATTTGTTTGGAATTAAAATTTTTGGAATGAAATGTTTTTACGAGGTTCATTTTCAAATTTTAATTTTCTTAATGAATTCTAATTATTTTTATATTTTGAGTTTTTTTTTTGTGAGTTACGTGTAAGCTGTAAGAAAGAGTGTAATCAGAATTGCTTAAAGTATATCTCTTATTTTAACACTACTTTTTGCAATTTAAGTAATCATAAATATTTATTTAGGAGCAAGTTCGTACGACCGAGTCGTGCACATTTTTTCATTAATGGTAGTCCCATTACCGACTTATGGGATATTTTGCTCTGAGTGTACATAGGGAGTGATTTACGACTGTATTTAATAGGGCACGAGACTTTGTAAGCCGTGTCAAAAGCTGCCGCGAAAGTCTTTACTTTAGACTCGAAATCGCTTACCGAATCTGGACACCGATCCGGTGTGTTTCGCAGTTTCGTGTTAATAACTTGACTGAATTTCTTCCAATCAGTTCTTTTGGGATTCCTGTGAGAGGAGGAATTTCATATTCAAAACTTATATTGAAGAGTATGCACCTGTGATAAGAAAAAGAGTTCACAAGTGAGACTCTCCAATTTTCCACCACAGAGTGAAGATTGTTATTTGATAAAGTAACATCAAGTACATCTTTCCAACCTTCAAAGTTATCCGAGCTCGGAAAAATGAAAGTGGGGATATTACCTCTATTGGATACATTTAAATTATTGTTTATAATGAAATCAAAAAGTGACTCACCTCGTTCATTAAATTCCGTGCTGCCCCAGAGAGAATGCCGTGCGTTGGCGTCGCACCCAATCAAGAGGCCTATCTTTTGGTGTTTGGCAGCGGTTACCAGGGTCTCCAACTCTTCCGGTGGTGACTGCCACTGTAACCCGATGCCAGAAGTAAGCCAGCATTTCTTCCTTCAGCTCTGACAACTCTCAGATCTGGGGTGCCAAGGTTGGGGCACAAAAAAGCTTTACAGTGTTCTTTGCTAGAATACAGGTTCTAGGCTTACCTTGGTCAGGAATTTTTTATAAAAGGTCGTATTTGTGATCAAGAAGGTCATTCAGCCAAGGTTCTTGCACAAACGCTACGTCCAAATCTTTCTGACTCAGGAAGACCTTTAGATTATCTGAGACACATTTCGAATGCTTCAGATTAATCTGTATAGAACGCAGCGAGTTTTTTAACTGCCTGAAGAAGGGCCTGCACCTTCAGGGCCCGGCGACTCGCCAGAGACCTTGGCAACAATGATGTCATCGTCGGTCATGACTTTGCCATCATTGTTGTCGCAGTCTGCTCCCTGACTCTGCAGGACCTTAATCTTGGCATTTCTAATGCCGAATCTTAGCTTGTATTCAGCCTTCTCGAGGGCCCCCATTTGTAAACAAAATAGGATCATTTACATTTTATCTTAAGATATTTTGTATTAAATGGAGGGATCTCACTCAAGCGTGCACTATCAAAATATTCGTCGTTCGGATAGAAAGTCCCAAAGATAGTTAAATTATTCGTTAAGTCATAGCTGTCACTATGTGACCACGAACAAGTTTATCACGAAATTATCAATTTTGTTGTTCCGAGCCTCGTTGTATAAGTTCTCGTTCGAATAGTCATATACATAAGAAGATTCCGGTGTCCGATATAAACCGAGACAGCGCCGAACACCCGAATCTTCTCCATTTGAGATGGTGCAACGTTGAGTCACACTGAACAGCCATAAACGATCATCGGCCGTATGAGGACCATATAGCAAATTACCTTCACTCTGGAGTCAAGCTGACTGCTGTAAAACAGCCGTTTCCTCAGAGCGAAGTCTCCTCTAGCCCTAGTCAGAGCAGTATCTATATGTTTGTCAGGCTGACGGCATAGCATAGCATATAATTCAAAATATTGTACAAAACTTTTGATGAATTACTTATTTACTTACTTACTGTCTGTCGAAATACAGATACTTGTCCAACCAGATACCGAGGTACTTCACTTCACTTTTGCTCTTTAATCGCTGTCTGTGAGGCCCAACGATGACCATATTGTGTCAACTCTTGCGCGTATCCCTCGTGGCCCCAGCCAACTAGGTCTGGAACAGAATTGTTTCGCATTTCTGGACATTTATTTTCAGTTTCCAGTCATCACAATATCGCTGAATCTTCTCGAAGTCACGTTATAAGAGAATTCTAATAACTTCGACATTTGGGGCAGTTGCTATCGGTGGTCTTTAATGGTCCTATCAGCTTCACTATGACCAATATCTCCCACTGAGTTCGATTCGAATATTTCGTGTCATACATTTCATTTCAAGTTAGATTGTAAGATAATGTTATTATTAATGTGTTTTGTATCTAAAAATAAATTGGTTAACTTCACTTCCACTCATTTTTATATTTTTATTCAGTGAAAACACTTGAGCCACATTGAAAACAAAACCACTATATAGTTTGATGAGTGTCAATGTGCCTCTACTGGATTTTTTGACAATTATTCAAATGAACATCAAAATCCCTCCCTGTTATTACCGTCCGATTGCGCTTACGTCCCTTCTTTCTAAGGTCACGGAAACGCTGATAAACTATCAGCTCAAGAAATATCTCAAAGACCGAAAGCTTCTTAATGACCGGCAGTACGGCTTTTGCAGAAACAGGTCCACTGGAGATCTGTTGGTTTATCTCACCGAACGGTGGTACAAATCTTTACATCGTTCTGGAGAAAGTAAGATTGTTGCACTTGATATTTCAAAGGCATTTGATAAAGTCTGGCATCTTGATCTTTTATCGGAAATCTAAAGCCGACAATATAAACACTGGTGTGCCCCAGGACCCCGTTTTGTCTCCAACCCTCTTCCTCATTTTTATTTATGATCTCTTGGCTGTAACTTTTAATCCAATCAATTGTTTCGCTGACGATAGCACCCTTAGCTTTTCATATTCGTTTCCAGGCTCACATCCCTCCTCTTCGGATGTACAACTGCAACGCAAAAATATGATAACCTCATTAAACTCTGACTTAAACAGCATTGTACAATGGGGACTTAAAAACCGTGTAGAGGTTAAGACTTCGAAAACCCAATGCTGTCTTGTATCGTTAAAGCGAGACATACCCCGCTTAACACTGTTTTGCCTTCCTTCAGAATGCCCTCTGATGTTTATTTTTTTCTTGTATGTATATAGGAAAACGGTGCGAACACACAAACAAAAAACAGGTGGGTACAATAATAAATTAAGTGTCTGTGACTATTGCAATAAGTACATTTTTATATTTTTTGCCATGAACCACAGTACCTTATGGTATGTATCATTCTTAGGTGCAAAGAATGTCATATGAGGGTGTGATGGAGCAGTGAGCTTTATGCCATTGCTCTTTGTGTTGAAAAAAATTGTCTCAAACAATTCCATAAACGAAATAAAAAAATTAAGGTATTAAACCGAAATTAAATTAAATTTAAGTGCATATTTTAAAAGCATGTTTTGTATTTTTGAGAGCTCCCAAGAAACCAATTTAATTTTAAAAAACGTGAAATTAGGTGCTCACAAGAATGATCGATTATTTTTAGTGCATATTTTGAGATTTATAGTGCATGAAAATCCGAACCATACTAATTCATAATTTACCTGACTATGAAATCCTATCGCCGCCGCCGGTGTAAAAGCTAAGGAGAATAGGCGAATTCACTGCTCCATTGAAGGACAATGTACACCGTACAGCATGGAAAATTATAAAATACAAATGAAAGTACATATACATAATACAGTGAGTGTGAGCCTGTAAGCAGGATAAAACCATATCAAATTTTTCACAATTGAAATCAGGCAAAACAGCATTATTTACCCCAAGAAACTGAATAATTAATTTTTAAATTGAATCGTCTCGCGTATTCATATGAATATTTTCTGATACATAAAGTAGATAATAATATGTCAGCGTTTATTCAAAGATTTCAAATTTTGAAACAAATCGGCTCAATTATAAACTGAGTTCACGAACTGCACGAAATTTTTAACCTGACAGGCGCGCACCCAAGAAAAATGGCGTGCGTCGTTTGCTGTCCATATTGGTCTACTTTTGTAGCGTCCCTATTGAAAAACTCTTTACTTTAACTATCAAGGAACAGTTACCATTCAGTACTAGTTTTTAAACTTGCAATCAATTTAATAAAGACTATTGACTAAAAGTCAATTAAGTTCAGTACTTTTTAACTGTCTTTAGTCAATTACATATCAGTAAAAAGTAATTTAGCTTTTAACATACGCGATGTCGCCAAAAATGTCGCAAGATGTGTGGGTTTCTTAAGACGGTGCAAGAAATTTTTCTCCCCGTCTGATCTGGCTGTTATCCATAAGACTTATATCCGTCATATGCTTGAGTAGATACAATTCCCATCTTTGGGCTGGTGCTCCAGTAACTTACTTAAGCTTCTTGGGTGGTATATAAAGAAGAGCCGTATGAGTGATCGGTGATAGAGACATCTGATTCATTCACTCCTTTAGACCACCGTCGTAACGTTTCGTGTCTCTCTCTGCTATATCGTTACTTCTACAGTATCTGCTCTAGAGAAACAGCCAGTTGCATTCCTCCCCTTAAACAACCATAATACCCGCGCTTCCAGGAGTGCCCATCAGTTTACCCTCGAGCCCAACTTCGGACGTACTCTCAAGTATATTGAGAATCATATTTTAGCCGTACTACGTGAATGTGGAACCCTCTTCCACGATCTGTCTTTCCCAGTCATTACAATGTTAACGAATTCAAGACCGATGAACACCGACACCTCCTTTCCTACCCCTTCCTTTCTGCCTAATGCACTGTGTCTCTGGCATAAAAAGAGTATACAAATCCCTTGAGTGGGTGCAAATTATAAAAAAAAAATTTAAGCTTTTACACCATCAAACACCCCTTCCACCGTCCCAAGGCGACCCAAGCCTGGACTTTTAACAAATTTACCTCCTTGCTAGCAATAGCCCTTTTTTAAGGGTTCCTGTTCGATGACTTTAGTTTCGGCACAACGTTAAAGGGCGGAAAACGCTTCAACTATTTTTTCTCCTTTGACTGCCACATGTTTAAAGCTTACTTATTCGATTTATGTACGACTTGTTTTAATTAATGTCTTTAAGATAGATAAGCTAGTGCGACAAAACGTGTATTTTATTTTTAAATCACAACTACGTGCGCTCAAAGTGCATTTGTTAATATTTTATAACATGTTGTTGATCTGCTTTACAAGCACATGCAATTAATCTGAAATGTGTCAAACATTTAATGGTCAACCCTTAAAAACTATGCCACAAACATTTCAAACCTATCCATTTAGAGGCACTATATAAACTCGGCAAATTAGTCAGTGGAGGGCTAAGTTTCAAACGGATATTTTCCAGAAATGAATTGTATTTTGATTATTCTGCTGGTGGGACTACCAGTTTTAGAAGCAGAAATGGCAATGAGTGTTCTTGAAAACTTGAATTTGGAGAAAATTGAAAACAATATAGTGGATTGTCTTTTAAGTGCCGTATCTGAAACTGATAATTTTTTGAAAGAAAATGTTGAAATAAATATTCAATCAACTCGTCCAAACATCCAGCAATATTTCTTTGAAATCGCCCAATCGTTTAGGTACAAGAACTATGTATCGATTGTTCAGACTGTTTTCAATGAAATTCGTGAGAATTATGAAATATTTATGCGAATATATTTCATCGAGTCCTTGCAGTCATTGAAGTAAGAAGGAAATTAAATTATAAATTGTTTTTTATCTTTTTGTCTTTCTTTGTATGTACTTGATGTATATTGTGTAAAAAGTTAAAAATTAAAATTAGTTAAAAAGAGAATAATGAAGAAAAGTGAATCTGGCTTGCGTTGGAAACATAAAATTATATTTAATACCGCTAATATTAATGAAACAAAATCTCGATGCAGTGAACAATGATGGCTTGTGTCGCCACCTGAGTCGCGGTCTTCCTCTCCTCCTACGTCCCTCGGGAATAGTGTCGAAGGCTTTCCGGACCGGAGCATTGGTGTTCATCCGCTCTAAATGACCGAGCCATCTGAGTCTCTGGACCTTGATCCTTCTAGTTAGGTCCATGTCGTTGTACAGCCCGTAAAGTTCGCTGTTATATCTTCTTCGCCATTCCCATTCAATGCACACGGGCCCAAAGATGACCTGAAGAACACAGCAGGAATTGATGAGTACGTTGTACAGTTTTACCTTAGTTGCTCGAGAGAGGGCGTTTCCACTCAATTGCTTTCTTAACCCAAAGAAACAGCGATTAGCAAGAGTTATTCTTCGTCTGATCTCGGCGCTGGTGTTGTTGCCCGTGTTTATTTTGACGTTCTGCCCGAGCCGTCGGTGTTGGGTGTCCTTCCTCGAAGACAGTAAATTCTTCGTTTTTCCCTTATTTACCGCTAAACCCATTTTTGCCGCTTCTGTCTCAATTCTCACAAAGGCGCCATTGACATCACGCTGTGTTCTTCTCATTATATCAATATCATCGGCGTACGCGAGAAGTTGAACAGATTTTTGGAAGATAGTGCCTCTGGTGTTGACGTTGGAGTTCTGCACTATCTTCTCAAGAACGATGTTAAAGAAATCGCATGACAGTGCATCGCCTTGTCCGAATCCATTTTTGACGTCGAAAAATTCCGTAAGCTCATTGCCAACCTTGATGGAGCAGCGTGAGTTCTCCATCGTCATTTTGCACAAGCGAACGAACTTGGCAGGGACGCCAAAACTAGACATAGCTTTGTACAGTTTGTCTCTGTAGATGCTGTCATACGTGGCCTTAAAATCGATGAAAAGGTGGTGGGTATCGATTTGGAGCTCATAGGTCTTTTCCAGTATCTGCCGCAATGTGAAAATTTGGTCGATGCTTGACTTTCCTGGCCTGAAGCCACATTGATAAGGACCAATCAGATTGTTGACGAAAGGATTCAGACGTTCACATATTACGGCAGAGAGGATCTTGTAGGCGATGTTTAGTAGACTTATTCTACTATAGTTGGCGCAGTTCAGAGGATCTCCCTTTTTCAGGATCGGGCAAACAATGCTGAGGTTCCATTCATCGGGCATGCATTCCTCTGACTATATCTTACAGATGATTTGGTGCATGCTCCTATCTAGCTCTTCGCCTGCTGCTTTGAACAACTCAGCGGCTAGTCCATCTGCTCCAGGGGCTTTGTTGGATTTCAGCCGTGATATTGCGGATGTGTTTTATTCAGTTTGTGAAATTGTTCTTTCTTACAGTTGTGTGTGCTTCACAATGCCCAGTTCTTTTTAAAAATGGTAGGTTAACCAGCTCGAAATAATGAATAAAAACTTGCTTACATTACCGGCTCAAAATCCATGAAAGATCTCAGCCTGAGATACTGCAGCCTTCAATCGTGAACGGTTAATCGCATGCACTCTCCAGTGGCAGAAACCAAGCGCTTTGGCATCCGCAGGCACTTGGTCCTTGTACCGCAGGTTTGGTCTTTCTTGTCATCTCGAACCTGGGGTGCTGTGATGAGAAGACTCACTTCGTTCTAGCGTTGTCGTCCATTCGATCAATGTGGCCGAGTCAATGTAGTCGTCTTGTCTCTAACTGCTACCAACACTGACGTTTTATCCTAGGCGGTGGACAGATGTTGCTTTATTTTTTGATAGCATGTACTTTGTTTTTCCCTCACACACTTCATGACCAACTAGTTTCACCTGTTCTTCAATCGCTGTGAAGGCTTCAAGCACAGTTCACACCCCAAATTGACTCTCTGTGGGGCAAACAAATTTTTCCGCTGCATTACCCCAAATTGATTCTCTGTGGGGCAAACAAATGTTTCCGCTGTGCGAAGACTGCATTGGTGGATTTGTTGAAGAGTGTTTTCCGTGCTCATATCTGCCTTGCGCACTATCTGCCCCAGGACTATGTTGAAGAAATCACATGGCAGCGCTTCTCCTTGTCTAAGCCCTGCTCAAGTTTGAAACAACTCGGATGAACTGTTATCCATTTGCCCACTGCACTGCGTATTGTTTAGGGTCATGCGGCACAGCTGGATCAGTTTGTTCGGGATCTCGAATTCAGACATCGCCATCACAAGTACTTGGCGGTGGATGCTATTATATAAGTTGCTTTAAAGTCGATGAAAAGCTGGTGGGTTTCGACTGAAATTCGTTGGTCTTTTTTAGGCCTCAGTGGGAATGTTTGGTCAATGGCTGTTCTGCCTGGCCTAAAGCCACACTGGTATCTACGTGCCAATTATTCTTTTGCAGAACGGTTTAAAACCCTAACACAGTACCTACGTTGGAAAAGATTTTGTATGAAAAATTAAGCAGGGATATGCTTAGGTAGTTTTTGCATGTCATAGGATCGCCTTTTTTGAAGATGGGGCATATGGAGCTTATAGAACAGTCTGTGGGCATGGATTCTTCCTCCCGTACTTTATTTACGACCTGGAGCTTGCTCTTTTAACTGGGGCTCTTCTGTGCTGGGGCTGTGACGGGTCTTCATTGACTGGTCTTGCTTCTCTATCGTCATTGGCTCGCTCGACATTAATTATGGGCATTCAGCAGCTGTTAGAAGTGTTGCTTGAAAACATTTACAATTTCCTGTGCTTCGGTGACTAGGTTTTTTTTCACTGTCTTCGACCTTTATAAGAAACGTTGGAGGTTGTTCTTGGCCCGTGACTATTATAGATCTTTGAGCTGAGATACTGCACATGCTCCTTTCTTCCTTGGAGGGTCTTTTTCTCATTTCTCCATTTTGTTCGATACCCTTCTCTTGCTGCTCTGGTTTCCAGTTGTTCGATCTGCATTTTTTCCGTCTCCCTTTTCAATAACGCGCATTCATCATCATACCACGGGTTCTTTTTCGGGGTTGGCTGGTAAACAATGGTGGTCTCGGTGTTGACGTATTTGGAAATACGGCGGCGCGGTGGAGAGTCGCCTGGCATTATCCAGAATACTAAGGCAACCGATGTTGAACTTCTTTCTTTGGGCCGCATGTTTTTTTTTTGTCATTTGATAATGGGGCTCTTAACTTTGCCATTACCAGCAAGTAATTAGATTCGACATTTTCTCATCGGAAAATGTGCAAGTTCAAGATGTTGGATGCGTGCCCTACATCGATTAGCACATGGTCGATTTGATTGGTGGTTCGATCATCCGGAGATCGCCGGGTTGCTGTGTAGATCTTTCGTCTTGAAATCTAGTGCTACTTATCACCATATTACGAGCTGGAGCAATGTCGATTTATCGGAAGCCGTTATCTGTTGTAACTACTTGGTTTCCAACTAATACGTCAAAGATGTCTTCCTTCCCGATTTTTGCATTGAAGTCTCCGAGTACGATTTTGACGTCGTGCTCTGCACTCGTAGACTGTATCGAGGAAGCCGAAAAAATACTCCTTGTTAGACTCTTCAGCATCCTCGGTAGGTGCATGTGCTCATATTAGACTGATGTTTTGTAATGTGGCCTTGAGGTGGATTACAGCCTGGCGATCACTAACTGGCTTTAAATCCATGACTTTCGATTTTAATCGCTTTCCCACGACTAATAGCTGTAATCAATGTCACAGTTTTTCCTTTTTTATTGTCCCTGATCCTATCCATCATATTTCGTGGATCGCTATAATGTCTGCCTTATACTGCGGCGTGAGAACAGATTCAAGTTTTGTAGAGTGTTCTTAAATTCCAGGTACAAACTCTCAATGCATAGTCCGTTGTTATCCGGGTCTGGTTACCATAAGAGAGGGGTCATTATCCTATGCTCAGCCAGTCTCTCTTATAAATAACTTCAAGTTTTTTACTGTGGAGGGGTTGTTAGCCCCTCGCACTAACCTCCAAATTTGTTGGGCCGTTGTTTAAGTGCTGTTGTTTCTTCGCTTGCTACAAGTCTTGCAAGTTATATCTAGTGATACAACCAGTACCCGGTGGATACCACTTGGTAACACTTGGTTTGTAGTTACTAAGTCTGAGTTACTAAGGCTATTTAAGATATTTTTTATTTTAGTATACATATTTTGAAATGCCTTGCAAAGTTCAACTGACTATAGGTAGGCATGAAACTTTGTCAACATCTGTTGTTGGTAGCAGAATATCTGTTGGGTCTGCTTGAACGTTTGGAATTTGGAGATTTAATAGAGATTTTGGCAAAAAGTGTTTTTTCTTTGGGTATTTTCTCTATTGGGATTTTCTCTTGGAGATTTTGGTAAATTGGATTTTTTCTTTTGGAGATTTTGTCCCATTTTTTTTTTTTTTTTTTTTTTTAATTTAGGTT
>CAKKXW010000005.1:43217758-43287302 GCA_920937365.1 Sphaerophoria rueppellii | reverse complement strand
ACGTTGTTAAGCTTAAGCCCTTCCTCGATAAATGGACTATTCAATACAAAAAGAAATGTTAAATATTATTTACCAGTTACTTGGATGAGCGCGTCCCAACAATCAGAAAAATGAAATTTGTTGCCGTTTTTAGTCTTAGTCCTTCTATTATTATTGAACTATTCAACACAAAAAGAATTATTCGATTTGGTTTAGTAGATCCTGAGATCAGCACGTTCAAGCAGACAACAGAAGTCTTCAAAAATTAATATTTTTTGACATTTTTTCCAATAATGGTAATATCATATAGCTTCAAGCCTTCTTTGATAAATGGACCATTTAACATTGAAATAATTGTGCAATTTTATTAAGTGGATCCTGAGATAAGCGCGTTAAAACGCCATTTTTTCCACATTTTCCACTGGTTCTTTGCTCCATTGGTCACAGCTTAATGTTAAGTGGCCTAAAGCCTTTCTCGATTAATGGATTATCCAACACAAAAAGAATTATACCATTCGAACCAGTAGTTCCAGAGATTACCGCGCTCAAACGAATAAACTCTTAACTCTTAAAATAACTGCCTAATTTTTGTGTTCGTTCGCTAACCGGGCACATTGGTTGACCGATTTTCCTAATTTTTTCTCTAAATGCAACAGGTTTTAGGGTAAAAGGTTTAGCAAAAATAAAATGGTTCAATTGTTAAAAAATGTTAAAAATTTTGTATTTTGCACTACAAAAAAAAAAACTGATCAATATACGAACACTCAATTTAATTTGAAAATTTTGTCAAATAATTTTTTTTTTTTCAATAAAAAAATCAAAGAAAAAATGACAGTGAAGAAAAAAATATTTGACAAATATAATTTTTCTTCGACAAAAAAAAAACGTCAGTGAACCTAGGAAATTATATTTGAACTAGCTGACCCGGCAAACGTTGTTTTGTTATATGAAATTTCTAGAGTATGAAAATATGTATGTATATCTTATTTATTTTAAGTGAGAACGTATTTGTTAATTATATTGTTATTTGTTATTTATAACGTTTTGAATGTTGATGGAATGTGTCATTCTCATTAATAAAATTTAATCAACACTAACGAACTGGAGGTATTCCACGTGTAATTATTGTCTGAATGAAAAACATGGTGTGCTCAAATTTTAGCCACAAACAGACATTATTTAGCTTTGAGTCAATAGTCATTGCAAATGCCAATCTGATGGGGAATTGAATGCTTTCAAATTGAAATGTGCCAGTTGCTTACGAAAAAACCGTTTTGCGAATAAAGCATTCCCACAATTGAATTGGTTGCTCGACAACAATACTTCGTTAAGGACAATAATAAAATTGCATTACATTCAGAATATTTGCGCAAACTATTGAGCCGAAGTTAAACGATCAACAAAAGTACCTATGTGTATGACACCATTGCTTATCTAATGTGTGATCAGTCTGAGTGGTGGTATATATTTTTGTGATGCACCCGGTGGAATGGGGAAATCACTTTTGTTATCATTAATTTTAGCATCAATTTAATCTGGAGTTGTGAGTTATTAGACATTAAAATGACATTACAATATTTCAAAAGCACAATGGCGCACAAAAATTTACTTGAAGCCTTTAACCACAACTTAAAGAATTTGGAGCTCTGAATCTTTTTGTTTCTGCGGACAAACTTTGTCGATTATACTTCGGTCAACTGCTGCAGACGAATGGAGTCGTTTAAAAACTTCTATTTCAGGAAACTTACATTGGCCAATTATTGGACATTACAGAGAGAGTGGCGCGACAGATCTTGAAGAGCAAAGGCCTAAGTGGCTTACTCTCATCAATAATTCTCTGGGTGCGTGTGAAGAATTTATGGCACCTACAATTTAACGCCGATTCCGAACGGCAAATTTGAGAAGCATTTTGTCATACTCTTGATACTCTTGGAAGTTTTGTCAGTTCTTCGCAAAAGGCAATGCCCGAGAAAGATGAAATAAAAACTTTGGGCACGAGTAGGTCTCGAACCCACCACGTTCTGCTTAGCAGCCAACGCACCTGACCACGGACACTATTGGACATTGGAAATGGAATAATTTCACTTGATTCTGAAGGCCGAATTTCACTTCCAAACATTTTTTATTGCAATGTAAATCCACGGAATGAGTTGATTCAAGATGTCTTTCCAAGCAATAAAGCATTGAGTTGATTCGCAATAATGGCTGGTACAGATTAAAGTCTTTCTAAAATCGATGCAACAATTTATTTTGAACTAGACAAAGAAATGCATAATTTTTTGCCCACAAGTATGAGCATTACTATGTTTCGGGACATCAATCAACTTAAACTTTACAGTACTACAAGACTAGCCGTGAAGAAGTCAATGGCATACGTGTTTAGTTTCATGTTCGACTTGAATTCACTGAAAAATATATAAGACGCAAGGTTAATCTTTAAAAATATGTGGTTTTGATTTAGAAATTTCTGTTTTTCCTCATGGTCAACTATACAGGGTATCCTGTAATTTGTCTGCCATATACTTGGGATGTGATTCTTGGTCATATTCCTAGAAAATAATCCTTTTAAGACAAAGTTACTTTTTCATCACTTTTTGACGATTAAAAAAAGGCTAACTTTGTATTTAAGGGGTGTTCAATTTTTCTTGCCCGAGCAAAGTGTTGACTTTAATGTATTTTTATTTTTTTTTCAAATAATGCGTAAAGAACATAAAGTTTTCTTATTTTTACCTTATTAACAAAAAAATTATCAAATAAAATCTCATTGATAAACAAAAACCCATACATTTTGTAATACTTGGGAAAATCTAAAACAGCTTAGAAGATCGAATTTAGTTTTTTTGTCAATATTTTTATTGCAGCACTTTATAATATCCCAATAATTGTTAGTTTTAAGAAAATTTATAACATTGTGCAATCCTCAAGAGGGTTAAAAGCATAACTATACCTATATCTGGCTTGCTGTCAAAATCCTAATTACCTTACCACTTCTCATCAGGGAGCTAAATTTGGGGAAGATATGTTTAATGGGTAAATTAACTAAAAAAATTATGTAAAAGAATTGAAAAACGAATAGATAATTCATCAGATTAGTAAATACAGGCATGGTTTTTCTAAGAATATTGTTCATTTCTGCCTATCCATCGTTTACCGTATTCTTCATCCTGCCAATCTCTAATTTCCGAACCGTTGTGGGCCGAAGCCCTGCGAAGCGGGCAGGGGTTTTGCTAGTACATATATAAAAGAACAGCTTATTTTTGTGTTCGTTCGGTAACCGGCCAAGCCGATAGACCGATTTTCTTAATTTTTTTTTTCAATCGGAAGAGGAGTAAGGGTAGAAGGTTAAGGACAAACAAAATGCATACTTTTCAACATAGAATTGGTGGTGAAACTACAGTTTTCGCACAATAGCAAAATTTGAACTAAGATGATCAATTATACGAATACTCAATTTCATTTGAAAAAAATTATGGCGTATCGAAAGCAATTGTTTTACTTAATTTAATATCTTCTATACAAGGACGAAGGCGACACGAAAATAGAAGTGAAGGCAAGAAATCATCGCTGTTAAAAATATTTAGAATTTAACCGGAATAAAATATGTACATCTATAATAAGGTATGTACATAAATGTAAGTGTCTGAAGGGAAAATTTTCTTTTTCTGTTCTTCTACATTTTCGACAACAGCCATGATCTTGGATGCTAACATTATGGCTCCACATGTAGTTTTCACCGGGTTGACCTCAGGAAACGTCGGCAGGACTCCGCTCCCGGTTTTGAATTGTTCCATGTCTTAGGCCAACTGATTGCAGTTGTCGTTCCTTTTGGTTTCTTCATTAATTTTTAGGCCTGCATTTACAAAAAAAACTGCAGTGCAGATTTCTGAAAAAAAAAAATGTGCACGACTGGGTCGTACGAACTTGCTCCTGCATGCTAAAACTAAATATTTATGATTACTTAAATTGCAAAAGGTAGTAGTTATAAAATATTAACAAATGCACTTTGAGCGCACGTAGTTGTGATTTAAAAATAAAATACACGTTTTGTCGCACTAGCTTATCTATCTTAAAGACATTAATTAAAACAAGTTGTACATAAATCGAATAAGTAAGCTTTAAACATGTGACAGTCAAAGGAGAAAAAATAGTTGAAGCGTTTTTCGCCCTTTAACGTTGTGCCGAAACTAAAGTCATCGAACAGGAACACTCAAAAAAGGGCTATTGCTAGCAAGGAAGTGCATTTGTTAAAAGTTCAGGCTCTAAGCCTTGGGACGGTGGAAGGGGTATTTGATGGTGTCAAAGCTTAAATATTGTTTTTAACAATTTGCACCCACTCAAGGGATTTTTTATGCCCTTTTTATGCCAGAGACACAGTGAGTGCATTCGGAAGAAAGGAAGGGGTACGAAAGGAGTTGTCGGTCTTGAATTCGTGAACATTGTAAAGACTGGGAAAGACAGAGTGTGGAAGAGAGTTCCATACTCGCGTAGTACGGCTAAAAAATGATTCTGTATACTTGAGAGTACCTCCGAAGTTGGGCTTGAGGGTAAACTGGCTATTTCTCTAGAGCATTTGCCGTAAAAGTAACGATATAGCAGAGAGAGAGACACGAAACGTTACGACAAAGGGTATTCTAAAGGAGTGAATGAATCAGTGATGTCTCTGTCACCGATCATTCATTCATACGGCTCTTCTTTGTATACCATCCAATTTGGGCACCAGCCCAAAGATATGGGAATTGTACTCAAGCATATGACGGATATAAGTCTTATAGATAACAGCCACCTCAGACGGGGAGAAAAATTTCTTGCACCGTCTTAAGAAACCCACACATCTTGCGACATTGTTGGCGACATCACGTATGTTAAAAGCTAAATTACTTTTTACTGATATGTAATTAACTAAAGATAGTTAAAAAGTAACTGAACTGTATTGACTTTTAGTCAATAGTCTTTATTCAATTGACTGCAAGTTTAAAATCTAGTACTGAATGGTAACTGTTCCTTGACAGTTAAAGTAAAGGGTTTTTCAATAGGGACGCTACAAAGTAGACCTATAGGACAGCAAACAACGCCATATTTTTTCCCGTTCTCTTGACATTTCTCTTTAGTAAGGTTTGCCATTTCATATCATGAAAGGTATAGGTACGATCCAACAACGAGTCGATCATTTCTGGCTGGATGGCTTCGTCAATAAGCAAAATATGCGCTATTGGTCAGGCAGCAATCCACATGTACTTCACGAGGCACCATTACATCCCGAAAAAATCACTGTTTGGTGCGGTTTACATGCTGGTGGTGTCATTGGGCTGTACTTCTTCCGTGATGATCAAGACCGGCACGTTACTGTGAATGGAAATCGCTGCCGCTCAATGCTAACCGATTATTTTTGGAATGAATTGGATGATATGGACTTGGACGATATGTGGTTTCAACAGGACGGTGCCACATGTCACACAGCGGGCCAAACAATCGAATTATTGAGAACGAAGTTCGATGAGCGCATTATCTCCAGAAATGGACCTGTGAATTGGCCGCCTCGTTGATGCGATTTAACGCCGTTAGACTATTTCCTGTGGGGCTACGTCAAATCTATGGTTTATGCCAACAAGCCAGCGACGATTGATGAACTTCGTACGGCCGATTTATGCTTGAAAACCGTCGAAAATTGGGTTCAGCGTCTGGACTTCTGCAAGCGTGCCCGTGGTGGCCATGCAAAAGAAATCGGAATCCATACACAATGGCATCAAATGTACTTCCACAGGAATAAAGAATTTCATTGATATCCAAAACCGTAGCGTCCCTATTGAAAAATCCTTTACTTTAGTAAGTCAACCATCTGATGTCTTTTTTTAAGTTTATTTATTGCGACTTTACTGCAGTCGTTTTAAAGCTCTAAAGCGCTTTTGGTCCAACTAACCGTCATTGCTTTAGATACTATAGCAGTTCAAACAGAAGCAACCGTGACGGATCGATTTGTCGATCATTCTGGTAAGCACCTAATTTCACGTTTTTAAAAAGTTAATTGGTTTCTTGGGTCTGGAGGATATGTTTAAGCCTCAGGTCTTCAACCAAGCACCAATTATTACATCACGTGTTACTCGCAAGAAACCAGCTACAATACTCGTCATATATTGTGTTTTAAACTACGAATACAAAATTTAAATAATTTAATTACTATTCAAATATGTTTTATCTTAAATATTTCAAAAATCTAACATCACTATGACCCCTTACATTTTTCTTGGGTGCGCGCCTGTCAGGTTAAAAATTTCGTGCAGTTCGTGAACTCAGTTTATAATTGAGCCGATTTGTTTCAAAATTTGAAATCTTTGAATAAACGCTGACATATTACTATCTACTTTATGTATCAGAAAATATTCATATGAATACGCGAGACGATTCAATTTAAAAATTAATTATTCAGTTTCTTGGGGTAAATAATGCTGTTTTGCCTGATTTCAATTGTGAAAAATTTGATATGGTTTTATCCTGCTTACAGGCTCACACTCACTGTATTATGTATATGTACTTTCATTTGTATTTTATAATTTTCCATGCTGTACATTGTCCTTCAAGGGAGCAGTGAATTCGCCCATTCTCCTTAGCTTTTACACCGGCGGCGATAGGATTTCATAGTCAGGTAAATTGTGAATTAGTACGGTTCGGATTTTCATGCACTATAAATCTCAAAATATGCACTAAAAATAATCGATCATTCTTGTGAGCACCTAATTTCACGGTTTTTTAAAATTAAATTGGTTTCTTGGGAGCTCTCAAAATACAAAACATGCTTTTAAAATATGCACTTAAATTTAATTTAATTTCGGTTTAATACCTTAATTTTTTTTTATTTCGTTTATGGAATTGTTTGAGACAATTTTTTTCAACACAAAGAGCAATGGCATAAAGCTCACTGCTCCATCACACCCTCATATGACATTCTTTGCACCTAAGAATGATACATACCATAAGGTACTGTGGTTCATGGCAAAAAAATATAAAAATGTACTTATTGCAGTAGTCACAGACACATAATTTATTATTGTACCCACCTGTTTTTTGTTTGTGTGTTCGCACCATTTTCCTATATACCTACAAGAAAAAAATAAACATCAGAGGGCATTCTGAAGGCAAAACAGTGTTAAGCGGGGTATGTCTCGCTTTAACGATACAAGACAGCATTGGGTTTTTCGAAGCATTAAACTCTACACGGTTTTTAAGTCCCCATATTACAATGCTGTTTAAGTCAGAGTTAAATGAGCTTATCATATTTTGCCGTCGCAGTTGTACATCCAAAGAGAGGGTTTTGAATCTGGAAACGAATATGAAAAGCTAAGGGTGCTATCGTCAGCGAAACAATTGATTGGATTAAAAGTTACAGCCAAGAGATCATTAATAAAAACGAGGAAGAGGGTTGGAGACTAAAACGGAGTCCTGGGCCACACCAGCGTTTATATTGTGGGCTTCAGATTTGAATCCGTCCAATACAACTTGTAATTGAAACGGTTCGAAAGAAAGTTTTTAATCCAACGAAGAAGGGATTCATCGATTTGAAATATCAAGTGTCAACAATCTTACTTTCTCCAAACGATGTTCCCCTTTTCGGTGAGATGAAACATCGGGATCGGACCTGCAACGGATTGAAATTGAAAAAGAAACTCCAACGTCTTCAAGACTCTTAACATCATCACCACCAGTTAATTTTTCTGAATAGGGCTTAGCACACAATTGTTGCTCGTAAAAAAAATCAAATGGCAACATTCGTATACGTGGGGATTATTCTACGGGTCTAAACGCAACTTTGAGTAACAAACAAATTTTTACACACATCGACCTTACAGACGCATATTCTCAAATACCAGTGGACGAAGAGTCACGCAAGCTTTTGACTTTAAATACCCACAAAGGGTTATTCAAAGTAAATCGTTTAGCTCAAGGTGTCAAGTCAGCGCCAGGTGCCTTTCAACAATTAATGGATACAGTGCTGGCTGGATTTAAAGGAGTTGCAGCTTATTTGGACGATATAATTATTAGTGCCATTAGCTGGGAATTGAATATGGTTTTCGAATAAAATTTCAAAAATGTTCATTTTTCAAAAACCAAATTAAAATCCTTGGACATATCATTGACCAACATGGATTGAGACCAGATCCAATGAAAATGAAAAAAATCCAGACCATGCCACCACCACAAAACCTAACACAACTCCGATCATTTCTAGGAGCTGTTAATTCAAAGATGGGCCCTTACTTTAATGATGTATGAATTTCAAATAAAATACATTTCGACAACCGAATTTGGCTGCGTTGATGTCTTGATGAATTGTCACAAAATTTTAATGAACAAATATATAATCTTCCATTGACATACAACATGATTAAGCAAGCCACTTTCAAGAATAAAATTTTTCAGACAGTTATTAAATTTATGAGAACTAAATGGCCGAACAAAACTTCGATTCCTAAAGAATACAAACCTTTTTTCGACCGCAAGGATGCTTTAACAATTGTCGATGAATGTTTAATGTTTAATGACAGAATAATAATTCCACCAATTTTCCACAAAAGAGTCTTAAAACAACTGCATCGTGGTCATCCAGGAATTGATAGAATGAAGGCAGTAGCAAGGAGCAAGGTGTACTGGCCGAACATTGATGAAGACATACAAAACTACGTTCAACAATGCCAAAACTGTGCTTCTGCTGCAAAATCACCAATCAAGACAACACTATCACCTTGTCCAGTGACATCATCGCCAATAGAGCGCATACACATTGACATAGCAGGTCCATGTGATGGGAAATACTATTTCGTCATTGTCGATGCATTTTCCAAATGGCCCGAAATTTTCGAAATTGCAAATATTACCTCTTCAACAATTATTAAAAAACTTAGTCACGTATTTTCTCAGTTCGGAGATTGTCAACAGTTAATATCTGATAATGGAATTTCAAAATTTCTTAAAATTGAGAGGTATTCAACATACGCGCACAGCTCCATATCATCCTCAATCAAATGGTCAAGCTGAACGCTTTGTTGATACGTTTAAGAGAGCTTTAAAAAAAAATTCTCATGAAGGGACGAGCTTGGAAAATCTGGATACATTTCTTCAAACCTACAGATCAACACCGAACAAAGTCATTAACAACAAATCACCAGCTGAACTATTTCTTGGAAGAAACATAAAAACAACGCTGGACCTTATGAAATTTAAACCACAAGAACTTCAACCAATAACATTGCCAACAAAACAAGAAGCTCAGTTTAATGCCAAGCACGGTTGCAAGAAACGAAAATACGTTCCTGGTAGTCTTGTATATGCTAAAATCTATAAGGACAATAAGAATTGTTGGGTCCCTGGAACTATTATCGAACGTGTAGGTAATGTTAATTACAACGTTTTGACAGACTTTCAAAATCGTTCCAGATTAATTCGATCGCACACAAACCAGTTGAGAACTCGGTATGCTCCTGATCATACGACTAAAGTAGAGTCATCCAGCTTAAATGAAATACTTCATGACTTAGTACTTTTACCTAACCAATTAATTAATGAAGAATCATCTAATCTTTTATCTAACCATCCAACTAATGAAGAATCATCTTTCCAAGAACAACAGAATTTACCAAATAATATGGAGCAGTCAGAAGAAATATTTTATGAATCTATATCAGAACCGAATTCAAACGAAATCATCGAAACAAGAACTGAGAAAATCCATCCAAAAAGGAATGTCCATCCTCCCCGTTGGCATAGCGAGTTCGACATGTCTTAATTAAAAGGGGGAGATGTTAACAATACAAAAAATATACTTTGATATAAACACTTGTTATTTGAATTCTTAAATAATTATTTTTTCTTTGATGTATCGTATCAAAATTATGATTTAGTAAAATTAGTTTTAGTAGATTGTTACTCGAATTGAAATAACAATAAAAGTAATTGATATATAACAGAATCAAAACGGCACAACTCAGCGTTATTGGGTCACACCGAGCTAGACTGCTCTTGGCCACCATTTAAAGTACTACAACTCTTTGTACTCGTCCAGAGTTTTCCATCAAAAACTTTTTTTTCCATTAGTCATTCAGAACAAAAAATATCCTAGGTAAATTAAAGTTGTCAATCTGTTTTCATTAAGTTTCTCTATTTTGTTTGCACAGGAACCATCTTTGGATACACTACTTGTATATACCATGAACATTTCTTTTGGGCCTAAAATCGCAGTTTTCTCGATAACCCAATTCAGAATTGCTTGTCTATCCAAATTTTTGCTGGAAATTTGGACTTATTCCAAATGAGTAAGATCCTTTATATATAAAGTATGCAGATATTGCTTTCATTAAAAATCCCCCGATCTGGGCGATTTTCTGTTCCTTGTCCAGACAAAAATATATTCATTAATCCAACCAATGTGAGAGTGGTGGGATTAATGAATATTTTTTTTATGATAGACTAGCAAAACCCCTGCCCGCTTCGCAGGGCTTCGGCCCACAACGGTTCGGAAATTAGAGATTGGCAGGATGAAGAATACGGTAATCGATGGATAGGCAGAAAATGAACAATATTCTTAGAAAAATCATGCCTGTATTTGCTAATCTGATGAATAATCTATTCGTTTTTCAATTCTTTTACATAATTTTTTTAGTTAATTTACCCATTAAACATATCTTCCCCAAATTTAGCTCCTGAGAAGAGGTAAGGTAATTAGGATTTTGACAGCAAGCCAGGTATAGGCATAAGTATGCTTTTAACCCTCTTCAGGATTGCACAATGTTATAAATTTTCTTAAAACTAACAATTATTGGGATATTATAAAGTGCTGCAATAAAAATATTGACAAAAAAAAACCTAAATTCGATGTTCTAAGCTGTTTTAGATTTTCCCAAGTATTATAAAATGTATGGGTTTTTGTTTATCAATGAGATTTTATTTGCTAATTTTTTTGTTCATAAGGTAAAAATAAGAAAACTTTATGTTCTTTACGCATTATTTGAAAAAAAAAATATATATCTTAAAGTCAACACTTTGCTCGGGCAAGAAAAATTGAACACAACTTAAATACAAAGTTAGCCTTTTTTTTAATCGTCAAAAAGTGATGAAAAAGTAACTTTGTCTTAGAAGGATTATTTTCTAAGAATATGACCAAGAATCACATCCCAAAGTATATGGCAGACAAATTACAGGATACCCTGTATAGTTGACCATGAGGAAAAACAGACATTTCTAAATCAAAACCACATATTTTTAAAGATTGACCTTGCGTCTTATTTATTTTTCAGGGAATTCAAGTCGAACAGGAAACTAAAGACGTATGCCATTGACTTCTTCACGGCTAGTCTTGTAGTACTGTAAAGTTTAAGTTGATTGATGTCCCGAAACATAGTAATGCTCATACCATCAGAGTTAAAAAATGTGGAGGCAGTCCTGGTACATAAATGCATAAATGCAAAAAATTCAAAAACTCCGTCTCGTTGTAAAATTTACTACATCGTTTTCATTTGTAATTGTGTCAAACCACTCAAACGACTTGTGGGCAAAAAATTATGCATTTATTTGTCTAGTTCAAAATAAATTGTTGCATCGATTTTAGAAAGACTTTAATCTGTACCAGCCATTATTGCACTTCAACTCAATGCTTCAATGCTTGGAAAGACATCTTGAATCAACTCATTCGTGGATTTGCATTACAATAAAAATTGTTTGGAAGTGAAATTCGGCCTTCAGAATCAAGTGAAATTATTCCATTTCCAATGTCCAATAGTGTCCGTGGCTTAGTGGTTAGGTGCGTTGGCTGCTAAGCAGAACGTCGTGGGTTCGAGACCTACTCGTGCCAAAGTTTTTATTTCATCTTTCTCGGCATTGCTTTGCGAAGAACTGACAAAACTTCCAAGAGTATCAGAGTATGAAAAAGTGCTTCTCAACTTTGCCGTTCGGAATCGGCGTTAAATTGTAGGTGCCCTAAATTCTTCACACGCACCCAGAGAATTATTGATGAGAGTAAGCCACTTAGGCCTTGGCTCTTCAAGATCTGTCGCGCCACTCTCTCTTTAATGTCAATAATTGGCCAATGTAAGTTTCCTGAAATAGAAGTTTTTAAACGACTCCATTCGTCTGCAGCAGTTGACCGTGGTATAATCGACAAAGTTTGTCCTCAGAAACAAAAAGATTCAGAGCTCCAAATTCTTCAAGTTGCGGTTAAAGGCTTCAAGTAAATTTTTGTGCGCCATTGTGCTCTCATCCCACACAAATATTCGGCCATTACCAACTTTTTTGAAATATTGTAATGTCAGTTTTATGTCTAATAATGTGCTCACAACTCCAGAAGAAGAAAGAGCCAACTCTTTTTTTTAATTTCAGATCATATTGATGCTAAAATTAATGATAACAAAAATGATTTCCCCATTCCACCGGGTGCATCACAAAAATATATACCACCACTCAGACTGATCACACCTTGCATATCTAATGGTGTCATACACATAGGTACTTTTGTTGATCGTTTAACTTCGGCTCAATAGTTTGCGCAAATATTCTGAATCCAATGCAATTTTATTATTGTCCTTAACGTAGTATTGTTGTCGAGCAACCAATTCAATTGTGGCAATGCTTTATTCGCAAAACGGTTTTTTCGTAAGCAACTGGCACATTTCAATTTGAAAGCATTCAATTCCCCATCAGATTGGCATTTGCAATGACTATTGACTCAAAGCTAAATAATGTCTGTTTGTGGCTTAAATTTAAGCACACCATGTTTTTCATTCAGACAATAATTATACGTGGAATACCTCCAGTTCGTTAGTGTTGATTAAATTTTATTAATGACACATTCCATCAACATTCAAAACGTTATAAATAACAAATAACAATATAATAACAAATACGTACCCACTAAAAATAAATAAGATATACATACATATTTTCATACTCTAGAAATTTCATATATCAAAACAACGTTTGCGGGTCAGCTAGTTCAAATATAATTTCCTAGGTTCACTGACATTTTTTTGTCGAAGAAAAATTATATTTGTCAAATATTTTTTTTCTTCACTGACATTTTTTTTGATTTTTTTATTGAAAAAAAAAATATTTGACAAAATTTTCAAACTAAATTGAGTGTTCGTATATTGATCAGTTTTTTTTTGTAGTGCGAAATACAAAATTTTTAACATTTTTTAACAATTGAACCATTTGTGATTTGAAAAGTATACATTTTATTTTTGCTAAACCTTCTACCCTAAAACCTCTTGCATTTAGAGAAAAAATTAGGAAAATCGGTCAAACCAGTGTGCCCGGTTAGCGAACGACACAAAATTTAGGCTGTTCTTTTATATATATAGATTTGTTTTAAACAAAAGAAAGTTCGTTTATTATTCAAATGAAGCTTGTCACATGTTTGCTCTAATCAATAACATAGATATCTATACGACTTGTTTGTCTCTAGCATCGGTGATAAGCCGAATCATAAGGCATTTAGCAATTGCATAAGTTCTAACACATGCGTTGGGCTCATTTTCTGAAAATCAAACAAATTCTATATCAAAACCATACGTTCTTCAACCACAAGTTATGAAATAAGTTACTTCCTTCCATTTCACAAACTTCAATAGAGTCTCCTGTAGCTGGCCACATTGTCCGTTGCAAAAGTGGTTTATCGAGTTTCCAGTCCTTTATAAGGCCTAATTTTTCGAAAGCACATCGTATGTAACACTAGAAGAGAAGGATTTTCTGAAATTGTTGGCATTTATAAGGCATGTCCTTCAATACCATCCCAGTTTTATCGTTTTCGTCGGGAAGAACTCCTGTTGTGTTGAACTCGGTTAAATAAGCTGAAGTGGAAATATTTTTTTCAGTTAAAACGTTAAAAAATTTAGGGATCCAACACAAACATTGAATGATAACGTACCCATTGGTATTGAAAAACTTGCGTTGCAGGTATCCATTATTTCTTGCATGTCCATCATTGGAGCACTCGTCATAGAAGTACATGCCATAGGACCCCCAACAACAAGTCCAATTTCAAGCAATCCGGACGATAGAACAAAAACCACGAATACTCTAACTAGAAGCAACATCTTTACTGAGTGTTTCCAAACATACCAACGGCTTTTTATACCTTATAGGAACATCTTTGATTGTAACGTATCCGGAATCCGGATATGCAAAATCTCACATCCGTCAATTATTCTCCATTCAATAAATACAATTTTTGTTACAATAAATAGGTAAACATTACTTTTATTGAATTAGTTATTGTAAATTTACATTTTTTTAAAACTTTAAGTGCTAGAACCCATATGCGTGCACGCCTTGTTATTCTTATTTATATTAATTTTTGTTCTATAATTTGGTTCACTTAAATTCTAATTAGGTAGGTACAATACAAACGATTTGCAACAGTTAACTAAACTTTTTTTTATCTACTGTTGTGCCCCCCAGGCTCGCTTTATCAAATGCGACCCCCTTTCGGCAATCATTACAGCTGGTGCATGTGTATTTCCGGATGTTACTTTCGGCATAATTGAGGTATCGATAACACGCAATCCCCGAACACCATGCACTCTCAGTTCATGATCGACGACAGCGTGTGGATCACGAGCCGGTCCCATTTTGCACGAACCAGCTTGATGGTTTTCTGGTCCAGTATCTTGCCTTATTGCACACTCCCAATACTTGTCAGTGCCAAATTTAATATTTTCACATCCTTTTGCGGGTTTCTTGTCCAAACGCATTCCATAAGCTTTGAGTGGTCTCGTTTCGACAATCGTATTGGCAAATTTAATACCTTCAATAAGTGTTTTAACATCTCGTTCATCGGTCAAGTAGTTGCCGATTATTTTCGGTGGTTGGAGGGGATCGTTGGATCCGAGTGTTACATATCCTCGGCTTTTTGGATTCAAAACGGCTGGGAAAATTTGTATGCTACGGGAATTATTCGATAGTAGTTCGCCTACTTGGCCTGTCTTCGCGCACATTGCTAAATATCCACCGAAAAAGAATTGCAAATCAGGAATATATGGAGCATCGGCATACGGTGTTGCGATTTTGGCAGTTACATCAGATATTCCTGTTCCAGACATAAGACCATCACGGAAAAGTAGGTATTCCATGGCTGTTGCCCAATTAAGAGGGGCTGTATCGGCATCGTCAATGAAGAAGTTTGTAAAGTAGGCAACGTGGTTGTGAAGATTCTTTCCAACTCCAGGCAAATCATGAACTGGACGGACGTTGACCTAGAAAAATAAAAATTGTTATGATTTATTGTCAATATCAAAAGGAAAAGTAATTATAAACTGAATATTTTAGTAACAATAAATGAAAAAATGTGTTTCTTTTCAGTTTGTCGATTTCAAATCCGGCATGCCTTGTAAGTTAAGATAAAGTTGAGTTCAGGTCTAATAGCATTATAAGGTTGTAAGCTCTTCCAAAAATATCAAACTATCATTAAGGTCACAGCAATCCACTACATTAATGTGTAGATTACGTACAAATGCCACAATGAATCCAACCAATCAATATTTTTGCAGAAATGATACAATAATTGCATTCAAATCTGGTCACTGCGGCGTATACGTATTTTTACTTGCGACACGTATAGAATATTATGGCAAGTTTTGAATTCGTTAGAAAACAAAAACTTGAGTTTTTGATCAAATACGAAATTACAATGATAGAGAATCGAAAAAAGTGGTCTGTCTGTCTGCAAACGTACTTGCAGCCTTAACCACTGGCCCGATTGACTTCAAATTTGAAAATTAGAGGTTTGGGCAGATTCGCGTGGGTTTTTTTTGTTTTTTAATTTAATTTTTAAAATAAAAACTAAGGGTAGCCCCATACAACTATATCAACTGTTTTATAACATGTAAAACACTAACAAAAAGTATAAAACAGAATTTGAACTAACAAAAAGAACGCACTCACGAGTCATTGTCATTTGTAGAGGCGATCGACTGTATAAATTTATGAGATTTTTTTGGGATATTTTTTAAATCAGTCTTGGAAAAAGATTTCCTGTACAAGAAAATGCGAGGAAAATAGCCGAATATTTGCTGAGGAGCAAGGTATGCCGCCTACGACCAGAAAATGTGTGCACAGAAGGCAGCTCAATTGGATACTTTATAAGTGCCAAAGAAGGACATGTAGGGGGAAGAACAAAGTAAATAAGGGCACTTTGTTTGAAAATGCGAGGCCGCCAGTGTTCTCTCTGGTCTACTACTTTACCAAAACAAAACCCCTACGAAGAAGTCCAGGGCCAAGATTTTTCGACGTCCCGCATCACCCTGTTGACAAAAACCATCGCCGACTGGTACAACTTCGTCGACGGTTTCTTGACGTTTAAGGAGGAAGCTTTTGGCGCGTCGTCGTCCGAGTCGATGAGTCTAAACTTGGAAACAGAAAGTGTCTGAAATCTTCTGCCAAAAGAGACAAAGCACCAGCAAACAACTGTTTATTTTCAAATAGATCTTTCATTGTTCTATTAATTGCTTCCAATGATTTCTAGTTGACCAATGGCCACTCATCCCAAATAATGAAACTTTTACATTCCCATACGGTTTAAAGATATTACATTGGATTTGAAGGGTAATAAAAGTAACAATAAGAACTGAATATTAGATAAGAGGCGGGCGGGCCTATTAAATCTGTTCTTTTTTTCAAAAACAAAAAAAAGCGATGTATCAGTCCGTATGCTTGTGAAATATTTCACTGAAGAGTCAGTTTTAATTCTTTTCAGGAGAAAACTGTTTTTTTTTGTGTTTGTTGTTTTTTTTTTATTTATTTCGACAAAGGGGATCTTATTTTGTCATTTTTGTATATGGCAAATCTATTTTTTATGCCATGTCCACAAAATATAAAATACCTAGATACCACTTGCAACCAGCCTCAAGGCGCTCTGGAGCTTTTAACTGTCCTCAATGGAGCAGTGGTCGTGGCTTAGTGGTTAGGTGCGTTGGCTGCTAGGCAGAACTTTGTGGGTTCGAATCCTACTCGTGCCTATAAAGTTCTTATTTCATCTTTCACGGGTACTACCTCTTGCGAAGAACTGACAAAACTTTCAAGAGTATCAATCTGTCAATTTTGCCGTTCGGAATCGGCGTTTAAACTGTAGGACCCCAAAATTCTTCACACGCACTCAGGGAATTGTTGATGAGAGTAAGCCACTTATGCCTTGGCTCTTCAAGAGCTGTCGCACCACTCTATTTATTTAGTTGTTTTTTTGAATGGAGCTGTCAAAAAAAAATAAAAAATGCATTCAACTTGAATGCATTAGTAGTTCTATTTTTTTGTTTGTTGCATAGAAACAGCTGATTAGAAAAGCTCCGAAATGTTCGCCCCCAAAAAAACTCTAGCACCGAATACACAACGAACATGGTGGAAAAAGAAATGCACCAGGGCCAAAAAAGAGACATCGAACAGCTCAGTGCATAATCAGAGCTCCACAGAGCGACTCAGGGCATACCGAACACACCTGATGATTTCTTACCCTCTTCTGTTTTGCTTTCGCCCTCGTATAGAAAATAATATTTACATTTCCAATCAATTTTTTTTTTGCGATTTGACTTAATTTTCGATCAAATTTGAGTGTAGATAGTGAGAAAAGTATGAAATTTTAACATTGCCAAAGCTTGTGAGAGTTTTTCATTGTTTTTTAGATTTATCCTGCTATTCAGGGTGGAGACAAATCCAACGAATCAAAAACCATGAAAATGGTCCAGCAGATCTCGAGTTATGTGTTGTTCCAACACTCCTTTGTGTAAAGAATAAAAAAAAAAAACATATTTAAAATGTCGGTATTATTTGATGAGAAGGATTGTGTCGAATTACTTGATTTTTACCCAGAATATGCATCTTCCTTTGGTCATAGCCACAAGAAATGAAACGAATCCCTAATTTACCGTTACTGTGTCTATTTTTATAAATAATTAATGTTATAGGAACGATTTATATCATTGTATAAATTCAAGTGCTCTAAATATTACTTTTTATAATTTCTGTTCGTAGTTTCGCATTAATATTCACGGAAAAGTCTTACTTTGACTTAATATCTTTTTTTTTTGGTCAACTAAATTTTAAAACTTGTATATTTTGAATGCCGAACGCGCCATACTTTTGTGTAACATTATTTTTTTCACACTATCAGATAAAGTATAAGAGAGCTTAAGGCAAGCAACATCTAACGACCATTAGTCTTTAACCCAGAAAACTGTGTTAACAGACCGGCATCATCGTGCAGTGTAAGTTGTTAGTAGGCAATACTAAAACAAACGAATACTACACAAGACAATGTCAAATATATACAAATAAGGGTTTTCAATAGAACGCAACAAGGGTAGATGCGGACAGCAAACGACGCCATATTTTTTCCGCTCTCTTGACATTTCTCTTCAGTAAGGTTTGCCATTTTATCATGGAAAGGTATACGATCCAACAACGAGTCGAAATTATTAAAATTTTACTATCGAAATTCGAGTCAGTGGGTCAATACTTTAAGAGCGCTACGTACAATATTATGTCGTCATAATCGTCCTGCCAGATCAACAATTGACGTCTAGTGGAAAAATTTGAATCCACAGGCTCAGTACAAAATGTTCCCGTGCCAGTGAAACAAAGAAGTGCCCGTAGTGTCGAGAATATTGCTGCCGCTAGCGCATCAATTGCGGAAGACCCAATCAGTCTCTCACACGTCGTTCTCAAGCGTTGGGCATCTCTGTGACGTCGTTGTGGCGAATTCCGTGAAAAGATCTTGGCCTACATCTTACAAGATCAAATTGACGCAAGAACTGAAGCCACTTGATCACCAGAAGCGTCGTATTATTCGTGGAATTGGGGCTGAGCAACAACTTGAAAATGATCCGGATTTTCATCGAAAAATCATCTTCAGCGATGACGGCTCATTCTGGCTGGATGGCTTCGTCAATAAGCAAAAATAATGCGTTATTGGTCAGGCAGCAATCCACATGTGCTTCACGAGGCACCATTACATCCCGAAAAAATCACTGTTTATGGTGCGGTTTACATGCTGGTGGTGTCATTGGACCGTACTTCTTCACGTGATGATCAAGACCTGCACGTTACTGTGAATAGGGAATCGCAACCGACTCAATGCTTAACGCGATTATTTTTGGAATGCATTGGCTGATATGGCACCGTCCTGTTGATAACCTCCTCACCGATACTAAAAAGATGTATAGCACTAAGAAAGGTTCTGGTGCATCTGTAGAAGCTTGTTATGAGTTGATGAAGGAAAACTAAATCATTGTTGTAATTCTTTGAGAGAACGTTTGCATTTGAAGAAGTGATAATCGATCCTCATAAGAAGGAATATTTTGACGATCATGCCATTGAATACCTTTTAATGCGAAACGAGTAAAAAAACGTTGCACAGATTCTAACCTATCAATATGAACGTCATATACTCCAAATCTGTGAAGCATATTCAAGATGCGGACGAACAAGGCAATTATAAAGACAAAGGGTGACGTTAGGATCAAGAAATTCTTTTGACCACCGCTTCACGAACCCCAACATAGAATTAGCTTTATTTACAATGTTGTTAATGTGCTCCTTTAAATCTAGATTCGGTATAAAAAGAACCCCTAGGTCCTTTACTTTAAAAAACAGAGAAAGAATCTGCTGAGATATATAATACTCATGAGTTGAAGATGCTCGTTTCTTTGAGAATGTCATTGTCTGACATTTCCACGGGTTTAGATTTAAACTGTTCTTATTACACCATACAGAAAACCTATTTATATAATTTTGCAGACGAATGCGAATGGAAAAGTGAATAGCTCATTGGGTCAAAGTAAAATCCAGGACCTGCCCGTTGAAATACCGGCTAATTGCCGTTGAATCCGGGAAAAGTTCCTTTGATAACCCAAGCAAAACCTTGTTGACACAACGGTCAGTCGCCGGAGGAAATTTTGTTGATAAAACAGATAAGGACCGTTGAATATTGAAAGAAGCTCAATTGTTAACCCAAGGGAAACCTTTTTGAAACACCGGTTAGTCACCGTTGAAAGATGGAGAAAGCTCCGTTAAAAAACTAGGGAAAGCCCTCATCTTTAATCATCACCAATCCCAGAAACACCCGAAGTTCCGGGACGTGAAGGAAGAAATCCAGTCAATCTAGACGAGTAATGTCGCAAACATAAACCCATTATTATTATAATATCTTTTCTTTTCATTGGAGATAACTAACGTTTACTATTCAGCACGTTTTTCCATTAGGAGTGGATACTTAATATACTTTGTATAACCTTCAAAATGGGTTAGACTTAGAATGCCTAGATTACAAGCATTTTCAAAAGAAATACATATTTAGAAATTTAAAACAATGACATTGACACTAAACAAAAAATACCTTTTTGAGATCATCCTTTGGTCCAATTCCACTCAGCAGCAGAACTTGTGGTGAATTCACAGCTCCACCACTAACGATAACTTCCTTTTTAACTAGAATTTTTCGCATACTACCATATTGATCAATAACTTCAACACCATGAGCACTCTTAGTTGATGGATTAATGAGAACCTTAGTTACTGTTGTATTCAGCAAAATATGCAAATTTGGCCTCAACCTGGCTGGTCGAATGAAAGCTCTTGCTGAACTCATACGCACTCCATTTCTAGCCGTCATTTGAGCAATCATAAAACCAGTTGAGTTTGCACCATTCAAGTCATGAACACCAAAACCTTTAAACATTTAAATACAAAAATAGTTAAAACTAGAATATAAACGACAATTATTTTTTTTACCCAATTCCTCTCCAGCTTTCAAAATAGAATATGACAATGGAGGATTGTATGGGAATCTAGCAACTGGCATCAAACCTCCAGCTGCATGATATTCTGTTCCAACTTCGTCCAATTCCATGTTATCCTCAGATTTCAAAAAGAACGGCAATACATCTTCGTATTTCCATCCTGGATTTCCCATTGCTTCCCAATCATCATAATCTTCGCGATTACCTCGCATATACATCATGCCATTAAAAACCGAAGTTCCACCCAAGACTTTGCCTCTGGGCCAATAGCAACGTTTTTCCTTCGAACCTAAACAGGCTTGTTTCTCTGGTTCGGTATTGTAACGCCAGTCAATGTCACTTCCAATAAAATTCAAGAACATCGATGGAATTTGTGCACCGACCGGTTCGTCTCCACCTTTTTAAAAATAGATGAAACAAATTAAAGCATAAGGTAAACCGGGCTACTTTTTTTGAAAGTTCACTGCCTGCAACTACTGCGGAGAAAGTAATTAATAAAAAAAAAAAATCATATATGTAAATATTCTATTGTTGTGAATGACATGCATCGACTGGATTCAATAATCATAAAATCCCAGGTTTGACTGGAACGTATTGGTATTCACGTTTTGTACGAGTTCTTAAAATTGTATCTCTCTATACTTTGCCGTTCATTAAACTTTGATAACAATTCAAGTTCCCAAAATAAATTTTAATCGTAAACTGTTTTATGAATTATTGAATTGTATCTAAATAACAAGTTGAATTTATTTTTATGCTTCGTATAATTGAGAATGTAGTTTTAAAGTGCTCCAGATTTAATTAAGTTAATTTAAGAAAAATGCGCCTTATTCAGAATCTGAGCAAATTGATAATATTTTGGTGAAATTCGATAGGCTATAATTAGCCACTAAGTAACGGTTTTGCCCATACGAAAAAGCTAAAGCAAGACCCTAGAAAAACAATATAAATCTTAGGTTGATTTGCTTTTGACTGACATAATGTTGACATAATGTATTTGAAAACTTGTCATGACCGTAGCGAATTCCTTAGACCTGAATTATTCCCTCTAAATGGCCTAGGCTCCTATTTTTACTTTACGACATTATAATACAGTATACACTGTACAAGTAGCAATAACGAGTAACTCTTTATGACATCAGCACCGTCTAACATTATTTTGTGGACGTTTACAAGCATATTGTGCATAATAATGTGGCTATGTCCAAATTGAAAAACGTCACATGCATTCACATAGTTAAAAGTTCAAAATTTTGTTGACAAGCAAAAAATGTAAATTTGGAGATTAGAAACGATGAGAATCATGGAGAACGAAGCAAATTAACTCTTCGTTCAATTGTGTTTTTTTCAAGACATTGCATTTTTAGATCGTGGCTAATTCAGTTAATTTCGTTGATTCATTTCGTTGATCAAATTGCGATCGACGCACGACACTTCTCTAGCATGCAAGATGTCCGCACGTTCCGAAGTCTGTAGGGAATCGATACCTACCACATTTTCATCGATTTCAAGGCCGTGTATGACAACGTCTATAGAGACCATCTATATAGAGCAATGTCTAGTTTTGGCATCCAAGAAAAATTCGTCTGTCTGTGTAAGATATCAATGGAAAACTCACGCTGCTGCATCATTGTCGGAACAAACCTAACACATGCATTTTATGTTAAAAAAGGTTTTAGCCAAATCGATGCGTTGTCATGCGATTTCTTCAACATCATTCTTGAAGAGATTGTGCAAAATTCCAACGTCATCACCCGAGGCACAATTTTTCAAAAGTCCGACCAGCTACTAGGATACGCAGACGACATTGGCATAATTGGAAGAACACAGCGTGATGTCAGTGAAGCGTTCGTGACTCTTGAAACAGAGGCCAGGAGAATGGGTGTGGCGGTTAACGAGGGCAAGAAAAATGTAATGCTGTCAACAAGAAAGGACAACCAAAATCGACGTCTTGTAGTAAAGGACTTTGTCCACCTATGATCCGCTATAAGAACACCAGCGCTGAAATCAAACGAAGAATCACTATTGCTAATCGCTGCTTCTTTGGACTTAAGAAGTAAATTGAGAAGTTAAGTCCTCCACTCCAGCAACTTAAGTGTCACTGAACAATGTATGGTGCAGAGACATGGACCATGACAATATCCGATGAAAAGGCTTTGAGCTGTTTCTAGAGAAAAATTCTTCGAATGATTTTTGGTCCAGTCTCCATAAATCGAAAATGGAGAGGAAGATTCAATCAAGAACTGAACGAGTTGTTCAGCAACACTGACCTAGCCAGAAAAGTTGAGGTCCAACGACTTAAATGGATGGGTCATGTAGATCGAAAGGAAAATAATGCTTCGGCCGAGAGTCTTCGAATCCAACCCGAGAAAGAGATTGCAACCCACTTGGCATGCGAAACTGGAGACAGCTAGCTAGGGATCGAGCTGGCTGGAGACGTTTGTTGGATGAGGCCATGGTCCGACCTGGACTGTAGCACCACCATAAGTAAGTAAGTAATTTCGTCAATTAATAAAAAATGTTGGGGACTTGAAACGATCAGAATCATGAAGAACGAGACACATTAACTCTTCGTTCATTTCTAATATTTTGTTAAGGTTATAATGGGGAACTCAAAACCATGTTTTCAGTTTCAGGCTTGTGCCTTGACAGCACGTCGAAAAAAGAGATATTTCATGCTTTTTCCGATTCATCAGATGAAAAAATTGTCACCAAGATGAACCAACATTGACACTGTATTTTTCCCATAAGGATATTACGGGTGTTCCGGACTTATGAGACCTATTTGCTGAAACCATCGCTACCCGGGAGGAGGTTATAATTTTTGCTGTAGGGACATGATTAAAGAAGATAATCATGGAAAAAAGTGTGAATCGAAAGAAGACTTTCGAACTGCAACATAGACCTTAACGATTTTAGTTCTCGTAAAAATCGTTTCAAATCACTACTCTAAAGCCAGTTGTCCAAGCAATTTATTTTTTTTTGTGTTTTTGTACACATACATTTTTAACTTCCTAAAGAAAGTGATTGTAATGGGGTCGATTTTGTGAATCTCCAGATTTTGCACATCTTCATGTTTCGAGGTCACTAGAATCCGAATCAACCCTTTTTATCATGATTTCCATGTGCGTGTACGTACGTATGTTTGTATGTGCGCTACGTTTTTTTCTGCTCGATTATCTCGTGAACCACTCATCGTATTGCCTTCAATTAGCGGCATTGCCTCGTTTATTTTTTTTCCACAGGTTAACAAAACCCATGGGTTGAAATTCAATAGTAAAAATGATTTGTTCCCGGTATAGCAAAGTGATGTTTCCCTTTGATACATTTTTGTTGTTGGTACTTGACTACTTAATTCTTGTTGTCATATTCATATTTTTGTTTAATTCCTTCGCTATACCAACCTACACGGTATAATAAGTTGGTTGGCAGAGTTCCAAAAGTCTGTTCAACTTGTCGCGTACGCTGATGATATTAATATAATGGGAAGAACCCAGCGTGATGTCAATCGCGTCTTTGTGGGAATTGAGACAGAAGCGGCAAAAATGACTTTAGCGGTAAATGAGGAAAAAACGAAGTATATGCTATCTTCGAGCAAGGGCACTCAAGACTCAACCCTAACGCGACGCGACGGCTTGAAAAGAACGTCACAATAGACGCCTATTACTTCGAGGTAAAAGAGAAGTTTTTTATACCTAGACTCCGCTATTAAAACTGGCAATAACACTAATGCCGAGATCAGACGAAGAATAACTCTTTTGCTAATCGCTGTTTTCTTCCTAAGAAAGCAATTGTCCTGCTGTATAGTGCAGAAGCATGGACCATAAGTAAGTCTTCGTCATAGTAAAAAAAAAACTCAACATAGCCATCTCCGAAGCTATGGGTTTTACAATCGATGGTGTTTTTTTTGCTTTTTTTTTTATTTTTTTTTTTTTTATTTTTTCGAGTTATTAATTCTTAAGTGAATTCAGCTCTCGCTAAAGAATTTTGTTTTTAAGATTAAAATCCGACTATTTTTAAAAGAAATTTGAAAAACAAATAAACGTTTTTAATGAAATACCGTCCGCACTAATAATTCGAATTTTCAAAAAAAAAAAAATAATAATAATAATGTATGGTTTTGATGTCCAAGTTGCACTTTTTTAATCCTTTCGAGATACTTTGTTTATTACCTTCAAAATAATAAACAAAAAAACAACACACGACACGTGCCGCAAAGTGACCAAACAATATTTGCTCCCAACATAATTTTTTGTTTGCAATTTTAAATTTTGATATGTATTTACTCAAACTCTTTTTTTTCAGTGTACATTGCCTTGTGGGCAAAAATCATAAACTGGCTGCGAAGGATGAGATGCGAGACTTAACAATGTACGAGTGTTATGCTTCGTTAAAGACATAAAAATTATTCTGCGCTGTGAGGTGCTTCGTTGGGTATATAGAATACAAATATAGCGTGTCATAATCACTTGCGACTTATTTGAAAAAAAAAAATTATTCATTATACTATGCCAGTGCCACTAGGGTAAGTGTTGAAGGCACGCTGCGACACGACGAACGACGCGCCGCAGCAGTCGTTACAGTGTAACTGTTTAACCATTCGTGTTTTTGCTACTGTTGATGTTTTTTTTATACCACCTGAATGTGGTTAATTAATTTTTTTTACATTTTCCTGGTGATTCAATTGAAATAATATTTTTAACACCATTTTACACCAATTAAAGGCAAATTATGATTGATTTTAGATCTTAAAACCTTGTGTATTGAATTTAATGCACTTTATGAATGAAAACCTTGTGTTGAAGACAGTGTTTAATATATTTAATTTATAGTGAACTCACCGGCTTCTATGAGAAGAACTTTCCAATTAGGGATTTCGGACAAACGTGAAGCAACCACAGATCCAGCTGAACCGCTTCCAACCACAATGAAATCATATTCATAGTCGGGCTCCGAACGGAACTGCAAAAAAATTGCATACATAATTTTCAAATGAACAATGAAAGTTGACAATTTCGTTTTTAATTGCGATGAAAAATTAAATTTCTTAAACCAAATGACCATGCTAACCAAGAATGAAAAAATTGCACCTTAGTGGTTGCTATTAAGCTGGGGATTGTTTCAGATGGAATAAGTCTGATGATGTCAGATTAGCCAGAAGGGTTTTTAGTTAAACCATAGCTTAAACAATCCCTCAAACTCTAAACAAAAATATTCTTTAGTTCATTTTTTTGTCTTCTTAAGTTGTGGGTTTACTCTTAACAAATTTAAATTTAATTGAAAAAAAAAAAATTTTTAAATTCACTGAAAAAAAGATGCAACTTTCACTTACTCTGGGACTGGCTCTCCCACAAGGATCTTCAAGATCACACTGTGACCGCAGGAACACTTCCAGCAATCCCATAAATAGCATGAATGCACTACCGCCACATGTTGATGCCAATGTTGGACCAGTCGGAACGCCAACAGCACAATCACAAGTGATGGACATTTTTGTTCAAAGCTAGAAAGAAAAATCAAACAGCAAATTGTAAACTACTGCCAAAATTAAAGAATATCTTTAAAATATATAATTTTTTTTATGGTAAAAAACTGCAAGACAAATTTTGGATCGGTAGTCGATGGAGCACACTGACCTTTATCCGTGGATGGAAAAAGTGTACTGTAATACGTGTCAAGGAAAATATGTTTATAAAGAATGACAGCTGGACTTGTACGAGTATGTGTATATAGTTTTATTCACATAAATCACATGAATTTGAATTGATTTTTTAAAGAATTACGTGATAATTGTAAATGCCAAATGTTTTCGTTAATGTGCAGAAAGCAATGATTAATTTCTTTTATAAAAAAATACGTATACGCCATAGTGAACATAGTCAATAAAAATGTTTTTTTTTTCATTATAAACCAAAGATAACAACAGGTCAAATGTTATAACATTCGCCTCTTCAAACATCTATTTACAAGCGGACAAGATAAGTTGGATGCCAAGAGCAGACGTTGGTAGCTGTTATCTGCGGCACTCGAATTCATAAAAGAAACTGTATGTGCTTTTCTTGCGAGTTCTCCAAAATCTTTCGTAAAATGACGATACCTTTTAGAGATGGAGTCAATTCATATCCTACTTCAATTTCACATTTTTGGTGGCTGAGGCAGAGTACGGTTCGTCTTGACCGCCGATTTGCTTTGTTTGCCCGATCCTGAAAAAGAAGATCCTCTAAACTGCGCTAACTACAAAGGAATAAGTCCACTCTCTGCCGTAATATTTGAACGTCTGAAGCATATCTTCAACAATCCGATTGGTCCTTATAAATGTGGCTTCAGGACAGGAAAGTCAACCATCGACCATATTTTCACGTTGCGGCAGATCAAGGAAAAGACCTATGAACTCCAAATCGATACCCACCACCTTTTCATCGATTTTAAGGCCGCGTATGACAGCATCTACACAGACGAACTGTACAAAGCTATGTCTAGTTTTGGCATCCCTGCCAAGCTCGTTCGCTTGTGCAAAATGACGATGAAGAACTCACGCTGTTCCATCAAGGTTGGAAACGAGCTTACGGAATTTTTCGACGTCAAAAAAGGATTCAGACAAGGCGATGCACTGTCATGCGATTTCTTTAACATCGTTCTTGAGAAGATAGTGCAGAACTCCAACGTCAACACCAGAGGTACTAGCTTCCAAAAATCTGTTCAACTTCTCGCGTATGCCGATGATGATATTGATATAATGGGAAGAACACAACGTGATGTCAATGGCGCCTTTGTGAGAATTGATCAATTTCCTTGATCTTCTCTTCAAGAGTTTTGGTCTCAGATCTTTGGTGTCTTGAATGCGATCGGCTGAGTTGAGAAGTACGTTCTTGTGAAAAGTGATGCTCTTCGAAGCTTTGTGAGTGCTTTTCAAGAGCCGGTTCGCATGAAAGATGAGACGAAAACATTTAGGACACGAGTAGGATTCCAAACGACGCCATCAATGTCATTGGTCAACTCACATAAGCATAAGCTTTGGGCAAATATTTCAAATTTAACTGAAAATCATTACTCAATGTCTTTAACCCTAGCTTAACCCTCCTATTTATGTGCTTTAACTTGTAAACTTGCACCTTTTCTTTTTTCTGAACAACGTTCAACGTTCGTTCTGTTGAATGAACAACATAAATATTGTATTTTTAAAATCAATATCAATATGATTTGTAAAAAAAAAACCTTGAAAAAAACTCAATCTGCGGAATCAATTCAATAACAAATTTCAACAATTGTATTTTGAAAACAAAACACTGCACCAAGCTAATCATATATTATTACTGCCGACATTGTCCGTCAAATGTTGTCCATGATCACCACCAACCAGGCACCTTCCTCATGTACCATCACAATCCCATCGAAAAAGAAAAATGTTATCAATGTCTTGCAAATTAGCAATAGATTCCAAATGTTGGCCGTCACCACCGGCAAAAAGTCGTTCACCATACGTTAACATCTTTACTTCCATCTGTCCATTTGTCATTGCCCGTGCAATCAGATTGCAATGCATCAGTGGGTATCTACAAGTAGTTTGCGTGCTGCGTTTACGTATATTTTCATTCACCTGGCAAGCTGTTCAAGCCATTTAGTCAGATGTTGGCCAAAGTAACACTTAAAGAAGCAGATGCCCCCACCTAGCCTTGGCACAATCTTTTTTTTTGTTTGCCTATATTTTGTGTATAACTGTGTATTTATCTATTCGGTGAAATGAAAAACGAGAAACAAACGTAGAAACATTGTGACTTGTGAGCCACCAAATACACTTCATGAATCATGACTTCCTAGTTTTCACTTTTCCATCATTTGGCGCGACAACGACGATCATCTTATAAACCATGGTTTGCACTTAAAACCGAGCAACAGCACAGTGACATCTATCTAACTTTAGAGAATTTAATATTCATTTGAAAAAAAAAAAAAACAAATTGTCACTTTGTCAGGCGCATCGATGACATTGTTCCAAAGTCTATTGTGCTATGCTCACCGCAGAGTTAGAAAATACAACAATTTTTCGTGGATCGGCAATATTTTATGTTACGTCGCGTCGTTGGTTGGTGTGATACTGCGACCAAGATGGCACTTAATTTGGCAAGTTTATTGGACGGTTGACATTTGAAATAAATGTGCCCGCCAATTTTGAACTTTTGTCAAGTCAAGTTACATGTTGTTGACAACATACTAGACAGTGGATGTGCTGATTTATAACTGAAGGTAGGTACAGCAGGGTGGTAGCTTTTTTTTAACTTCAAACATTTCTATTTTAAATCTGATTCGGTACTTTCTTATAATTGCATAGCTAGATTAGGTACTCCATACTTCAAGGCCTGAAACATGATCGACGACAGCTACATTCTTCTATCTTTCGATAAGATTAAGATCTTGAATGATATTTTTTAAGGCGTAAGTATTTTTTTTGTTTTGCTATCCCGAGTGTAAGATCAGACGACATAGGTACTCTAATTAGTTGTAGACTCAATTTCAGACGAGAAAATTACCCCAAATTGCATGCATTTCTCGAATAGCTTCTGATAATTTACTCGAGCTGACATTGACACTTGTTTTCACATAAAAAAAGAACATTGATGAATTACGCAAATGTATGCTTCTCCATTTCAGATAATGATTTCATTGAATGCAAAAAATTCCTTTGGATCAGTTGTTGCAGATTAGATATAAGTAGTGATTGCTTAATATGGGAAATTTTGTCATCTCACCATTGATCGGCATAAATTTGTCACCACATTGCCAACCAAACCATAAGTCAGTTTTAAAATGTAATTAATTAATTTGATAGACTAAGCTATATGCTATACGTTTTGCAAGATCGAAACCGGCTTTTGAGTGTAAGCCACTAACTGAATGAACGAGTATTGAGCTTGATTGAATCAATAGAATTGCTGAATTGATTGGGGTTATTGTTTCGATGGGATTAATCAAATGGTGTGTTATTGATAGATGGAAACGATAACCACAAAAAAAAAAAACAGATGCAGCACTTTTTGGCTAAAAGAAATTTCTTATTTTAAATACTTTACATGGTTAACTTACAAACAAAAACTGTTTCAAAACATAATACATGATAATGTTAGTTATTCATACAAATTTGAAAGAAATTAGTTCGATTTCTTTTTAATTTTGAGTTAAAAATTAATTTTTTTAAACTATTCCTTAAAACAATTTAATTTAAAGACAAAATGAAAGCACACGTGTTTGGCTTTACAAAAAAGTATAGCAAAGCGTTGAGGACAATGCCCTTGATTTTTAATAGTTTGTAAGTAAAAAAGTAATCCTCCCTGCTAATTGATTTTTTGAGACATGTAGAATATATGGCAAGTATTGAATTCGTAAAAAAAATGTTTAAGGTTATCAGAGAAAAAGAGGAACCGAGGAAACCCGGAACAAGTTTAAACAAGCCAGAAAGGCCTGCAATGCCCATAACCAAATTTTTAAATGACCAAAAATTAAGGCAAAACATAATGCAATGTCCTAAAGGCAGTAAGAATTTTTGGTCATTTGTAAAAAAAACATGAAAAATTCCTTCTTCCTCGGTCCCTACGCTCGTTGACAATGACACTCCAGTTGTTAGCTCTCTCGCGAAAGCTAACCTTTTTGCTAGGCAGTTCGCTGCCAATTCTTCGCTGCCAGAGAGTGTCATGACTCCCTCAGTTTTTGAGCGCGTCAATGATTCCATGGGAAAAATCTTCTTTCGCACCCTTAGCTTTTCTTATTCGTTTCCAGACTCGCATCCTTCCTCTTCGGATGTGGAACTGGAACGACAAAATATGATAAGCTAATGAAACTCTGACTTAAACAGCATTGTACAATGGGGAATACAAAACCGCGTAGAGTTTAATGCTTCGAACACTCAACGCTGTCTTGCATCGTTGAAGCAGGATATACCCCCCATCCATGAGTGGCACTTGCATCAACAAGACCGAACATCTCGAGATTCTCGCTATGTGTATCACTGACCACCTCTTGTGGAACGCAAGATGTTTGGGTTTCTTAAGACGGTGCAAGACATTTTTCTCCCCGTCTGATCAGGCTATTATCGTCAAAACCTATATCCGTCCAAAGCTTGAGGACAATTAACATCTCTGGGCTGGTGCTCCAGCTACTTACTTAAGCCTCTTGGATGGAATACAAAAAAGAGCTGTTAGAATGATTGGTGATAGAGAGATCATCAACTCATTCACTTCATTGGAACACCGTCGTCGTAACGTTTCGTGTCTTTCCTTGTTTTATCGTTATTTCTACGGTAATTGCTCTAGTGAAATAGCCAGTTGCATTTCAACCTTAAAACAATTCAACCGTAATACTCGCGCTTCCAGAAATGCCCATCAGTTTACCCTCGAGCCCAACTTCGGTCGTACGCTCAAGTATAGAGAGAATGAGGAAGTTTGTTGAAATCATTTGGCTCCAAATTCACAGTAAATGTGTAAATATGAGTAAAATGTGTTGTGCGTCCATCAATGGGAATATTATCATAAATTATTCCTACTTGGCGCGTTACCACTTTTTTTAAAAAATTCTCTCAACACCTTGAAAATATATAAATGCCTTAGTGGTAATATTTTGTGTTTTTCAAATAAGGACCAGCTGTGAGTGCGACGATTAGAATGGGACATAATACGGACAAGATGCTTCTGTGCAATGAAAATAGGATCAAGTGGTCTGGAATATATCCCACCCCAACAGGTAATTCCATACGGCAATTTAGAATGAGTAAGCCCATAGTATATTTTGAGTAATACATTTTTAGAGCAGTTTTATTTAATAAGGTAATTTTTTCGTTCAACTAGAAACATATATGAGATTTTATTGTTTTGATATGATTTTTCAAATTCAGATTATGGTCTCTTACAACTCCTAGGTACTTAAAGTTTTTTACAGATTCTATTATGAAGCAACTGAGGGAGCATGAGAGATTGCTATGGTAATTTGGTAAACCGCAACAATGCAATGGAAGGCTTTTTTCAAGGTCTTCTCCAATTTTCACAACACAATTTAAATGATTACTTTCCATATAAATAGATGATATCTCATCAGCGAAAGCTGTAACCAATCCATTAAACTGTTGTATTAAAAAAAAAAGCTAATGTAAATCAAAAATAAAATCGGGCCGAGTACGGAACCTTGGGGAACACTATTCTTCAAGACACTTTCTGTGCTAAAAGCACCATTTACCTTAACCTATTGTGTTCTTTGATTAAGGTTGGCTTCAAGCCAGTTATAATACATCGTTTCTCTGAGTCCAGCTCTTAATAACTTGTCAAGAAATAGTTGATGGTCAACCATATCAAAGGCTTTAGTCATATCAATGAATAAAGCCGTTGACGATTGATTATTATTAAGTCCTTGATATAATTGGCTAACAAACCCTAAGAACAGCATCTTCTGTTGATCAATTAAACCCAAAGCCAAACTGGTAATTAGAAAAAAAGCTACATCGGTCCAAGAATTTTATCATTCTAGCTTTTAACAGTTTTTCGAAAAGCTTTGCGAAGGTAGGTAGAAGAGAAATTGGTCTATCTCTATAGTCTGCGGTGTTCTTTTTATTACCTTTTTTAAATATCGTAATCACCTCAGCACATTTAAGAGACTCTGGGAAGTAACCTTCAGTAACACTCAAGTTAAATAAGAAAGAAACTACATCAATTATTTGCCAGACAA
Organism: Sphaerophoria rueppellii; assembly: GCA_920937365.1. NCBI lineage: Eukaryota > Metazoa > Arthropoda > Insecta > Diptera > Syrphidae > Sphaerophoria > Sphaerophoria rueppellii. The sequence goes on along the minus strand of CAKKXW010000005.1, from coordinate 43,254,852 downwards.
TAATTTTTAACAAAGAGTTAGTTATACCGTCACTTGTGCATGAATTTTTGTTTTTTTAAAGACAAAACAGCTTTGAAGATCTCATGGGGGTTAATAGGGTTAGAAACAAAACTAACCCAATGTCACCAAGAGCAAGATCATCTAGAATGTTACATCTGCAAGAACTGTAGGGTTTGAAAGATGGATCCAATCTCTCTGAAACATCCGAAAAGTACTCACTGAAATTATTCGAAATACTACCAGAATCAGTTACACTCCATCGATTTCTAGCTCATTGATTTCTGAAAAATGCTTTTATTTTCCGAGAATACAATCTACAACTTTCCATTTATCTCTACTGCAACCATTAGCACGTTCAAACCTCATTAAAAAGTAATTATTTGGCGTTTCTGATATGGTGCGAGACACTAATCGGCGCAACTTCTTGTAGTACTTTTTTATAAATATAATTGCTACTAGGATGTTTGGCAACTTTTTTAGCATAATAATTTTTTCTTTTTAATAGGTTCAGAAGCCTAGCGGTCATCCAAGGTTTCAAATGATTTGTTTTATTAGAATTATAAGAAGATTCAGAAGTGCTTATTTAAGATTAAAAAAAAAAGCAATAGACCTTCAGAGTAAGCTGGCTCCCAAAATTCATATGCTAGTTTTTGTTTTAATAAGTTGAAGTAAATAATAATTTTCTTCTTTAGTAGTTGAATTTTGTTTAATCTGTTAAATATTACATTCGTTAAGTGACAACACTTTGTTCTTATCACTCAATATTAAATAATAAATTATAATCACTTTATCAGTTTATTGAAAATCAGAAAATGTTCTTTTTAGTTTTTCTGTCTGAATAAAATATCGTTACATAGAAGACGTTGTTTTCTTTAATAAAGGAACCTTTTAAATCTAAATAACCAACAGGTTATGGGCCCAGATTTCTAAAAGCTAAAGGAACAACGTAACAGATTAAAAAATAAAGAATGGCCGAATCTCTAGGACTTCAGTAAACAAATTGGGTCACAATAATTACCACGTGACTACTTCACGATTGCCAAATATGAACCGTCAAGACTGATGTTTACTGACTGATGTTTAGTTCATAATTTGTCAAAATCAGCAATCGAGTGAATGCGAATTACGTTTTCTCCCTCACTCTTACGCATGTACACAATTCCACTTTTGGTCCAAGCAAGTAATATATACTCGTACGTAATGCCGAAATATTTTTAAACTTTTTTTTTCAAAATTCTGTAATACCGGTTTCAAGATCAATATCAAAAATCGAAATTCAAACACAATGTATGTCCTTGAATACTACATATCCAAATTAATTTTAAGACATTTTTGAAAAAAATTATATGTAAGAAAAATTAATTTAAAAAAAAACGCTCCACAGACTTTATTTTTTAATTTAAAAAATCAACAATTTTTTAAAGAAATTTTATGGCAAGGCGTTTTTCAGATAAAATGTGTTTTTGAGGTACATATTTCAATTTTTATCAATTTTAATTCCATATTTTTATATTTAAATATTTTTTTTAGAGTTCGGTTTTGGAATACAGAAGCAAGTTCGTACGACCAGTCGTGCACAATTTGGCACAATTCTAGTGCTTATGTACTCGAATGGAGTCTAACAATAAATGTCCCACATGTTTAAGACATGTATTGAGTAAAAGACGACAAACAAATTTCAATGAAAAAATTGATTGCAATCGAAAACCAATTGCATAAAATTTATACAAAAATGGCGTGAATGTAAAAAAGTGCCTTTAAGCAGCGTTTAAATTATATAGAAGAGAAATGAAGGAATGTTTTATAGATGGACGAGAGCAAAATTGTTTTGCTTGGAGGCAGACGTTCACGCTCCCATGTAAGGAGACCTTCAGCGGAGTAAAAGGAAAATCTTATAATAAAAATGGTAGAGAATCAAGCATAATGGTTTGTGCTTGTTTTTCCTGCTATAGTCTTGGACCTTTTTTTAGATCAAAATCATCATGGATCAATACGTTTTTGTTTTGATTCTAAATGTAGATGAAGAAATGCTTCTTTAGCGGGTCTGCCAACAGGATTATGATTTCAAGGACATTCAATAAATGTGTAGTAGCGGCTGATATAAATCCAATTGAGAATCTTTGAGCTGACGTATAGAAAGCGGTCTCCGAAATGAAACCAAATAACTAAGGTCTACTGGAAAAATTTTGCGGTCAAGATTTGGTTAATTCTTTGACCAAGCGATGTGAGGCGGTAATAGCCAACAAACACTTTGTCAAACAGTACTAATTTTCTTTTAAAACACTATTTAGAATACACTTTGTTAAATATTTTTGAAGTAATTATTTTTAAATTGGGTCTGCTATGAGATATATCCCGATGTCCAGAATGCTTCTTACTTAACTGAATTTCAATAAACTGTCATTGCTTAAAATTGTTGACAATTTAAGTACCTCGAAACTTGGTCACTATAGAATAACACTCTTAAGCAATTCCGTTAGTACGTTTAAGGTGTTAAGGGGATCTAACAAAAAATTGTATGTCAATTTCAATCACCTGAGTTGAGAATGACGAAGAATGTTTCGTATACTTTTCTTTAATGTCTTGAATGCTGAGAGAAAAAAAAAAGTTTAAAGAAACTCTCGTACAAAGCAATAACCTTTTAAAACATTCAGTTTACCCGATATAGTATCTGTGAAAAGAAGGACACTCGTTAAGAACAGACAACTCCGTGATAAAAATCAGTGAAGAGTATATTTTATTCAGAATTCATACCAAGGCAAGAAATCGTGCGATTTTATTGACCACAAATAAATTTAGGTATACTTCCAAGAAGAAGAAACAAACCATTGATGATGCTAACGAATATGTTAGTACCGAGAATAAGAAAGAACGTCAAGTCTTATGTAAACAACAATCTTCATTGATGATGATAAGACAAATCGATGCTTATAATTGTGTTTTTCCATTTACCCATCACATCAATTAGTATTAGGTCTCTATATTGTAAGTTAATTTGGGAATTCCGAATAATGAACAACGATTGGAAAAATTTACATGATAGATTTTTTGCAAGCTCATCTTTCATGACGTCAAAAACTATTAATTGTCTTCCAACAAAATCAATGAAACGATGAAAAAAAAATTTCAATTGATGATATCGAAAAAAATACAGTTTCTAAATAAAAAAATATCTGCAAATTTAGAATTATTTCATTTAAAATAATTCTTTTCTGATTTGAACAATTGTTAAACCGAATTGATCTTGAATTAACTTCAATAAAATCCATAAATAAATATCATCAATGGTTTCGGTTAATCGCGATTCGTATGTTGTGTTTCTGTTTTGTCATTAACAGAATGATGGTATTTGATAGGTTTTAGGAAAAAATTGTAGTCTTTTCAAAGGCGATTGAGTGTATGTTACTTTCTATATGCTTAGATATACTCTTCCCAAGACTTTGATCTTGTCTGGTATTCTACAGGGAAGCCATTTAGGGCCCTTAGTGTTCATATTAGTTTATCAATGATACAAAATGATGGAATTCTCTTGCAAAACATATATCTAATTGTTTTTGGCCCTTTTTTATCAATCGGGGTCACCACCTCCACAGTATTGATTTTCGCAGATTTGCTGAACATAGAACCAATTATCGAATGCATGAGGCCTTGAGGCCTTGAAAACACACAAAACCTTAAACTGGTGATCCATGCACGCTGATAGCAAGCAAGAATTTATTATCATTAAATTAATGGTGCTTTAAATTTACAATTTGAAAAATGAGTACAAAACGTGTGCAATATATTTATGCAGCGCAATATATTTTTTCTCTGAAGGATGATACTTTTAAAGGACCACTTCCGACCACAAAGATTCTAACCATATTTGCGAAGTTATACAAAATTCATTCAATAGGAAATGGAAAAATTGACGAAGCTACGATTCGTTGAACTCTTGCTGTTTTGCATCAGCATTCCAACATCGACGTCTTGGAACAAACGTAGACAGATTTAACTTAGAGCTGGGGTCCGATATCAACTCAGACAACAACACCAGCACTGAAATTAAACGAAGGATCACTCTTGCCAATTGCTGCTTATTTGGACTTAGAACGCAATTGAGTAGAAACATTCTCTCCCGAGCAACTAAAGTGACAGTTTACAAAACCCTTATCATCCCGGTCCTCATGTATGGTGCAGAGACATGAACATGACAACATCTAATGAAAACGCTTTGGGCTGCTTTGAGAAAAAAATTCTTCGAGTGATGTTTGGTTGGAGTGGAGACGAAGATTAACGAGCTGTACAGCGACACTGACCTAGTCAGAAAAGTTAAGGTCCAATGACTTAGATGGTTGGGTCATGGTGAGCGAATGGAAAATAATGCTTCGGCTCGTAGAGTCATCGTATCCAACCAGAAAAGACGTCGCAGAAGAGAAAGACCGCGGCTCAGTGGAGCACACAGGTGGTAGAGGACCTGAACCGATAAGGGACCGAGCTGGCTGGAGAAGTTTGTTGGGTGAGGCCCTGGTCCGACCTGGACTGTAGCGCTACCATAAGTAAATATGTAAGAGAACTATTGATCGTAGCGTTCTGTAGAGGCATCTATCACCTAACATCTCAGAAAAGTTGTTCCTACCTATCGAGCATGGACCTCATCCAATTCTCAATCACTAAACCGTGTTTTAGGCAGAAATTTTAGCAATTAAAAATTCTTGGCGTGATATGAACTGCTGATATCCGCATCTTCTCCGGCAGAAAAACCGACTATTATTTATATTTTTATGTCCTAGTAAAAACATACGTAAAAAGTTCTAACATTTTGGCTTAGAATTGGTTTTCTAGCCGCTAACAATATTGGAATAGTGTTGGATAACAATAAACCCTATGTGCTCGAAATTAGGACAAAATGCTTATTTTAAAGGTAAACTATTTTTATATTTAGGTAGGTTTGAAAAAAGAAAATATTTGAGACTAGCTGTTGCCCGTGGCTTCGTCTGCCTCTTCATTGCTATCTATCACTGCTTTGAGTCATCAAACATCAGGTCTTAGTCTAGGACAAAAGAAACCGTGAACTAGCCACAGATCGGAGACATGGATATGCGAAACTGACTTACGTTTTACCATCCAAGCGCCAAATACCACAAATGTAAAATGAGAAAAACAAAAAAAAAAAAAAAGAGGTGAAGTCCAGGGGAATGTTGACAAAGTATTAGTGAACCAAAACTTTTTTAATACTCCGCTAGACCAGCTTTTACGCATAACTTATTCTGACAGCTTGGTTTCCTATCTACTTTTCTCTGATCTGTAAATCTGACGTTTGCTATAGTTGCGCTAACACACCGGAACGAAATCCAATAGAGTGCTGACATTCAAAAAAAAGCTGGTATTGGTGACCAAATTTCCCGCTTAATTTATGCAGAAAAAAGTGGTTATTAGATTCCTACCAGGTGTCTTGGTAAAATTTTCCAGAAAATCCTGTTTAATTTTACCAGGAGATTTTTCGAAGAATTCCTGGTAAAATGCATCAGATTTCTGGTAGAATATACCAGGAGAATTTTTGTTCTGGTAAAAATTATACCGGATATAAAACCAGAATTCTGGTAGAATATACCATGAATATTTTTTTTTCCTGTTAAAATTTTCCCCAGGATTCCTGGAAAAATACTAAATACACCAGGAATATTTTTTTTCTCCTGGTAAAAATGTACCAGAATTCTGGTACAATATACCGGGAATTTTTTTTTAACTCAAAATGTAGCTGACTTCTGGTAGAATATTAAGCTTCTTCGGAAGCGCCATGTAGTTTACGATAATTTGGCGGGAAGGGTTTGATAGGTATGCCAGGAATATTTGGTTTCTGTACTTAAATTTTCTGGTGAAATTTTCCACAAGACGAGGAAAATATATACTAGACGATAAAGTTCCTGGTTTTCTTTACCAGAAAAAAAGATAATTTTTAAACTCCCAGAATTGCCAATATTATAAGAACCAGAAGACTGGTTTTATCTACAATAAAAAAATATACCAGGAAATAAATTTTGTGGTTTATTTACCAGATTCCAGATAATCTTCATTTTACCAGGAAACAAAATGCTTTCTACCAGGACGCTGGTAACTTTAACCAGAAAACTTTCTGTCAAAAAATTAACCAGAATACCAGATTTCTGGTAAATAGAACCAGATTTCATTTTACCAGGAAATCTGGAGTTTTTTACCACGAAATCTGGACTATGGTACCAGTTTTTGGCTGGTATTTTCTACCAGATTTTGCCTACCAGGAAATTTTTGTAAGTGAAATCATGCACCTTTTAATTCTAAGGCCGTGTGCGAATTGGGTTAAAAAGTGGTTAAGACTTGACGTTTGGTTAAATTTTGACACTTCGCATTGAATAAAATGTGATAAAAATTAGACTAGCTGCGGAGCAGTTTAAATTATAACAGTAACCACAATTCATCCGGCTTAAATTATGATTCTTCGAATATAATGCAACAGGTACTGGATCTAATTGTAAAAGAATATTCGTCGGGTTAACTAGTTAATTTCTGTTAATGCCCTCGACAATTTCTGGAATTCAAGTAAGGTGTGCTGTGTGCCCTGTCACACATCCTGATACCAAACGAACTAAAGTGTTATTAGTATTTTTTTTTTTTTAAACGTACTTAAAAAAAATTATAGCGATTAATTTCATTAACAAAACCAAATTAACATTTTACTCTTAAATTAAAGTGTGGGAAATTTTTTTTCATTGGTTTTTTATCGGTAACAAATCTTGGTGTCTTAATTTTGCGTGTGAATTAGAAGATCAAAACTGGAACCTGACCTTGATGTATTATTATCGGTATCCTAAAAACAATTGAATGATTCACTATTGTGGTTTTTTTCGTATGACGTGAGATACAAATTGTGGAATAATTAACAACGCATTTGTCTTCCATTTGATGTTATTTTTGGTATTTGATTCTTCTTTCTTTCTTTTTTGTCGACTTCTTTTCAACTGTCATTTGAATTGTAATTTGCATTTTGCTATACAAAAACGTTGACCATGAAGGAACAACGGTATTTTTTTATTCTCTCACTTATGCGAAACGCAGATAAAATCTTGACCATTAAGATACGTTTGTGTGATGTAGATAAGTTACGTTTTTATTTTTTGCTTAGCTCCGATAAAAAATATTAACATTTTCAAAATCTTTTGCAGTGATGCACATTACAAACAAAAAATGAAGAAGCTGGAAAAAAATGTCCGATCTTATAAAAGTTCACTGAATCCAAAATGTTGAGTAAGATTTTAATCTAATTTCAACAGTATGGTCTTCAATTCCGCTCCATGATAATGTCTTCATTATGAGGTCACGTTAAAATGATCTACAGTATAATGCCTGTCTTCATAGCGTCTCCTCGATCAATGATGACTTTGCGTTGGGACAGTGGGCTCGAAAATACTCTATTTTCAAACAGAATAACCCAGCCGAATCAAACCGTAGAAAAGAGTTGGATTGAAGATGAAATAAAATCTTGTCCCACTATGCTTGCCACAGTAAGCGGTAAAGCATTCATATCTGTTAAATGCTGCATGATTTATGCCAGTTGTTGACCCGTTAAGAAAAATAAAAACAAAAGGTGTGTGAAACGTTTTGTTAAACCATAAAAACCATGATTTTTCATTATGAATGACGTTGAGTCTTGTCAAAAAGATTTCAACTTCAATTGTGGATTTTATAAATTAGACCCGCTGCGCCTTGGGTAAGGTTTTTGTAATGTTTGCATGCCTAGAGAAATGACAGCAGAGTTATGAGAAAATGTTTAACTTTTACTTGAAATTGATCTAACTCTCTTTGGTGTCAGCACAGACAAAAAAGAATCTATTAGTGGGCTTTCACTTATATGGTGATTTTTTCATAAACGTTTTTTTTTTCTCAAGATGTACAAAAAAAAGATTTAGATCTTTTTGAATGAAATGTTGCTACGGTTGATTTTTTATTCATACAGAGAGTTGGTGCTTAAGATGAGCGGCTACTCCCAACTTTTTGATTAGAATTGTTAAATGGTTAAGATTTTTTTTTTTTCAAAAGAAAGTATGTATACCAAAATGTATGTCAAAAATTGAATTGATGCTATATGCATATTATATATAGAACTAATAAAACGCCATGGAATTTTGTTCGTCAACATTATCCTCATTTTCAACTACAGTTCTACGAGATCGTCGACAAGATCTACGTGGAATTTTCTAGCTAAGCTTTGACATGTGGAGATCTGAATTCTTAGTTGGGCATGGAAGTGCTGCATGAAGTTTCATATTACCGCCGAAAAGAATGATTGGTATTTTGGTTGATTTTGATTTTTGCAGAGGGACATGGAAAACTTCACATTGACACGAATTCCTTCTCTGATATGTCGTACACAATGACAGCATATTCCAAGGAACCTAATGTGACTCGGATAACTATCTATGATGTTTGTAGTCATGAAGCAAAGATTTTCAGATTAAAAAATAAATTAGCCGTCAGACGGCGACAATTCCGAAAATAAAATTACTAAACCCTTTTTGTATTGGCGCTACTATAAACAGAAGAGGACACTTTCAAACATTCGTAAAAGTTGCTGCTTCCGTAATGGGTTTCACACGAGCGGGACAACGAAACACCAAGTTTGACAAGAAATGCAAGCGCGATCAAGCAGCTAAGCAAGATGCATTAAAGGAGGATCGGTATAGAGACATGATTTGTCAAGGAAGACTGACCTGAACTACTTGTTCGATTAATCTGCCCTATCGAGGTATTTTTCGGAGCGGACAATTTTCCGCAACGCAAATATATTCGGAGCTTAAATTTTTATTCGAGCTAACTGTCATCGGAAAAAAATATAGCAACCATAATTTTTCAGTCTGTACAGATTAAACAAAAAAAAATTCCGCAAATAATTTTCTGCGGACAAATCGGAAATCAAACTATCAAAAATAAAGGAAAATAAAGCTAGTCATCGCATTACATTGTTACTCATCGTATTGCGTTACTTCATATCGGAAAAAATTCCGAATTATAAGTCGGAAGAATACCTCGAAGCAAAACTTGTCCGAAACGTACGAAATCGGACAAAATTCCGCTCCAAAAAATACCTCGATAGGGCAGAATACATCCTCGGAATTGTATGCTTAATTCTTGCTAATCGCTGTTTCTTTGGGCTAAGAAAGCAATTGAGTGGAAAAGCCCTCTCTCGAGCAACTAAGGTAAAACTGTACAACACACTTATCATCCCAGTCCTGCTGGTAAGCATGGACCCTGACAAAATCGGATGAAAGTGCCTTAGGCTGTTTCGAGAGGAAAGTTCTTCGGGTCATCTTTGGTCCCGTGTGCATTGAAGGGGAATGGCGAAGAAGATACAACAGCGAACTTTACAGGTTGTACAACGACATGGACCTAGCCAGAAGGGTCAAGGTCCAGAGACTCAGATGGCTCTGTCATTTAGAGCGAATGGACACCAATGCTCCGACCCGGAAAGCCTTCGACACTATTCCCGAGGAACGTAGGAGGAGAGGAAGACCGCGACTCAGGTGGCGCACTCAAGTGGAAGAGGACCTTAATCAACTTGGAGTGCAAAACTGGAGACGACTAGCTAAGGACCGAGCTATCTGGCGGAGACTGTTGATTGAGGCCCAAGTCCACAACGGACTGTAGCGCCACCTTAAGTAAGTAAGTAATTGTATGCTTAGAAATCTGAACTACACCGAACACTGAGCTATGTAACAATGGAACATTCTCAAGTGCTATTAACTTATGCTGTAACACTGAAAATATTGTATTAATAAAATTGTCACAAATACTATTCGAAGGAGAAAAATTCGTGAATTGAACGAATATTCGTAGATTGTACGAAGGTTTTCTATCATAAGAAAATTACGAATACATTAGTAGATTTTGATTTTATTATAAGTACTAGCTGACCTCGCAGACTTCGTACTCTCCAATCGATAAATAAAAGACCTAAACATTTTTACCCCGCTACCACACTATTCCTACCCGCTATCTGCTACCCTTAGCTACCTTACCACTCTTTACCTGTTGTCCTGGTACCCCGTTACCCGCTACACCACTACCCGCTATCCTTCTATACTTCGTCCAAAACAAATCTGCAGTACAGGGAAGATAGGACATTCATAACTCACTCTATCTGTAGAGGAATTCCATTACGTTATATGAAAGAAAAAATTGGCAAGGGTTACCGTAGGTTATATACTAAAACTGTAAAAAGCTCTCCGAAAAATCGAAAGAGTTGCCTTCTATATTTTATTTGCATTGTCTTAAACAAAGATTTTCATTCAGAAAAAATATTTAATACGAACATGAAATAAATTTGAATTTCGTAATTTATAGAACCGAATTACATAAATTATGAGCACCAACAAAAAAATTAAAATCGCACTGAACTTCAAATTAATAAATATTTCTCTGCATTGAATTTGCCTACTCTTTTTTAACAGATTTTAAGTTTTTATTGCAAAAACAAAAAATGGGCTGGCAATGATTACCTAAGAAAAAGCTACGATTCTTGAAAGCTCCCTTACAGAATCGAAATAAAAGTAAGCATTATTATTTCCTGGCAACGCTGATTTATGTTTGTTTTGTCAAACAGAAAGAGCTTTGCAAAAACGAGCACAAAATCAGTATGGCGTTAGCCGTGCGAATAGCAGGTCATAGGGGATGTACGCTTGCTCTTTCAAAATAAATCAAAACAAATTGTATGAGCAAACAGTGTTGTAGTATATTTTTTTAAGGGGATTTCAGATTTTTTTCCTGACAGGCACCCTTTGGAGTAAAAAAAGCTCTCCCATAAGGCCTGTACTGCAGATTTGTTTTGGACGAAGTATACCCGCCAACAACTACTTCTACTCCCTTACCGCTTTTCCGTTACCCACTATCTACTCTCGCTACTCGTCAAACTGCTACCCGCTACTCGCTAACTGTCATCACAGGTACTGATAATTGTGAACTAAACTCGAGTTCTTTGTTTATTTTTGTACACCTAGTGTTAGATTATTCAAGTTTTAGTTAGGATCCCTAACTTTTTTGAAAATGAAACATAGCCTTTGTCACTTGGAAATAGTGTAGCTTGCCAACGGTAAAAGAATTTTTTAAAACGGTCCAGTAGTTTCGGAGCCTATTCATTTCAAACAAACAAACAAAAAATCAAACCTTTCCTCTTTATTATAATATTAGTATAGATAATAACAAATTTATTCGTTGTATGTAGGTACTTATATTATTCGTAAAAAAAATATTAAAACATTATACGAATTTATTTGTATATCGAATTAAATCATTCGTAAATCAACGTGTACGAATGATTTCGTAATTTTTCCAAAATAATTCGTAAGATTTACTGATGCATTTATTATATGTACGAAGTAAAACTAATATTCGTAAAAAAATTTAGTGTCGAAAATTGACCTTCGATTTACTCATTGTTAGTAGAATGCAAACTCTTTATCAATACATCGATAAAAAGGCCAGTAAAAGAAAATGAGAGTTGTGCCAGCGAAATTTATAGGTACCTAAAGAAAACGAGAATTTTTAATTTTTTTTTAGACTTGATTTGATCCGAAACGCAGGCGACGAGGTTCACGGGGTCGGCTAGTCTAGAATAAAAAGAAGACTATTTTTCTTTTTTTTTTATTTTGAATATCATTTTAAAATGTTTGCTCTACACTCTTTGGCATAAATGACCGAGCAGTGGAATCATTATGACGATTCAAGGAACCGGCTATAGCTATTGTTGGTTTTCATCATTGAAACACATTCTGATTTTTCTGACAGGTCGGTTATAGGTTATAGCATTCATTAAAAAATCCTTTCATTGAAACATTTTCCTGGTTCAAATTCAGCTTGCTGGAAATTTTTTTCTGACAGAATTCTGTCACTGGAACTGTACAAAATTGGAACACAAATCATTGGTTTTGTTCCATTTTTTTTTTTTTCATAATAAAATGAATAGTTGGTTCAGGAAAATGAGTTTAAAACTTTAAAATGCAAAAACATCTATATCTACACATAAAATAAAAATCTAGCGCCGTTCGTTTGCTTTATATAGGCACAACAATTTCATGGTTAATATTGTTGTAATCCGTGGTGGTTTCTGTGAAAAAAAAATCGAAAAACCTCATGGAAGAGTTGAATAAATGCATTGGTTTTTAAATGGAAAGGTGGAACATTTGGAAAATGGGTTTTCGAATGGAACATAGACAAGATTTTCGACAGCAATTTTTGACGCTTCAAACTCTCTAGCAACTTTGGCACAACACCTTTATTTACAGGAAACAACTCAGGGCATTATGCACACCCCTCTAACTTCTATACCAAAGAAGCCAAAAGTTTCAAACTCACATTATTTGTTAAACTAGTCAAGAAGATGCACCTCAGTAAATTTCAGCATACATATATTCAGCATAAGTAGTTTCTAAGCTACAATGTTCCAATGTTCTGGACCTTGACCCTCCTGGCTAGGTCCATGTCGTTGTACAACCCGTAAAATTCGCTGTTATATCTTCTTCGCCATTCCCTTTCAATGCACACGGGGCCAAAGATGACCCGAAGAACTTTCCTCTTGAAACAGCCTAAGGCACTTCCATCCAATTTTGTCAAAGTCCAAGGTTCTGCACCGTACAGCAGGACTGGGATTATGAGTGTGTTGTACAGTTTTACCTTAGTTGCTCGAGGGAGGGCTTTTCCACTCAATTGCTTTCTTAGCCCAAAGAAACAGCGATTAGCGAGAGTTATTTTCCGTCTGATCTCGGCGCTGGTGTTATTACCCGTATTTATAGCGAAGCCTAGTTAGACAAACTGCTTTACTACCTCGATATTTTATGCGTCTATTGTGACGTTCTGTCCGAGCCGTCAGTGTTGGCTTCTGTCTCAATTCTCACAAAGGCGCCATTGACATCACTCTGTGTTCTTCCCATTATATCAATATCATCGGCGTACGCGAGGAGTTGAACAGATTTTTGGAAGATAGTGCCTCTGGTATTGACGGTTGAGTTCTGCACTATCTTCTCAAGAACGGTGTTAAGGAAATCGCACGACATTGGATCGCCTTGTCTGAATTCTTTTTTGACGGCGAAAGATTCCTTAAGCTCGTTGCCAACCTTGATGAAGCAGCGTGAGTTCTCCATCGTCATTTTGCACAAGCAAACGAGCTTGGCAGGGATGCCAATACTAGATATAGCCTTATACAGTTCGTCTCTGTAGATTCTGCAATACGCAGCCTTTAAATCGATGAGAAGGTGGTGGGTATCGACCGGAGTCATAGGTTTTTTCCAGGATCTGCCACAAAGTGAAATTTGGTCGATGGTTAACTTTCCTGGCCTGAAGCCACATTGATAAGGACCAATCAGATTGTTGACGAAAGGCTTCAGACGTTCAAATATTACGGCAGAGAGGATCTTGTAGGCGATGTTAAGTAGACTGATTCCTCTGTAGTAAGCGCGGTTTAGACGATCTCCATTTTTTAGGATCGGGCAAACAATGCTGAGGTTCCATTCATCCTGCATGTATTCTTCTGACCATATCTTACACATGATTTGGTGCATGCTCCTATAGCTAGCTCTTCGCCCGCTGCTTTGAACAGCGCAGCAGCTAGTCCATCTGCTCCATCGGCTTTGTTAGATTTCAGCCGTAATATTGCGGTTTTCACTTCTTCTAAGTCGGGTTCACGGAAATGTGGCTATCATCGTGTCCGATGAAAAGCTCTGACGGCGGTGTATTGTCCGTTGTCACCGTAATACAATCTACAGAAGTGGTCTTTCCAAATCCCCAGCATTGACTGCGATTCTACTATGATGTTCCCTTGTTTATCTCTGCAGGCATCGGTTCTTGCTCGATGACCTTGATCCAGCTGTTTAACCTTTCGATAAAACCTCCGAACTTCATTCCTGCTGTTGGCTCTCTCAACATCCTCGATCTGACGCTGGTATATAATTAGCTTTCCTTTTAAAAGAAAATTCCTTTTTAAAGTTTTTTCGGATCCATTTCAATGATAGCTGTAACTGGTCCCTAAGGAAGGTTTCTGTAACTTTGACAACCGATAAATATTGCGACACGGAATGAACCGAACTGTGCGTTTTAACATCGATAACTTTAAAAGCTGAAGCAAATAATTTTATCACTCGCCAAAATAGCTTTTCTTTTATCTTAGCTTAAAAAGAAAAAAAAAACTTGAAGCTGCTCCACTTGAAGACAACATCATAACAGGGTGACATTAAAATATGTAATTTTCTTTTCATCGCAACTAGATAAAACGCACAAAAACTAATGATGAATTATTTTTCCTCAGCAAAGAAAAGAAAAACTCGTTATCAAACGGCTTGTCTTCTTCGTATCAAATAAACTGTATAAAAAAAGAAATACAACAGATCCAGAGATACTTGATCAGACTTTTACATTATACGGACACACCGAGGCTGATACACCTTTTGGCTAGACAGTTGTGCAATCGTATTATAAATAATTGAAAACACGTTAAATTTGAAACTGTAATAAGTTAGTCAGGATGTCAAATGCCGGCAAAACTGTTGGGAAATCAAAAACAAGTTAAGTGGAAGTGTATCAAAGTACCTACAAAATAAATTGAAGACCAAATGAGAAGTTATAAACAAAAACGCTTATTTCGTTCATTAGTTCCATTATTCAAACAGAAATTATGAATAAATGTTGATTTTATTTCCCACTTAATACCTTTTTTAGTATTATAATTTACCTATGTAAATGGCACACCTGTAAGTTTGATTTCAAACTTAAAAGTGAGAATGCCAGTCTTGTATCATGTTTCCATACATCTTCCATAATTTTGTTTAGTTTATTTTCTCGATTAGCAACTTTACAGAGGGCTGATGATTAATTCCGTAGATTAGAGTTCAATCAACTTTGTACATGAACAAGTAGTGCAGCTTAGCTTAAGTGACGACGTTATTGAGACACGCACAAATTGATTGGTAAGTTGGGTAAGTTGATATTTACCACGGTTATCGTTGTCTTTGGTGGGTAGCATTGAAGTCAGAGTAAAAATTGAAATCAAGCCACATTTTGTAGAAAAATTATGCAAAATCGAATGAGCGTTACAGTATAATATTTCTTATGTTAATAAGATCGGAAATATATTAGTTGCAAATGGAGTGTCGGTAGTCACAAAATCACATCCGATTAAATAGCATTAACCAACATAAAAGCACTTCACTTGAGTGGTATGTAAATAGAAAAGTAGAATAGTTTGGTTACTGGCGCTTTTTTTAATCGGTTGATTTTTTTATATGGCAACTTAAGTGACATTTCAGTAATTTCTTATAAAATTTAAATAATCTTGTTGCAAAATTTGTATATTATAGGCTTTAAGATTGGTTCATAATAACAAAACTGGCTACGCTGAATTTTAGGAACCTATATATTTTTTTTATTTTTTTTTTTATTTGTTTGATGTTCGAAGGGTAGACACGTGCATTCAAGAGGACACAAGCGTCTACAGAAACCTCTGTCTATCAACTCCTACTCTCCACCTATCCGTGGTGAATATCGGGTGCCCAGTACCTTCAACCGAAGATTGGGTTCCAACCCCAGTGGGAAGTTGTTGGCAGCAGCAAAGAGAGAGAGAGGGGGAGGAGGTATGCGTCATGCCTCCTTTTCAACAGGCGGCAGCGGAATCAACGGTGGTGTCAACAGTCCCAGTCAGGATGAACTACTTAGTGAACACCTTATAGGGCTACTACGATATATTTGTAGCCCAGTCCTATAAGGAGCGGTTTGGCCAGCTCTTCGTCTTAGAATTAAACTAAAGACCTGGCCCTCCAGTTTGGGGGTCGCGCGTCGGGGTGACTGCCCGGCCACATAAAGAAGACATGGTTCCGAAACACCAACAAGCCTCGGATACGGACGGAATTAATGATGACGACCACGCAAACGATTTAAGGACAACGAATTTCGGTTTTTCACTTGGAATGTTAGGTCCCTTAACAGACCACGTGCAGACGAACAACTAGCGGAAGCCCTTGACTGTTATAAAGCAGATATAACTGCCATCCAAGAAATGCGATGGGATGGTCCGGGCCTACGTAAAACCAACAACTGCGATATTTACTACGGCGACTGCTACCGGGAACAAAATCAGCGTCTATATGGATGTGGATTTGTAGTTGGAATTCAACTCAGGAAGAAGGTCTTGAGTTTCAACTCAGTGAATGAGCGCATCACGACAATCCGTATCAAGGCTAAATTAACCAACATCAGCCTCATCTTCGATCACGCCCCCACTGAGGAAAAGGATGAAGACACCAAAGACAGGTACTACGTGCTCCTCGACAAGGCCTATGAGCAATGCCCTTGCTATGACATTAAAATCGTCCTTGGGGATCCCCCTTAAAACCCTCATCATCCCGGTCCGCATGTATGGTGCAGAGCAGAGACATGGACCATGACAACATCTGAAAAACGCTTTGGGTTGCTTTGAGAGAAAAATTCTTCGAGTGATTGTTGGTCCTGTCTGCATTAATGGAGAACGGAGACGAAGATTCAACCAAGAACTGTGCGAAACTGGAGACAGCTAGAAGAAGTTTGTTAGGTGAGGCCCTGGTCCGACCTGGACTGTAGCGCCACAATAAGTAAGTAAGTAAGTAAGTTAATAAATTTCAAATTTTCGGCCAAAACAAAAGTTTTGTGTTTTGAAGTGTGATAACTATCTTTCGAAATCAGGTTTAACGAGTTCTGATAAGCCCATTAACATATGGCTGCAACTTCAAAGGCAGAACTGCATCTTTCTGAAAATACAGGGAGTGCACCTCTTTTTAATCTAAAACAACTTTTTAAACATAGCTTTTAAAATTATAAACTATTAAAATAAAATAAAATATTTGGCAACATCTGGTCCAAGCACACATCTTTCCAAATGCATTCACAAAACACACATTCGATTCGTTAGCTTTTATTCAGACGATTAGCAATACCAAAACGTCCGTCGAGGTCATTTTGTCTGCAAAGATTAAAATTAAATACCCCTCATTAATTTCTCATAAGGTTTTTGATTTTTTTTTATTGTTTTTGTTTCTTCTTATTACAAATCAATTATAATTATTATTTACTTGTTAGTTCACTATTTCCTTCTACCAATCTAACATCGTTAAATCAAGCGGATATGGCTAAACTTCCCAAAAAGCCTGCAAGGAGAAATATTTTAAACAGCCCAAACCAGAGTATCAAACTATGCAACGTATAGATAAATAGGAATCTAAACGCAATGCCAAGAGGTCTACACCTGCTATGGGATATATTACTGATATACCACTGTTAGAAGAAATTAAAATAATTATATCTTCCAATTCAATGGCCACTTCGTCGACGAACAATCTTATTTCACATTGAACTTGATTTTCAAAAACACATGATCAAGAAATGTCTGATGGGTGTCGGAATAGAAAGAACAAGTTATTTTGGTACAGTTAAAAGCAACTGCAGAGCGCCGGCAGCGGTTGTAATACCTGTAAGAGTTCGGTCATACGGAATGCAAAGGTTTGGACAATTTAAGTTTTTCTTTTTTTTAGTATTGAATTGTTCATAAGCAAATACATGCACTTTATGCACGTACTTGTATGTTGTCGTTGTTACTTAATTCACTGCATCGAATATTTATCTTCTCAAAAAGTTTCCACTTCTTTCCAATTATTTCACGATTTTGCAACACATAGGTCTGGCACCTAAAAATGAATAAAAAAATAGAGTTGCGCGACAGCTCTTGAAGAGCAAAGGCCTTAGTAGCTTAGGTACTCTCATCAACAATTCTCTAGGTGAGTGTGAAGAATTTAAGGGACCTACAATTTAACTCCGATTCAGAACGGCAAAGTTGAGAAGCACTTTTTCATGACGGATGATACTCCTGGAAGTTTTGTCAGTTCTTCGCAAGAGGCAGTGCCCGTGAAAAGATGAAATAAAAACTATGGGCACGAGTAGGACACGAACCAGCGATGTTCTACTTAGCAGCCAACGGACCTACCCACTAAGCAACGGACACTACCGGTACCTAGGACTCAAAAAACACAATTTTTACGTTTATGATGCCAATCGACTAAAACAAAATTTTCTATTTCTCTATCAAACTGTTAGCCCGTCCCAGTAGACGGAGAAAATGGGCAACCGCCACAAGGTCTCTTTTCCTTTTTCTTGTGTATAATGAGCACGCACTCAAGGGGTTCATATTCCCTTTTTATGCCAAAGCACAGTGCGAGCCTTGTTGCTTATGTTTAACACTGACATAATTTAGAATATGCCATTCGATCAAGTTGGAGTCGAAAGATTGGAAAACAAAATCCCGGATTACGGAATCCCAGAAAGTACTTTCTCGCAGTACATTTGCCCGCATATAATTTGCTCAGAAAAAGTCCTACTCTTATCCTACTTTTTCGTCATAAACAGTAATTTTAGGAGAACAAGCCTGATAGCACACATATTTCAAAATACATATTCTCTATGCACCAAACACTGAGAATTCATCGGAGAACGAAGCAAAATAATTCTTCGTTCAAATAATTCTATGTAAGCGATTGCTTTATTGTGAAACTGTTGGTACTAGATTATTCATGCTGCAAGGAGAAAGTCGATTTCCTTTTTTTAAATCCTATAACCTTGGTTTTAAAAAAAGCAAATCGACTTCGAATTCAAAACACACTCGATTTTTTTTTTTTACTTTATCTCTGGGTCTTCTAAAAAAGGGAATTTTTTGGACCAAAATAATTCAAAAACAATGATATGGCCTTAAATTTGTTATCAATAATATTTGTCCATATTGAGGCCGTGTCTTCTGAATGTAAAGTTTTTCATATCATTCCATATTTGAGGTACCAAAATTAATTCTATTAAAAAGGCTTCTGAGTTGTTTGCTACTGAATAATGTTGAACAATGGTATATTAAACTTCTATACCTCATTACTTCATCAGTTGATCGAATGACAAGCCATATATTTGCTTGGAAAACCTGTGTGATATGATCGAAACTTCTTAGCAAAACTTCAAAAAACAAATCTTGTTGTGTTGTTAGAAGCTACCATTTAGTTGACGCCCTTTCTTAATAATAATAGAGTGGCGCGACAGCTCTTGAAGAGCCATGGCCTAAGTGGCTTACTCTCATCAACAATTCTCTAGGTGGCGTGTGAAGAATTGAGGGGACCTACAATTAAACACCGATTCCGAACGGCAATGTTGAGAAGTACTTTTTTTATGACAAATTATACTCTTGGGAAGTTTTGTCAGTTCTTCGCAAGAGGCGTGCTCCTGAAAGATAAAATAAACACTATGGGCA
This sequence comes from Sphaerophoria rueppellii, assembly GCA_920937365.1. Classification (NCBI taxonomy): domain Eukaryota; kingdom Metazoa; phylum Arthropoda; class Insecta; order Diptera; family Syrphidae; genus Sphaerophoria; species Sphaerophoria rueppellii. The sequence goes on along the minus strand of CAKKXW010000005.1, from coordinate 43,235,543 downwards.
CGGAGTAGGACTCGAACCCACGCCCTTTCTTATGGGAGTCAAATGTTGCGATGAACGAAGCTAACGCAACATACCATACACCTTACCAACAGCAGTATTAATATGAGTATTCCAAGATAAACGATTTATTGAACAGCATACCCAACCTGTTTATATCTACATATTCAAGCGTCGAACCGGTAAGGTAAAGATTTGGAATCCAAGGGTTTCATTTTTGAAACAATCAAATATTTAGACTTTAACGGATCGAGACAAATAAATATTTTTTCCAAGGTCAGAGTTTAAATGATAATGGAATCCCATATAAGTCCTAAGGGGCAATTTCTTTAAAGTTGAACATCATCAGCATACATTTGAATAGGACGAACTAGTATAGTAATTAAAATAGAAGTTCATTTATATCATAAAAAAAAGACAGGACCTAAAATTGAGCTTGGGGCAGTCGACTTGTATTCGTAAAGAAGCTAGATAATTAGTACCGACTTTGACACTTTGTTTGCCATCTTTGAGGATATGAAGACGAAGTTGATGAAAAAACCATACAACATCGAAAGCTTGTGGAAAAGATTTTCATGATGAACCGTGTAGAAGGCTTTCGAAAAGTCGAGTAGAGCATAAAATTTACATCCAAGGCTCGTCTTTCTATCTTCAAAAAAAAAGTAATGACAGCGATATTTTGACTGGGTTCTTGACTAAAACCAAACTGATTTTCGAAAATAAGTTGTATGTGTAAATAGGTCTTGATATTTTTCTGGGCGATTCTTTCGAAGACCTTAGAGAAAAATGGGACAGAAAAAAGTCTATCCTCCTTACTTTTACCAGCTTTTGGGATAGGGATGATTTTAGAAAGCTTCCATTGATCAGGAAGTGAACTACTCCTACTCAAAATAATTCTATTGAAAATGCGCGTTATAAAAGGCAAGAGAATTGATGGTATCATTCTAATAAATTAAGGACTTATACCGAAAAACTTTAATCACCAAGAATATTTTGAGGCCACAAACAAAAAAAATCTAGAGGTAAAAACGTCAAAAATCCAAAAACCTAAGTTATTTTTAGGTGGCCTATGTGCAGCAATTTTCTGAAAGCTGTAAGCTATTTTCTAATAATTTGCTAAGCATGTAATCCTTACAAATTTTCTCGAACATCATGTTATCTATCTTACATTTTTTTCAAACAAATTTAAAATTTCTAGTAAGTATAGTGTCCGTAGCTTAGTTGTTAGGTGAGTTGGCTGCTAAGCAGAACGTCATGGATTCGAGACCTACTCGTGCCCATAGTTTTAATTTCATCTTTCACGGGCACCGCCTCTTGCGAAGAACTGACAAAACTTCCAAGAGTATCAATCTGTCTCATGCAGTCTTCCAGATTTGCTCATCGCGGCTGTAACTGGCAAGAGACTGCATGACAATGGACACCAGTGTTCCTGTTGAGCCATAAACTCAACGAAGCTGGGAATATCCTATTGAAAAGTGTACGTGAATTTATTCATAGAGTACATATAATCAATAGAAAGACCACCATGTCTATTGAATAAACTGTTGCTCTGAGGTAGTTGAAAAGCCCACACATTAGTCTAACATATATGTGTCAACTACAGTCGGTGGCCCCTTGTGGAGTTTCAGATGCTGTGGTGTCAAGAGATTCGTTCTCGGTAACTGGAGTGACCTGTTCTTAGCTCAGTTATATAGATAGAAATACGTCTACCAGTATGGTAAATTTTATGGGTGATCACTGATCACTAAGGGACATTCGACGGAATGTTAAAAGACGCATGGCGGAGCGTCATACTTTGCTATATTGGCAATAACATTATAAGTGCATAAAAAGGCAAAAAACTGTTAAACAGACAGGGTGGAACACGATTCCACCGTGAAATAAGGGCACCACACACCTAGGGTTGCAGAATAGTTTTGATGAAACTAGTACTTGTGATTCAAAATCAAGGACTTTCCCGGACAAATGAAGACTGAAAAAAGAGTACACAACGAGGACAGAAGAAACGCACAAAAAATTGACATAAATATTTAAGATCCTGAACCTTTTTTTTAATTTGTAAGGACCTGTTATCAAATCGAGGGCAAACTCTGAACCTCGGACCATCAAAATAAAAAATTTACTCTGCAAAAAACGTAGATCTCTTCACTTCGCAATAAAATATGTGATTGGGGTAAGACGTAAGAAAAGTTCGCCTTGCAATTATATTTCTATAGAAGAACCTAAAGAAATTCCTTTAAACTTAAGAGTGCTTTCGTTGAGCCTTGGATTTGAATTGACCCTCAATTTTACAGCTCCGCAATGCAAACATTTTTAGGTCCGTTTTTTTACTTCCTAAAACTCCCGCAAACTCAATACATTTCTCAAATCCTCACACTTTTCTGTACTTTTACTAAAGTTTTTTGTAAGTTCTGTCAGTTTTGAAGGAGAAAAATATTTCCCTCATCTCTCTATTTTACACGCAAATATTTCTTGTGTTCTGTTAAACCAAAAGAAGTACGATGTGAGATTTAGGCTGACAAGTGTTCTTTTATACTGTAGGAGAATCACAAAATTTCACCCCACTACTCGAAATTTGACAGTTTTCACAAAACTCCTGAAAAAGTGAAAGAACTGACTTAATGATAGTTCTTTAAAATTCAAACTTTTAGTAAAACTACATTTAACTTTTATCAATTGCTGTAATGGGGAATGAGGATACAAATTAAAACAAAACGAACAAGCAAATGGACTGTCAAACCGAACAAAACATTTATTCATATCTATTCACATACACGAAGTAACAGAAAAATAAAATTTGCGTTATCCGGAGGGTAAAACATAAGTCAGTTTCCGATCTCCTTATGTCTCTGAATTTAAGATACAAGCAAATCTGATCTGATGTGAGTGTGACATAAATGACAGCACAAAAGTTTGTTCGATTACTTATTTCGTATCTAAAGTATTATATCTGTTCGTTTTTTGAATAACCTTAAGTTTTGGTAGTATAAAAGTATATGGTTACTCAATCTATAAAAAGAGTACAAACCGGACAAATAACAAAAACTATCCCGGACGTCCCCCGCAGAGTGAAAAAAGAGTACATGTCCGGGAAAACCCGGACGGATGGCAACCCTACCACACCAGGTGTTCACGTTAAATTGTTTCTATTCCTAACCTCAACCTGAAATTAAAAATAAAAAATTCATAAAATACTAAAACAGTGCTAAGTCCCGCAAGAAAAAAATATTCAGGGATTCCGTTATCCGGATTATAGTTTGCATGCTTTCAACACATTCGATCGATGTTAAACGACGTGTTATTTATATGCAAACGTGGTATACAGGGCGATTCATGAGAAATCTGCTAAATAGCTAGCTAGCTAGAAGTACCTATGCATTATCTCATTAGCACCGTTTAGCCGAGGTGGGTAATTTCCTAAGAAAATGGCTTGCTCTAAAACAAAATAATTATTTAAAATCAATGACCGTATTCATTTTTTTTCAAAATTACATTCAGTTAAGTACTAACTTATTATCAAAATTCAATACTTTTATTAATTTTAAGTAAAAACCAGTGGTAAAAATGTGTTTTCGTTCTCGAGAAATTGAAAGATTAGGAGGTTTCATTTGTTACGGGAAAGTGTTTCTTAACTCAGCCGTTCGGAATTGGTTTTAAACTACAGGTCCCCTCAATTCTTTACACGCCCTCAATGAACTGTTGAACAGGAATAGAGTGACAGAGTATAGAAGAACCTACACGAAAGCACAATTCACAGACTGACAAACTGACACTATAAAAGAACCTTTTTTATACCATCGTTATTTTGGCGCGCTAATTTTTAATCTTATCTACAAACATCAACATTAACCTAAAAATAAAGTATAATTCTATGACTATGAATATGCAACTCTTAACCATAAAATGAGAAACCAGTTATAGAATTTACAATAAAAAATTTATTTCATAAAAACAAACAAAAGCAAGGAATATAAAAGAGTATTATTGACCAGAATATTATAATAAAAGAGTATTCATGACCCGTCAAACACAAAGGCACAACTTATTGCAAGCAAGAAAACAAAACAGTTTCTTTTCAGAAAAATCTTTTTTATAAAAATCATCCGCACCGCAACGAACAATAGATTTCGAAATGCCACCTAAATACTTCTTCATCTTTCTGACAAAAAAAAAAATCACTTACACCTATCCATCCATCCATCGACATCGAAAAAGGGCATTTCGCGTTTGTTTTCAATTTCAAGCCTCAAAGCCAACACAACTACCGAACTTTGTTACTCTTGCTTGCATTTGGTTTTTGTTACCATGATGTATCAATAACAAGCGCAATGAGATACATTTTTGCCTTTCAAGATACAATCAGCTGCTGCCGCAAATTTATTTTTATATACACGTATATACTCTTTTCTTAGCAACTTAAAACACCATCTAAGCTCAATATCCGTTTGGAGCTTGTGCGGAAAAATGGAAGTTACAGCAACAAAAGTGAACTAAATAATGAAATAAAAATCGTGATGCATGTTTCAATGGACCGAGTAGGTACTTTTTTGTAAAGTCAACTTTCTCATTTCAGTATGAATGCAAACAAAAACAAACCGACTGCCATACAGACTCCAATCTTCAACAAACAAATTGTATCAACAAATACTTGCATCGGATGCACCATGATGATTCTCCAAAGCAAAAGAGGTATTTTGCCCTTCTTCAGAAAACCCAAATCGGACACGATGGATACAAATTCAGTACCACGAGAACAAAAAATCGAGCACACTTGTATGGGAACCGAAAATGAAGCCGAGGAACAAAACAAAAATTAAAATAAAAGTTCAAGGATCTTATGGAGAGTGAAGTGAAGACCGAAGAGGCTTGCAACACTATCGTTTCATACTAAAACAACAACAAAATGAGACTAGCCGTCATTGAATGCAGTGGTAGTCTAGATTCGATAGATTAAAAAGTTTTGAGCTACAGCGAAGAGAATATAAGCTTCATGGTAAGTACTCACTCACTTTTCAAACTGAGGTCGAGATTATTTTGTTTTTATACAACTGATTCACACATAAATCGAACTATCTAAAACGGCACTTGAAGAATTTGATTGCACTTTAAAAATGTCAATTCGTTTTCGCAAAAATCAGATTCGAAAAGACAACTATTTGAACCTTTAAAATTGATGATTTTTTACTAATTCTCCGGACCAAATTTCGCGCAGTCAGTCGTGGGACCTTTCTATTCGACGGATTAAAACCTAATGGAGCTTCGAGCTGCGTATTACCACTTATTTATGAGACTTGATGCAATTTAAGACTTCCATCGTTCGATCTTTCATGACTTGAAACCAGTGTGAAGAAATGGTTTGATTCAAACTGCAACATGTTGCGTTAGAAAGTTGTGTTCAGTTGGTTTGATTTAAGTAGCGACTAGTCTTGAATCTTGTTAAGAATTTTGTTTAATTAAATGCATATATACACACATACTATTTTTAAATTACTATAAAATTCTGTTTAGCATATTGGTTTTAGGAGAAACCAATAATGAGGCACGATTTAAATTTACAGGTAGATTTAGGTTTTTTCTTTATTTTCAATTATTAAACAGTGACGAAAAGAATTTGTTTTTGCTGCCAATATTCTTTTTTTTTATTATTAAGACGATGATGATGCGAGAACTCTAGGAAAAATACTTCAAATTTGTTTATGTGATAGCATTCATAAGTGCAAAATCATTTTACGTTAGAAGAAGTAAATCAATTGTTATTTAAAATGAAATGAGACGTATTTAGGTACTTATGATATGGAATATCAGTAACTAACTATTAAACCATTACTTACTTACTTACTTAAGGTGGCGCTACAGTCCGTTATGGACTTGGGCCTCAATCAACAGTCTCCGCCAGCTAGCTCGGTCCTTAGCTAGTCGTATCCAGTTTTGCACTCCAAGTTGATTGAGGTCCTCTTCCACTTGAGTGCGCCACCTGAGTCGCGGTATACCTCTCCTCCTACGTCCCTCGGGAATAGTGTCGAAGACTTTCCGGGCCGGAGCATTGGTGTCCATTCGCTCTAAATGACAGGGCCATCTGAGTCTCTGGACCTTGACCCTTCTGGCTAGGTCCCTGTCGTTGTACAACGCGTAAAGTTCGCTGTTATATCTTCTTCGCCATTCCCCTTCAATGCACACGGGGCCAAAGATGACCCGAAGAACTTTCCTCTCGAAACAGCCTAAGGCACTTTCATCCGATTTGGTCAGGGTCCAAGCTTCCGCACCATACAGCAGGACTGGGATGATGACGATGAGCGTGTTGTACAGTTTTACCTTAGTTGCTCGAGAGAGGGCTTTTCCACTCAATTGCTTTCTTAGCCCAAAGAAACAGCGATTAGCAGGAGTTATTCTTCATCTGATCTCGGCGCTGGTTTTATTGCCCGTGTTTATAGCGGAGCCTAATTAGACAAACTCCTCTGCTACCTCGAAGTTGTGTGCATCTATTGTGACGTTCTGCCCGAGCCGTCGCCGAAGACAGCATATACTTCGTTTTTTTCTCATTTGCTAGAACGATTCTCAAAGATTGTTAACAACCCAAGAATTAAGTTCAAACTCGGTTGATTATAGAAACCGGTCTATTTGACGTGAATGATTTTTTTTTAAATAATCAATCAATGGCTTTTTTCATTACATTCGCGTAGTACGGTTAAAGAACGATTTTCTGTACATGGCAGTATGTCCAAAGTTGGGCTCAAGGGTATCTAAACTGATGGGCATTCCAAGAGGCGGGGGTATTACGGTTGAAACATGTGACGGAAATTTAACAATTCTAACAATCCAAGAAGTAATCATCTTTTTAATTTGATGAATCTTTGAAGTGTCGAATATGGTGTCGACCAGCTGGCTACAGAAAAGCCATCGTTCCCAAAGAGCGGTTCCTTCCTGGACCTTTTGCTGTATGATACCAGACTGACAATAACGGACAAAGGGGGTAATCACCCTCGAAACTGCTTACAGACAGTCGAGTACGACAGTGACCACTGCGGACTCGTTGCTGTAATTCAGATTCCGAACAAGCGCGTGGAGTTGGATGTATACGTTCCAACGCATTCTTACAATTACAGTAAGATGCGCTGGCCTCGTTTCACCCAAGTCCTAGCGAGAGAACTTCGTTCGAGTGACATAGCCCCACCAAACAACAAAAACTTAACAAATACAGAGATCGACCAACACCTTGAACAGATGGACAACATAATAAAACAGACAATGAAACGGACAATACCGAAATACAAGGAACGCGACCAAAACAATGTCTACAGTAACGCGACCATAGACGCACTGCACAGACAGAAAAGCGGACTACTGACAAAACTTAAAAACTTGAACAGACGATTTACGGACCCGAACGACCTGGAGATTAGGACACTGAAGTCGTCGATTAAGAACGTCAACACCCTGATCAAGGAAAACTACAGGTTATCTATTAATTTGTATTGGGACAAGAAAATTCGGGCCGTTAATTCTAGCGACCCGAGTATGTTCCCTCAAATTAATAAGAAATTTAGGTCCAAGAATCAGAACGACCTTCCGTGTCTTAAGCTCCAGAGGACAGTAGAGAACAGAGACATACTTCTGACAGCGCAAATTGATCCTGAGGAAGCCGTCTTGGATAATGACTTCTTTGTGATTGAAGATCCTGGAAAACAGAGCGTTACTTCATCACTTCTACCTTAATAATGATATTACGCAATGGCGATCCGAGAACCGTGGTTTTACCCGGTTTGATGACGACTCCTTAGCAAACGCTATAATCGCCGATCGAACGGGCTCAAGTCCCTTGCTAATCACGAAGGTAGAGCTTCAGCTTATCTTCGATTCAATAAAGAATAAGAAGTCAGCAGGTGTCGATGGTATATCCAACATTGTACTAATACACTTACCGATTGAGGCAATAGACATCTTCACCACTCTGTTCAACAACGCGCTGAATAATGTATATTATCCAGTGCGTTGGAAGACAGCAGGGAAAGGACAACTCCAATCCGTCAAATCTTCAGTCGATAAGACTTCTTCCAAGTATCAGTTAGGTATTCGAAAAGATCATCAATAGAGCTCTGATTAAGTGGGCTGCGAACAAAATTATTCCCGATAATCGGTTCGGGTTCAAGGCAGGACATGACACTATTCATGCCGCGTCTAAACTCGTTTCTGATATACAATGGAACAAGTCAAAGAAACAATACACGGGTGCTGTTCTGGTGGATTTGGAGAAGGCCTTCGACACCGTGTGGTTAGAAGGTTTGTACCTAAAACTCACCAGACTAGGCATCAGTAAACCATTGTTGTATATGCTTTGTTATGCTCAACGGTAGAAAGTTTGTTGTCAAAAGTGGCAAAGTAACTTCTACCACCACCTTTGAAATTAAAAACGGTCTTCAACAGGGAGCGGTCAATTCGCCGATCCTCTTCAGCATTTACACCAGCGATCTTATAGGTAGCTTAACTAACGCAATTGCGTATGCAGACGACCTGATTGCGTGCAGAACGGCTCGAAAGGTTGAAGTTATAAGAATTCTCTTGCAGCGTGACTTCGAGAGAGTTCAGCGATACTGCGACGACTGGAAACTGAAAATAAATATCCAAAAGTCAAAGAAAATTTTGTTCCGGACTCCGTTGGCTAAGGCTTCGCAAGATGGTCATTGTTGATCCGCAAAAGTGTAGTGAAGTACCTCGGTATCTGGTTGGACCAGTATCTGTATTTCGACAGACATATAGATGCTGCTCTGACTAAGGCCAGAGGAGCCTTTGCTCTGACAAAACGGCTGTTTTACAGCAGTCGGCTTGACCACAGAGTGAAGGTAATTTCCTACATGGCCCTTATACGGCCAAGGATCGTTTATGGTTGTCCAGTGTGGTTCAACATTGCCCCTTCCCAAATGGAGAAGTTTCGGTTGTTCGAGAGGCAGTGTCATCGGCGCTTCCATTTGTATCGGACACCGGAATCTTCTTATCTGCATTATTATTCAAACGAGGTTCTATACAATGGAGCTCGGATCGACAGAATTGACAATTTCGTGATAAAACTTGTTAGGGGCTATATTGCGAGAGCTATGACTTCGACCAACAACCAGTACGGCATGATACAGGATAGAATGGCAGTACCGCTTATCTATCACGTCAGGCGTAAGACTGTAGACCGGCCGCACAGTGGGGCAGAAATGGCTTATCAACGGCGATAATTATTAAATTTTATTTGACCTAACCAAAATATAGTTTTCGATAGGTTTTTGACATGCTGATTTCGAATCTGACGTGAGAAAAACCATACAAATTCAGGTTTTTGAGATAATACCGTTATTTAATTACGTTATAGGTATAATAAACAAAAATCAGGTAGTATGCAAGAAAAATAAAATTGATAGTTTTTTCTTAATTTTCTAATTAAATAAAAACAAAGATATTGAATTAATTCAAAAAGCAAACATAGTTCGAAGGTTGAAAGCTTGTTTCTGAATTTTTGTATGCCATGTTAATACTTATAAAAACTTCTTACAAAACCTGTAAACCGAAATGATTACTTAAAAAACCCAAAATTTATTTTAAATCGCTTAAGCATTGCAGCTAATGCTTGATTAATAAATAAAAAAAAAGAAATTCATTGAAAATAAGAAAGAATTGTGACCTCAAGGTTTTTCTTATTTCGAACACAATTTTAAAAATTCTTGAATAGGTTAAAGCTCGATTTTCAGTGTGTGGGACTTGCAGCAGGTACATAGATTTTGAAATCTAAAAAACAAATAGACAAATAGATAGACACTGCAAGATGATGTGAAATTTTTTGATTAGATTGACATCTATACCGGTTATTTCGCTGGATTTCACATTATTTTTGAAAAAACGCCTGGCCACATTTCCTGTGTTTGTATTGCCATATCCCGGCTTTGATGGTATTGCTATGCCCTGAGCTACCATCAAAACCAACCTTGGAATAAAGCGTAAGCTCATCACAGCTGGAACTATTTAAAACATCATTTTGTGATGCTGAAAGTCGTTCAACAGTATGATCAAGCAGGTTTTGAATTGGCACTTCAGCTGTTTGTTCACACACAGTCAGATTTGTTGGGAAGCATTTTGATTTTTCTTTTTGCACTACTTTATAAGAAGGCAGAACTTGGGCTGCATATTTTCTAATCGTTTCAAATTGATCACACGAGAGCTTTGCTTCTATAAGCAAGGATAAAGCTTCCCCAGGCGTTAACAAAGTTGTCGGGGCGACAAGGACTCTTCTGACCAAAACTAGTCTTAGGTCTTCTAGGGGGTAGTAAATACATTTTGAATTCAACCCTTTCTTGAAGCCAATGGGATTCATTTTTATGAAAAACTAGCTTTGTGCGGTGACTTTTTTTCCATTTGGATTTAAGTTCACTTTTGAAACGAAGTAATTCATTTTTTAGCTCTGACAAATGATTAGCATGGCAGTTTGTTTTTTCAACTAAAAATGACTCAATATCTTCAAATTTTTTGTCTATATTCTTAGACTTACTTTTAAAAAATATTTCGCAGAGTTCCTGCCTTTTGCAGATGAAAACTTGCATGTTGAGCCCTTCAATATGATAGAAATTGGTTATATTTTGCTTGCTTACTTACAGAATAAATTGAAAATAAAATATTTTAGGCAAACATTTTCTACTATTAACTTCTATTCCTAGTAAAAAATATATTGAACTGTGTTAAATACTTTTATTTTTGCTTCGATGTTTGCCTAATCGAAAAATACCGTTATGTAAAAAATTGTTTGCCATTCTTATTTTCTATTAAATTTTTTCCTCAGATTTACATTACAATTGAGTTTAAACTTATTCTTTTATAAAGTACATACCTTATTTAACAAATTGTGTACAAAACTTTTTTTTTAGCAATTTATTTTAAGCTTTTTAATAATGTCCACTTTTATCGGTTAGATAACCACGGAACACAATTTAAACAATACTCACTTCTTTGATGCCGAACAGTAAAGTGATAGAACAATATAACGAAAAAAAAACTATTAAATCATGTGACACATATTATCAGTAAATCGATACAGTTATTTTTATTGAGATTTGGTACATATAAAAAAAACGACTTCTCGCCGGTTTAGCCAATGCAAGACCCCATAGTGCGGCTCCTGTATGAACGAGGCATCCTCGCTCGTGATGGAGCGGAGCTGCTTCGGTTCAGTAGGGCTGTGTCCGAACAGGACCGCATTGATAGCAGTAGAGCCTGCTCCAAACGGCATTTGACAATGGGTAGTCCGGGGTGGGGTATATTTTTGCCTTGGCCGGCTTAGATATTTGTTTTAGTCTTAGGTTTAGGTTTAAGTAGAGTAGGTATGTTGGCACTATAAAATATAAGAAACAAAAAACAAAAACAAAAAAAAACAAAGAAATACAAAAAACACCGAAAAACATATAAAAAAAAGTGAAAAAAGTGAAAAAAATAACAATAAACAGTACAGGAATTATAAAGAAAAAGACAGTTATGTACATAAATCCACAAAAGAAGACAAGGACAAATGTTTTGCCGCTGTGGTTGTTCTAGTTTTAAGTAGTTTGTAGGCAGAAAAGGTAATTTTAAGTTTTATTTTAAGGACCTAGTATGCAAGTAAACACAAAAAAAGAGAAAGGCATTTTTATAATTGTCTAATAAAAAAAATAAATGAATGCAATGAAAAGGAATAAACTTAGTTCGTAGGCCGAAAGGCAGTAATTTTAAGAACATTGAATTGCTTAGAGCGCCCGATTGGGGCCATTAAGTTACATGTGAGTAGAATTAATTAAGCTAGTTTCATATTTTTGTCTAGAACGTAAGTAGATTTAAGTTTAAATGAATAAAAAAATGAAGTTTAAAAAAAAAAAAATAACACCTCTTATTGGAAAACCCTTTATAATTGAAAACCACTTTTTAGCTGCCGTGCACCCTACAAATTCGTCCAGGACGGGGAGATCTAAGATTATTTCCAACCCTGCTTTTGGCGTAGACTTCTGTACCTGTTATCTTATATTTAGTCTAATCTATGTATCTTCTGCAAGTTCTTGAGATAGCGTGCTTTTTCAAAAGCATTCCACCATACATAGAACCATAGGGTAAATATGTGTCGGATAATCGCTGTGTACATCCATTGGATTACTTGCAGTCGCATATACTCCACCGTGCACTACGGTTAACACCGAGACCGAAGAAAATATTTCTTTCAGTGCGTATTCCATAATGTTGATGATGATGGTGGTAACTGGTAAGACATTTACATGCAATGAAAATCACTTTGTCATACGCATAGGCTACAATTTCGATGTCCTGTTTACTAAAATATTTCAAGAAAAGCCGGAATAATTCCGTGTAGTCCGGCTAATTTAAAGGGTTTGAACGCGTTGATTGTCCAGGTAATCTTCTGCTCTATTATAATATGTTCTAATTCTAAGTCTGATTCTGATTATATAAATTATAGTGAGTTCGATTGTGTTTAATCTGAACTTTCGGGATCTTTACAACCGGGGAAGTGTGTCCATAAAGATTTAAAGTGTTTCCTGACTCGAGTTCGACCATGTTGCATCGGGAATCTTAAATCCTAAGAACATAAATAACAGCATATATACAAACGCAAACCGTTCGTTTTGACGGTTCAACGACAGGGTGAGTTAGACTCTATTTCAAATCGTAACGAAACGATTTGATAATTTTAGAAACTGTTTAAAACTTGAAGTAATGCCCACTTTCAGATTTAAAGAAAAATAACTCAAGATGTTTGTTTTACTGTGTCTGATGCCCTTTTTTGACGCTTGACGACAGCTAAACATCAAAAGTTCTTTGAGATCGCATGTTTTCAAAATGTTTAAAGGAACTTCAAAAAATGTATACACCTATTCAATTTTAAACAGAAACAGGTTCTTAGGTCAATATGAAAATATGGCTAATATCATTAGAGAGCTTGAATCGCAACCCACAGTGGAAGAGTATTTGAATTGATTGGGTGTTGATAGGGAAGAATCGGATACATGAATCTGTATTGTATTGAATTTTGCTGACTTCTTAATTCTGACCACAATATTATCTCTAGTCTGTTTGGCTAGAAAATCAAACATCAAATCAATTTTTTTTTTATGACAGTAAGTTTATTATTATGATTTATTTTTATTTATTTAGTACATTTTAAAATAAGATGGTTTTTAGATGCTTACTTACAAATATTTTCCTCAAAACTATTTATTTAATAATATGTAAAAATTACAATTTCAATGTTTTAAGCAAAACATGATTGTATTTTGAAAACAAGAACGATAATCGGTATAAAAATAAAATTAAAATTAATTAAACTATAAACACATTTTTTTGTACTTGCTACATCGTAATAATAAGAATGTAACTTTGGAAAATACGGTATGTTTTAAAACATCTTACTGTCAATTGTATTTCTTAACTTTTGTTTAAATACAAATGTTTATTTACTTCTAACGCTCAAAGAAAGCAAAAGTAAACAAAAGAACTAACTGCAGTAAATAACCGTTGGTAACAATAATACAATGATAATACAATAATTAATATTAAAATATGACACATCATATTCATTTTTTTGTTTAATGAATATCGTTTTTTGTTTTTTTTTTTTTGATGGCTTACCTTTTTATTTTATTATGTTTGTTATTAAACTTTCCACAAAGCTCGCGATCACAAAATATTGATGCTCCTGTACATAATTTTAACTCTTATAAGTCATACATATTTTTGTGTTGTGAGTTATTTGTTTTATGTTACTTTTCATTAACAATACAGGTATATTTCTTTTTTTTAATTTAAATTTAAGAAGTTGAATTCTTAAGCTGTGACAAATTTTGGAAAGCAAAATTCTATTTTAAAATTTTTGTTTTATTTTTATTTATAACTTTTATTAGTCTTTAATCTAGATATTAGATTTTTGTTGGGTCCACTAACTATTGTATGCTGTGTTTTGATTATACTTTTAACATACATAATTAACACCGAAATTTTGTTACATGATTTTATTTTTGTTTATTTTCTGTTATAAAAGTCATTTTATATTTTTAAGTTTTGTTTTTGCTTTGCTTGATTTTTAAGGGAATGATATTAAAAAATATCAATTTTGATGCGTACAAAAATAAAATATTGTGCAGAATTTTATGTAAACCAAGAAAAAATTGAAAACTTTTTTTTATATATCTTGTTTAATTTATACAGCTAAAAATTACATTGATGATTATAATGAGCATGACAGAAAATATACATCCCAGTCGTGATGGTGTCTTTGAAGCTTTCTCAAATCTTATGCATACCGAACTCTTGAGTTATTCGAGATTAACTTTAATAAATGTGTTTCACATGTGTTGACTTAGGTTCAGAACAAAAAAATTAAGCATTACAAATTGCTTTTCATCGGGAATTTTGACATAAGGATATTAATGTTGAATTTTGAAACGTCAATGGCAATGTAATCCGGAACACCATGTTTGAGCATCATGTTCATATATGTAGTATTTAAAAATTAAAGTTGTAATTTTAAGGTACGCTTCATCGTTTTTGAACAATAACTTCAAAATAAATAAACACAGAATAGCGTAGGATTAAACCTTATTCTGTGGACTAACTTAAAAAGCTATAATTTAAATAAAATTTTTCTTAACTGACGTTTACTAACTTACTCCAGCGTTCAGTGAAGAATTAAAAAAAAAAACATATAAAAATAAACTGTTTCTCTGTCAGTTCACCAGATGGCGCTACAATCGATTTACATATTGCAAAGATATCAGCAAATTGGTTGTCAAGTTAAACCCAAGTTAATTTTTGGTAAACGTCATTTTACTATTCCGGGAACTATTTATTTTTATGAAATTTTATCCCATGGATTAATTCTTATTCTAGTGGAAAAAGAGTGGAATAGACGTTTTTTTTTATAACTTGCACCCACTCAAGGGATTTTTATACCCTTTTTATGCCAGACACAGTGAGTGTATTAGGAAGTAGGGAAGGGGTAGAAAAGGAGGTGTCGGTGTACATTGGTCTTAAATTCTTGAACATTCCAATGACTGGGAAAGACAGAGTGCGGAAGAGAATTCCACATTCGCGTAGTGCGGCTAAAAATGATTCCCTATACTTGAGAGTACGTCCGAAGTTGAGCTCGAGGGTAAACTGATGGGCATTCCTAGAAACGCGAGTATTACGGACGAATTGTTTGAGGGGAGGAATGTAACTGGCTATTTCACTAGAGCAATTACCGTAAAAGTAGCGATAGAACAAGGAGAGACACGCTCGTTACGGCCGGCGGTGGTCTAAATGAGTGAATGCGTCAGTGATCTCTTTATCACCAATCATTCTTACAGCTCTTTTTTTTATTCCACCCAAGAGGCCTAAGCAAGTAGCTGGAGCACTAGCCCAGAGATGTGAATGTACTCAAGCTTTGGACGGATATAGGTTTATAGGTATTAGCCAGATCAGACGGGGAGAAAAATTTCTTGCACCGTCTTAAGAAACCCAAACATCTTGCGGCATTTATGGCGACATCGCGTATGTGCTCGGTCCACAAGAGGTGGTCAGTGATGCACATACCGAGGATCTTGAGATATTCGGTCTCATTGATGCAAGTGCCACTCATGAACAGGGGCAAGTGGGGTATATCTCGCTTCAACGGTACAAGACAGCATTAAGTTTTCGAAGCATTAAACTCTTCACGGTTCTTAATTCCATATTCTACAATGCTGTTTAAGTCAGAGTTCAATGAGCTTATCACTGCCGTTGTAGTTCCACATCTGAAGGGGAGGGATGTGAATCTGAAAACGAATATGAGAAGCTAAGGGTATTATCGTCAGCGAAACATTTTATTGGATAAGAAGTAACAGAAAAGAGATCATTAATAAAAATGAGAAAGAGGGTCGGAGACAAAACGGAGCCCTGGGGCACACCAGCATTTATATTGTGGGTTTCAGAGAATGTAACCAAATATCAACTGCACTCATGTTATCCTTAATTTGCATGAGATTTCTAGACATCAATTGAAATATTGAAAAATTGTGAGTAGGTACTGATTTGAAAAAAAAGGTTAACTTGTTAAATCAGAATTTCAGGCAGTGGCGGAGAAAACTAATCCCATTTGTGTTTGTAAGTACGCTTACAAATGTGTGTGTGCGTAGTCAGAACTACTATACTTTAACTGTTTTGTTTTGTTGTTTTAATTAATTTTTGTCAAATGCAGCTGTCGGTACAACTATATTAACGCAGGCAATAAGCCAAGCTTAGTTTTGAGTAATACATTGTGTTCGATTTGAGATATTTTATGGAAATTCTAAAAGTTTTCTTATTTAATTTTCTTAAATTGTTTATTTTCATTTTTTCTTGTAATTATAAAAGTTAATATATCTATATATATGTTAGTATATATAATTTGTTTGTAAAATATTGTGGATGTGGTATATGTTCGAGTATATTATCTTAAATGTGGATGGGATGTTTTGAATTGTTTTGTTTGTAATTAATATGTACGTTAGTTTTTATGAGAGTTCTGTCAGTACGTTTTTGATGTTCTTTTTTTTTAAATTTTACATTAAGTAAATATTATAAGCTTATTCCGACGATATTCATCTAAGAGTAACCTTACACTAAAATTCTCCACAATTTTTCAGATATAAATATACATTTATTTGTGTTTTACAATATTTTGTAATTGTTGTTTTTTTTTTTGTAAGTACATAATATAGAATACATATATAATTTTGTAATATACTGGTGGAGGGTAGCTTTCTTATTAGCAAATATAGCATCTTTTAGCATGAGTATACTAATATTTGATTTTGTCAATTAAGAGTATTTTTGTTTTATTTAAATAAACATTCAAGGTGCTTATGATTGAAGGATCAAAAATAAACCAGCTATGATGATGACAATTTTAAGGATCCTATTGATTTTTCGATATATCAGTGAATGCAGTATTTTGCTTTAAATTTTCATTTTAGTTAACGCAAGCATTTTCAACGATTTTATGATGTTAAACTCTATACATACGCTTGAGTGAATTCAGAAGTGGGAAATATGTTTTATTTTATTTTTTTCATTCTTATTTTGTGTTACATTTTTGTTTTGTTATATTTTGCCACCACCTTCGGATACTATAGATTATTGTTTTTTCTACTTGTTACAGTTTGATAATTTTGTTTTTTGTGTTTTTTTTTTTTTTTTGTCATTAACTATTTAATGAATTTGTTCTATTAGTTTGAAACAACGTTCATTACCTTATTCATTCAATTTATGCCATTCGGCAATTTGTCTTCGTGGTGAATTGCAGACTTCATTCCAGTGATTTAGAGCAGTTCCACTAGAAGTGGGACCTCCGAGCTCCAGTCGGCCAATTACCTTAAACAAAAATGTATTGTTCATTGAAATTGTTTGATTATTAACGGAAAAAAATTTACTTAAGAAGGAGATAAAAATAATGTGTGTAAAATAACTTATTTATTTATAGGCCCTTAAAATGCTTGCGAATTCAAATTAGCATCTATAGTTAAACGTCAAAATCCTTAATGTAAAGGAAGAAAATTCTAGGTAAATTCTACTTCGCTTTATCCTGAAATAAGCCCGTGAAGAGTTATTTAAACATGCAGGACCATCACTTCACGAACTAGTACTACTTTAAGGTAGCTCTACAGTCCGTTATGGACTTGGGCCTCATTCAACAGTCTCCACCAGCCAGCTCGGTCCTTAGCTAGCTGTCTCCAGTTTTGCACTCCAAGTTGATTGAGGTCCTCTTCCACATGAATGCGCCACCTGA
>CAKKXW010000005.1:43176370-43217258 GCA_920937365.1 Sphaerophoria rueppellii | reverse complement strand
GTACTACTTTACTACTTAAGGTAGCTCTACAGTCCGTTATGGACTTGGGCCTCAATCAACAGTCTCCGCCAGCCAGCTCGGTCCTTAGCTAGCTGTCTCCAGTTTTGCACTCCAAGTTGATTGAGGTCCTCTTCCACTTGAGTGCGCCACCTGACTCAAGTAGCACAAAAGTCTAAAATACACCAAAATATTTGGTGTATTTTTTGCATTTTTGTGATATGCATTTTCAATATAAAAAATACACTACTTTTCAGTGCAATTTTTGGACACTTAATTTTGATTCAGTGTAAATAATACCCATGTTTTTGTAAATAAAGAAAACCGATTGTACAAAACTTGTACCGGTATTCGGTATACAAATTGTGCAAGTGGAAAAAAAATTGTCTTGGTTACTAGGATATAATATACTCCAGGGGTGTATATTACGAACTGTCTGATATAAAATTTAAACCGCAGTATATTTTTTCAATCGGAAAAATTAAAAATGAATTAAAATTTACACCGTTTCTTATTTTTTAGTGCAAGATGTACCTATCTGCCAAAAATATGAAATAATTATATTATTCTAAGTGTTCACCTTCATAATAATTATGGACGCAATAAAATCATGAATAAATATGATTCTGAGTACCTAATTTAAAAACGAATCACATTCTGTCGATGGATTTTCGGTCCTACCCCGTCTAAAATTCGAGCGCCTCGGAAATTTTGATAATTTAAAGATTTTCTTTTTCCGTTCCAAAAAAATATTTTTTTTTTTATTTTTTTACGGACAATCTGTTAAAAACCGGTCGAAGACATCAAAAATGAGGCATAGTTAAGTCGATATATACAGTAAAATTTAATCATTATTTTTATTTAAATATGGCGGTCACCCAAACTTCATTTTTTTTCTAATATTCCTTAAAAAAATATGGCCGTTGCCCAACTCATAGCCGTAGCTAGGATTTTGTTGTAGAGGGGGATAAATGATAAATTTTTTCAAATTTTATCATCGGTCGAATTAATAAGAGCGTTGTTCGTCAGATAAAGTCTTTCTGACTATTAAAAAAACGGCTCTAAGTGAAAAATGCTATTAATAAAAAAATGTATCTTAAAGCCTGTAGTGTGATACTACATTTTATTTCTATTTGTTCACCATTAATAATGAAAACAAGAAAGAGTTATAGCACTTCTTTACCTGAAATCAATATGAGTGTGAATTGTGTACCTACTCACTACTTTCATTAATATGAAACTATCAAAAAAATCGTTAAAAATATAACCCGAATTACATTTTTTTTATGGAAATAGCTGCCCGATGCTTAGTGGTTAAGTGCGTTGGCTGCTAACCAGAACGTCGTGGGTTCTAGTCCTACTCGTGGCCATAAAGTTTTCATTTCATCTTCCACGGCACTGCCTCTTGCGAAGAACTGACAACACTTCCAAGAAAAAGTGCCAATATCAATTGCTATAACTTATAAACTAAGTGTCAGCAAGAACTAAAATCCATTTAATTCAATCAATCAATAATTATTTGATTTTTCTTTCAAATTATTTCAGGACGGGTTGAACCCCGTAACCATCCCCCTTAACACAGCTATGGTTCCATATACACTATTTCCTGAATTTGGAACAAAAAATGCACACATTTAAGAGAAAAAGCAAAAAAAATACACAATTGTGAAAGTTATAAATAAATATTCTCTTTTCGGTACATTTTTATGCTGAAAACTATATAAAATATTCACTGATTTGTATCATTTGGAGAAATTATATAAAAAATGCACCAAAGTTTAAGGAGCAATGAGAAAAATGCACCATTGTGAAAAATATGTCATATGTATTTTCTTTTTGGTGTATTTTACTTGCTGTTAATGGGTATAACAATTGTTCAAACCAAGTTAAAAAAAATGTATCACAAACAATAAACAACACAGTTTATTAAAAATCCATTTTACATTCTTTTACATTTTTTCATTTTTGAAATGTTTACAATTTTAAAATTTTATGTTTGTTCATCTTCCCTTGTTTTTCTGGTTCCTGGACCTCTCTCTCTTCTTCATTTTTATGTCCATATGTTCTGTTACCTTTAATTTCTGTTGTTTACCTTTTGGAGGAACGTCTTCCTTCCTCTTCAACAAATCGCGAAATGTTGTCTCAAAAAATCTTCGCTAGATGGTGGCTTAGAATCGCCGAAATAAATTGCTACAGTTATTGGTCAATTTCAAGTATATTGGCTATATTCATTAGAATTGGCCAAAATTGAAATTTGCTACTTCGGAAGAGAGGTAATCCGTTAACATTGAAATTTAGAAGAGCTTGCATTCCTTGATTTAATTGACGAAATGCAATGCGTAAACAGTTTTCAATACCATAGTACCAGAATGAACCGGACCCCATTGTTTGTATAGCAACATTTCCGTGGTGTATGGAGCAAAGTTCGTGCATCTTTTGGCAATTCCGCTTTTCTTTCACTTCACAATAAAACTAGTAGCTCAGATACAGCACTTTGTGTTATTTTATATTTAATCGCCCATTCTGCCAATTTGGAAATGAAATGAAATCAATGTGTGCATCCATATCATCAATTACGCAATCTTCCGCAGACAATTCCACTTCACGATGTTTATTTTCCACAACTTCGTCATCATCATCAAAACCATCATTCGAAACTGAGTTCATTAATATTTCATTGGTTCTGATATAATATTAGGTTCATTTACAGCAAGATTTTCTCCAGATAATGAAATATTTTTAGAGTTTTTCGGCCGAATATAAAAGTTAATGTTCGCCCAATTTCTGAATAAGTTTCGATGATTTTGATGGATGTTATTAACCGGTTGGGCATTGTTTTTTAATCTTTTTAAAAAGTTTTTCCTTCGACGACAGCACTTTAAATAATTATTTACATTCGAGGAACTCATTTTGTTGGTTTAAAAAAAAAAGTGTCCCTCTTAAGAATTCAATGGCGACTCAATAATTTCAATTACATGTTTTGTTTATTTTTATGTAGTTTAGTGCATTATATTTACAAATAGTGTAGAAACTACACCAAAACATATTTAGTGTATTTTATCTACAACATGTAGTGTAAAAAATATACTCTGCTGAATTGGCTAATTTTATGTACCATTAATGGTACATTATATAAACAACTGAGAACCGGTTAATTTTTTGCACCAAATTTCAAAAGAAATGTTGAAATTTTGCATAGAAAATACAATGGTGTAATTTTTATACCGGTATTTTTGATAAATACACCAATATTTGAAATTTTTCTTAATCATACACCAAAATTATTGAATTTACACCAATTTATGCACAAGTGTGCTACTTGAGTTGTTGTCCATCCGCTCTAAATGACCGAGCCATCTAAGTCACTGGACCTTCACCCTTCTGGCTAGGTCCATGTCGTTGTACAACCCGTAAAGTTCGCTGTTATATCTTCTTCGCAATTCTCCTTCAAAGCACACGGCCAAAGATGATCCGAAGAACTTTCCTCTCGAAACAGCCTAAGGCACTTTCATCCCATTTTGTCAAGGTCCATGCTTCTGCTCCATACAGCAGGACTGGGATGATGAGGGTGTTGTACAATTTTACCTTAGTTGCTCGAGAGAGGGCTTTTGCACTCAATTGCTTTCTTAGCCCAAAGAAACAGCGATTAGCAAGAGTTATTCTTCGTATGATCTCGGCGCTGGTGTTATTGCCCGTGTTTATAGCGGAGCCTAAGTAGACAAACTCCTCTACTATCTCGAAGTTGTGTGCATCTATTGTGAGATCTGTCCGAGCTGTCGGTGTCCTTCCTCAAAGACAGCATATACTTCGTTCTTCTTCTCATTACCGCTAAACCCATTTTTACCACTTCTCCATTCGCACAAAGGCGCCATTGATTATCGTCATTTTGCACAAGCGAACGAGCTTGGCAGGGATGCCAAAACTAGACATAGCTTTATAAATACAGTTCGTCTCTGTTGATTCTGTGATACGCGGCCTTAAAATCGATGAAAAGATGGTGGGTATCGATTTGGAGTTCATAGGTGTGGAGACAGGAAGAAATGTCGGAAGACAGGTGAAAAGGCATAATTGTGTCCCATACACAAGAAAGGGGTATAACATTATTGAGTACAGCCAATAAGATTATCATTTGCGCGGAAACGTAATCGAGAAATATCAGTAAGTTGTAAGGCAAGACAAATCGACAGTTGATCAGATTTTAACCCTAAGGCAGGCGATGGCAAAATGTCAAGAATTCTACATGAAAATATACCATCTGTTTATAGACATTTAAGCCGCATATGACAGAGTGACATCCAAATAAGTTAGTAAGACTATGTCAGCTTACCATGATAGACTTTTCAAGCCAAATTAAAGTATCCGGATTGCAATCCAGACCCGACAACATTTTCAATGGACTCCGACAAGGGTATTGACAGGACTGCTTCTTCTTCAACCTGGCGTTGGAGAAAGCAATCCGTAACTCTGCAAGCATCTTATAGAGAACTATCGTCATCAAGTCTACCCAATTATAGGCATACGCAGACGAAGTTGACATCTTTGGAAAAATCCATAAGCTGTGCAACCGTCATTTATCCAAGTTGAGCAAGCGGCAAAAAACCTGTTGATGCATATAAATGAGGGAAAACTAAGTACATGGTTGCCGCCCTATCTGCTGAAAACCGTTGGCAAATGTAAGGGCTATCCATTAATAGGTGTTATTTTGAATAGCCCGCTATTTCGGTAGCTGTCACTTTTGAAGCTGTCATTTTTTGACATTTGACAAATAGAAACTACGCCAATACTCGCTTCAACAACGCATTGTAATTATTAAAATTCACTATAAAAATGGTGAAAATTTGGCAGAGACGGTTCGTAAACGGGAAAAGTTTCCGGACCGTGTTATTTCTCGAAGAGGTGATCACAATTGGCCACAGAGATCTTGTGATTTAACACCTTGCGACTTCTTCCTTTGGGGCCACGTGAAAGATAAGGTCTATCTACGCCAACAGCCCAGCGTCGATTCAAGACCTCAAAGATGGAATTCGTGAGGCTATCGAGGACATAGGGCAGCTACTTTGCGATTTGGTTATGGAGAATTTCATGAAAAGGATATGGTCCTGTAAGTGTTGTCGTAGCGGTCATTTGGCTGATGTTGTGTTTCATTTTTAACGACATACCTTCCTCTTTATAATGAAATAAACATCCGATCATATATCTCAAAAAATGCCATTTTTCTTTGAATATCAAAATAACACCTCCTATTGGAAAACCCTATAGAAGAATAACTATTAAGGTCAATGAGCATGAGTTCGAAGTAGCGCGATCCTTCAATTACCTTGATCAGTTGTAACAGCCGATAACAATATAGAAGAAGATTACGCGGGCGGCTGCTCAAAGTCAACAGAAACTACTTTAGCCTTTCAAGGCTCGTTAAATTCTTCAAATATCTTAACATCACTTCGAAACTGCTGCTGAAGGAATAAGACGATAGTCAAGCCAGTACCCCAGTAGATTTACACTTAAAGATCCGAGACTTAAGTGTAGGTGCTTAACCAAAGGCACTCTGAATCTTGGATGCGTACGAGAGAAAAGTTTTACGGAGAACAATTGCTGCTCGTATAACAAAAAGGAACTAACACAAAAAGTCGTTTGCGGTTCAATTCATAGTAAGAGACAGCGGAACATATTTCGAAGAACTTGCTGAACGGGGCCCAGAGCGGATCCCGGTACCAGATTTTCTTTCTTTCCGAAAGATAATCTGGTATATCATTTTATTGTATCACAATTCTTATTTCAAAATTGATGATTTTTTGAAATTTTCTCAATTACCAAGATGACAAAAGACGTTTTTTTCCAAACCTTTGCCGATATTTTTGGACTTTTCGAAATGTTTTCTTTTCATCTTTCATAGGTATCCTTGAAGACGAAACTTCTTAATCGTAGAAAAATGCTTATAAATCAGCTGATCAGCTTCGGCAATTAAATTGTATGCATCCTCAATTCCTTACTATAGAAAAGTGTTAGCCACACTTGACCTTGGTTCTTTGGGGCTTTCGTGTTAACCTATTATTATGTACATTTTAAATTTTAGCACTAATACAATTTTATATAAAAAAAATGACTTTATTAATAATTGCTTCCCACATTTTTGATACCCAATTAATATAATTTTACTTTTCTAAGGAGAATATTATCTGATCTTCGACAATGAGACAGCTTTACTTGTGATTTCTTATTGTGTGAAAGCTTGTGACTTGTCCTAGAACTCATAATTAATGTTTTTAGATTTTTCAATGCATAAATTGTTTGGGAAGAATTCTTACAATATAATTTATCGGATGATTAACTATTTCGTAATAGCTGGCTCCGTTTTTGAAAAAGTACGAAATCTACTGCGAAGATAAAAGTATTAAAAGTTGGTGTAAACAAAGAAAATAGGGCTGAGAAGGCACATGAAACTCCTAAAGCTTGGTTACGAAACTTCTTACGATGGAAAAAAACTTGTCGAGCATGTCGACAATAATTATTGTGATGATGATAACACAAAGTAGTGCCCTCTGTCTTCGAGGGTGGAGTTCAAAACACATTTGTCTTCCCTAAATGAGATATCAGCGGTTTGTTTGTCGTTTGTGGAGTAAATGTCTTGATGCTACAACTAGTCACGTCTTGTCTTAGGCGGTGATCAAAACGTCAAACTGCTGGGGATATGGAAAGACCACTTTTGTAGACTGAACGATTCAAATATCGCTGTCAGGCAGAGTAAACAATTCAATCAAGAGGTCGCAGGCCAACACTTCCGTCTACCCGACCTTAAACAAGTGAAGATAGAAATATCTAAGCTTAAAACAAATAAAGCCGAGGGAGCTAACCGCATCGCTATCGTACTCTTCAAAGCGGACGGCGATGACTTCGTAGGCAGCATGCACCAACTCATCTGAAGAAAACGGTCGGAAGAGAGCATGGACGATGAATAGAACATCAGCAATGTGTGCCTGATCCTGAAGAAAGGACACGATCTAAACTACTCCGACTATAGAGGTTTCAGCATCCTAAACATCGCCTATAAGATCCGTTCTGTAATATTATGGGAACATTTGAAGCCGTTTATCTTCTGTCAACAAACCGATTGGTCCATATCAATGTGACTTTAGACCAGGAAAGTCCACCATCGATCAAAAAAATATTCACTCTACGTCAGATCGCGGAAAAAACCCATGAGCTTAAAATCAACACTTACTAATCTTTTCACGATTATTGGCAGTATCGATAGAGAAAAATCCATGTCTAGTTTTTGCATCCCTACCAAGATCATTTAAGCAGGATGACAACAGAGAACTCTCGCTGCTCCAACAGAGTCGGTAGGCCTTACACAAATCGCATCACCACTGGGGGCTATCTTCCGTGATGTTGTTGTTCGTAAGTGGGCTTTCTACCCAATTGCATTTTCAGACAGAGGCTAAAAATATAGGTATGGCGGTCAATGAGTGTTAAACAAAGTATATGCTGTCATCAAGAAAGAACACCCAACCTCGATGGCTTTGACAAAAAGTCACGATAAAACTTCGAGATTGTAAACCTTGGTTCCGCTATCAACACGGACAATGACATTAGCGCCGATATCAGAAGGAGAATAATTCTTGCTAACCGCTGTTTCTTGGGCTAACAAAGCAATTGAGTAGTGAAGCCCTCTCCCGAACAACTAAGATGACGCTCTATAGGACCCTCATCATGGACCCTGTCAAAAACGGATTAGAACTCGTTGGGCCCTTTCGCGAGAAAAGGTCTACAGAAGATCTATGGTCTGTCCCGTAAACTCTTTAAATCCATCCCAGAAGGACAACGCAATAGAGGAAGAGCAAGACTCAGAAGGCACGCGCAAGTTGAAGCTGACCTCAACCAATTCGGCGAGCGAAACTGGAAACAGCTATGTCCCTCGGACATATTTCCTTTCGTTCCACAATCTGAACTCAAACATGTTCATAGTTCCGACTTGTAGGTTGTAACGAAGTTACAACAACACACAACATAGCACCGAAAGAGAACAACAACCAACAACAAACGAAAGCAAAAACACAACATAGCGCGGAAATATAGCAACAACCAGCAACAACAAAAACGAAAATGAAAACAACAACAAACACACAGTCGAAGCATACAAGCAACGACCGCCCTTCAACAGCAGAGTGCGAGGTTACATGGTTGCATGTGCAACTGCATGATGTATACTTTTCTGTATTCTTTCAATTCACTCCTACTTGTTACTCGAAATCTATTAAGTAGGAGTGATATCGATAGTAAAAAGGAGACATCATTCGGTCCTCGACCGTGTAGGTGCTCTGTACAATAAATATTATTTATTCGGAGTATTCCTGAGGCATGCTTTTGGTTTAACGCATAAGAAGCCTCAAATACAGTTTTGCTTCGGCCTTTATTGCCTTGACTAGGGATTGAATCCCGCTTTTCTGTCAAGGCTAGGGAAATTATCCCATTATTTTCTTGGTTTTGTTTATTGCCTCGACTAGAGATTGAATCCCATCATTCCGTCAAGGCTAGAAAAGTATCCCATTATAGGATTTATAGTAGATATTGTTCCGTCTAGAGATTGAATCCCATGTACCGCCGTCGGGACTAGGGAAATTATCCCATTACAGGTATCGCTTCGATGGGATTGAATCCCATGTACTGTTGAGGCTAGGGGAAATACCCCACCGTAGGTATCGCCTAGACTAGGGAAAGGGATTAAATCCCATCTTTCCGTCCAGGCTAGGGAATCTATCCCATTGTAGTATAAGAAGTATTATTACTGTTCCGACTAGGGATTGAATCCCATGTACCGTTGGAACTAGGGAAGTTATCCCGAGGTTTCATTCCTAGAACTAGGGATTGAATCCCATCCGACGCCGTTTGTTCTAGGAATCCGCCGTTTATAATTTTTCTTACTACAATAAATAAATAAGAACCGATTCTTTCCTTAAACACCGAGTTTTATTTGTCCTTTCCTCGGAGAAACCTGGACCCGCTGACCTACCTCAGCTAAGAAAAACAAAAGAACATCACAAGGTATGGAACAAAAGTGGATAGAGATTGAATATAAACACATGCCCATAAGCCGGAACTCTTTCGGTGATGAAAAGAAACGTTCCATGTTCGTTCCGTCCTTGGAACTTTTTTCCGCAACTCTGTTAGGGACCGAGCTGGCTGGAGAGGTTTGTTGATTGAGGCCCAAATCCACCCCGGACTGTTACACTACCCTTAGTTTATTTACTAAGCAGACAAGATCTGTATACGATGTTTATAAATCTTATGCATCTGCAGATGGCCCAGATCAACGATTAAAAACTTAAACTAAATACGTTTTCATAAGTCCTACATATCACACTTACCTCATTCTTTGTAACTCGATCCCAATCAAGAAGCATAAGTTCAAGTGAGACACCTTCTAGTGTTGCTCCGGTACCCTAAAATTATAAAACAATGACAAAATGTGTCTAATGCACTTAAATTAATAGAAGAACATACCTCAGCTGTTGGAATGTCAAAAGCAAAACTCTCGTTAAACACTGGACTCAATGTTCTCTTTTTAACATGAGTTTTCTTCTTAGCAATTCTCTGTCCATTATACAGAAGATAGATTTTAACATATGGATCTGCAAGACCTGTAACATCCATTCGTGGCAAGTTTCGTGCCTTCAATAGAACAACAGTCAAACGACCAGCTGCCGGTTGCCAACACAAAGATATCAACAACTCTCCGCGACCTTGAGCCCTTATCTTCAAGCTTCGTGGTTGAATCTCCTTGCTTATCGACATGTGTTCCTGTTCGATTTCCCTTAAACTAATCGACGACAAGGGCCATACAACTTCGCCGATAACATCATCTCGCGAATAACGATCGAAGCTTAAAATCACGAAGTGCAATGTCATTGAGCCAAGTTCATGAATATTCAATCCATAAAATGTGAAATCTTCATCGTATACGGGATTTCTGGTATTGCGCACGACCCTAAATGAAAAGAAAAACAAAATTGTAACTACATCATCAAAATGACTTCAATCAAATCTCCTACCTGGTCTTCACTTTGTGTTGTTTTTCAGGCAACAGTTGAAGTTTTACATAAGGGTCAGTTGCAGCTTGAGTGCGACAATTCATTCCAGCTGGAATATCATGGCTGCCAGAAGATGTTGCAGATGCCTTAGCAAGGTAGACCCCGACACCGGATTATCGAGACAACAAGAGCACTGCGCTCTTTAAGATATCGAAGCTTGAAGAAAATTGTACCCAATTTGCCATATTCCCAGCCATCGGGAATATCTTTTCCTGGACTCTCAATTTCAACTGGTGATTTTTTTATAATTGCCTCATTTTCGATAGTGACTTTCGGTTGAATTTCATCTTCTTCAACAAACTTTATAGTTTGCGGAGCAATTGGAGTCGTGGTATTGGATGCTGTTTGATCTTGAACTGGCTGAAGGATGCCAATTTGTTTGGTGCCCGTTGGCGAGGGTGATTTTTTTAGATAATGTGGTGGTTGACCACTCGGTGATCGAACAGCGGTCGGCCGAC
Organism: Sphaerophoria rueppellii; assembly: GCA_920937365.1. Taxonomy (NCBI): domain Eukaryota; kingdom Metazoa; phylum Arthropoda; class Insecta; order Diptera; family Syrphidae; genus Sphaerophoria; species Sphaerophoria rueppellii. The sequence continues at coordinate 43,206,715 of CAKKXW010000005.1, read as the reverse complement.
GTGTTGGTTGGAATGGATAACTTGTATCATGTGATGTCTTCTTGTTTCTAGCTCGAAGATGCTTAGCACAGATACAAGCAACTGCTGAGAGTACAGCTGCTGCACTCAGTCCCAATATTGCTGGAAGGACTGAAATATAAGAAAACACCATGATGTTACATAATTAGGCTTTCAGACTTTGTTAATTATTTTGGTTTTTAATGAAGAAAATAGTGCATTGTAAGTATTATATGCGGAATTTTCAACCAATCGGTATAAGGGGGAAAAACTTGATTTGCAAGAAGGAACACACGTCTTCATTGTAGTTACATTGCATCAGATTAGGGTAACATGATTGAGAAGCACGATCTTATCATAACTGTCTCAATGAAAGGCACATTGGTAGGGCATGGCAATGAGTCTACAGCAGTAAATTCGTCGTCAAACGGCTACAACCGCAAGAGATTGCTCGATCCTTTTCCTTTCGTGTCTCCGATAATCTACTAAGAAGTCACACTGCCAAGCAGCTATCAGAGATACCGCAGTGCTAGGGCTTACACACCCACAAGAGTACAAACTTCTCAAAAAGAAAAAAGGGAGCATGTGAAGCGCGCGATCAAGGAGATAGAGGGATGTCAAACGGGGTTCGAAAGTTAGTTTTACAAAAGGGTAAAACAAACCACCAAGGGTCTTACACCCCGAACCGAAGCCCATAGATACATAATGGGAACATCGTATGGAAGAACAGTCAAGTGCTAAGGATATGGAAATACCACTTTTCCAAGCTGTATTATGGAGATGACGAGCAAAATTCCTCCAGCTATACAGAACCATTCAATTAGGGTGGAGCAGACACTAATTCCACACGCCCGACATTGACGAAGTGAAGATAGTGATTTTTAAACTGAAGTCGAAAAAAATTTCTGTAGCAGACGACCTTGCCGCCGAACTGTGCAAAGCAGCTGGGGATTATTTGGTTAGGTGTATGCATCAGGTAATCTGCAAGATTTGGTAGGAGGAAAGCATATCCGACGAATAGAACCTCAGCATCGTATGCCCGATCCTCAAGAAAGGAGATCCCCTGAACTGCACCATCTATATAGACATACAAGTCTTCTAAAAATCGCCTAAAAGATATCGTCTATCGTGCGGATGCATTTGATGTCAAAAAAGGTTTAAGACAAATTGATGCGATGTTATGCGATTTCTTTAACTCCAACGTTAACACCAGAAACACAATCTTTCAAAAGTCCGAAATCAAACAAAGAATCCCTCTTGCCAATCGCTGCTTCCTTGGACTTAGAAATCAATTGAGTAGTGAAGTCCTCTCTCACTGTATACGAAACATGGCATGGACCTTAGCAACATTGGATGAAAACATTTTGGGCTGCTTCGAAAGGAAAATTTTTCGAGTGATTTTTGGTCCAGTCTGCATAAATAGCCATTCCCTATGGATTTCACCAAGAACTGTACGAGCTGTTCAGCGACATTGACCTAGCCAGAGAAGTTCAGTTCCAACGCCTTTGATGGTTGGGTCATGAAGAGCGAATGGAAATAATGTTCTGGCCCGCATAAAGTCTTCGAATACAACCCGGAATAAAGTTGCAAACCAACTGGAGACAGCTAGCAAGGGACCGAGTTGGCTATAGACGCTTGTTGGATGAGGCACTGGGCCGACCTGGACTGAAGTAAATATTAAATAAGTCCCCGCAATTAAAGAAATGAGTTATTTGAAAATAAATGAGTGACATAAGAGAATGAAGGACATGACCTTTGAATAAGTTTTATTCTTTCGAACAAAGAACAAGAGACTTCTGAACTTTGACAGCTGAAAGCGGCCTTCTTTTTGAAGCTATACGTCTATTGGTTATCATTTACTCTGTCCTTGTTGCATGAGCAATGTTTGCGTGGCAATAAAAAGTAGGCTTAAAGCTACCTGTAAGATAAAGTCGAAGAGAGCTTAAAGCTAGCTACATCAACGACCATTAGTCTTTAACCTAGAAAACTGTGTTAACAGACCGGCTCATCACTTAGTGCAGTGTAAGTTTTTAGTAGGCAAAAGGCAATCTAAAACAAACGAAAACTTACACAAGAAATGACAAAATTATGCAAATACATACAAATATAAAACAATACATGAATAGACAACAATTTAAACAATTAGGAGTGTGCCACACTGGTTTTTAGCATAGACTTTAATGTTTAATTTATTCTTATTAATATGAAAGTCAATAAGATCCATAATATAATTCAAAAGCCTACTCATCCTTGTCAAGATCTCATGCATTCCGTAATTGATCCTATGTCTTGGGACTTTAATTAGATCGATACTGCGAAGGTGATAAACTCCTCCCCTATAGTAACAAAGTACAGCACTAAGAAGGTCTGTGCATTTGTGAAGCCTGTATGAGTTAGTGGAAAGAAAACTGTATCATTGTTGGTCTTTGAGACAACGTTTGCATTTGAAGAATTGATACTCTATACTTATACAAAGGAATATTTTGAGGATCATGCCATTGAATACCTTTTAATGCGAAACGAGTAAAATTACGCTGCATCGATTCTAACCTGTGAATATGAACGTCATAATAAGGACTCCAAATCTGTGAAGCATATTCAAGATGCGGACGAACAAGGCTATTGTAAAGAGAAAGGGTGACGTTACGATCAAGAAATTCTTTTGACCACCGCTTAACGAACCCCAACATAGAATTAGCTTAATTAACAATGTTGTTATGTGCTCCGTAAAATCTATATCGGTATAAATAGAAACCCCTAGTGTCTCTTTACTAAAAAACACGAGAAAGGAATCTGCTGAAATATATTATACTCATGAGTCGAAGATGCTCGTTTTTTTGAGAATGTCATTGTCTGACATTTCGACGGGTTCTTATAACTGTTCTTATTACACCATACAGAAAACCTATTTATATCATTTTGCAGAAGAATGCGATCATTGTTAGATGAAATTTTCTAAATGATCTTCATATCATCTGCAAAAATTAAAATTTCACTGTCACGAACACATAACGGTGCATCATTTATTGATAAGATAAGGAGAAGGGGTCCTATATGCCTACCCTGTGGAACACCAGATTTTAGCAGTAAAAGTCTTCGAAAACTTGTCTCTGAATTTAACTTGATAAGTTCTATCCTCAAGGTAAGAAGAAATCCATGAAACCAGCCCAGGGAGAAAGCCTAATAACTGTAGTCTCAACTTGATAACTGAGTAGTGAGACAGTTGATTAAAAGCTTTTGTAAAATCAGTGTATATACAATCAGTTTCCAGTCAATGTTCAAAACTGTTCAGACAATAATGCGTAAAGGCAAGAAGGTTTGTGATAGTTGATCTCCTTTGCATAAAGCCATGTTGCTCACTGCATATAATGTTTTTACAGTAAAAAGATAAACTGTCACATACTATTTATTCAAACAGTTTAGGGATACAAGAAAGTTTACAAATAACAATATGCGACTTATCTCCCTGTTTAAAAACAGGCGTGATGTAAGCAATCTTCCAGGCACAAGTTAATTTTCCAAGTCGCAAAGATAGTTGGAATATATTATTAAGAGGTTAAGCTTAAACTGTATTGCACTTTTTCAATAATAAAAAAAAAAAAATAGAGTGGCGCGACAGCTCTTGAAGAGCCAAGGCCTAAGTGGCTTACTCTCTTCAACAATCCTCTGGGTACTGGGTGCGTGTGAAGAATTGAGGGGACCTACAATTTAACGCCGATTCCGAACGGCAAAGTTGAGAAGCACTTTTTCATGACAGATTGATACTCTTGGAAGTTTTGTTAGTTCTTCGCAAGAGGCAGTGTCCGTGAAAGATGAAATAAAAACTATGGGCACGAGTAGGACTCGAACCCACAATGTTCTGCTTTGCAGCCAACGCACTTTGTTTTTTTTTCTTTCAGAAGGGACAAAAACTCTGGATGAATGACAATTCTCCATTGATCATCAACTTGAGGAGTAAACTGACAGAAGTGCACATTAATGCAATGTGTATCATACACATACCTTATGTTTTCTTAATCTTCCATATAGGCACTACCGATTTGAACTATCAATAGCCTCTATTCTTTAAAACTAATTTTTTTTTTTACTATCGGTAGAGAATGTAAATGATTGTCGACGTTTTGGAAGTACCATATCTGCCGAGCAGAAGCAAAAAAGACACCAACCACCGTATTCAGACAGCAAGCCAACAGTTTCGAGAACTGTGTTTTAGAACGCGTACGCGAACCATGCAGTTTGCACTTTAGAAGTTACTTCAGCTACCACGTGAAAGCTGCTTACTTTTGTTAAAAGATGCCCTCGTAACGTTCTTAGGAATCACTTGTTAACCGAATATCCAATGACGAATATACAGGACACGTATCAATTGCCATATGATACGAAGGCGTTGGTTTTGGGGTTCTGATGCTCTTTAAGGGGTCTACAAGCGGTCAAAAGACCTATTCAGTTCGGAAATTATTCTTTTGAAAATTAAAAATATCGTCTTTGAAAATCCGAAGCTGAATTCGTTTTTTGACCTATGCATTATCTTTATGTCGCAATCGAAGAAAAAATTCAATGGTAGGTATCCATCCATGCAGTGTCCGTAGCTAAGTGGTTAGGTGCGTTGGCTGCTAAGCAGAACATCGTGGGTTCGAGTCCTACTCGTGCACGGACACTGCCTCTTGCGAAGAACTGACAAAACTTCCAAGAGTATCATCTGTCATGAAAAAGTGCTTCTCAACTTTGCCGTTCGGAATCGGCGTTCTTCACGCACCCAGAGAATTGTTGATGGGAGTAAGCCACTTAGGCTTGGTCTTCAAGAGCTGTCGCGCCACTCTATTTATTTTTATTTATAGGTATCCATTTTTCTTTTTCTTTTTGGTTTATTTGAAAACAGAAACTCAATTCTCATTGTTATTGAATTTAAGATGATTGAGCAAGCAATTCTGTTTGTTTTTTTGTATCAAAATCAAGCTTAAACATTTTTTTTTTTTCAAAAACGCTTTTAGTTTTTTTTTTTATTAAAATTGATTGGGGAAAGAAAATGCAAGGTTGCTGAAGGTTTCAAATTCAAAATACTTTTTTAATCGAAATTTTCTGCATTAGAATTTCCTAGTTTGTGACTGGTTTCAGAAGGTATACGAAATGAACTTAACAAACTTTTTGAATTGTTAAAAAATGTAAATCAGGCTTTTAATTGTAATTACTTAACTCCCATGATTAATTATAATCAGAATCAGGTATGAAAAAGCCAAATTACCTTCGTTCATACTTCGGCTTTGATTTTCTTTTTTCTTCTACCCACCTCAAAGGAAAGGTAATAATAATATGCGTAGCATATCCCTATTTTGCATCACAAAATAACCGATGAATCACCAAATTTTTTCTACAATGACAAATCCCTTCCTTGAAGTGGTAAATATTGTTCTTTTGTCTTAACATTAATTCAAATAAATTTTTAACGATATAGCAAACATTTTTGATATTTTGATATTTTGTAAATTTATTTACCAGTTTCCATTGTGTTAATGTCTGGGCTGTAGTCGCCCATATTGAATTCCTTTCCTCGAGAAGTTTCAATCGATTTTTATAAAACAATTCCTATTTCCAATTGATTTGAAAATATAACTTTTTGTATTTTGTGTTACTCTTATTTTTCCTGGGAACACAAAATTCGACAATTCTTTACAAAAACACTCAAAAAAAAATTTTATGTCCAGTTGGCTGATTTAGGAAATTTTTCGTCGTAGACACGCTACGTTTTCTTTTCCAAATATAGGATTATTTGTTTTTTTTTTCTCTTTTCACTTCTCACAAAATCGAATATTCGATAGATCACTTTGGAATTACTTGATTTTATTTATTAGATTTATTTTTATCAACAAATACTACATTTTGTGTACTAAAATGATGTTGAAATAAGTGATTTGGCTTGTGGTAACGTTCCCCATTACGAACCGTTTCGAGCAGATTGATAAAAAGTATAAGTACTTGATTTTACTCCGCAGCCATAAGCAAAATCGATTTTTTCGATTCGACTCTGTTTCGAATGTTGTTGTTATTAAGATACGTGCAGGATATTCCACTTAACCCACCCTCGCTATCGGTTTTGTTTGTGAGTACAAATTGATGCAGAGTGTGTGAGTGTGAAGGAAAGAGGAGACAGGTGTTCTTTTCAGTTAAAGTACTAGAAATATCTTTAACTCTCACGGTTTTCGGGCGAAGAGAAACTTTGTTTTTAAAGTCACAATATTTTGACGGAGTCAAAATAGCTGGTAGGTTCAATTGTGATATGCGCATTATGAAGCAAATGAGTCATAGCTTTGTTTTGAAAATAAATATACAACTCAAGGAGGAGTAGAGGCATTTTTATGGGTGTTTTTGGATATATTTCATGCAAACATAAATATTTCTTACTCCCTCAAACTGTTAATTCGTTAATTTTTATTCATTTGAAATGTAGATGGCGCTGCTGAATTTCTTGTAAAAACATTACAGTTTGAGTAGTTGTGTTGAAAAAAAAAAAAATAGGGTAGTGCGACAGATCTTGAAGAGCCAAGGCCTAAGTGGCTTACTCTCATCAACAATTTTCTAGGTGCGTGTGAAGAATTGAGATGACCTACAATTTAACGCCGATTCCGAACGGTAAAGTTGAGAAGCACTTTATCATGACAGATGATATTCTTGGAAGTTTTGTCAGTTCTTCGCAAGAGGCAGTGCCCGTGAAAGATGAAATAAAAACTATGGGCACGAGTAGGACTCGAACCCACGACGTTCTGCTTAGCAGCCAACGCACCTTTTTTTCGAAATTCATTTTTTTATTCAATTTAACTTAAATCTACTTACATGCTAGACAAAAATGTGAAACTAGCCTAATTAACTCTACTTATACAGGGTGATTCACGAGCGTTGTGCCAAAAAGCTAGAGCGTGTAGGTTGAGTTGACAAGAACAAAATCGTATGGGAGGGGGGTCTATCCCCCCCCCCGTTTAGCCAGGAGGGGCAATTTTCTGAAAAATGTAGCTATCCTCCTTGTACTAATGGAGGGATTACGTCGGACCGTATCTAAAATTCTTTCCTCTATGATTGCGGGTCCTGCAATTGACCTTTCACTTCTTCTAAGCTCTAGCTGTCCGTGCTCTCTTAGACATCGGTGGATTCTTGAAAACATGCTACGACTCGGGCACCTTCTATTGGGATATCTTTCAGCTTCTCGATCTCGACCATTAGCTAAACCGTAGTAGAAGTGCATGTCCGCTAACTCTTCTCGAGAGTATGAGTTTGACATTGTTATGTGTTGATGAGTCAATATTTCAATTGGAAATGGTTGTTTAGTATATGTGACGCCTTTTATTCACCTTTAGGTCTTTTCGTTCAAGAAAAATTGCGGTTTAATCATCTTAAGCTCCTAGCAGGTAGAACCCTTCACCGACAGGTGGCCGCGGCCCCCAGGCATAATAAGAAAAATTTCAGGTCAGTTTTCAGTCGTTATCAATGAACAAAATGATTAATCCAGGTAAAGTCCCATATTTTCTACTTTATTGAGGCCTCATAAAATTCCAATTACAGAACAAATATTAAAAGAAAGGTTAATGTTTCATTTCGAAGAAAGGTTAATGTTTATTTCGAGATAGGTTAAAACTAAAAACAAAGATTTTCTTAAAAAAAGTGGTTCTGGTTTTTTTTTGTTTCTCAAAAACGGAAAGACATTTTTGCATCCGGTTTTCTGTTTTCGACTAAAAATTGACAATTTCATTGAATTTTTAAACAAAATTAGTACTTAATTACATAAAATTTTGAAAAAACTTAGTTCAAAAATGATTTTTTTGTTTTTTTTTTTGAAAATTTTGAGTTTGAAAATTACTATTTTTAAACGATTCGTTAAAACAATTTAATTTAAAATAAAATGAAAGAAGATGTTTCTGGCTTTCCAAAAAGGTACAACACGGTGTTGTAAACGAAGCCGTTGATTTTTAATATTTATTTTTGTTTATAAAATAAGTCAATTTTTCAGAAAATTGCCCCTCCCGGCTTAACGGGGGGGGGATAGACCCCCCTCCCATACGATTTTTTTCTTGTCTCTCAACTCAACCTATACGCTCTAGCATACAGTGTATATAACTTACTGGCCCTAGTCGGACGCTCTAAGCAATTCATTGTTCTTAAAATTAATGCCTTTCGGCCTACAAACTTGCTTTATTTCTTTTTACTTCAATTTATTTTTTTTTTATCAGAATTTTTTTTTTTACCTATTCTACCTACAAACTACTTAAGACTATGAACAACAGCGGCAAAAACTATATCCTTATGATCTTTTGAGGATTTATGTACATAATTGTCTTTTTTGATTAAATATTTCTTGTATTGATTACTGTTTATTTTTTTTTCACTTTTTTTTATATTTTTTGGTATTTACTGTTTTTTTTTTGTTTTTTTTTTTATATATTTTATAGTACCACCATACCTACTCTACTTAAACCTAAAACCATAGACTAAAACAAATATGTAAGCCGGCAAACGCAAAAATACCCCACCCTTGACTACCCATGGTCAAATGCCGTTTGAAGCCTTCAAAACTGGTTCTCCTGCTTCACCCTATCAATGCGGTCCTGTTCGGACACAGCCCTACTGAACCGAAGCAGCTCCGCTCCATCACGGGGAGGATGCTTCGTTCATACAGGAGTCGCCGGTCTACAGTCTTACGCCTGATGTGGTAGATAAGCGGTACTGCCATTCTATCCTGTATCATGCCGCACTGGTCTAAATAGAGGAATGCCTCTGGTGGAATGAAGCCGCTTAAGCGTCCATTTTCGAAGTAGTTCTCGTTCGGATAGAACGGCCCGAAAATTAAATTGTTGGTCGAAGTCATAGCTCTCGCAATACGGCCCCGAACAAGTTTTATCACGAAATTGTCAATTCTGTTGATCCGAGCCCCATTATATAAAACCTCGTTTGAATAATAATGCAGATAAGAAGATTCTGGTGTCCGATACCAACCGAGACAGCGCCGAAGACAATGCCTCTCGAACGCACGAAACTTCTCCATTTGGGAAGGGGCAATGTTGAACCACACTGGACAACCATAAACGATCATTGGCCGTATGAGGGCCATGAAGCAAATTACGTTCACTCTGGGGTCAAGCCGACTGCTGTAAAACAGCCGTTTTGTCAGAGCAAAGGCTCCTCTGGCCTTAGTCAGAGCAGCATCTATATGTCTGTCGAAATACAGATACTGATCTAACCAGATACCGAGGTACTTCACTACTGCTCGTCAATGCCTGTCCGTGAGGATCAACAATGACCATCTTGCGCCAATTCTTACACGTATCTTGCGAAGCCTTAGCCAACGGAGTCCGGAACAAAATTGTCTCCGACTTTTGGACTTTTATTTTCAGTTTCCAGTCGTCGCAGTATCGCTGAATCTTCTCGAAGTCACGCTGGAAGAGAATTCTAATAACTTCAACCTTTCGAGCCGTTCTGTACGCAATCAGTTCGTCGGCATACGCAATTGCGTTGGTTAAGCTACCTATAAGATTGCTGGTGTAAATGCTGAAGAGGATCGTCGAATTCACCGCTCCCTGTTGAAGACCGTTTTTAATTTCAAAGGTAGTGGTAGAAGTTACATTGCCACTTTTGACAGAAAACTTTCTACCGTTGAGCATATCATAAAGCATATACAACAATTGGTTTACTGATACCTAGTCTGGTGAGTTTTAGGTACAAACCTTCTAACCATACGGTGTCGAAGGCCTTCTCCAATTCCACCAGAACAGCACCCGTGCATTGTTTCTTGGATTTGTTCCATTGGATATCAGAAACCAGCTTAGACGCGGCATGAATAGTGTCATGTCCTGCCTTGAACCCGAACTGATTATCCGGAATTATTGTGTTGTCCGCAGCCCACTTAATCAGAGCTCTATTGATGATCTTTTCGAATACCTTACTGATGCTTGGAAGAAGACTTATCGAAGACTATTCGTCTCTGCAGATGCTGTCACATGCGGCCTTAAAATCGATGAAAAGGTGGTAGGTATCGATTTGTAGTTCATAGGGGTTTTCCAGGATCTGCCGCAACGTGAAAATTTGGTCGATGGTTTACTATCCTGGCCTGAAGCCACATTGATATGGACCAATCAGATTGTTGACGAAAGGCTTCAGGCGTTTGAGGATCGGGCAAACAATGCTGAAGTTCCATCCATCGGCCATGCATTCCTCTGACCATAGCTTACAGATGATTTGGTGCATGCTCTTATCTAGTTCGTCACCTGCTGCTTTGAACAACTCATCTGCTCCAGCGGCTAGTCCATCTGCTCAAACGGCTTTGTTGGATTTCAGCCGTGATAATGCGGTTTTCACTTCTTCTAGGTCAGGTTCACGGAATTGTTGGCTATCATCGTGTCCGATGAAAGGCTCCTGTCTGACGGTGGTGTTTTGTTCGTCGTCGCCGTTATACAGTCTACAGAAGTAGTCCTTCCAAATCTCCAGCATTGACTGCGATTCTACTATGATGTCCCCTTGTTTATCTCTGGCAGGCATCGGTTCATGCTCGATGACCTTGAGCCAGCTGTTTTACCTTTCGATATAAACCTCCGAACTTCATACCTGCTGTTGGCTCTCAACATCCTTGATCTGCCGCTCATCATGCTCTCTCTTTTTTCTCCTGAGAAGCCGGCGTTCCTCTCCCTCTTTCGCTCGTAGAGCTCAAGAGCAGCTCTTGTCCTTCTATACAGAGCGCTGCTTTGTATGCCTCCTGTTTGGCTGCATGGGCCAAACTTCGTCAAACCAGGGGTTTCGTTTTGGTGGTCTGTGTGAAACCCAGCACATTAGAGGAGGCATCTCTAACTGCTTTCTGGCAATGTTGCAGATAATGTTGCATCTTAGAAACTACTTATGCAAAATATCTGAAATTTACTGAGGTGCTTCTTATTGACTAGCTTAACAATAATGTGAGTTTGAAACTTTTGGCTTCTTTGGTATAGAAGAGGGGTGTGGAAAATGCCCTGAGTTGTTTCCTGTAAATAAGGGTGTAGTGCCAAGGTGCTAGAGAACTTGGCTGGTCACTACCGTGCCGCACGAAAATATTGAAAAAATTACGTTAGTTTATGGTTGCCTCATATTCCATATAACAAGAAAAACTAGAAAATTTTATTAAAATCGTTCTGGTCGTTCTCGCAAGAAATCTTCAGCATTCTGCTTGGTGTCACCCTTATAGCAGTAATTGAAAAATAAAAAAAATTAGAATGTTTATGCAATGTGCACCGACACCGATATTTTACGTGATCTTTCTTTTTTCCAGTCGATAGAGAAACGTACCACATTACACTTTCATTTTTATCGATCGGTTTTGAGTGATTTGAATTGTAAATACAACAACATAGGTCCTTTAATTTGTTCCATATGCAGATATTTGGTAACGATAACCAATGCAATCTTTAACCGCTCTTCATTTCTATATATTGTTTTCAATTAAAAATCAACTCTTAAAAAATTCAATTTCTCTGAAATGCAACTCCAAGAATTAAAATCTTGTTTATTGTGATTTACATTTTTATTATTCTACTATTCTCTTTGCTGAATATCGACAACTTCCCACAATCCACATATATGAATTTAATCCACTCTTAAGCTGTCTCTTCAATTCAGACCTCTGAGCTCAGAAGATCTTGAAGTTATCATTCAGCACATTTCTCATTATCATTACAAATTCAAGACCAGCCACGGAAGAGAGTGAGAGTAAGTATCTGAAAATGAAGAATGAAAACAAGATTATAGTTCCTCAGTCAGTCTAGAGCTTAAACGGCCTCGCCAGCTCAATTTCTTTTGTTTAGTTTTAATTTTTTTGCTTTGGAAATTTAGTTTGGTTGTGCGTCTTTATAATTATTTTAAGAATTAGATACATTTACATGATGGATAACTAAATTAAAAATGTCGAAATTTTATACTTTTGAATTTATTCTCTCAGCCATAGTTTTGGCCACTTTATTTGGCTACGGTAAGCAGACAAAACGATTTTTTTCTGCTTTAAAGTGAATCAACTCATAGTTGTTTTGTTTTATGTTTGGAATTTCCATATCACTTTCAATGTGATAACAACATTTTCGAGCATAAGCAATTGACATTGAACTCCGAATCTAAAATCAATTGTTTTATTATTTAGGATCATGTTGTACTGATAGCGAATGGACCTGTGATTCAGGCCAATGTATTGCTTCGGATGAGTTGTGCGATGGTAATGCAGATTGTTCTGATGGATCGGATGAAACCGCAGATGTGTGCATACAACAAACTTGTCCATCATTTGCATTTCGATGTGCGTATGGAGCTTGCGTTATGGGATCAGCTGAATGCAATGGAATAAAGGAATGTGCAGACAATTCTGATGAAACAAGTGCCTTGTGTCCAGACGATGTTAGTATGAGGAACTCGAATTGCGGGTAGGTCTTCAGATTACTCATATTGTTTTGGAATTCACCGATTTTGTGAGTGTTGGTGTGAGAACCAGCATGTTAGACGATGAGTGTTTTTATTTTTGATGAGAACTGGATTTGTAGGATTGTCTCTTTGGGTTTTTCATTCACAATAAAACTGATTTTAAGTGCAAAAAAACTAAACTTGATAAGAGATATTTTCGTAAAATTAAAAAAAAAAATTCCGAAATTTGTTCAATATTGAAAGTAAACAAAAACCCCATATTTAACTTTTAGTGACGAACAATTTCAATGCACTTCAGGACAATGTATTAGTCTAGATAGCGCTTGTGACGGTCGCGCTGACTGCTTCGATCAGTCTGACGAAACAGTCCAAGCCTGTGCCTCCTTTAACTGCCCAACATTTGCATTCCGATGCGGTTACGGTGCATGTATTGCAACGGACAAGAAATGCAACGGAGTTCCTGACTGTCGAGATGGTTCAGATGAGACTCGGAAGCTCTGCGGTGAGAAGCGTCCTTCCGTTACTTTTGATAAGCCAACACCACCTACCACAGGAGGAACCGGACCGACAAAGAGGTAAGTGAAACAATGCAATTAAATGGTGATTCATATATTAAAAGAGTTTCTACTTTTTACCTTACTAGACCTCCACCTACGCGCCCCACTAAACCAGTTGTTGAAGGCTGTAAGGGTCCAGTCATCCCCAACTCTGTACTCAAATATGAACTCGAGCCCAACAAGATTATTAGGCCAGGAGAGGACGTACCCGATGGAACATCCATGGTTTATGAATGTCTTGCAGGATATGTTCGTGAGGGACCTCAGTATAATTTGTGTTTCGAGTCAAAATGGTATTCTGTTTTGGATGCTAATTGTGTCAGTAAGTATCCATATCTGACTGTTTACATCTTTGTATGCTATTCTTTTGCTTATTTTTACTCAGAATACTGTCCCAATCACAAACTCAAAGGTGTTACCTTTAGAGCAGAGTGCCAAAAAGATGGCGTTTCTGTAGCATGTGATGATCGTATCAGACCTGGAACGATTGCCAAGCTATTTTGCCAACAAAAATATAGGAAACCTGCTAGAGATCCGCCGGACACATTGGTTTGTCAGGACGACGGTCAGTGGGATTATGAGCCATTCCGTTGTGAGCCAGTTTGCGGACAGGAATTATTGCTGACCACCGCATTTTCAGTAAATGGCGTTGATACAAATATAACTTATGTTCCATGGCATGCTGGAATATATCAGATCTTTGATGGACAAAAATTCAAGCACATTTGTGGTGCTACCATAATCAGTGCGAAGGTTGTAGTCACAGGTATAAAGAATCATACTCATCTACAATTTATAAGAAATGTCCTCAACAATCACAAGAATTAAACGATTTTTTGTCCTTATAGCTGCACATTGTTTCTGGGACTTCGCGAATCAAAGGCCATTCGATAAATCATATTACGTTGTCGGTGCCGGAAAATATTTGAGAGATTACTACGCTTCCGAAATAAATGCAGTCTTCAAAAACATATCGGAGATTAGTATTCCAAACGAGTAATTTTCAATATCAACAGTTAACCTTGTTCGTAAATTTATTGTTTAATCCTTTTACTTCTAGTTTTTTTGGAGAAGTGGAAAACTTCAAAAATGATATAGCTGTACTAGTTTTGACAAATTTTCTCACATTCAGCCCATTTATTGCACCCGCTTGTATTGAATGGAAACAAGGAGCAGCTAAGTCAATAGGAAGTAACGTTTACGGTAAAGTTCCTGGCTGGGGAGTCGATAACAGCGGAGATTTTAGCAAAGTCTTGAGAACAATTGATGTTCCATCGAGCAGTTATTCAGACTGCAGGTCGCTTGTAGGCACTGAACTGTCCAAAGCAGTAACAGATGATAAATTTTGTGTAATCAATTCATTTGGTTCGGTTGTATGCCAAGGCGATAGTGGAGGTGGTTTTGTGGTGAAAAAACTTGTCAACGGACAGTATGTTAACTATTTGTGGGGTGTTGTTAGCGGTGGTGTACCGCAGGGTAGAAAATGTTCAGAGTTATACTTTTGTTAGTTATACAAATATTCAATATTTTGAATCATTGATAATGTCGCGGATGAATACAAAACCGACCAAAATGAGACCAAAACAACATTATGTTTAAAAGCACTGATTTATTTTTAAGAAATAAATTTAATTGACAATAAAAAAAAAAAACTTAGGGAAGTTGTTTTTATATTTTTCATTATTTCAATCATTCCATCCAAGCAAATTGACATTTATTAAGGTTGAGCCAAGTCGAGCGCAAAGCAAACAGTGATGCCGTACCATCCTTTACTGGCACCACTTCGCCGCATTTTCAGGCCCTTCTTTGAGAACCTTTGGATAAGACCAGAACGGTCAACATCTCTGTATATCTTATGTATATAAAAATGGATGTGTGCTTGTTTGTATGTCTCTTATAGACTCCGAAATGGCGCAATAGATATTTGTGAAATTTTCATGGTTGATACTGTTGTATTCAGTGATGATTTCTGTGAAAAAAAAAAAATTGGAAAAACCTCATGGAAGAGTGGGCAAACTGGAAAAACCAAACAAAGGTCGGAAATTAGATTTTTTTAGCTTGGAATTTTTGGTTCAAAATGGCTTTTCGAATGGAAAAATAAAAAGTTCTTGATTGAAAAACTCGGACAACTCATTAGTTTCCAAAAATTGTGGATGCATTGGTTTTTAAGTGGAAAACTGGAAAATTTCAAATGGAAAACTGGAAAATTTTAAAATGGGGTTTCGAAAGTGTTATGTATATTATAAGCACATATTATTGTAAATATTGAAATGTGCTACATTGTATAAACTATGCGATGATCTATGAATATCAATTGTAACATTGGAATGAAATAAATCAGTCTAGTTTGTACCATTGACTCGAACACAACATTTATTGCTTGAAAACATAACATTGGCGACGAGATAAAAAAAAAAAAAGTTTTAGTCCGCTATTTTAATCTCTTAAGAAAGCAAATTTTATGGGGCTTCGGAATCGACTGATTCTGATAACAGTTCGGTTGATACGTTGTTGCACAAGAAGTAAAAACTGATATTAAGCCAGATTTAGCGGTGAAGATGAATTCAATTAATTTTATTGGTGCTATTGAGTTTTTTAATCAAGCATTGATGAATTCGATATTTTCATGGAGCGTTTTTGAAAATTTAATGTCCCTTAACAAGCTTACTGAAGACAAAGACAAGAAAATCTATTTAGTAAGCTTAGGAGGAAAAGAATTATACAAAGTAATTCGCAACGTTTCAAGGCCAGATGGCATAGAAGAAGTTTGAATACAAGACTTTAATTGAGAAGTTAAAAGGACACTTTAATCCTCAAAAAAATATTAACTGCAGAGCGGTATAAGTTCGGTAGCAGGAATAAGCGTGCAGGTGAAAATATTTCCGATTATGTTATGGTCATCAAAGAACTCGCAGAACATGTGAGTTTGGAGCATTTTTAAATGACGCTTTAAGGGACAGGTTTTGTTTTGGGATTATGGACAATCGTGTTCGTGCAAAGCTGTTAGAAATTTCAAATCTGGAGTTTCAGAAGGCTGTGGATATAGCTAGAGGAGATGAAATGGCTAAAAATCAGTTGAAAGTTATTCAACCAGGAACATCAGGTGGTACAGATATCAACAACGTTCGGAGGCAGAGCCATCAAAGAGGTAGATCTTTATCAAGGTCGCAAAACAGATCTGGGAACTCCTCAGGTTTTCGCAATGGCTCGAGAGAAAAGAATTTCCGCAAAAACAATGACTTTATCTCATTGCTTTTATTGTAAAAAAAGTGGGCACATAAAAAAATATTGCTTCAAATTGCGCAAAAGGGGAAACAAATCGGTGCATGCGGTCGGAGAAGTTGAAAGTGGCGATGGTAGCAGTTCGGACGAGGGAGCTTGGTTAGGGAAGCTTAACTATGTTGATGAAGTCACGTCAGGAGCGCTGAAAGTTAAGTTATTAGTTAACGATAAGTATATTACCTTTGAGCTTGATACCGGTGCATGTACAACGGTTTTATCGGAAATAGATTATGTAAGATTCTTCAATAATTTTGAATTAAAAAAAGTTTCTAAATCTTTAGAGGTGGTGACTGGAGGACACGTGGTGGTGTTTGGAAGTTTCGAGGTTGCGGTAAAATCAAGGTATCAAGAGAAACCTTTAAACTTGGAAATGTTAGTAATTAAGAGCAAAAAGCCATTTACACCGTTGTTGGGCCGTGTTTGGCTGGATTCTTGTATCCAGATTGGAAATCATTTTTTGATCATGTCGGTAAGTCTCAGTCAAATTCTATTTTGAATATTACGGAAAATGTACAATCGATCTTAGAACTGAGATGATTTGCAAGCTTAAAAATACATTTTCTGAAGTTTTTGATCAGAAGTTAGAAAATCCAATTTGTGGATTTGAGGCTGACGTCATTCTGAATGAAAATGCAAGGCCAATAGTGTTTAAAGCATATTCAGTTCCTTTTGGTCTTAGAGACAAATATAATGCAGAATTAGAAAGGTTAATGAAGGCTGGAATCTTAGAAAAAGTAAGGCATAGTGATTGGGCTAGTCCCGTAGTGTGTGTAATGAAAAAGAATGGTGATATCAGACTTTGTATGGACTGTAAAGTGTCCATAAATAAGCACATGAAGACAGAACATAATCCGTTACCTCTTCCAGAGGATATTTTCTCAAATATTTCCGGTTACACCCATTTTTCAATTTTAGACCTTAAAGGAGCTTTTCAGCAATTGAAGCTGTCCGAAAGATGCAAAGAGTATTTCACAATAAATACATCAAAAGGACTTTTGAGATTTACAAGGCTAGTGTTTGGGGCTAAGGCCTCTAGTGCAATTTTCCAAGGTGTAATTATTGATAAAATTTTAGAGGGTCTAGACTTTGCCGAAGGTTATATTGATGATATTTTGATCAAAGGTAGGAGTTTGTTAGAATGCATGCAAAACACTGAAACTGTATAAGAAAAATTAAAAAAATATAATGTTAAAGTGAACCTTGATAAATGCAAATTTTTGGAACAAAAGGTTGAATATCTAGGCTACATTATTACGTCTGAAGGGCGTTTTCCAAGTGAAACAAAAGTCGAAGCAATTTTAAAAGCTCCAGCACCTCAGAATATATCACAACTTCGATCTTATTTAGGGCTTTTAAACTATTATGCAAATTTTTTACCAGGTCTTTCATCTGAACTTCACGTTTTATATAATTTACTAAGAAAAGAAGTCAAGTTTGAATGGTCAGAAAAGTGTGACGAGGTTTTTGAACGGACTAAAAAATTGCTATCGGGTAAAAGTGTGCTTGCACATTTTGATCCCTCAAAAGAAATAGTTATTTCTTGTGATGCAAGTCCTTACGGAATTGGTTGTGTTTTGTCCATAGTTGATGGAAACATAGAAAAGCCTTGCATGTATGCAAGTAGCTCATTAAGTGCCTCAGAGAAGCATTATTCGCAGCTTCACAAGGAAGCCTTAAGTATAATTTTTGCTGTTCGCAAATTCAGAAAGTATATTTTTGGTAGAAGTGTAACAATTTATAGTGATCATCAGCCCTTGAAAGAAATGTTTGGTGAGAAGAAACCCACTCCACCTATAGCGGCTTCTAGACTCCAAAGGTGGGCAATTGAGTTGTCAATGTATGATTATAAAATTTTATACAGGAAAGGTAAAAATAACGGCAATGCAGATGGGTTCTCAAGGCTTCCCTTGCCTCATAAAACAGGTGACGAAAATTTTTCTTTAAATTCTTTTAATTATTCAGATAAAGTGCCTTTAAATTTAATTAAAATAAAAGCTGAAACCAATTGTGATGAAACTTTTAAGCTTCTTAAGCAATATCTTTCAAATGGTTGGCCAGACAAATTTAGCGTGGATTTGCAACCATATTACTTAAAAAGAAATCTTTTAGAAATCGAGGACAGCGTTATTTATTATGGCATGCGCATCGTTATACCTTTTTTATTGAGGTCAGATTTCTTAAAAATTCTACATGAAGGTCATATTGGTATAGTGCGTATGAAGGAGCTAGCACGATCTTTAGTGTGGTGGCCAAAGATAGATGACTCCATTGAATTACATGTAAAAAGTTGTAAGATTTGTGCTGTTGCTGGGGGTGCTTCAGAAAGTTACCATTTACGAGATTGGCCTAGGAGTACTTATCCTTATGAAAGGATATATTTGGATTTTTTTTATTTTGAAAATGAAACTTATCTGTTGATAGTGGATAGTTTTAGTAAGTTCGTCGATGTGCAATTAATGAAAAGTACAAATGCCAGTTCACTTATAGAAAAGCTTCGTAGTAATTATGCTATTCTTGGTTTGCCTGTAATGTGTGTTACAGACAATGGACCTCCATTCAATTCGTTTGAATACAAACACTTTTGCGAATTGCATTGATGTTAAATCTCCAGCTTATCATCCACAATCAAATGGTCAGGTGAAACGATTAGTTCAAGTAGTTAAAAACGATTTTAAAAAGTCATTAATCGACCAAATTACAAAAAACCTCACGGCTCAACAAAGTATTGATAACTTTTTAATTAGATACCGGAACACACCAAGCACCACTACATTCGAAACTCCAGCTAATTTAATGTTTAACTTTAAACCCAGAACAAAGCTTGATATTATTAAGGAAAATTCTCACTTAAGAAATAAAAACGAAAAACATTGTAACCAAAAATTTGAAAGAGGAGAAGAGAGTTTATTATAAAGGTAATTTGAAAAATATTTAAAATGGTATCCAGCTATTATTGTAAGGCAAGTTTCTTCTAACGTATATTTGATAAGTTTCAAAGATAGTTTGAGAAATGCTCATGTAAGTCAACTCAAGCGAATGATCAAAAGAGTGTCTTTTGCACCAGAACAATTCTACGTTAAGGGAAAATTGCGTAGTGTGGAAAAAGAAAGTAAAAAAGGTTGGAATACAAGTATGTAAAGCAAATAAAAACAAGAAATTAAAACGATCGATGTATCCACAAAGAATAAGAAATATTTTAAAAAGTAAATTGACAAATCAAAAATAAATGAATGAAATAAAAAAAAAAAAAAAAAAAATAGTAGTTAAGTTTAAAATAAATATATAATAATGCATGAATTTTTAAATAATTTATAAGTAATTATTTTCTAAGAAAAGGATGAATTGTTTTGTATATTAATAAGCACAATATTATTGTAAATTATTGAAATGTGCTACACTGTATAAACTATGCGATGATCTATGATATCAATGTAACATTGGAATGAAATAAATCAGTCTAGTTTGTACCATTGACTCGAACACAACATTTATTGCTTGAAAACATAACAGAAAGGAACTCGGAAAACTCATTGGTTTTCAAAGGTAAACTGGAAAACTTGTGATGGGGAACTGCAAAGCAAGAAAAAGTAAAAAAAAATGGAAAAATGGAAAATTTGAAATACAAACTTCTCAAAATCATTAGAAACTCCTGAAGAGCAATTTTCTTGCCCAAGTCAAATTTTGAACGGATTTTAAACAATGGGAAATAGAGAATTCGTAATAGGAAAATCTCCATAAGAGATTAGACTCTAGAACTCGCGGCTAAAGGACTGCTTACCAACTCAAATTCGGTCGTACTGTCAAGAAAAGAGATATGTTTATTAGCCTAACAACAAAAATATGAATCTGAATACCACACTCTCTAGTGTCGTAACGGGGTTGCTGATATGGGTAGACGAACTGGGTAGAACAAGCGGGTTGCGTTTAAAGGGTAGTGTGTAGTGTGGAAGAGGGGTATTCGATTATCGTGTGAGGCAGTACGAAATCTGCAGGGTCAGTTAGTTAACTATAATAATAAAGAAATCGCTGTAAAGAACCAAGACTTGGCACGACTTTGTCTAGATTTCATTACCTACTTTCTAAAGATAAACAAGCAGCTACTTCGAGACTTGGCTAGTTTCTTACAGAATGTTTTTGGTGGGATTTCACTTCTTTTTGTAGCAACGTGGGCACGGTATATTGATTTATTTTAGATTTGCTTACTTTTCTTTTTTTCCGATTCTGATACTTGTACAGTAGCAACATTTCGCATTGCCCATTCGCGTTCATTATTTATTCTTTTAGACTGTTTAGACGGTTAAATTTCAGAAAGATCGGCGCGGTTGTTACGCCTCAGCCGGTTGTATTCGGTGATCGCTGAAGCTTGAGCTTTTATACTCTTGACGTCAACATTATATGACATGAGGTGCACCCCATTAAAATTGGTTATTTTGTTCGTGAAAGCGCCACATAGGCTTGGCAACACGGGAATGTGGGGGTAGAAACAGCACTTCATTCGCTGGTACGTAGCATTGAATATTCCCTCGAATACAAAGAATATAACTTAGTAGCTTTCCTAGATATTGAAGGAGCTTTCAACAACTTCAGCTTCCAGGCGATCACAACAGCAATGGACAAACTGAAAGTAGAGAAATCACTCATAGACCAAATAAGTCTCATGCTTAAAAGCAGGACAATAACTTCCAGTATGAGAAGTTTTACAACCACAAGAACTGTACCCGCCAAGGCGGGGTAGTAAACGACTTGCTAACTTCAATGGAAGCAGAGGGTTTCAAGGTGATTGCCTATGCTGACGACGTTGCAATATCTGTATCTGGGAAACATCCTCAAGTTCTTTCGGAACTCCTACAAAATGCCCTAAACAGGCTAACAAACTGGGCTAAACAGTGTGGCTTGGACGTCAATCATCATAAAACAGAACTAGTACTCTTTACAAGAAGGTAAAAAATTCGTCAGATTAGCCCACCAACGATTAAAGGAATACCCTTAAGCTTTTCCGACCAAGCCAAATATTTAGGCCTCATTTTAGACAAAAACCTAAATTGGAAGGCAAATATTGATGAAAGAGTGAAAAAGGCTAAAAATGGGGCTTCTCCCCTAAAATAACCCACTGGTGGATACACTTCGGTTATCAGACCGATACTTATTTATGGAGTTGTCGTATGGTGGACCACACTGGACAAGATGTTTAATCTAAATAAACTTATCAAAGTCCAGCGGTCAGCAGGTATGTGCATCACAGGAGCACTTCGATCAACACCAACAGCAGCCTTGGAAGTGTTTTGAAGTGCTTGGAAGTGCTTTTAAACCTTACACCTCTTGACATCTTCTCCAAAATGGTGGCAGCTAACTCATGCGTAAGGCTAAGAGCCGCTCTCAAATCTCTCGCGTCCGTCTCCACGATTGTCGATCATCTCTGAATGAGATGACGGAACAGTTAAATATTCACCTCATATTGGGTGCCGGGCCACAGGGACATCCCGGGAAATTGCAAAGCCGATGAGCTCGCCAAAAACTAGAATCAACAAATGCTAGATGGTCACAGGGTACCACCTGCCTAGCAACCAAACAAATATGGCCCAGCATAGACCTGAAAAGGTCAAAAGGCTTGATTTCCCTGAGCAGACAAAATATAAGCTCTACAACTGGAGTCATAACAGGACACTGCTCATAGGTAGACATGCTTTGAGACCAAGGGTATACGCAAACGATTTCTGTAGAAGCTGCATGGACGAGGAGGAAGAGGAGCAGTCCAACACCTTCTGTGTACATGTCTGGCGCACTCCAATAGAAGGCATAACTATCTCGGTAATCCCTTCTTCGATAATACCAGAGAACTGGCAACGATTGTCACAAAATGTTTCTCTAACTTCATCAATAGCACAAAATGGTTTGTTTAAGTTCATTACTCTCCAATGAGTAACTTCTTTAGTGGTATCACAATGGACCCTTGAGGTCTAAGTGAGTCAGTAACATCTAGACAGCCACTCTAGACTTAGGTTGTAACCTAACCTATCGCACAGATTGGGAATTGGGAATGCATACATGCCCCGGTATGTTGATCTCTAAAAATTTGTTTGGGCTCCTGTGTTTTCTAATTACAGACACCAGATCTTCGATTACCCTAGTTTTTATAGTTTTCCCTTTATGTGGCCATTAAACCCTAACTCTGTACAAAATTTCAGCCGATTCGGAACATTCAAATCGATTTGGTTTGATTGCGAGTGAAGCAAGCGGACATCATTTTGGATTTTGATTTGCACGCAAAAATTATGTCTGTTAAAACTTAAGAACGTAAACATCAATAAAGAAATTGCAATTTAAACCGTTTTATTTTTTTTCGTTCACCCTAATAAAGCCTGATTTGAAAAATATTTGATTAGGTACGGTCTGTGACTTAACTTCGGTTCTTTGAGATTAACTTCGAGATAAGAAGAGAAGAGCAACATGCTGTAAAGATTATAATTTAAAAATCGAAATTTCGCAATGTGTAATAATTGTGTTTGTGTACCTAAGCTACTCTCTAACTTGAGCAGAGAGCTGAAACTTGAGCAGAGAGCTGAAAATGGAAACGCTCTCTTAAATAGCTCAGGTCCAAAACCAAATACGATTTTGATTGATAACTGGTTTGTTTATTACTGAGAGAGATTGACCTTATACTTAGGGAATAAAGATTCGCGTGCCTGAGCCGCAGACCGCAGTACAGTATAGATGTGGTCACTCATCGATATCATTGAAGACGGATCATGACAATTAAATTTCATCAAACGAGAAAATTATTCAGTGTAACTTTAAGTGCTGTTGTATTTCTAGCCATAAATATTTCTTTAAGTAAGTTTTCTTGAAACCTGTTTTCAATTTCGTGTGGACTTCCCTAAAATTCTTAATTTTTATATGAAGTACAATGCAATTTGTCATACAGGTATCTGTTGTGATGAGTCCCTTTTTAAATGTGACAACAAAGATGGTAATTGCTTACCAGTTGAGAGAATGTGTGACGGTGTTTTCGATTGTTTTGATAAATCTGATGAGACTGCAGATGTGTGCATTCAACAAAAGTGTCCACCATTTTCGTATCAATGCTCTTATGGTGCTTGCATTCCAGAATCAGCAAGATGCAATGGAACAACTGAGTGTGCTGATGGCTCAGATGAATCTCCTACTTTGTGTTCTAAAAATTACAATAAAGACAATAGCCTTTGCATGTAAGTTTTGACTTATAATTCACGCTCATTCATTATTTCATTGATAAAAATAGCTTGACAAAGTATAGAACACTTGAGGAGTAAGGCAGTTCCCCTCAATTCTTTTCACTACCCATTAGTTTTTTGCGGCGCAACGGTACATGATCTTTATTTACAATTTTGAATTCGTCAGAAGATTTGTTATCCAACATGACATAAAGATGATTTTGTTCTATCCAACTTACATATGATAGAGATAAGAGATATCGAAATATCTCTCTCCACCCCGGGCGCCCGTAAAAAACTATACATGCAGGTATAAACAAAACGTTACAGTATTTATCGCTATAAGAAACACGCTTAATAAGAAAACCTCGCTTAGAATAAACTGGAATAAAAGCACCATGAACTTTCCCATATATGTAATGTTGAATTTGTGTTTATAAGAAACACTTTATAAGAAATACACTGATAAAGAAACATTTCTCAAACACATACTATTATTTTTCATGTAACGGTTGGTTGATATAAGAAACCGCAAACAAATCAACAAAATTCAAAAATATGAACAAACCCAAGAAAAAATTCAAACAAACGACCACGCAAATGTCATTTATGTACATTTATGCGTTGTTTGATAATTGAATGAATGATGGAATGAATTTCAGTGGCCGGTTCATATTTGACATAAATTTGTAAATTTTTGTATTTCCGGTTCTTTCTGTTGTGTTTCTCGTCGTTTCTGAAAATGTCGCGTAATAACATTTCAATTAAAAACTAAGGCCGTGTGCGAATTGGGTTAAAAGGAGGTTTAAACTTTACGTTTGGTTAAATTTTGATACTTCCGCAATTAATAAAATGAGTTTTTTCAAAAAATAGTCTTCGAGACTAGCTGCGGAGCAGATAAAATATGACAGCAGTGGTTAAAAATTCATCATTTTTAAACAAATTCATCCAATTCGCACACGGCCTAAATTGGTTAATTAGATGAAATCAAATCGAAAAAGTCGTAAGAAAAATGTGAAAAAATTAAAATTGAATGACATCATACCGCTGGTTCTACGGAAGGAACTCATTGAACTTTTTGGGTAGTTATTTTTCACAATCACTAAAAAACTGTTTTTGCAGTACCTCGTATTACCAAAAATTTTTTAGAAATTAAAACACGAAAGGACCTTCGTATGTTTTTTGCCTCAATCAGAGTATATCTAATAATGAGTAGGGAAAACTCAGAAAAATTCACCTGTAGATTCCACACATATATTCACAACAGATATGAGAAAAAGAACCAATGAGAAACTTGTAGGAAGGAAAGGGAAACAAAATAAGGTTTTTTTGACAGACACACCCGGTTTTTTATTTATCGAATATTTTTTCACAATTATGACAATCAAGTCGACCACCTCCTGTGAAAATCTATTAGGGAAAAAAGAAAGAAACAATTGAGTCAATTCTTCTTGCGCATGCATTTTACAAAAAGAATTGATGACTATATGTACTTATGGCATTTTTGTTGTGTGTTTTTTTTCGAAAATTAGTGATTGTAGTATGCCAACTGCCACTAACATTACAAAAGAGTTCCCTACTCATTATTAATATACTCTGCCTCAATTTATATACCCTTGTAAGCTAAATCACAATAAAAAAATGTCAAAAAACGTAAATCTTCATTGTTTTTCCTACCTAATAAATACAAACCATAAAACCCGCACTTTCTTAGAATAATTAAGTTTAACATTTTCGATCAAAATCTTAACAGTAATAAAGATTTTCTTTCGAGGTTTTTATTTGTCGAGTTATCAAAATTTTCTTAAAACAAAAACACATTAACCAAAATGCCAAAGGTGGCTCTGTTTTTTTTTTTTAGCCTAATTTCAAAAAAAGTG
Source organism: Sphaerophoria rueppellii (assembly GCA_920937365.1). NCBI lineage: Eukaryota > Metazoa > Arthropoda > Insecta > Diptera > Syrphidae > Sphaerophoria > Sphaerophoria rueppellii. The sequence continues at coordinate 43,181,395 of CAKKXW010000005.1, read as the reverse complement.
TTTTTTCTGCTTAACGAGTTCCCTTTCGTAAACCATCGATACATAACATCGAAGATATTCTTGTCAAGAGCGCAAAAAAGACTTGATTCAAACAAATAATTGATGATTATATGTTTTGGAAGAGTTAGTAAAGCTAGGATATATGTTTGAACACTCCAAGGTATATCCTATATAGAAACTTGTTTCTTATATCCGTATAAGAACTTGTTTCTTATATCCGTTGTAAGATATAAGAAAACCTCGTTAAAAGAAACAAATATTGTGCAAATTTGAGTTTCTATAAGCGTTTATGTACTGTATTTGACTGTAACGATGACAATATTTTTCAATTAATTTTTCACAAATAAATAAAGCCAAGTTACTTCATAGCATACTATGTTATACTTTTCATTCAATCATGTTTTCCTTCATACTTTTTATAATTTCTCAATTTCGAACTTTCACATTCATTGTAATTTAAATATTCACACATCATGTAATGCTATAAAATTAACAAGAGGACCTTACTCTTTTAATAAAGGAACAGAGTTCAAAGTTCAAGGATTCAAATATTTTGCTTTCCTTTATTTTTTGAAGTCATTGTTTTAACAGGGAAATCAATTATTTTTCAAGAATTTCAGTTTTCTGGTAAAAGACTATGTTTGGTGTAGCGGTATCCCGGACCTAACATAGTTTAAATTTTCTTTTTAAACTGTGTTACTACATGAGTAATATTACAGACTCTAAATTGAAGATAACTTTGTTAGAAGATTGGCAAAAGGGTAGAAAGGGTAAGAAGTGTTCTTAAAGACTAATATATAAAATTCTAATGTCACAGTTTTAGTATTTATACTTCTCAGAAACGGCTTGACCGATTTTGATGAAATATCATATGTATATTCAGTAGGCATGAGAATAGGTTTTTTACAGCCCTTAGTGTTAAGGGTGGTTCACCCCAAACTTGTTTTTTTATTTTTCGGACAAATTTGTTAGTCCAATTAGTCCTAAATTTTGTCCTTCCTCCCGCCGACCCTTATGTACAAAATATTAAGGGGATGTCGGATAGTGAGTAAATGGGTTTAAAGTATTTTTTTTACAAAATCGATGAAGCTGTTCATGAGATACGGCCAGGGTATAGTGTAGTGTGTTTAGCGAATAAGAGCAGTGTAGTCTGTAGCGGGTAGCGGATTGCGGGAAGTGGATAGCAGGCAGTGGGAAGCGGGCAGTGGGTAGCGGGTAGAGTTGTAGCGGGTAATGGGTAATGGGGTAGCTGGTAGCGGGTAGCGGGCAGAAACCGCGGATAGCTGGGTAGCGGGGAACGGGGTAGTGTAATAATGGGGTAGCGGGTATTGGTTGGGTAGAGGGGTACAAAAGCTTAGGTATTTATTTGAGGCAATACGAAGTCTGCCGAGTCAGCTAGTATAATAGAAAAGAAAGTCTGTGTTAGTCACACCATTTACAACTTAAGAACGGCTGAACCAATTTACCTGAAAATTGGTGGAGAAGTAGCTAAAAAACATGAATCGGCTTTAGAATACTCTTTATTCTACTAGCTGACCCGGTAAACGTTATTTTCCCATATAAACATTTACTTAGAACGGCTATACTGATATGCCTGAAAATTTGTGGTTGAGTGGAAATTGAATTTTCTCAACTCAACAATAACTTAAAATTGGTCAATAATCTTTCAATAACTGAAAATTTGTGTTGAGGTAGCTTAGAACTAGGAAACAGATATAAAAGTTTTTATAATACTAGGTGACCCGATAATCGTTGTTTTGCCATAAAAATTATTTCTTAGGCACAAAATAATAACTAACTTATTGTAAGTGTGAAGACGTTGTATATAAGTTATAGAAGCTTGAACTACTTTGCACGATATAAAAATAACAAACCACCAAACATTTACTTTTTAACTTGTTTTATTTTCAACTTCAAATTTATATTATAACAAAACACAAACTAACAAACCGAACCTAACCGAACATTGAAAGATCTTCGTAATGACTAGTGACGTTTTGGAGAAGCAATGATATTCCAAGATAAATGGCTGCTGACGAAATAAACTTCAGTTGACGACAAACATGAGAGCTGCACATTGCATTGCTTAATGACACATCTGCTGAAGATTTTTCTGAGCAATTTTTGACTATCGGTAATGGTCGTGTTCCTGTCGACGATTCGAGCGGATTGAGATTTCATTTCCTCGTAATTTCTGTAACTTTGTCTCATCGAAAGTAGAACTCATCAACAAAGTATTCCCAAACATCGTTAAAAATTACAAAAATAATGAATATGGTTGGGTGAGTGGGTGAGAGGCTAAGAATAAAGATGTTGATGACCTTAGCTGCATAATTCAGAATGAGATCATGTGATGCTTAATTTTCACCGGATAAGGTATACTCTACTCGTCGTAATCCAAGGTCTGTCTGTGGAAAGCACTGTAAAACAAAGTCTTAAGAAAGCACCGAACTCTTTCCAATTAGTTTTCAACTTCTTCTTTATTTAAATCTTTTTTAGTAACAAGAGAGGGGGACTCTCGGAAGGAGATAATATAATCTGTTTCCACGGCCTCAGGGGGAGATTCTCGGAAGGAGCTACGCTATCCTATCGGCACAGCCTAATCGTAACATTCGGTCAATAATTAGGATAGGAATAATCTATATTGCCCTTTATTGCCCTTAGCACCATAGCTTGTTGCTAATCAACTCAAAGTTGTTCCAATTTCATACTTTATTTTACCTCTACATGACAACTTTTCTGTAAAAACAGAAAGTGAATTATAAAAAGACAAAAAAAAACATAAATACTAAAATGTTGTTGTATATACTGACGTCACCTGCTTATGAGTCGAGATGATTTGTAGTCCGGGCGACACGGCTTTCTGTTATTTATAGTCTTGGGGGTTCGGTCGCTCTTCGTTTTATTGTCCGAGTGTGCGTAGTTGTATTTTTATTCCAATTTTTGTATATTTGACGGCTGGTTGGTCGGGGTAGTAAGGCGCGAAGTGTTACGCTTCATTACAATCTTTGAAATACTGCATTCATTCAATTCTGTTGACTGAATTCGTTCAACTAGCACAAGATAACAGTTCTTGTTTTGAAAAGAACAGAAAAACGATTCCGAATTTGAAGTCAGAATCAAAAACAGAATCACACATACATGCACACTTACTCGCCGCCATGTTAACAAATAAAGAAAATAAAAAAAAAATGTGTTTGTATGTTCGTTTACTATCCGGAATCGGACAGTTCTGTGCACCAACTCCAGATTACCAAAAAGCATATAAAATACAAGAACAATGAAGAATTATTCAAATACTTAAATTTATTATACAAAATTGAACTTAATAAAATCTAAAATCCACTTATTTATTGCTTCTCAGGCGGAACAGAATTTGCCGGGTCAGCTAGTCTATATATATAAAAATGTTGTGTTGATAAACACAGTGCTTTAGTTCATAATAAAATCTGGTTTGCGCGATACTTTCGGCAATGTCTCTGATTGCGACATTTCCCCACATTGCCACGGGTAGATATGTGCGGCCTTTCCGGCTAACTAAATTCACTCATTTAAAACTTTATTGGGCGCTATGACGGGAATTTCTTGTATGGGGGCTCCTGGGCTATGACATTTTTCGTTGTCGTTTTTTTCTTTTTTTTTAGATTTGTTGCTTAGTTCGACTCACTACTTTTGTACCAGCGGAGCGTTTGTCATCGTATTTTGAGGGAACGTTTGGGTAGTAGCGTAAATGAGTTTTAAGTATTTTGTATAAAATCGACCAATCCGTTTATGAGATATGGCCAGGAAAGCTGGTAGTGGAGTAGCGAGGTAGTGGGTAGCAGGTAGTGGGGTGACGGGTAGCGTGTGGAAGCAGCGGGTAGTAGGGTAACGGGATACCGAGTGGCAGGAAGAAGGTAGCGGGTAGTACGGCCGTGGATAGAGTTTAGCGGGTACTGTGGTAGCGGGGGGCCAAAGTTTAGGTCCCATTTTTATCAAACGAGGAAGTACGAAGTCTGCTAGGTCTGATTTTTTTTTAGATTTGTTGCCTTTTTTGATTTGTAGTGTCCGTAGCTTATTGGTTAGGTGCGTTGGCTGCTAAGTAGAACGTCGTGGGTTCGATTCCTACTCGTGCCCATAGTTTTTATTTCATCTCTCACGCGAACTGTCTCTTGCGAAAAATTGACAAGACTTCAAGACTTATGAGTAGATTCGTTTTGAATAAAGTGAATCAAGTATACCTACTTTTTTGTCTAGCTTAATATTTTGCCTTTTTTTGCGTTCAAGCGAAAATAGTATCAATGTGCCCCACCTCCCCCTATTGTGTATCTAATGTCTTCTACGTCGATTTCAATCTAATTATTTTCTATTTTTTAAGGAACGACGAATTTGCTTGTAATTCCGGAGAATGCATTGCCTTAGAAGACGTTTGTGATGGCCATGTGAACTGCTTGGACCGATCTGATGAGACAGTTGAAATTTGTGCTTCGTTAAACTGTGATATGTTTTTCCGCTGTGGCTATGGAGCTTGTATACCCAGCGATAAAAAATGTGACGGGCTTTATGATTGTGCTGACGGATCTGATGAATCATCAAAGCTTTGCATGGGAATCCTTTCTCCTCCCGTGACACGGATTCCAAACAAAACAATCAGGCCAACAACACCTACACCGTTTGTCAACATAAAACCGTTTCTAATCCTAATGTAATTGTTTTTGACATTTATGTGTTTCAGACAACCTACAACAGAACTGGTTCCGCTAGCATCTTCTGATGACGGTTGCGTCATTCCGGATATTAAAAATTCACATATTGTTCTAGAAGCAAATCTCAACAAAAACTTCAAGGCAGGTGAACGGGTTCCAAACCGAGAGTTTATCGTTTACAAATGCAAGCGAGGATTTTTCCGCGAAGGGCCGGAATTCAATCTCTGCTCAAACGGTACTTGGTTTTCAAGTATCCATTCGGTTTGTATACGTTAGTTTTTTAAACTTACATAAGCAAGAATGTAAAAAGCAAAATTATTTACCAGAATATTGTCCGCAC
>CAKKXW010000005.1:43128125-43138638 GCA_920937365.1 Sphaerophoria rueppellii | reverse complement strand
AAGCTTCGGTGTTGCAAGACGCGGTTGGCGGTTGCTAGTATTGGTGATGCGGTGCCCATGACGTTTGGAATTCAACGGTGAATGTTAAAGAATTCTCGCCCATGTTGCAGGGCGCCCAGACGATCATTTAATATTTATTTTGATAGAACGCTTAAGAAAATAAAAGTGTGAGGTTTAACCAAGAGAAAACCTGGATGCAGACGTAAGTACTATTTTTGCAATTCTAAACCTTAACTCAGTCTCACATGTTGTTAAATATTATTTCAATAAAATATTTGGAGCTTGAACCAAAAAATGAATCAGGTACAATAATTCCTAGTGAGCGAATCCAGTGGAAAAAATTTGCCCAAAAGAGAACCAATTTGGAGTGTGAAAATAAAAGAATTCGCAAGATAGTTTTATTTATAATTTACTAGCAGACCCGCGGGACGTTGTACCCGCTCTTAAGAAATTGTAAGTGGCAACTTAAGGTTTGCAGTACCCGTGGCGTAGTGGTTATGATCGTTGGCGGTTGGCGCAGAACGTTGTGGCTTCGAATCCTACTCGTGCCCATAAAGTTCTTATTTCATCTTTCGCGGACTCTACCTCTTGCGAAGAACTGACAAAACTTCCAAGATTAGGTATCAATCTCTCATGAAAAAAATGCTTCTCAACTTTGCCGTTCGCAATCGACGTTAAATTGTCGTTCCTCTCAGTTCTTCATACGCACTCAGAGAATTGTTGATAAGTGTAGAGAGAGCTGTCGTACACAGTTTTGGAAGAAGCAATGGGTAGAACAAGGTTTTCTTACTTTTGCTTCAAAGCTATGTTTTATTTTTCTTTGTTCGCAGGATTCAGCATTTCGATAATGGAGAATAGTAGTAGGTGTTATTGTTTTTCATTAAATACCTCTGATAGCAAACTAATATGCCATCAAGATAATATAGTGAAGTTGATACAATGTTATCACGAAAAAAATATAAAATTAATAATTATTTTACATTTCCTTTGCTTACCTATTTGTATAATTTATTTTTTAGGCGAATCATTTCTGTAAAAGTCGTTCTACGTAAAATTTATTTGACTGTTGTAATATAACTTGTATGTTTGTGTTAATGGATTTTTTTTTTTTTTAATAAATGTGCAATGGATAGGCATAGACTCGTTTTAAATAAATTAGGTTATTTCTTGGTTATTTTCTTGCTCTGAACTAACTTAAAATGTTTAATGATTAATATTTTTATGACAAAGCAGCGTTTCTAGGTAAGCTAGTAATTAAATATACGTCAAATTACTACTATCCTTGGTACTTTTTTTCTGTTACTGAAAGTTTTAATAAAATCACATTAGTTTTTTTTTCGAATACATAGGTACAACAACAATACCTATGTCAAAACAACATTAACTATGCCAGCTAGAAGGAAAAAAGTATTCTTACTATAGTATGACTCATAGATGGACTGAAATATGCTGTATCAGTCCGTATTTTGTTTAAAGTTTCACTGTAATACCAGGCGTTAATTTGCTAAATTAGGTTAGCAGAAAACTATTTTTTAAAGTATTCAGCCTCCTGAGTGCCTTGATATCATTTGGTATTGCGGTATTTTTTTCATTTCATTGGCTTATGCATGTCAGGAGCCACCACTATATCCTAACAGCCAACTTCAAAAGTCTGTTATGTATCATTCTTATCAGTCGTTCAAAAAAGTTAAGTTTTTTAGGCTTAAAATAGCTAACGATAACAAAATTGGTAAAAATTACAAATACTATTTTTTTTAAAATTTTTATCGGGGTTACCAAAATCCTTATATAATCATTTTAACTTAAGATCATCGAATCATCGAAATTCTTTATAGCCCATTCTCCAATCCTACGCCTTCCTCCTCTTCAATCTAGTGTTGCATAAATAAATCCGTGACTCTGGAACGTCTATATCAGGGGACTTTTGTCACCAAATCCACGCACTACGCAGACAACATTGATATTTTTGGAAGGAACCCACAAACTATACAGTCTTCATTTATTCAGATCGAGCAGGAGGGAAGAACTAAGTTACTGGTGGCGGTGGTTGAGGTGCAGGACCACGAATTCGAAGTGTTGCGATCCTACTTTGATAGTAGCAGCTAATTATAATATAGTATAAGGAATAAGCGGGCGGTAAATAAAAGACAAAAGAACCTTTAAATCAGAAATTCTTAACTTACTTCAAAGCTGCTGGTGTATAAGAAGATAGCCCTACCTGTTGGGTACTTACAGGTAGGGCTATCTTACGGATCCGAGAATTGGGTACTTAACCAAAGGCACTCTTAACTCTTGGCCGTGTTCCGTTTTTTCACGAAGGAGGACGATTCCGGAGACTTTAAAATCACAACCGATTTCGAATCTACTGCGAAGTAGGCTTAATGTTTGGTAGACTTCTGTCGACTCTACATCTATGTATGTATTTTACTCATATGAGGAAGAGTAAGGTCCTTTGCGGTACAATTTATGATCGCGTGGCAGACCTAACTTGTGTCAAAAAGAAAGCGTAGACCAGGACGCTCAAAGCCTAAAGGTGCGGAACTGGATAGTGTTGGGATCTTCCATGTATCCTGCTTGCTGAAGAAGGCCCACACCTGACCCTGCTTGTTGCGTAGATGAAGGGAAACTTCAATATTTGTGTCACCCTCGTCAATAAATTAAAACATTCATGTGTATGTATGTATGTATGTATGTAATTTTCAATGAAAATAATATTCGATTTGACATACAAAATTTTCACAAATTGAAATTGATCAGATTTGTTTTTATATTGCTGTAGTGAAAAAAACGATTTTTTGTCATTTAAAAAGGATACATTTTGTTTTTCCTAAACCTTCTACCCGTATTCTTCTTAAGTTTGGAAAAAAAATTAAGAAAGTCGATCAAGCGGTTTGGCCGGTAAGCGAACGAACACAAAAATAAGCTGTTCTTTTATTAATTTAATTTATCGTTTTTTCATTTTGTTTTTGCAGTTTAATAATAAGTTTAAAAGTGTCACTTGGCCATAATAGTAAAATGACACATTACAAAAGCGACAAATAGCCATTATATTAAAATATGGTCATATTTTGAAATATCGCCATATGCCATGGCACTCCAGAGTGATGTAGTTTTTGGTGGACAAATTATGTATAAGTAAATAGCACAAAATGATAATTTTTTGCAACTGTAATAAAAAAGTGAAATTATTTCCCAATTTGTGTGCGACATAATTTCACACAGAAGTTAAATTCTGGCCCACAAAAATGTGAAGCTGATTCCCACCTAAGGTGGGACACAACACAATGATATTCGTTATATTTTTTTAAGACCTTTACGATACCTAGCAAAATGAAGCATCTATTCCATGTGTACTATGTGTAGTCATGACACGGGTAAACGGCGAAGTTGGAAGTGAAATAAGGCATGATTAGACTTTTTACTAGTTGTTTTTTCATTTTTCAATGCAAAAAATGCGAAGAGTATCTCAAGGAACGCAACCTACTGTAAATTCTACGTACGTATGGTTTCGGATATTAAATCACAACAGCTCAACTTGTTTTTAATTTGAAAACCAAAGGTACTTATCTTTACTCACATTATTAATAACTTGAGCATTTAAAACGATATTCGGTATGTCCATAAGGTTAACTTCTCGTCTTGAACATACCATACTCACTGTTTTGGACGGATTAAGTAGTAGTTTATTTGAGTTAGCCCGGCATAGAATATTAAGGACTAGGTCTTCATTTGTACGAGCAACACAGTCATTCATTAGACCCAAATCGCAAAAAATATACAACACAAATACTTGAAGATCATAAATAAAGAGAAAACAGAAGTAGTCCAAGGATCGACCTTTGTGGAACACCGCAGTTTACATTTAACGGAATTGAAGCACCTTGATTTGTTTTAACTGTTTGAGGTCTGTTTAACAGATAATATCTCAAAAGCTTCATAGCAGTGTAAGAAAAGTTGAAATTATTACAGAGTTTTAAAATTAATATTTGATAATCAATGTAATCAAAAGCTTTTGAGTACTACCAAGTGCAAAATGAAAATCGGATGTAAGGTAAGTGATACAAAAGTTTTAGTAGAATGTACAAATACAGAACTCGCGAAGTATTCGTAGGATCGTATTTTAACAATGCACGAGTTGTTCTTCAACGAATAGCATTCGTAGCAAGGTTTATAGTTAAATTTAACATTGCAAAAACTGATGCTTGTTCTATGGAGTAGGTCGATTATCTATAGGCATTCATTTTGTATTTCAAACATTTTAAAAACAGGTAGGAATAGGGCAGTTAAAAGAAAAAAGTTATGGTTGATATCATGATAAATCGTGTGGGTGATTTACGAATTATTAAAAGCTAAGCATTGAAGATCCCCTCGTTTCACTTCAAACGATGATTACGTTCACACTATCAAAATTGACTTTCACAAACTGTCACTTTAAAACATTTCTCTTGATGCTACTCGATATCATTTCAATGTAATTTTTAAAATTTCATAAATTCAATTTATTTCATAAAAACAATTTAATATATTACAAACATGGTACGAGTACTGACTTGTAGTAAATAAAATTAAAATAATATTTAATGTTAGGTGTATGCATGGTAAATTAAAATGGCTACAAAACGAGAAATTCAAAGAAAAAAAAGTGAGTTTTTCACCCACCTAAAGGTACAAATTTTATCGCATTTCAATTTGGTTTGAAAAACTTAGCTCTCGGAAGCAGCAGACTATAAAAACGTATGAGTGTGAACTTAAGGAGTATTATGAGTTGAGAATTACATAGATTATGATGAAATCTAATTATGTGTGTTTTATGACCACAGATTTCACTCATAGCTTACCAACAACTTGTTTTCCAAAAAGATTCATCCACAACATTCATAGTATTAAAATACCCTTTTGGCAATACATTATTTCTAACATAAAATCAAGAAAAGTTTCAAAGGTTGGTTAGTTAAGACTTTTTTTCGGGCAATACGACCGGAGTTTTGACAGAGGCAGAAACAATTACAAAAAATATGATGTGAAAACAAGAAGGAAGTACCCTAGGAAGGAAAACTTTGCATTTTAATTACCTACATATGTTGCGTATTTTACTACAGATACAACGAAATGTACACTCGGGCGTATACGTACTTTTCTTTTATAGTTTTATTTTAATTTTATACGCTTCTTTTTACGTTTTGTTTGTACGTTTTTTATATGAATTTTATATTATCATTTTTAACAACCCCTTGTTTCATAAATTTTGGAGCTAGCTTTTTTCTTCGATTATATTCCTCAAACAACATTGAGCCAGGGACAAAACGAGCAGGACCGTTACGAGATTTATTGGACTTTGAATTTCTATCTTTAACTAAATCTGTCTACTGTGAATTATAATATAAATGATATCAGAACTAGTCTTAGTTTGTTGGAAAATCTAAGGTAGGAAATGGTTTGCTTATGTTCATATTTTTAATTCGAAAATTGTCAATTTTGTAGTTGAATGTCTCGAATTGTTTTATAAGTGAATACGGCTTCGTCTATAACTTCACTTATTAGTTTTGTGGTTTTCTGGGATCTTTTTATTATTATTCCAAAAAACTCAGTAAAACTTGAATGGAACTTCTAGACAGTGGAGTTTCCAATTTTATAGTTGAGCTTTTAGCGAAAATATTATGCAAACGGATATCGTAAGAAGAGAAACAGAGAACATCTTCTTCTTCTATCTTCTATATATATAAAAATGGATGTGTGTTTGTTTGTATGTCTCTTATAGACTCCGAAACGGCCCAACAGATATTTGTGAAATTTGCATGGTTAATACTGTTGTATTCAGTGATGATTTCTGTAAAAAAAAATTAGAAAAACCTCATGGAAAAGTGGGAAAACTAGAAAAACCAAAAAAAAAGCGAAAATTTGTTTTTTTTTGCTTGGAATTTTTTGGTTTAAAATGGGTTTTCGAATGGAAAAATTGAAAAGTCTTGGTAAAAAACTCGGAAAACTCATTGGTTTTCACAGGGAAAATTGCATGTAACTGTAGTTGTAGTGGTTTTCAAATGGAAAACTGGAAAATTTTAAAATGGGTTTTCGAAAGGAGCTAAGCATGTAATGACATGTCAGTATCTGCGGACGCCCGGGTCTTATTTTTGTCCCATGAGATTCTATATCTTTTAAGAAATTTCGAACGATACGATCCGATCGTGAAATTCGTCGTCCAATAGCCCTAAGACTTAGGCCGCTTGAACGAAAAGCCAAGATTTTGCGTTTTTGAATTTGGCTTAAATGCGTATCACGTGGAATTGTTTTTTTTTTTTTTTTATTTGAAAGCAATTGACTGAATGCAGCTTCAAAGAGATTCGCATTGTGCGGTTATATTTTTGCAATACATCAAAATTTAATTTTTAAACATCAGGAGAGGAAATAACTGTACTTAACTTCCTCTCAATTTGCTTGATCAGTGATGCAACTCAATAAAAAAATAGTAAGGAGTCACTCCTATTGTAGGTTTTTTATAAAACGCATTTTTTCAGGTGCAGTTATACTTATGCAAAGCACTGTACATACACGTTCTGGTGAGTTAAGGTTTCAAAAAATAAGTACCTACAGCAAAATCGTTAACTTTTATCGTGGTTTCATAGGTCACAAATCTCTATATATATAAAAATGGATGTGTGTTTGTTTGTACCTATGTCTCTTATAGACTCCGAAATGGCCCAACAGATATTTGTGAAATTTTCATGGTTGATACTGTTGTATTCAGTGATGATTTCTGTGGAAATGGGAGAATGGAAAAACTGGAAAACCAAACAAAAGTCGGAAATTAGATTTTTTTGGTTGGAATTTTTTGGTTCAAAATGGGTTTTAGAATGGGAAAATAGAAAGTTCTTGATTAAAAACTAGGAAAACCCATTGGTTTTCAAATGGAAAATTGCATGAAATTGTGGATGCATTGGTTTTCAAGTAGAAAACTGAAAAATTTCGAATGGAAAACTGGAAAATTTTAAAATGGGTTTTCGAATGAAACTTGGAAAACTCATTGGTTTTCAAATGGAAAATTGCATGAAATTGTGGATGCATTGGTTTTCAAGTAGAAAACTGAAAAATTTCGAATGGAAAACTGGAAAATTTCAAAATGGGTTATCGAATGAAAACTCACTGGTTTTCGAAGGGAAACTGGAAAATTTGTGATGGGGAACTGGTACCTAAGCAAGAAAAAGTAAAAAAAAAATGTAAAAATGGAAAAATTGAAATGCAAAAAAGAAAAAAATTGGTTGCGGGTTGCGGGTAATGAGTAGTGGGTTTCTGGCTAATGGTGTAACGGTAAGCGTGTAGAAATAATTGGTAGCGTAACAGAGTAGTGTCGTAACGGGGTAGCGGATATGGGTAAACGTACTGGGTAGCACAAGGAGGTAGTGGGTTGGATAGAGTGGTAGAGGGTTATCCTTATCGATTATCGATTGAGGCAGTACGAAGTCTGCAGGGTCAGCTAGTTATGTATAAGAACTTAATTTTTGGATTGGTTATTATATGACGCACACCGATATGTTACCGACACACTAAAATTTTAAAATTCATAAATGAGTATTTTTTTCTTAATTACGTATAAGTTCTTAGATTATGATATGGGGTCAAGAGCAGGTTATGTCATTTTAAACTATAATTAAATTTCGGACTGAGCGATTGTGATCTATGGAAGGAAGCAGTTGATGAAGAATTCAATTCATGAACAAAAAATGAATGTACCTTCCCACACAAAACAACTTAAAACTAAATGGATTTTTTTTTAGTTTTTTTTTTTTTTTTAATAAAAGAGGACGAATATGGCAATTCAACAAACTATAAAGCTAGGCTAGTAAGAAATTTTTTCTGCAATGGTTTGGGGTGGACTAAGGTGAAAAGTATGCACCAGAGGCAAAGTTGATCACAATTCGTGTTGTATTAGCGGTTGATATGTACCGAAAATACCACTTTCACCAATTCGATATCAAGACTGCTTTTCTTCATGAAGACTTAAAGAAGATATTTATCTGGCCAGAATACTAGAAGGATAACAAGGCAGAGAGGGCAAAGCCTGTAAACTTTTAAAATCTATTTATGAATTGATAAGCAATCGCCTCGTTGCTGGAACCAAAAATTGAACGAGTTTTTGATAAGAATAGGATTCAAAAGATCAAACCATGACTACTGCCTGTATACTAAATTCAATAAGCAAGAAGTAGTTTTAAGTAATTTATGTTGACGATATTTTATTTTCTGGAAATAAGATAAACTCAATTTCAAAATTAAAAAAAGGAACTCTCTAACAGTTTTGAAATATATGATTGTGGAACTCTGAACTTCTTGGGAATGAAACAAGAGTTATCTCAAAATTGCTTAAATATATTACAAGAAATAATATCGACAAGATTTTTCAAAAGTTTGATATGATGGATTGCACTGCCGTCGAAACGCCTGTGAAAAAAGATTGCAATCCGAAGCAAATAATACATATTTGACGTTACAGAAGCATTGTAAAGCAAGCTTCTCGAAAGCTACATAAAATGTGTTACGTTGTTGGTTACGTGGGAAGATACCAACAAAATCCATCGGATATCTACACATTGGCCGCATTTCAAAAGAATCGTTATAGGTTCCTTAAGGGAACCAAGTCTCTTAAATTGAAATTTAAACGCTGAGCTTATGAGCCTCTTTTTGGATATACCAATGGTGACTATGAGCAATTCACTTTATAGGCAGAAAGTCAGTTAGTGGGCATGTCTTTCAAGTATGGAAGTAATGTATCTTGGCTTAGCAAGAAAAAACTAACTTAAGCCACGTCTTAAGCTGAAGCTTTGTGGTTGAGAGGTATTATACAGGATATAAGGGATATTAAAGAATAATCAGTAACCATATATGAAGACAACAGAAGATATAGCGTGCCATTGGCACCAAAGACCAACTTGCAGATGTCTTAAAAAAGTCATTGGATCAACCGCACTTCTTGAATCTGAGAACAAATATTGGCTTGCATGATTGAACAAAATTCTTAGTATACGATTGAGGAGGGTATTGAAAATCAAGCAATGGTTTTTTAAAATGTAATTCAAAATAATGTTGTAAAAACATCGTTTTTAATTCATTTCGAATCCCTTAAGCGTTTAATTACAATAAAAGAGGCGATAAGTGTTTTTTTGGAGGACAAATTCTGTCGAAAATTAGGGTTAATTCCACTAAAGCTACATAAGAACTCAATTAATCATCTTGCAGAAAACGTTGGCGAAAGCAGAACGAAAGCAGAAGAACTATTAAGGTATAAATGAACGAGGTTGATATAGAGCGATTCTTCAATTACCTTGGGTCAGTAGGAGCAGCCGACCGATAATAATATGGAATAAGAAATAATCGGGCGGCTGCTCAATACCAACAGAACCTACTTTAGTCTTTCAAGACTCTATAAATCCCAAATTCTTACCGTTTTTTTTTTCAAAACTGCTTTGTATAAGACGATAGTCGTACCAATACACATTTACGGATCAGACACTTGGATGCTTCGACAAATGCACTTTGAACTCTTAGCCGCGTTCGAAAGAAAAGACTTATGTCCCGTTTGTGGGGAAGGAAGATTCCGGAGACGATATTATTACGAGTTTTATCACAACTATAGTGTCCGTAGCTTATTGGTTAGGTTCGTTGGCTGCTAGGCAGAACATCGAGGGTTCGAGTCTTACTCGTGTCCATAGTTTTTATTTCATCTGCCTCTTGCGAAGAACTGACAAAACTTCCAAGAGTGTCAATATGTCATGAAAAAGTGCTTCTCAGCTTTGCCGTACGGAATCGGCGTTAAATTGTAGGTCCCCTCAATTCTTCACTCGCAGCCATAGAATTGTTGATGAGATTAAGCCGCTTAGGCCTTGGCTCTTCAAGAGCTTTCGCACCACTTTATTTATTCATATTAAATCAACCGCAAAGCAAACTTAGTGAAAAAAATTAATCTTGGTTGACTCCAGTGGGCTGAACAACTAGCTCGTATGAGCTGATAGGAAGTGTCGCGGAAAATCCTTTGCGGTTGGAGACAGCACAGCAGACCAAATTAGCGCTGGAATAATGGCGAAAATCAGGACGTCTAATGCCTTTGTAAGCGAAATTGGATAGCGTCGGCCAACAATCGGTATACATGGAAGAACTTACCAAGGGAGTCAAGAACCGGATCCCAGTTGTGGCGGGGATGAAGAGAGAAACTTCATTGGTCCCGCCGACGATGGTGATAAAGAATTGGTAAATGCTGCATAAGGATTTGTTCTTCTCTATTTTAGTTTTGACATACATGTATCATACATTTTGAAAAAAAAAACTATGATTAATTGTGCACCCAGAGAAATGTTGATGACGATGAGTGTAAGTCACTCAGGCCTTGGCTCTTC
The DNA here is from genome assembly GCA_920937365.1 of Sphaerophoria rueppellii. Taxonomy (NCBI): domain Eukaryota; kingdom Metazoa; phylum Arthropoda; class Insecta; order Diptera; family Syrphidae; genus Sphaerophoria; species Sphaerophoria rueppellii. The sequence goes on along the minus strand of CAKKXW010000005.1, from coordinate 43,128,256 downwards.
TAGAGCTGTCGTACTGTTCTATTTATTTTTTCAAAATATTAAATCTAACAACTGAATTAATTTAAGACAAAAAGTAGATAATGAGGCCTTTTCTAAATTATTAATTTTTTTTTTCCAAAGAACTCGTAATT
>CAKKXW010000005.1:43105520-43118807 GCA_920937365.1 Sphaerophoria rueppellii | reverse complement strand
GGATTCGCCGAATTAGAGTAGTTGTTAAGATACCGACGCTCACTTATTAACTCCCCTGGATGTTAAATTGCGGCTAAGGCATGCCGTTTCGACTCTTCGTGAAAAAGTAGTGTATAACTGTGAGAACCTTCAAAACAGTCAAGAAGCGTTCTCCGTCAAAGAAAAGACTTATGTCCCGTTTGTGGGGAAGGAAGATTCCGGAGACGATATTATTACGAGTTTTATCACAACTATAGTGTCCGTAGCTTATTGGTTAGGTTCGTTGGCTGCTAGGCAGAACGTCGAGGGTTCGAGTCTTACTCGTGTCCATAGTTTTTATTTCATCTGCCTCTTGCGAAGAACTGACAAAACTTCCAAGAGTGTCAATATGTGATGAAAAAGTGCTTCTCAGCTTTGCCGTACGGAATCGGCGTTAAATTGTAGGTCCCCTCAATTATTCACTCGCAGCCATAGAATTGTTGATGAGATTAAGCCGCTTAGGCCTTGGCTCTTCAAGAGCTTTCGCACCACTTTATTTATTCATATTAAATCAACCGCAAAGCAAACTTAGTGAAAAAAAATAATCTTGGTTAACTCCAGTGGGCTGAACAACTAGCTCGTATGAGCTGATAGGAAGTGTCGCGGAAAATCCTTTGCGGTTGGAGACAGCGCAGCAGACCAAATTAGCGCTGGAATAATGGCGAAAATCAGGACGTCTAATGCCTTTGTAAGCGAAATTGGATAGCGTCGGCCAACAATCGGTATACATGGAAGAACTTACTAAGGGAGTCAAGAACCGGATCCCAGTTGTGGCGGGGATGGAGAAAGAAACTTCATTGGTCAGGCCGACGATGGTGATAAGGAATTTGTAAATGCTGCATAAGGATTTGTTCTTCTCTATTGTAGTTTTGACATACATGTATCATACATTTTGAAAAAAAAAACTATGATTAATTGTGCACCCAGAGAAATGTTGATGACGATGAGTGTAAGTCACGCAGGCCTTGGCTCTTCTAGAGCTCGTACTGTTCTATTTATTTTTTCAAAATATTAAATCTAACAACTGAATTAATTTAAGACAAAAAGTAGATAATGAGGCCTTTTCTAAATTATTAATTTTTTTTTTCCAAAGAACTCGTAATTGCTGTTTCAAATAAAATTTTCGACAAAGAAGTCATAGCACGTACGGGCTTTACTATCTTGAAGTTTGAACACGATTTACAACAATCCTATTGTCTTACCTTAGAATCCTTAATATCATGTCCATGCGGTGAACTCGAACCAGATGTCGCATGATGTTGCTGCTGCTGTTGTTGACTCTGTGAAACTCTCTGGCTATTACTATTTCCATGGCACACAGCATGATGCAATGTCGGCGGCCGACCCTTACGCGCTGTTCGTTGTGGCTGCTGTTGCTGTTGCTGGTTCTGTTGGCCATCTTGTCCGCCATTAACACATCTCATATGTAAATTCTCTCCATTTTGTACGTTCATCATGCCACCGCTCATACCGTCCGATCCAGCGTTTCCACCGCCACCGGCGGCATTTGAACTCATAACTATATCACCATGCAACATATCCTTTGAATCATCCATACATCCCACAGCTCCCGATTTATGGTGATGGTCGGTCATAGATGACGCTGTTGACCTATGAATATCGTAATGCATCCTATTTTCGACGTTATTACTACCAGTGCCGCTATTATTAATTATTGTTCCTCCTCCTCCGTTACCACTATTTCCTGAACCCGTCGACGACGATAGTGCAACATTATTCTGATGGCTATTATAGGCCAAGACAGAATTTCTTAAGTCAGTTGTATTTGAGAAAACACTAAGCGGACCAAGTGTTACTCGCTCATTTAGGCTATTTCTCAGTTGATCAATGGATCGATGAACAACATGACTGTATTCACCGTTTGGTATTTCGCCAATCAATGGAGAATTATGATGATAATCTAGTCCACCACCGATAGGACGGTAATCAAGAAGTCGTCCTTCCATTTAACACAATAAACAAAAATAATGAAAACAAACAATCAAACCAAGTGTGGGGAAAAAAAACTTGGAAAAAAAATATTGTGTAAAAAACAACACTTATAACCGTCTGAACCACACAAGCGAGCAAAAAACGTAAACAAACCAACAAGCACTTGTGTTGAAAGAATCACTTTTTATTTTTTTTTTCTAAGTAGGTATTTGTGTATATCCTTGCTGAGGGATATCCTAGATTTCACTTTGTTTTTGCATTTTTTTCTATTTTTTCACAATTCAGTCACTAAAGATGTTTTCTTCTTCTCTACCCACACGTCTTGGTTATATATTTTTTTCTTCTTCATTTACACACATATACACTCATTCATATTGTGCTTTGCCATGCTACTAGGCAAGGATAACGTAAATAAGGAATGAATCCGATTTTCTTTAGTTACGAGTCCTTAAGTCGGAAATCTTCGGGAAACTCATGGAAATTCCTTTTTCCACCGCGCCCGAGTTTAACCAACAACGATGTGATGTGGAACGTCGTCAGATGTGAATGTGTGTGCAACAGGATAAAAAGTGGGGTAGTCCAACTTTGGATATTTGTGATGAGATAAGGATGCTGTTTGTCTTTTTTTTTTAATCAAAAGACACCCAAGAGTAAGTTACCCAATTCCCGATGTTATGTATGACAGACGATTCTTAAACTGGCAACTGTGAAGCAAGCACTAAGACGGTGAATAGTCCACCTTACCGCAGTAAGACTTTATTTTGGCTTTGTATATTTTTTTTGTGGTAATATTTAAACACTCGCGCCGTGATTATTCCGAATAATGGAGCTAATTTGGTCTTTCCAACTTGAGAGTTGGCTAATTACTGATCGATTAAACGTCTTCAGTTTGATGGATAAGATCACTACCGATCGATTCTGTCCACTTTAGGTGAGCGACACCAAAATGTGTGGGTGACAGATTAAGTTTCAACAATCGATGTCTTTTTCACACAACGAACAGTAAAAAAGGACGACACATCGAAGTCAATGACAATGAAGATGCCGATGGTAAGGAAAGTGTAGCACCTTCTCGTATGCAAACGACTTTAACGACCACGTCAAGTAGGTATAACAAAAAAACAATAACAAACAACAACAAAGACAATGATGACAACCAGACGAAAACGATGATGGTGACAATGATGATGACGATGATGATGGTTAACAGAGCACCGAAGGTGAAGGAGGCTCTAGCGCCCATTATTATGATAAAAGATGATTATTATGATTATTTTTATAGGTCGATGTATTGGCCGCGTTTTTTGTTCTTTTTTTTGTATTGTATGTTTTTTATGCCGTCTATTGTTTTTTGTTCCTCAAGTATACGATCCGTCACCAATGTGAGAAACCGACTAAAGCAAGAAAAAATCTGAAACAATATATTTTTTGGGGAGCCCACTGCCGCTGCCGCTGTGCCACTCTCGCAGTACAACCGCACGGTTCCTTCTCTCCGTCACCGTGTTGTCGTCGGTCGTCGTTCTCTTTCTCTCTCTTTCTATCGGTCTATCTTTAGTTGTTTTTTTTATTCACTTGAAAGTTCCTTACCTCACACCCGCGCTACTCTTTGAATTTTTAAAAAAACGTCCTTTTTTTACAGAAAAAACTTTTTTATCCCATTTCCCACCTCAGCCACTCTCACTCTTGTTTTCAGGGCTTTCTCTGCTCAGAGCCACCCTATCCTTTTTTTTTCTTATGGATGGGGTTTCTCGTGTTTGCCTTTTTTCGTTTTGTTGTTGGTCCTGGTACTGGTATCTATCAGTCTGGAGTACAGCGGCATTGCATGCAAGCCCCAGCCTCTTCGTACTCTGCCTGCCGCACCGATGCCGCCACCGACACCGCCAACACCACCGACGTCGTTGCCGCCGCTACTTCTAGTGACTAGTGCTAGCTGTTAGTGATGAATACGTCCTTCTACCGTCTCCCTCGTCGTTCTTTTGTACTTGCAGCAGCAGCACTATGCTTTACTCTAACTGCCGTTAGGTTCTTCTTTATTTATTTTTTTTTTTGGCCCTCTGTGTTCGCTTTTTGTGTGTCCTTTCTCTCTCCCCAATATCCACAGTCCCACAGCTCCACACCAACAGGCCAAACTTTGGGTTTTCTTTTTTTCTGTTTTAGTATTTTGTAGGATTTTTTTTCTCCACAATCTGCCTTAGTCTTGTTGTAGGGTTAATTTTTTCGTTCTTCTTCCTTCACGAATACCATCATAATCATTGGAATCGTCTTGCCCTGCAAATCCTTAGAGAACCCACATTTGGTTGCCAAGTCTATGATCTTTTGGATATTTTAAGGGAGTTAGGGGTTGATAGGGGTACACTTCTTTTTTTTAACTTTTTTACTTTTACTGCCACGAACACGCTCGGTAAAAAATTGAAGCTCCAAAGAAGCAAATACCTTTTTTTTATTCTTCACTTCTTCTATATTTTTTAACTTTGATTCTAGTTGTGTGAGATTCTATACGTCTATGTGCCTCCAACGGTGGAGCGCCAAGCACTAAGGGATGGTCTTTGGAAAAAAATGTTGCTCGGCAATGATGATGCTGCTGCTGCTGATTTTGCTTTAGCTACGATGCTATGACTATACGCGGCGCGACGTGATGGAGGCCGGCTAAACGGGGTGGTATAGAAAAGATCTGTACTGCCATCGCATAACACCCCCAAAATGTTTGTGTGCCTTTTTTTAAGCGATGCTTTTACTAAACAGTTTAAAAAATTTTTTTTACGCCCCTGATAATGGAAAAATTATGTGAATGTGTGTGAGAGTGTGTTGTGTGTACGCGCGTATTTTTTAATACATAACAGTTTGGGGGGAATGATGATGAAGGTGTATAAAATGCGGGTGTTAAGGGTGTGAGGTGGGTCGGGGTTGTGGTGTGGATAGCGCATAGAATTTGAAAATTGTGTAGTCTGCTTTGTAGGGTTACCGTGTTTCGTGTTTTTTTTTTTTTTTTTGAGAAATGAGCTTGATACGAGGAAACATAATAACACGGATGTTTAGGACTACTTAAGGGTTGTTTTCCTACCGAGTTCGATATCTTCTTTACAATTTAGTGGTACTTGTTTATACAGGGTGATTCACGAGCGTTTTGACAAAAAGTTAGCGCGTGTATGTTGAGTTCATGGGAAGAGGGTCTATTTCTCCCTTTAGCCGGCAGTTGAAATTTTCTGAAATATTGATTTATTTCGTAAACAAAAATCCATCTAACTTGTTTGCGACTGGTCATCAAAAAAAAGCGTTGTGTGGCAAAATCCGAGATCCTCGTCAACCAGATACTGCCGCTCCATCAAGTTTGAATATAAGAAGGAATCTGTTCAAGTTTCACAAACTGGAAAGCATCGAATTGATGCTCAATTTCAGGCACTGTGCCGTTCAATCATAAACATTGAAGAAAAATATGTTGAAGTTTCATATGAACTAATTTTTACAATGGTCGACAGAAATGTTTGTAATGCCCTAACAAATACCACCTCTTCTCAGCGGTGTTACAATTGCGGTGCTAGCTCAAAGGACTTCAATGACATTGTGTTGTCAGTACTGCATTGTTAGATTCGGACTTTTAAGTGTCTCTTACATGTTGCTTATAGGCTTCCAATAAAAAAATGGAAAATTTGTAAGGAAGATAAGGACATAGTAGCAGCGACTAAAATTCGAATCCAACAAAAATTTCGGGATCAAATGAGCCTGATTGTTGATCAAATCAAGCCAGGTTTCGGGAATACATATGATGGCAACTCTGCAATGTGTTTTTTTTTAGCAACTCTGAAGTCGTATCTAAAATATTGGGTGTCGATAAAATATTAATCGAGAAGTTGCATGCTATCTTGGTAGCAATTTCATGTGGCTGTGATATCAACATTGACAATTTTCGAGACTTCTCACTTGCAACTGCCAAATATTTTGTAAACCTTTATCCCTGGTATTATATGCCTCCTACAGTCCAATAGGTATTACTTTTTACTACAATTTTTTTACTAGATAATCTTAAAGCTAAATCAATCCTTAGATCTAGGTCAGTTGACTGAAGAAGCACAGGAAGCAAGAAATAAGGACTTCAAAAATTATCGTGAGCATTTTTCGTGGAAATGTTCTAGAAAAAAATGTAATGAAGATGTTTTTAATTTATTCCTTGTAACTTCAGACCCCTTAATAAACAGCTTAAGGCAAATACCAAAAACGACGTCTTAGGCTTAATCATTGCCCCAAATGTTTCCAGTTTTAAAAACTCAAACACTAGTATCAGCGGCGATGAAATTGAGTCCGATGAATCTGACTTTTAGTTTAAATATGCTAAGGAAATAAGCTAAAAATGTAAATAAAAGTGGGTTTAATGATGTTTGTAAAATTTATATATAAAAAAAATCTATGAAATAAGCATAAAAATTAAATTTAAAAACATTTAAAAATTCAATTATGGTTTTCCTATTAATTTTTTTGGTACTACAACTAAAAAAAAATGTTTTCAATAAAGCAGACAGACATCTACATAATTAATTCCGGTTATTGGAGTATCTTGCCCCACTGTGCGCCGTGTTGATCCTTTCTGTAAAGCCAAACACCTTTTCTTTCGATTTGTTTTTAAATTAAATTATTTTAATTAATAGTTTTTTTGAAAAATTAGTTTTCAAACTCAAAATTTTGACAAAAAGCACTCAATTAATTTTTTTTTAAATCTTATGATTTTTATTTTATTTTTTTAACTTTGTTTTCAAGCTTGAAAAAGGAGCAAAGATGATTTCTTTCTGCGCTCTGCGAAACAGCCAACGCACATAACTACTACGCCATGGGCACTACTTAATAATAAACTAGTTTAACTTTACTTATCGGATAGTCAGGCGATTTCAAAATGATTATTGAAATTTGGCTACCCTAAAAACCTCACCTTCCACACCTATGCCCGCACATTTCGTTCTACATTTTTCCAAACGCTCATTTTTTCTCCAAACTATACACTCCCTTCTGACTATATAGACCAAACTCCTAAAAAAACGAAAAAATAAAACAAACAAAAACAAAACACAAAAAATTGAGCTTGCACTCTATATCGATGATGCCATCTACCTACTCTATCTGTCTGTATGCCATGTGCGTCGTCCTTCGTATTTTTTCGACCGTCCCTTCCGGAAAAAAAAATACCTTCCTATTCCCCACTTACTCGTTCATCGTGTTTTGTATGACCGAATCCTTTCCATCTACACACACATTTTTAGACTCATCACGATTTGAGCTTTTCACAAAAAAAAAAAAAAACAAAAAACAAAACAAAACACAAAAAAGCAAAAAACTTCTCCCGCCCAAAAAAAGAAACAGCAAAAAAACACAAGTGCGCTCATTTTTTGTTTTGTATTCTCACGCTAAATAACATCGTGTACAAAACAAGGACGATGGTTATGATGATGATGCTGATGACTGCGACGAGAATGACGATACTACTAATATCACATATACGCCATAGTGACCAAAAATATTATGTCGATGGCATAGGCTTATTCTCGTTCTGCATGTGTATTTGTGCGTTTAACCGGAAGCAAAGGCTAGCACAACGCGTTACACATTGCACATTTTGTCAGTATTTCTCCTACCCATACCCCCAAAATAGGCCCTAAAATCATCCATAGGAATTTTATGCATGTAAAATAAACTTACGTCGTTGTTCTTTTAACCTGCTGCCAGACAAATTAAAAATAAATAATGAATATTATTTATCACGAGCTATGTGGTTCAAAAGCAATGTCAACATCCTAAGACACAGATCAATTCCTTGGAAATAAAACCAAGAATCATCTTTGGAGAAAAAAACATTGTTGTAAACAACACACAGCAGTGGTGGGAACCTACAACCAAAAAGGAAATCATCTGGCGACCCACATTTCATCGTCATTCCACAAAACGTACTTATAACACATCTGACAGGATGTCTGTGCCGAGCAGCGAGAGTATAATCGGTGTTTCAGTCTGAACTAGAAAAATGGGGGGCTGGCTGGCGCGTTGTAGTATTGCCATTGTGATTTTTTCTGTTGGTTTCTTTGTTTGTTTGTTTTTTATCCTTTTTGCAGCACAAGCATACCAGTGTCATCGTCATCCAAGCCGGGAACCTACATCGATGAATAACACTGATGCCATCGAATGGAGGCTGGTGCGGGAGCAATGTGGAACAACGACGACAACTACGACGACGGACGGGCAGTGATGTAGTCGTTGTTAGGGATGGTAACTGTATGAAGGGTTCTGTCGTGTGCACACTTTTTTGGGTATTTTTTCTCGTTTTTAGATTTTTAAAACTGCTTTTTTTGTGTGTGCTATTTTTTCAGTTTTTGTACCTACTACTTCGCGCCACTAAAGCTTTGGCTCGGCATTAGCTAGAGAGAGTCAGCGAGAGAGATTGGAAAAAATTGTGTGTTAAATACACACACACTTAAGCAGAGACGAACATAGCTCGTCGAAACAGATTTTTTCTCTTCCAGGCCGGGTATGAAAAAAAAGCTCTCAGATCCTCATTTGCCAATAGTTAGGCGACCACAATTTTGTTTTTTTACAATTTTTTTTTTGGTTGTATTTTTTAGCTGTTTCGAGCTAAGTAGAGCGCACTTGTGTAGGTATGCACATCAACAAAACATCAATACGTCGTCGTCCAACCCTTCTAGTTGTTGTTGGCTGGATGGCAGTGGCAGCAGCGGCGGGTGAGTGGCGGCAACGACGACGACGGTTGAGGGGTGTTAAATTTTTGTTATTTTTTTGTTTTTTTATTTAGCCTCAAAATTGTGGGTGGCAGATATAAGTTGGTGGCGTGGTGGCTGGCAGCAGCAGAGGCTATATGCTATGCAGCACCACAGGCTGTTTCCTAAGTATTCGGATATTGTGCCCACTGTGATGGCGATTGATATGGAAATGGAATACTGTTGTGTTAGTTTTGGGTTCTGGTACTTTTTTTTACATTTTTTGTTGCCTTTTGACACTTTTGCATACGAATTTACAGGCAAGGAAAAAAGGGTTTTTCTTTTTTCTGAATGTGTAAGTAAACCAGTTTTGGGAGCTGCGAATTTTTACTTAGGTATAGGTACACGATTCTATACCTAAAGAGAAAAGAGTTGGGAATATTTTTTCTTTTTCATGTAAACATTTTGAGTTTTTTTTTTTTAAATTCAACATTCACTGCCCAAAAGTTTAGACCGAAAAAAAGTTGTGAGATTGTATCTAAAGTTTTTCGTGCTATTTCAAGTGTTTAAAATGTGTTAAAGGGTTCGAAAAATACCACAAACTGACTGTCTTCATGGAGAAACATTTTTTTTCCTTCTAAAATACCCTGTAGAAGTTCTGTATGAAAGGAATTAAAATTTTAAAATTAATTGATTTTAATTTAATGTTCACATTAAAAGTTTAGTCGGAAAGAGAAGGATATACTTGAAAATATGTTTTGTAAAAGATGAATTCATAATAATTATGACAAGACCTTTTAACATTTTAATCGATATGAGAGCTGACAACATCTTCATCTGATTTAGTTCTCCTCTTCGTACAACCCGCTTTATAGAATGGCGTGACAGCTCTTGAAGAGATAAGGCCTAAGTGGCTTACTCTCATCCAAAATTCTCTATAGGTGCACCTGAGCAATTGAGGGGACCTACAATTTAACGCCGATTCCGAACGGCAAAGTTGAGTAGCACTTTTTCATGACAGATTGATACTCTTGGAAGTTTTGTCAGTTCTTCGCAAAAGGCAGAGCCCGTAAAGATGAAATAATTTATGGGCACGAGTAGGACTCGAACCCACGTCGTTCTGCTTAGCAGCCAACGCACCTTACCACTAAGCTACGGACTACAACTAGCTACGTACAACTAGCTTACTGGACTGAATTTTCGTCGATGAATTTGATTTTCAAATTGCACCGAAAGAGTTTCCTTTTATCTACTTATCGTCCTTAATAGGAAGAGATTATTATCCATTGCAGTGGTTCGTTATAATAAAGATAATTCTTTACAAAGCTCGAAACCGTCTGACCGAATTGAAGAAATCACATGACAACACATTTCCTTGTATTTCATAAAATATGCGGAGGGTATACCATGAATAAACTATTCCTAAACAGCAATTTATTAGTAACGTCAGAGCTTGTTGAGCCTTTTCTTCCTGATCCCGAGTAATGTCATTGTGAACCGGAATCTCTTGGCGACTATATGTATATCGTTGATGTGCCTGGCCCCACTGATACGTGCCAACAACACAAGACAGCTTAATTCCTGCAACTATCAAACATTTCTTCTGCTCTTGCAGTGTTCCGAAGGTATGCTATTCGATCCGACAGTGTACAGTTCCGTTCAGCTGTTTTTTTAAGAGTCTGCGGTTTCTTTGTTGATTCGGGACTCTTGTCTTGGCTGTTAAGATGCTTTTATTTTCGAATGATGATAATAATAATAAAGCTGGAACCCATTATCCTTATGCCACAAGATATTCTTCTGTGCTCATTGTAGGATCTAGGATCTAGCTTTCTGCTGATTGCTTAAACATACATACAATTTTTATTTTGCTTTTTCTTATTTGATATCTAGCTAGTCGAGCTCTGAACTGTTTCGATTCAGGGAAGTAGTATTAAGTGTCGCGGTATCTCGGTATTTTCTCCTCAGAAGAAGAAATGTTCCAAATGGTTAGTTTTATAGGTTTTTAAGCTGACAATTATATGGGGGCGTAACATAAAAAAGGATGCAAATCCTAGGTTAGGTTAGGTTGGAGTGGCTGTCTAGATGTTACTGACTCATTATCAACGGTCCATTGTGATACCACTAAAGAAGTTACTCATGGGAGAGTAATGAACTTAAACAAACCAATTTGTACTTTTAATGAAGTTAGAGAGACATTTTGTGTCTATCTTTGCCAGTTCACTAGTATTATCGAAGAAGGGATTACCAAGAGGGTTATGCCTTCTATTGGAGAGCGCCGCACATGTACACAGAAGGTGTTGGACTGCTTCCCCTTCCTATTCGTCCATGTAGCTTCTACAGAAGTCGTTTGCGTAGACCCCTAGCCTCAAAGAATGTTTACCTATGAGGCAGTGTCCAGTTATGACTCCAATTGTAGTGCTTATATTTTGTCTGCTCAGGGAAATCAAGCCTTTTGACCGTTTCAGGTCTATGCCATATTTGTTTGGTTGCTAGGCAGGTGGTACCCTGTGACCATCTAGCATTTGTTGATTCTAGAGCATATTGTTTGAGAAGATATTTGCAAGTAACAAGTGGTGTTCCTATATTATGTTTTTGTCTAACGATAGGCAGAAGTGTTCCGTTTTTGGCGAGCTCATCGGCTTTGTAATTTCCCGGTATGTCTCTATGGCCCGGCACCCAAATGAGTTGAATGTTAAATTGTTCCGTCATCTCATTCAGACATGATCGACAGTCGTGGACTATTTGAGAGTTTGTGAAGACAGACGCGAGAGATTTGAGAGCGGCTTGTCTGTCCGAGAAAATAAGTATATCCTTGCAAGATATAACGTTTTCCTTAAGCCTGGATAGTGCCTCTTTAATCGCCATTACTTCTGCCTGGAACACACTACATTGATTGCGAAGTCTATATGATAGAATGAGATTCAGTTGTTTCGAAAAGATACCACTTCCAACTCCGTAATCGGTCTTTGAACCGTCTGTATAGAAGTGTACCGTATTGCAAATCCTAATACCCATAACTATTTGGATCACTCTTCTAATTACTCTAAAATTATAACTAATTTCTATCAAAGTTTTTTCAGTCTTGCTTTTTTCAATAGTAGTTGTTTGCCTGATGCTCACTATTTCACTTATTTGAACGATGTAACCAAATACCATTGGTATCGATTAAGATCACTGTTGAAGATGGAAAAAGAAGAGAAAGAGCGCGACAGCACTTGAAGAGCCAAGGCCTAAGTGGCTTACTCTCATCAACAATTCTCTGGGTGTGTGTGAAGAATTGAGCGGACCTACAATTTAACGCCGATTCCGAACGACAAAGTTGAGAAGCACTTTTTCACGACAGATTGACACTCTTGGAAGTTTTGTCACTTCTTCGCAAGATGCAGTGCCCGTGAGAGATGAAATTAATACTGTGGACACGAGTAGGACGCGAACCTACGACATTCTGCTTAGCAGCCAACGCACCTTACCACTAAGCCACTGACACTACAATAATGAAGATGTGGTTAATAAAATTAGAAAACATAAAGATGATTTCTCTTCGCGGCCTGATCAGGACTATTTATTGCGACATCGGAGGTCCTTCAAGGTAGTCATCTAGGCCCGATTAATTTTATGATTTTGTCCGTGATTGAAAATTACCAAGTTCCAATGTTCGCAGATGACATGAAAATCTTTTGAATGATTTCCTTACCCGATGATGCCTTACCCTTGCAGGCCGATTTAAACAATTTCTTTGTTTGGTGTCAAAAAACAATTTAGAACTTATTGTTGCCAAATGCCACACAATCACATATTCCCGTAAACCATTCCGTCCGCCAACACTGGACTATTAAATAAACGAATGTATTGTAACAGAGTTACAACTATCCGAAATTTAGTTGTTATTTGCGATAGCGAGCTTAACTTTATGCTTTACTATGACAATACGATAGCAAGAGCTAATTCTGCTTTAAGTTTCGTCAAACGTTGGTCTTAGGATTTTTTGGATCCTTGCATTAAGAAATCTCTATTTATCACGTTTGTAAGGCCTCTATTGGAATACGCCAGGGAAGTTAAGTCGCTTTATGACCAATTCCATATAAAGAAAATTGAACAATACAACGTGATTCCTCCGTTTCGCCTTAAGAGAACTTTTATGGGTGTACAATTTCAACTTAACTGGGTATCAAGAACGGTTGTGGCTTATAAATTAATGATCTTTAGAAAACCGTCACCAATGCTATTTTTGTACAACAAATTTTATCTGGTGCTACAGAATCATCCGACTTCCTTGACGCTATGAGTATAACGGTTAACTCGCATTCTCTATGATCAATTCCCAAATTTCATCAAGCTCATCACAGAACTAATAGGTATGGCGGTAATGAACCAGTAACGAGAATGTTACGAAACGTGAACGATATGACTAGCAGCCATTATTGGCGTTTTACTCGGTGAAAATAGACCCCAGCGCGTGCGGTATCTGGGGGGACAGCGGCTTGGGATTAATTATTATTATATTGTTATTGTCGCGATAATAAAAAAAAAAAACCCTTAACTAGTATCTCTTACGCTCAATTGGCAATATGAGTATCGCAGTTCCTTCAGCCTACTAAGACATCGTGGTCTATTTTAAACAACA
>CAKKXW010000005.1:43075681-43092934 GCA_920937365.1 Sphaerophoria rueppellii | reverse complement strand
ATACAAACTAGAAATATTGTGTTCCTTACATATTATTCTTTTGGGAATAAAAACGAAGATTCGCTAAAAATCCACTTGCCAAATATTTTTGCCTTTAGGTTTAAATGTACGTAGGTATTTTTTTAATAACAAAAGGTAGGTACATGAATTTAAATTTCAAGCCTAAAACTTTAGTTTTATAACCAAAATTATGCTTCTATGTGAATCGCCCCAAATAATGTACTAACAAATAGAAAAATAGCAAACCCAGCGATCTTTGTCTCGCCCTAAAGAAACTTAAGGTACGAATTTCCATAATTTTGTTTTTGCATGTAATAGATATCAGTAAAAAGCGATATTATAAACTATGATTTTGATTTTTTGTTTTTCAGCACAAAAATAAGCATCGAAGAAGTTTACCAACCAGAGGAGTTTGTCTACCAAGGCTCCGCTATAAACACGGGCAATAACACCAGCGCCGAGATCAGACGAAGAATAACTCTTGCTAACCGCTGTTTCTTTGGGCTAAGAAAGCAATTGAGTGGAAAAGCCCTCTCCCGAGCAACTAAGGTAAAACTGTACAACACACTCATCATCCCAGTCCTGTTGTATGGTGCAGAAGCATGGACCCTGACAAAATCGGATGAAAGTGCCTTAGGCTGTTTCTTCGGGTCATCTTTGGCCCCGTGTGCATTGAAGGGGAATGGCGAAAAAGATACAACAGCGAACTTTACGGGTTGTACAACGACATGGACCTAGCCAGAAGGGTCAAGGTCCGGAGACTCAGATGGCTCGGTCATTTAGAGAATGGACACCAATGCTCCGGCCCGGAAAGCCTTCGACACTATTGCCGAGGGACGTAGGACGAGAGGAAGACCGTGACTCAGGTGGCGCACTCAAGTGGAAGAGGACCTCAATCAACTTGGAGTGCAAAACTGGAGACGACTAGCTAAGGACCGAGCTAGCTGGCGGAGACTGTTGATTGAGGCCCGAGTCCACAACGGACTGTAAGTAAGTAAGATAGTTTACCAACACACGAGTAGGTAAAAAAAGGCTGGCCGTTCGAAAAAAAGGGAAATTCGAGATTGAACTGATAGACTTAGTTCAAGTTATCGTAATTTTTGTACCCTTTGTGGATTCCGAAATCAGTCGATTTTTCGTGAAAGTCGAGTCAAATTGACCCAGCCTTTCTCAGTTGACTTTTTTTATTTCCAAATGTAAGCATCACGTAATTAATTGAAATCTTTCATTCATCGAAAAAATCAACAAATGTCAAACTGGTAAATAAACTTATCACAGTATTCATCGGTCGAATAAATAAGAGAGTTATTTGTCAGATAAAGTATATTTGACGATTGAAAAATCCAATATTTAGTTATTTGTCGAATAAACACTATCTGCCTGTTTATCTGACGGTTGAAAAATCGGCTCTAAATTAAATTAATAATTTAATTCTTCATTCTTCTTTTCTGAAAAGTAAGAAGTATACGACCGAGTGAACTTCCTTAAGAAATTTAATTCCAATAGCTTTGTAAATCAATCTATATTTATGTCTAGTACTTCCAGTACTTACTTTAATGGCCACATGAAGAGAAAACTTTAAAATAACTTTAAAATAAAACTAGGATAGTCGAAGTTCTGGTACCCCTAATAAGAAAACACAAGAGCGCAACCAAATTATCAGAGATCGACATCCCCGGGGCATACGTGAACAGGGAACAATTCCCAATCGGTGTTATTTATATCCTAATAATTCACAAAATCCAAGGTGTAAGTCTAAAAAATGCCCTCATGACACCTCCATATTCGCTTGTGGCCAAGCCTACGTGACGCTTTCATGAGTAACCAATCTGCATGAAGTGCACCTCATATATGTTGACGTCAAGGATATAAAAACTCAAGCTTCAGCGATCATCGAATACAACCAGCTCAGGCGTAAATACCGGGCCGATCTTTCTGAAATGTAACCGTCTAAACAGTTTAAAAGAATAAATAATGAACGCGAATGGGCAATACGAAAAACTGTTGCTACTGTACAAGAATCAGAACCGGAAAAAAGGAAAAGAAAGATTTGTAAACATAAAAGAACAACTCCTAAAAAGAAAAGAAGTTGTGTCAAATAAGAAAATTTAATAAAATCAATATGCCCACATTTCTACAAAAAGAAGTGAAATCCTACCAAAAACATTCTGTAAAAAACTGGCCAAGTCTCGAAGTAGCTGCTTTTTTATTTCTAAAAAGTAATACAATACAATACAAAGTGGTGCCAAGTCTAGGTTCCTAACTGCGATTTCTTAAATATTATACCCAATGTTGTGTGACGTGGCCATCGAAGGGTATACAAGAGTAAAAAACTAGGTGCTCCATGACACCATTGCACCAATCTATTGGCAGAACCGCTACCCATTGAAGACAGATAATTGCCACTTGAAAAACGATGATTCAATAACCAGTAAATTGTAAGCTTGATAAAGCTGAGTATTTCAATAATACTAATTTAGAGGCAAGCCTGAAACAGCTTAAAACAAAATATTCCAGTACAGACGAAATTCTAATAGTCCAAGTCACACAAAATTATAATAATAAATAAATCGATAAGACGATGCAAGAACTTTTTCTCCCCTTCTGATCTGGCTACCATCTATAAAACATATATACGTCCAAGACTTCAGTACAACTCCCACATTTGGGCTGGTCTTTTGGATAGTATACATAGAATTTAAGATGATTGGTGACCATACCATCATTGGGACTTTTACGTCACTCGAACATCGACGTAATGTCTCATGCCTGATCCTCTTCTACCGTTATTTCAACGGTATATGCTCTAGTGAAATAACCAGTTGCATTCCTCCCCTTAAGATATTCAACCGTAATACCCGCGCCTCCAGGAATGCTGATCAGTTCAACCTCGAGCAAAACTTCGGTCGTACGGTCATGTTCAGAGAATCGTTTTTTATCCGTACTACGCGACTGTGAAACTCTGTTCCCCACTCTGTCTTCCCCAGTCATTGCATTGTTCAGGTATTCAAGACCAATGTTAACCGACACCTCATCCTAAACCCTCTCCGACTATCCCACACTCGCACTGTGCTTTGGCATAAAAAGGGAATGAACAATGAACCCCCTTGAGAGCTTATTATTAAAAAAAAACAAATAAGTAAGACTTGGCTAGTTTTTTACAGAATGTTTTTGGTGAGATTGATTTTACTACGACTATCGCCGATGGTAAGCTTTTTTCGTATCCTCTCAAATATAATGAATAAACAGAAATGTAAAACTAACTGTCCATGGTGAAATAAATTTTTCTAAATTTTACTATTTAAGTCTTTATTAAATCAATATATTTCGGAAATATTAAAACAAATAAAATTATTCAAATCAATTAACGTGTACCAAACAAATTTGAAATTGTAATATTTGTTTTGTGTGTTTTTTTTTTTTGTGTAATGTCTATAACTATAGATTCAGTATTTTCGCTATATGATATCACTATAGGACTTACAGGACTAAAACAATTTCTAGGATGAATAAAGGTGAATTCTGGAAATATGTATAATAATATTTTTGTCAACTTCCACCGGAATTGCATTTATTAACCTGCTAAAACCGTATCGTAAACAAATTTAGGCTTAAGGCATGGATTCATCTGGAAATTGATTTAACATTCATATAAAAGATTTTTACAAGATCTTCCATTTGCACTCCTTTTGAGTAGATAAACATTCCCTTAAGCCATTGGAACAAGAGTTAAGAAAAGCTAAGAAGACGAAAATGTAAACCAACACGATACGCTTGACTGCGAATGGCATTTACGAAGTATGTATATCTATCTATAAACACTTAAAAATAATGTAGATTCGCAGTGTTTTGATTGAAAACAAAATGTTCGACCGGAAACCAAATGTCGACATTCTTCGAAAGCAGGTATATAAAGAAATAATCTAAATCTGTCAAAGCGAAATAAAATTATCACCTTTTTTGCATCCAGGTGGCAGAAATATCTTCTATTATTAGGAACAAAGAAACTATACTCCAGTTCACCGTGTCAATAAAATGATTTCCATCAACCCATCGAACTATCCCATTTCACGTTTTTCTCCTATTTACCTAAACCCTGACCACTGCCACGCACAGTCATATCCTTTGGCGATGATAAAATTTTCCTCATTCTATTCACATAACACACATAGAAAAAAACTATATCTACACATTTAAAGCCAAAAAAAAACGATAAAAAATAAAAAAAAAAAAAACAAAAAAAAAATAAAACAAAAAATAAAAAAAAGCTCCAATTGCATAGAAAAGGACAAAAAAATATACGTGTGTGCAGTTTATCCCTTTTTTTGTCGCTGTTGTGCTTTGTGTTGCTTGTTCAAATTTTTTTCCCTTGTCTGGTTCTATTGATTTTTCAATCAACTGACTTTTTTTTTTAATATTCAATATTTCAACTATAAGAAAAAATGTATGAAAGGCTACAAAAAAAAAAGAGAATTATAACAAGCGGTTTAATATTTTCAAAGGACTCCTTTGGGTGTCCAATGGCTCATCCAACTGTGCCAATATACAAAAAATAAAAAGAATCCATAATGATTTACATAATGTGGTCATTCATTTAAATCAATTTTCCCGCAAATACTAATCTCTTACCATTGACGAAAAGGGCAATGAAAAGGGTTGCACAAAAAAAAAACATCCTCCCTCCCCCGACGACGACATCATATTTGATATAATCAAGCTTTAAAGCTCTTGTCGATTAAAAAAAGGCCATATAGCATAAAAAAAGAAATAACTCGCGCCGCGCCGGAAAAAAATCTTTGTAACAATTTTTCCTAATAGGAAGAATGACCAGAGTATTGACAAAAAAAAAAAAAAAAAATTAGACATTGCGCATTGGATTACATCGTTTTGTACAATCTAAAAAAACCCTGCAGCCTCCCAGAGTTGTACTCATCTTTGTACCTACAATGAAAAATTTGGCCGACCAAACACTTTGTCAAAGTTTTGAACTTTGCTGTAGGTCTAGGTTTTCGGAGTATGAAGGCGACATTTTCTTAAAGACCAAATTAAATACTAAGACTTACATCAACATTGCCATTCCACATGTAGTGCATTCCAACAGCGGCCGTTGGATCGTGATGAGTTTGCCCGGTCATATGTTCAGCCATAACTGCACTCATCCAATGTACTAGGCCCTGTGCTGGATTTTGGCCTTGTACCCCGCCAATTGGCATACTGTTGCTAGATGATGTTATTCGGTTGTTGGGTGAACCAATTCCTGTGAGTTGTGATTGTGCTGCAGCCGATGATGATGGTGATGTTGGCTGCTGCTGCTGCGGCTGTGACTGAGACTGGGGTGGCTGTTGTGTTTCTTCACCTGCTGATGAAAGGTGAGCCTTTGATGAGAGTGTTTGTTCTTGATTGTTGTTATTCCCAATCACTACAGAATGATGATTGTTGTGATGCTGTTGTGAAGGTGGGTTGATTTGATTTTCTAGAGCACTTGGGGAAGGAGCCGATGAGCCAAGAATATTGTTGTCGGTCGGCCAGCCAAAATTTGAAGGTTTCTGAAAGAGAAGGAGAATTCGTCTTACATTATGTATATACAATATTTTGTTTATTAAATTGCATTCTAGAAAACTAAGAAATATAATTTTGCTTTAAGTAAGTATTTTTCGAACAATTTAAATTCGATTGCGCTTCTCAAATTTGTCGTTCGGAATCGGCGTTAAATTGTAGGTCCCCTCAATTCTTCACACGCATCCAGAGAATTGTTGATGAGAGTAAGTCCCTGAGACCTTGGATCTTCAAGAGCTGTAGTGCCACTCTATCTTTGTATTAAAAAAAGAAGCGCTTTGCATTTTATTCATTTCATGTTTTTTCAAGAATACTAATGATAACTTAAATAGCCCACAACACTTCAATCGGAAACAGCTCTCCCAATGTTTCAAACTCTAACCTGGCGTTTCAATCATGAAGTTATAGGAAAGGGAACAAGACAAGATGAAATTTCCATAAAGCAGCAATAAGTCAACAATAAATACGTAACGTTACTAGAACAAAGCCATTGTTTGCTAATTCATTACGAATAATTATTTGCAAATTAAACGAAACAAGTAATATTAACGACGACTATGGACAAAAGGAATAAGATTCTGCAGCAAGAGAACCTGTCTGGGAGGCTGACGTCCATGATTCCTTGTATGTTAATAAACAGATAAGAAAACCATTTATTTTCTTTTATCGAACTAATGTCACAGCATTGCTTATATCGTATGTTTTCACCCAGAAGAATTTAAAATATATTTCATTGAAACTGTCAAGTTAAGGTTAGGTTATTGTGGCTATTTGCAAGTTGTTTACTCACTTAGACTGTAAGGGTCCATTACGTTACTGTGAAGTTAGAGAAATTAGTGCTTGCTAAGTTATTAAAAAAATGGTAGAGATATCTCTTTTCAACCGTTGTCAGTTCACTGGTATTGTCGAAGAAGAAGTTACTTAGATTGTTATTCCTTCTATTGGAGAGTGCCGGACCTGTACAAAGGAAGTGTTGGACTGATTGTTCTTCCTCCTCGTCCATACAGCGTCTACAGAAGGAATTTGAAAATCACCATTACTTCTGTATAGGGGTATAGTTTGTGCGAACTGGGATATATCTAAAATTGTCGAAAATAGAAGAAGGTATGGCCAGTGCTGTTAGAGGTGAGCTGACTCTAAGCCGTAGTTTTGAGTTGGCTGACACCATTTTTGGAGAACATGTTAAGGGGTATTGATTTAAGAAGTACTTCTAAGCCAGTCGTCGTCGGTTTTGTTCTCCCGTGATGCACATTCCTGCTAACCGCTGTATTTTAATGATTTTATTTAAATTTACCAAGTTGTCCAGGGCGATCCACATTAAAACAACTATATATTTGAGTATCGGTCTTATTACGGACGTATATAGGCAGAAGGTTATTTTTGGTAACTCATTTTTGAACATATTACCTTTTTCAAAGTAAAAAAGGTTATGGTAGCCTTCTTTACTCTTTCATCAATATCGCCTTCCTTTAGTAACTGAGGGATGTAGCATGTAGCCCAGACATAGGAGTTATACCTCAGACGGATAAACATGATAAGCCATTCATCGAGGGAATCCCGAACGTCATTTTTGCGACATTGCCTATGTGATCTTCCCATAAAAAGGTCGTTGTTGATACAAATACGGAAAACTTCAAGATGATGCAATGTCACTCTCGAATAGTGTCAATGGGCATGCACATAGTCCGTTTTTCCGACAGGAAAAAACAACAACGTATATGAAAAGCTTAAAGTAGGTACCTACTATCGTCAGTTAAAGGGGATGATAAAAATCAGGAAGACAACCGAAAACAAAACCGAACCAGGGAACTACCATCAGCATTTATTTTATAGTTTTCAGACTTGAACCCATCTGAAACAATTTGCATTGAACGTTCCAACAAAGAAGAGACTCACGTAAACCAAAAGTATGCAATTATCGGTAAGTCAGCCTGATGGCAGACGCTATCATTAGGTCTTAGAAATAGTGAGTTATTTTTTTTTATTTTTGCCAAAGTGTTTTGATAGTTTTTGCTATTGCTTGCTGGCATAATCCTCCAAATCACCAGCAGATCCATTGCTACGGAAGCCTTTCTCAGCATTATGAAGCTGTTTCTCGCAATATTTCGTGAGCTTAAAAGTGATTAGCGACCTTGAGAAGAAATTACATGGGCAATTGTCGGTAGTTGAAGAGGGAGCAGGATTCTTCCTTTTTTGGAAAAGGCTTGACAGATACTGTTTTCCAACTACTCAGATTAAACCAAGGTTCTTAGTGATGCTATCTAAATAAGACAATGGAAAACGTGGAAAGAATTAGAGTGAGTGCGGGTTCAAGGACAGGGTAAGGATTTTAAACCTGTTGTCTAGGTAAACGTTGCTCTGTGACGAATTCTTTAGTCCGGGTAGTGGGATATAATTTTTATAAGTTTTCTTGTAATTTGGAGATTTTGTTCTAAAAATCTTTTTGGGAGTAAAGAGGTTGAGTCCTGTTTAAGATTTAACACATTCGTTTGACATGATCATGCCTCCTAGCAAAGATTAATTGGGGGCGAACTGCTTAGCTGAGCTGACGAGAAGAAATTCCTCTGAATTCTTTCAAACCTACAAACAGGTTAGAAGAATGAAAATTAGATTAGTTTAGAGTGGCTGTCTAGATGCTGTTGACTCACTTAAGCCCCAAGGGTTCTTAGTGATTCCACTAAAAAAAAGTTATTCACGGGAGAGTGAATTGAGAGACATATTGTGTCGATTGTTGCAGGTTCACTGGTGTTATTAAAGAAAGGGTAACCGAGGTATAGGTATTCCTTCTATTGGAGAGTGTTATACATGTACGTAGAAGGTGTTGGATTCTTTCCTCTTCTTCCTCTTCCTCTACCTGAAACACACTACATTGATTGGAAAGTCTATATGATATGTCGGTCTTTGAACCGTCTGTATAGAAGTGTACCTATGGTGTATTCTCCCAGAGGTCCTTCTTCTTCCAAAAAGGATCTTGAAGGGTTAGAAATATGGAATATAAATATCATTTTTGGAGTGGTATAGTCTAAGCCTAAGTGTCCGTGGCTTAGTGGTTAGGTCCTACTCGTGCCCATTAAGATTTTATCGCATCTTTCACGGGCACTACCTCTTGCGAAGAACTGACAAAAGTTTCAAGAGTATCAACCTGTTATGAAAAAAGTGCTTCCCTCAATTTTTCACCCGCACTCAGAGAATTGTTGATGAGAGTAAGCCGCTTAGGCCTTAGCTCTTCAAGAGCTGTCGCACCACTCTATTTTTTTTTTACAGTCTAAGCGATCTGGGATAGATCTGAAATTGTCAAAAATTGTAGTATGTCCAGTATTGTTACTGATCAATAATGAATCGGCTGCTAGCCTTAAAAATACCAGTGGGTTATTTTTGGGGAGAAGCCCCATTATGAGCACATGGCCTTTTTACAAGTAGATAAAGAGTGCTACAGTAGATTTCTTTAATCCGTCATCACAATTTGCTTTCCAATTTAGTTTTTATCTAAAATGAGGTCTAAATAATTGGCTTGGTAGGAGAAGCTAAGGGATGTTCATTTAATTATGGATGGGCTAGTTTGAGGAATTTTTTACCTTCTCGTAAAGAGTACTATGTGGATTGTAATCCAATCCAGATTGCTTTGTCTAATTGGTGAGCCTGTTAAAGGCATTTTGAAGGAGGTGGACAGAGAGTACAATTCAAAAGATGTTGAGACACTGTTGAAATTAAGGCTTCTATTAAGGAAGCTAATGTGGAAGGTGGTATATCCATCCAATTTGTCCTTATATCTAAGAATGTAAGAAGCGCGAAAAAAAGCAGACGAAATCTAAGAAAAAGAAAATACGATAATTTTTAGTTAAGCCCCTTTTAGACGATCAGTTATCAGTTCAGTTTTCACTTCAGTTAAGAATATTTTGTATTAAGACGTCAGTTCGACGTTCAGTCGAGCTTTCATTTTATTTGTGAGAAATTTATATTTATTAAGAAAACTGAGAAATGAACTAAGAACTGATGCGACTTTCACCAGTTTCAGTTTCATTCAAATGAGAATTTACACTTGAGTTTAACTGAAAACTTAACTGATTGCTCAACTGAAACTGAAACTGAAATGATCATCTAAATGGGAATTTACACTCTTCAACAATTCGTTCAGTGTGTATAAGGAATTCAATTGCGGATTTGACCGCAACTATGAAATTTGATTATTTAAATATAAAGTAAACCCATCTATGGGTTCCTTTTCCAAACGTTACTACACATGAGACTCCGAAATACGAGCTGTCAATGACAGTTTTGTGTAGTTTGTGGATTGGTGGCATCCAGGTTCGTGCCGAATATAACTTTTCGGTGAATAGTGCACTTTATAGGGGCAAGGTATATGTTTTTTGTTAAATAATATTAAATATATGGAGATGAGTTCATCTTTACTAATATAATAAAGCTGAAGAGTTTGTTCGTTTGAACGCGGTAATATCTGGAACTACTGGTTCGAATGGTATAATTCTTTTTGTGTTGGATAGTCCATTAATCGAGGAAGGCTTTAGGCTACTTAACATTAAGCTGTGGCCAATAGGAGCGAAGAAAAATGTGGAAAATGTGGAAAAAACTACAAAAAATGTTAATTTTTCTGCGTTTTAACGCGCTTATCTCAGGAACTACTAAATAAAATTGAACAATTCTTTTTGTATTGAATAGTTCATTTATCGCGGAGGGTTTAAGCTATGCAACGTTACGCTTATAAGTTACGAATAATAAGAGCAGAGCATCAGTGAAAAGTGTAGCTAAAACGGGGAAAATAATATATATATGAAGGCTTCGAGTTGAGAATAATTTCGATTTAGAGAGTGTTCACTGTTTTAAAATAACGCACCTCTTGCTGGTGGATGAGGTAGAGGCGAACGAAGTCGCGGGCAACTGCTAGTACAGGATAAGGCAACATACTACTCAGCCTTTGCCTCAATCGATATTTTACTCATCTAATTCCCCAATCGTGAAAATCGTCTTGTAGATTTTTTTTTTGTACTCTCGAAGGGCCAATTTACGATCCGAAAACAATTAAAGTCGTTATATATATATATCGACAGCATTTCGAAAAATTGAAAAATTACTTCCATTGTATTCATTTCTTTATTGTAAGATTTTAATACTTTTATGTTGTAAAAAGCAAGTATCCGTCGTAGTTAACGAAAATGTTACCAAAATGTAAGATATGTCATTGCTTTGTAATTACTATCCTCTACTTACATAATGCTTTGAACAGGTTCAGGTCAAAGTATTGCATAAAATCTCTACACAAAGAATGGCTTTTCTTAAATTTTTGAAGATTTGTATGCAGACAAATGCCATTGATATTATAAAAATTCATGTTTTTTTCTTTCTTGGAATTGGTGATACGGTTATAGCCTTAGCAAAGCTGTTTGTTTGTCAATTCATGTTTTTCCTGTTTCTAATAAGAAAACATGTCTTAAGCTAGCACATATTATGGTATGGTAACCGATTTCTCATTTCAACACTAGGTACTAAAACTTGAGGTTTTCAAGGATTAAGATTTGTCCTTTTGGGCTACAAACATCACTAATCATTCTCACTATCTTGGAAATTCTAAAATTCAATCCCTTCTAATTCTAAGGCTTTATTGTATCGGGATTCGGGATCAAATATGGCTCCTTATCATCATTTGAAATTGAATACCTAGGGACAAACAATTTGAAAAAAAAAAAAAAATAACACCCTTAAATTAACTCGTAAAGCATAGTAGAAATATCGGTCGGATTGTACCTTGTTAAACTCAATTTATTTGGTGAAAGCATTATTTTGGTGAAAGATTGAATTACCCTTCTTATGTTACGTAGCTTTCTTATGAAAAAAGAACAAACTAAGTCCAATTATTCTTAAATACTCAATAATTCAGAAAAGTTTTGAAATGGTGTAATCCCTTCAAACATTAAAAATATTTCCTTTGGCACATTAAACCCATTCCATTTACGAGTATTTTAAAAACCAAACGAACTTGTTAAAACTTTTAAAATACTAACGTTTGCTTCCGCATCGTTGGAAGGTGATGAATCCGTTCGTTTCGGCACATCCAGACATGAAAACAATAAATTCCTAGGAAAATGTTGAACACTCTCTTTCTCGCCATCATTTTCATTCGTCTGGTGTTGGTGCTGTTTCTGCTGAAAGACAGCATTTGCAAATAAACTTTTATAAATTTCAGCTGGCAACAAAAACGGTGACTTTGTTTTGCCATGACAATAGCTCGGATGAAATCTAACCGAAAAACGATGTGACTGACCGGTATGATAATCTCTAGCCATCATATTCATTCCACCACTGACATCGGTACTATCATCAACACTGGTACCACTACAATTATCCATGCTCATAGGTGGGCCCTCAGCAGAACCGGAAAAGGGTTTTATATCCAATTCGGTTTGTTGCTGCTCATCGACGATACTAATCGGGCTAATTGAGCCCAACCGACAACTGTTGCGTCCATTATTATCACTTTCCACCTCATCGTTGCCGGCACCGGCCACGTCACCCACACCCAAACCCACATCCAAACCGACCGCCACACCTCCTCCTCTGTTGTTTACACTTTTGGTCCTTTTTGATAAAACACCATTGTGACATCGGTCAGTGGACGATGTCAATCGATCCATATATAAGTTGATGGGTGGTGGTCCTGGTCCACGTCCTGGTCCTTGTCCAGGACATACAATTTATTCATATATGAATTTCATCGTGTATCGTCCATTCACAAAACTTTTATCACTTCACATAGGCGGGCACAAGGCACGACAAAAGACAAGTGGTTGTGGTATTTCGAAATAAGAAATAACTTTCTCCCCGAATAAAGGACACCCCAAGTCACAATATCAGCAGAGCAACACTTTTACTTTCGCAAACAAAAAAGTTTTATTCCATTCTGTGGCCAGAGCCAAACGAACCGAAACGACTGACTTAGAATTTCGTGCCAACTTTAACCTTGATACAGCGCCATCTAGTGGCATTAATTAACACTTATGATTTGAATATTTTACACTTAACACGATGAGTAATTTTTTTATTTTTTTTTTTTTTGTATGAGACTACTTCTACTTTTGTAAATATATAAGATTAATCTTGACTTGGTAAATTTATATACACTATTTTTTGAAACTTGCACTTGAAATAGGAACTTTCGTTAAGTAGGAATTGAGGCTGTGAGATAACTTCACATTTTATCACTTATTTTTGGTTGTTGTTGTTTTGTTATTTTAAGGAACTTTTGATGGAATTTCGGATATCCAAAGGAGGTTGTTGTAAATGAGCCTTTGGACTTTTGCATTTTCGATGGAACGGTGACAGTTTGATGGAGGCGTCCGCGCGCCAATACGTACACGTATCCTTTTCAAGAAAAACTGGTTTCCGAGTGAGGATTGATTTTTTCTTAAGGTGCATTTTCCTTTTTCTCTATGTGAGTTTGTTTTGTATGTTTTTTTTTATTTTTATTTTCCCGTGTTTTCTTTTTGTGCTTTATTTTTTTTTTCAGTAATAATACAACATACATATAGTATGTTTATACGGATGTATGTGCGAAAGGATACAAAGGGAACAGGAGACTATAGAATAGGTTATTTTTATATGCGGTGCAGTGTAGTGTGTTGCGCTCGCGAAGAGACGAGTCACGAAGACGAGACAAACCGTACCGAAGGACGACGACGACGATTGTGAATGCAATGATATTATTACTGTTTCTCTTGCAAAAAAAAAAAAACAGAAAACATAAAAACGAACCTAACATGCTTCCAAGAAAGGATACATGCTTGCACTTTTCTCTTGCCACACAGTACTGCTGCTGCTGCTTTTACTCCATAAAGCACCCCCAATATCACCCCCATGTTGCAACCCTATGATTCACCTTACTATTTTCATTTTTTCCCAACGTTCTTTCTTGGTTTTTTCATGCATTTTTTGTTGTTTTCATTGTTTTTTTTTTTTGAGATTTTTTTCCATTTTGTTATTTTGCGATTGCTTTCTTTTCTATATATATTTTTTTGTCGATTCTCAATTCCAACCAACAAGCAAACGACGAGGAGCACACATATCCTTTGCTCGGTTTGCTTGCAGCACAAGCCAACAGCAGCCGGTGGCAGTGCACACATACAGTGAGTACAATTTCAAAGGAAAATTGTCTTAGAAATATTTATTTTGCGTCATTTTACTGACAAAGTTTCCAAGTGTATTATTAAAGAGTGTCAGCTACTTAGGCCTTTGCAGCAGTCGTGTCACCTTTTTATTACTATTATTCTATCCATCGGTGATTGTTGTATAAGCAGCACATTAAAGGCCCCTGTTGCCGGATGGTACTGAACTGCAGGCAAAATCTCGGGTGGATTAGCAGGTTTATTCAAGGCCCCTGGTGGCAATAGATACAGCACGAAACGGCTCTGGTCGATCAGCAGCTTTAATTTAGGCCTCTTATTGCACTCAACACGACAGTCAAAAGCTCTGGTCGATCAGGAGGTTTATCTAAGACCCTTGCTTGCAATCAGTATGCCAGGAAAAAGCCCTGGTCGATCAGCAGGTTTATTTAAAGCATCTGCTTGTACTCCACACGGCAGGCAATAGCTTTGGTCGATCAGCAGGTTTATTTAAGGCCCATAGTTGGCCTCATTACGGCAGGTAATAGCTCTGGTCGAGCAGCAGGTTTATTTAAGGCCCCTGGTTACACTCAACACGGCATCAATAGCTCTGGTCAGCGGGTTTTTAAGGCCGCTGGTTGCTGGATCAGCAGGTTTAATTAAGGTCCCTGCTTGCACTCCAAATGACAGGCAATAGATTTGGTTGATCAGCAGGTTTATTTAAGACCCCTGGTGCCAGTTCACGACAAGCAATAGCTCTGGTGGATCAGCAGGTTTAATTAAGACCCATGGTTGGCCTCATTACGGCAGGTAATAGCTCTGGTCGATCAGCAGGTTTATTTAAGGCCCCTGGTTGCACTCAGCACGGCATCAATAACTCTGGTCGATCAGCAGGTTTATTTAAAGCCCGTGGTGGAGCTCAGGACTTTGACTTAAGTTGTAAAACGGCCATATTGATGCAGGGCCAGTTTTTTTTTTCAAAAATTAGCCTTATTACGTACTGCATACAACGGACTGCCCGCATCGCGCCGCCACAAAAATTGCATTAGGTTTTCATTTTTAGATGTCGATATAAACAATCGACTAACTGTACCAGGATCCCTACCTATATAAATCTATAACTTTCTTTATGTGGAAAATGCAAGAAAAATGTAAACCCGTTATTTCCCTTTTCCCATTTTCCTATACTTTTTTTCCTTAGAGACTATTTAATTTTTTTTTGTCTGTATTTTTCTTGTTATCCTTCAGTGCTTTTTATTTTGATGTTGATTTTACTCGTTTTTTGCCGAGCGCAAAACTATAAGAACAGAGTTGTGTATAGAGATGTGAGTAAGGCTTCATTTTTCTTAGAGCATCTTCGCATCCCCCTTTGCTTTTTTCTTTTCTTGCAACCACTTTAGACGACAGAAAAAAAAATAAAACGAGGAGAAGGTAATATGTGTGTATGTGGGTAATGTTTTTCCTTATCCAACATTTCTTTTGAAATGTTTAGTTCAATTTCTTTTTATTTTTCCTCGAGACTTTGTTTTGTTTCCTTTCTTAGAATCTAAAAATCATTTTTTCTTAACGTCCTCATCCTCATTGTCGTTGTCGGTCGTAGTTGTCGTTGACGTTGTCGTCGCCGAAAAATACGTCCTTCGCCTTCCTTGATTGTTCGTTTTCGTTCTCGTTGACAAGAGAGGAAGAGTGGGTGTGGGAGGGTTCTATTTCAATACGAAGTAAAAGCGGCGGGGTTTAAAGGCATGTTTGTCTCTGATTTCTGTTAGCAACAATGTTGTAACTGCAAGTCTTGGGTGGCGAATTGGATATAGGACAATGGCTCTCTCATTGAGGTCGGTGGATTAAATTGAGCGAATTATGGGGTAGCCGTAGCGGATAAGAGAAAAGAAAATTTGTTGAGCTCTCTCGTATTAGAAAATTTGAGCATATTGAGCTACTTATTGGAATTGTATGTTTCTGAAATAGGCCAAGCCGTTGTGTAGGCATTTGATAGTGTCATCTTTCCGAGGAGTATTTTTTGTTCATATACAAACAAGATTTCATGCCCTATTAAATTGAAAAGGTTTCTATAAGGCTGCATTCGATACATATGGTAATCATCACCGAACACCTGTTGAGCTTACAGAGTGGGTGGATGAATGTTTTAAAGAGCAACAACATAGCAGCAAGTGTGTTGTGCAAGTTGTTTTCGTTGGTATCAGAATAATACAATTTCTTCTAGCATATGACTCGTAATTTCAATTAATGAATAGATGACTACATTCTTCATTTTATAAATTATTTAATTTCATAATTAAGTATTTGTAACTAGTTAAAGAAATAAAACTCGTCTGTAGGGTTTGAGAAAAAAGTTCGGAATATTTTCTCAATTATATATTCAATATATTCTGGCTAATCTATATATAGTAATTCTTATTGAATCATAATAAGAAACTCGATGATCGATTGAGCTTTTAACAACACAGTTATTAAGTTCTTTATTCTTTACTTCAACGTTGTTTTATGTGGTTCAAACTCTACTGACTCAAGAAGCCTGGGAGGAAAGTTTAGCAAGCTCTTGAGCTGATCTTCCCGTGAAGATCTGCACAGAGCAAAAACATACTCTCTTCAACTCACTTTTATAGGGTAAATGAGCAGTGTGAATTACTAAGAAGTATTTTTATATATAACAATATATAAAAGAACAGCCTAATTTTTGTGTTCGTTCGCTAACCTGGCACACTAGTTGACCGATTTTCCTAATTTTTTCTCTAAATGCAAGAGGTTTTAGAGTAGAAAGTTTAGCAAAAATAAAATGTATACTTTTCAGATCACAAATAGTTCAGTTGTTAAAAAATATTAAATATTTTGTATTTGGCACTACAAAAAAAAAAAAAAAACTGATCAATATACGAACACTCAATTTAGTTTGAAAATTTTGTCAAAACATTTTTTTTTTTTTCAATAAAAAATCAAAAAAAATGTCAGTGAAGAAAATAAATATTTGACAAATATAAGTTTTCTTTGACAAAAGAAAAAAAAATGTCAGTGAACCTAGGAAATTATTTTTGAACTAGCTGACCCGGCAAACGTTGTTTTGATATATGAAATTTCTAGAGTATGAAAACATGTTTGTTTACATTATTTATTTTTAGTGGGTACGTATTTGTTATTTATAACGTTTTGAATGTTGATGGAATGTGTCATTAATAAAATTTAATCAACACTAACGAACTGGAGGTATTCCACGTATAATTATTGTCTGAATGAAAATTATGGTGTGCTCAAATTTAAGCCACAAACAAATATTATTTAGCTTTGAGTCAATAGTCATTGCAAATGCCAACCTGATGGGGAATTGAATGCTTTCAAATTGAAATGTGCCAGTTGCTTACGAAAAAACCGTTTTGCGAATAAAGCATTGCCACAATTGAATTGGTTGCCTCGTGTGGTATTAAAAGTAAGTCTGTTATTAATATGCACCTTATGGAGGTCAAGCAATCACAACTAATTTAAAATAATTACTGTGTAAGGTAGTTGTAAGTTTTGCAATATTTATTGTTTATGCATGGGTGATTTTTATTTATTACATTTGTTTGTACAAAAG
>CAKKXW010000005.1:43020343-43030748 GCA_920937365.1 Sphaerophoria rueppellii | reverse complement strand
TTTGGCTTACTAATAACAGTCTGCAATTATTTAACACGAATAAGACCTTCTTTTGCATATTATAACAAACGAAATTTCAAACCTGTCACTTCGCGTATCAAGTTGTTGTTAAGGCCTTATTCGCAATTCTTGTGAGAAGCTATTGCTTCTTTAAATTAATTGTTATAAGATCTTGTAGAGATTTTATACTATTACTTCCTTAAATAAATTGATATAAGGCCTTGTCATCATTGATATAAAGAATCAATAGCTTTCATAACTTGCGCCAAACGTATTTGTATAAGGTTTCATAAGCAAGATACAAATCAAGAAATAGCTTCGCTAAGGCCTTATAGAAGTTAGTTTGTTAGTTGGGCTCATAAGGGCGCTTTGTTTGAATGAAAGCAAAAAAAAAAACATCCAAGCCAGTTAGGCCAGTTCCACCTAACAACATCTCACTGAGATCTCAATGTCACTTTGACTGAGGAAAAATCATTTGGTGGACCAAATTCTCAGTTCTCATTGAGATAAAATAGTTACCTTACAAATTGTTGTTGTGCATATATCAGTCACGTCAAAATAGCTGAGTGAGAAATCGAATCCAAAAAATTTTCATCTAAGAAATCTCAGAAAAAAAATCTCAATTCTCAGCTGAGTGAGATTTTGTTAGGTAGAACTGGCCTATTGTCTCTGTCTCTTTGTCATCGTTTTTTATTATGAATTTAATAGTTTTGTTTATGTTTGTTTATTATTAGTGTCACCTAATGTTAATAATTATATGTATTATTAAAATGAACTCTAAAAGAAAACAGAAGGGACTCATTTTTTTTCAAAAGGACTCATTTTTTCAATCTCTGGGACTCATTAAAATTTGAGCCCGCGGTAACACTGATTGCAATATACAGTCCGTAACATTTGAATAGCCTCACACGTACTTGTTTTTAAGATCAGCAGTTTTTTGTTGCTTTTTGATGTAGACATATGCAGGGACGAACCGTCATATAGACATTTAAGACAGTTTCTACCCAAACGAAATCGATAGGCTGAAGAAAATAACAAGAATAAACTATAAATAGATAATAAATAAAATAGTTGTAAAATAATGAATTAATAAATAAACCCAAACAACCCTTATTCAAATCGCATAGCATAGTGAAATTTGAAATGCGAACATTTTTTTTTTTTTTATAATGAGCACACACTCAACAAAGAAGATACACTAACACAATACATGTCAACGGTCAACGTCAACGCCATACGCCATACTTCATACCAAGTAAGCCTTTCAAGTAAGCTGTTCACTTGTGAAGCTTCCCATATGTAAGCGTCATGTGTTGCACCTGCAAATCTTGCAAACCCAGCAAGGATTTTCAGGTCATAATCGCAGATCTGAAATTTTAACCATGTGCATAAATACGAATAATGTATTAATGTTGGAATTGTTTTATTTAATCGTAACTTCTTACCAATTGAACATTTTTTGAATGAAAACCTTTTCGATTCAAATAGCATGCTTCTATTTCCCTTTTTGGCTTTTGGATTCGGACGTGAGTACAATCGATTGCACCAATTACCCCCGGAAACCCTGTTTTTTCAAAAATCTGAAATAAGTCAATATATACATATTATACAGGAAATAGAATATTTGTTTTATTTATTAAGCAATAACTTACCTCTGTTTAATGGGAGCGTATTCCTCTATGCTTGGAAACCTTATCCATTTTTCCATTAATTTATTTTGAAGCACCGATGAAACCTCTCGGATGCAACGCGAGATCATAGATCTGCTCATGGCGGCAGAAAAATCGTGGCCAATGTCTCGTTGGTATGACCCTGACGCAAAAAAGTGAAGAGCAGCGCAAACTCTTAGCGAGATGGGAATGAAAGTTATCCGTTGTCCCTGGGTCATATGGGGTCGTAATTCCACTAAAAGAATAACTGCAATTTCTCTCGTGAATCTAAATAATTCACGAAAGCGCTCTTCCGGCATTTCAAAGGGATTCGTTGAATCGCGTAAATTTCTCCTTTGTATCCGCATTTGATTTCGGCGTTCTCTCGCATGTTCTAGGTGGATTCGCGCACTAAACATTTTGTAGTATTCTTATTAATATTTTTTAAAAAGCAGAAACAGACACTTTAAAAGTTTTCAATTTAAGATTTTTTGTTTAGAAAATCAAAAAATGACAGATTGAATTATCGCCTTCCAATAAAAATTCCAGTAAAAAAAATACCAATACTAAAGTTAACGCGTTCAGTTATAGACACACAATTTTTTCCAGTGGCGATAAGTGGGGAACGAATCGTTTCATTTTTTAACGATGCGAAAAGTTATCGTTAGAGTTACAGAACATGGGTCCAGGTTCGGTAAAAAACAAAGACATCCCGAAAAATGTCTTCGTTCTCTATTGAAAATGTTTGGGGAAAGAAGAGCCAGCACACGTTTTTTTTCGGTTTTTGTATGGGAAAAATAGACATAATTGAAAATGTCTAATTTTTGATTTTTTAGTTCATTTCATCCTTGCATCCACTGTGCGCTCGGGAAAAAACGAAAACAGACGAAGACATGTTTTTGTTCCGTTCAATTGATTTTTTTTTTCAGGTTTTATATTTTTGTATGGGGAAAAAAGACAATATGTCTAATTGCTCGTTGTTGCTTAATTTGATTTCAATTATTCAAAATGATTTTTGTTATTCAGTAAGGGTTGATTATGATTTTCATTTTGCCGATCCTGCTTAAAATAAATAAAGTATTTCTGTCATCGATCCGTTTTACCTATAATTAATTTTTAGGGAATATTCTTTCTAATTTTCATCTCAAGAATTCCAGCTGAGACTTTAAAGAAAAACAAGATCTGAGATTTTGCTTTAAGATCTATATCGATGGCTGAAATGAATACCTACGGCTTCACGTTCTATGTTTTCTATATAGTCTTAAAAGGACAAGAGAAAGGCACCGAATTTGTGTTGTCTAGGGAAATACTGGCCCAGGCCACTTTTATACCTTCAACAAGCTCTTCTTTGTTTTTGTACTGCTTCCCGCCTTCATACACCTTTCGTGTCAACCAACCCCACACATTTTCAATGAAGTTCAAATCTGGTGAGTAAAGTGGCCAGGCAAGTGGTTCTATATTTTGGCCCTGTAACCAAGCTTTAATTATTCCAGCGGTGTGAATTCGCGCGTTGTCTTGCTGGAAAATAATCGGTACCGGTCCAAAAAGATCCTGAAATTGAGGTAAAGCCATTTCCAGTACAGTTTTATAATAAGGTGCAGTCATTCTGCAGTTCACAAAAACCAAATCAATGGTTTCATAATATGATATAGTTCCCCACACCGTAACGCCTCCCTCTCGACTGTGGTGACGGTCCAAAAACAGCTTTTCCTTCCTCAAATCATGAAAATAATAATTGTTTCCGTCGGGCCCATCAATTTCCATCGTTTGGGTGACTACTTCCATCAGTATTCCAAGCCATGTGCGATCTTGCAAAATTTAGCCGCTGTTGTTTTCGCACTTTGTTGAGAGTGGTGTTTTTTTTTTCATTTTTTGGCGCTTAAGGTGTCCGGCACTCTTAATAACTCTACTAATCGTCATTCGGCTCACTTCTACCCCAGCTTTGTACCTGATCTTACTAAGAGAATCAGTTGAATTCGATGCTAACCTTATAATCTTCTGTTTATCACGACTTGAAAGTACGGTTGAGGTACGGCCTTTGTAATTTTTTCCATAAGACAATGGATCTCTAAAATAGCTGTTCACATCTTTTGGATTTCGATTAATTTTCTTGGCTATAGCGCGATTAAAAAAGTTTTGTTCATGATAGACCTGTATTTTAGCAATTTCCGTTGAACTTAAAGATTTTTTTCTACCCATTTTAAAAGAAAACAATGTTATTTCCACAAAAAATAAAGCGATTTTCTTTCCCGATAGCTTTCCGATGATCGCGCCACTTGTTTTCGCTTTAAATAAGTAAGAATGTAAGATGAGACTATTCTATTGTTACAAAAAATAAATTCATTTTTAAACGGATGCATACAAAACAAGCTTAAAAGGTCCCGTTAGCTTAAAAAATTACGAACGTTCTCTTGATCTCAGAAACTCTGGCTCTCACCATGAAAGCTAATGCATAATTTTTTGGATTAAAATCAAAGAGCTCTCAAAACAGGTTCTCAACAAGAAAAAACAATACATGAGGCTATCCAAATGTTACGGACTGTATGTTGCCTTAGTTCTTGTTCATTTAAAAATTCGGTCGGTCGAATATCAACATTACAGCCCTCGTTACTCGTTAAAATTTTCCAGCTATCCTTGATTGAGTTGAATTTGTAGCTAAGGAAACTTAGGTCTTTAAACCGAACTTTCTTGCAGCTCATATCACATCATGCGTTCTCTTTAGGTCCGATGCTTTTAACCCCGTCTGAAATGATTGCTTGTTGAGACCGCCGCCGCAGTTGGCTTTTTTATACTGCAAAACCGTGAGCTAATTCTGAATTCAACAGTATTTTCAAAAAAAAAAAAAAAATATAATCCTTGAGAAAGGATTACATATTTCACCTGAATATTTATTTCTTAACTTACTTACTTTCTTATCCGGCTCAAAATCTATGAAAGATTTCAACCTGAGATATTGCAGCCTTCCATAGTGATCGGTGCACTTTCCAGTCACTGAAACCAATCGCTTTGGCATCCACAGTCACTTGGTTCTTGTACCGTAGGGTCGGTCTTCCTTACCGTCTCGAACATAGGGGCTGGGATAAGAAGACTTTCTTGGCTGGAGAGTTGTAGTCCATTCGCTCGATGTGGCCGAGCCAATGTAGTCGTCTTGTCTTGGCCTTCTGGACTACATCCACATCTTGGTACAGCTCGAACAGTTCTCGGTTGAACATTCTTCTCCATTCGCCATCGTCGCATACGGGACCGAAAATCCGTCGAAGAATTTTTCTTGCGAAAGTGCCCAGTATCAACTCCCCAGCACTCGGCGACGTAAAGTAGGACTGGTAAAATTAGAGTTTTGTATAGCAGACACTTTGTCTTTCGAGTGAGGAGTTTTGAACCCAGTTGTTTTGCCAAACCGAAGCAGTAGCGGTTCGCTAGGGTAATTCTTCTTCGGATCTCCATTAAGGTGTCGTTTGTGAGATTGATGTTTGTTTCAAGGTAAGTGAAATCCTTAACTACCTCATAATTACTGCTACCAACAGACGTTTTG
Organism: Sphaerophoria rueppellii; assembly: GCA_920937365.1. Classification (NCBI taxonomy): domain Eukaryota; kingdom Metazoa; phylum Arthropoda; class Insecta; order Diptera; family Syrphidae; genus Sphaerophoria; species Sphaerophoria rueppellii. Next base: position 43,025,567 of record CAKKXW010000005.1, on the reverse strand, counting down.
TCTTAGGCGGTGGACAGACGTTGCTTTGTTTGTTTATAGCATGTACTTTGTTTTGTCTTCATTCACTTCAAGACCAACGAGTCTCGCCTATTCTTCAATCGCTGTGAAGGCCCCAAGCACAGCTCCCTTGGATCGACCGATGATGTCAATGTAGTCCGCATAGCCTAAGAGCTGGGTGGATTTGTTGAAGATAGTGTTTTCCGTGCTCACACCTGCATTGCGCACTATCTGCTCCAGGACTATGTTGAAGAAGTCACACATCTCCTTGTCTAAGCCCTGCGCATGTTTGAAACAACTCAGATGAGCTGTCACCCATTTGCACCACTGCACTGCGTATTGTTCAGCGTTATGCGGCATAGCTGGATCAGTTTGTTCGGGATCCTGAATTCAGACATCGCCATCATAAGCTTTTGGCGGTATATGCCATCATTCAGAAGCAGCTTTGAAATCGATGAAATGATGGTGGGTTTCGACTTGAAATTCGTTGGTCGGGGATCTACCTCAGTGTTAATATTTGGTCTATCGTTCTTTTGCTTGGCCTAAAGCCACACGTGTCGATTATTGTGTTGCAGAACGGTTTAAGACTCTCACAATGTATGTATTGTATGCAATATTAATCAGGGATATGCCACGGTAGTTTTTGCATTACATAGTATCGCCTTTTTTGTAGATGAGGCATATGGAGCTTATCTAGCAATCAATGGGCATGCATTCTTCCTCCCACACATTTTTGATGACCCGGTGCATGCTGTTCATCAAAACACTTCCTCCATATTTAAAGATTTTCGCGGGTAGATATGCCATCGGACCCGGAGCACCTTTATTTTTTAGCTTTTGGATGGATCCTTCTACCTCTTCTGTGCTGGGGGCTGGGACTGGGTCATTGGTTAGTTGACGTAAAGCGCATTCAGCAGCTGTTGGAAGTGCTGCTTGAAAAGCATATAGCTTCACCCAAAACGAGTCACTGTTTGGTGCGGATTTTGGTCCAGAAGCATAATTGGGCCATTTTACTTCGCAAATGAGGAAGGAGTGGCCGATACAGTCAATGGCGATCGTTATCGGACCATGTTGAACAAATTTTTGTTCACAAAAATTGAAGAGAGAGAGAGAGAATTGAAGATCGCAATATCAGCCATAGAGCTGATGTCGTTTGGCCAACTCGGAGCAGCGATTTGGCACCGTAGGACTATTATTTGTGGGGTGCCATAAAAGATAAGTGTTACGCTGACAAGCCAGAGACAATTGACGCTTTAAAGGACAATATTCGTGAAGCTATTGCTGAAATACAGCTGCACACAATCGATAATGAGCTTGAAATTTGGACCGATTGCGTAGGGATATCAGGGGCAGTCAGGTCCTGTCCAACGGATGCATTTAATGTCATCCTGGACCTTCTTCCGATTGACCTCTTTATTAAATATCAGGTGTCCTGCAGACTCAAAGAAATTAAAAAAAAAAAAAATAAAGTGGCCCGACAGCTCTTGAAGAGCCAAGGCCTAAGTGGCATACTCTCTTCAACAATTCTGTGGTCGCGTGTGAAGAATTGAAAGAAATAGGCTGCTCGAAAACTAGATCCTACGGGCACTGCAACCAAACAAGCCTGATACCATCAGACATCCTATCCACAACCACCGATTACTGCATCCCTACCCTAAACACCTTAAAGAAGTTTAGAGTCTTGCTCCCGTCAAGAATCGAGTGGGAGGAAGGCGATGTGACGAAAGACTTCGACACAACTATCTTCACGGATGGTTCGAAGACGGAATGCGGTGTCGGTACAGGTGTCTTCTGCAAATCTCTTAAGATTTCAAAATCCTATAGACTTCCCGATTTTAGCAGTGTATTCCAGGCGGAATTGTTAGCGATAAGGGAAGCTTGTATAACCCTTAGAAATATCCGACAGAACTAAAATGAAGCTATACTAACAGTCAGGCAGCTATTTAAGCCATTGATTCAGCTTTATCATCCTCTAAACTGGTCCAGCAATGCTGAGAGGCCCTCAAGGAACTTGATATGAGCGTCTCTCTAATCTGGATACCGGGTCATAGGGGCTATGAGGGAAATGAGAAGGCAGATGAGTTAGCTAGGCAAGGATCAGCCCTTCACAACTCACAGGCAGTGAGAGTATATGCTCCTCTTGGAGTTGTGAAGGGCTATATACTCACCAAATACCAAATACACATCAGACGCAAATCTGACCCGCCTATAACAAACCAAAATCAATCAGTTTAATTTCCAAACCAAGGCATGACAATATACAACATAGCCAGGATGGTTGCTACCTGCACAGGGCATTGGCCTATAGGGGAGCATGCCGCAAAATTGGGTATACCATATAACTCTTTCTGCCGCAGCTGTGAGAACCAGGACGGAAACGGTCCCACACTTTCTTTGCCATTATCCAGCCGTGGCTAGGAAAAGAGCACTCTACTTAGGTAAAGATTTCTTCAACGGTATTGAAGAACTCTCATAATTCAAGATCAAAGATTTGATCTCATACCTCAATAACACAAAGTGGCTTTAGCGCCCCCCCCCCACACCCCTTATCTCTCCCTCACTAAATGGCATTAAGAGTTAATAGGGCGTAGTGTAGGAGAATAATAGAGCATTATAGGAATGTACGTGCGGAACATACATCATCCATAACCCATTTTTGAATCTATTTAGAGTCTCACGAGGTATGGTATCAAAACGGCGCGATCAGCGCTAATTGTGTCCCTACGCGTAAGTAGAACAGACATTTTTACCTACACACCTACCCAATTTCCCAATGTCAGGACCGATGAAAAAACCTTCTTTAATTTTTGTATTACTTAATACCGGTTCGTCTTTCGGAATAGCTTTTGCATAATTTTTTATAGAACCAAGTTTGATGTGTAGGTAGCGGTGGTAAAATGCTTTTCTCAGATGATGCTAATGGTTCGTTTCTGACATTTTTATCATTAACACCATTTATATTGTGATGCTTCTTTTGCTAAGGCTGAGGTAAGCTCGCCGGATAACCAGGGGTCGTATCGAGAAAGCACAAAACTCGAATACAGTACAGAGGAGCAAAATTCCGAACCGCTTGATTGACAAGAAGACTTTAATCAATTTTCTTCAATTTATTTTCGTCTTTTCATAACTCGTAATACATATTAATTATAATACTTATATACATACATAATAACCTAATGATTACATAAGTGCCCACTCACTAGTAAGTGCGAGGGAAAATCGGTCAAAGTGCCCACCACTTGAAGAGTGCGAGGGAAAATCGGAGGAAAGTGCCCACGACTCGAAGAGTGCGAGGGAATATCGGAGGAAAGTGCCCACGACTCGAAGAGTGCGAGGGAGTATCGGCTAAAGTGCCCACCACTTGAAGAGTGAGAGGGAAAATCGGAAGAAAGTGCCCACCACTCGAAGAGTGCGAGGGAATATCGGTAAAAGTGCCCACCACTTAAAAAGTGCGAGGGAAAAACGGAAGAAAGTGCCCACCACTTGAAGAGTGCGAGGGAAAAACGGTTTTTGTTATCGCACAGCATGTTATGTATAACAAGCCCACGGAAATATCGAGGGAAACATGCACTTCGGTGTTAGAGGCAATAAACCTCAATTACTTCGGTAACAAGCTTCCCCTTTTTGCTGAGTTTTACCTTTCTCTTATCACTTTTGAGGTAAAAACTAGGTGTGAATTTTTATTTAATAAAAAGAAAATAAAGGTTTACATTTTTGTTGTTTTGTTTTCAGTTGATGACGGCGATGTTTGGTGAACTGTTTGGCGGCGGCGGCGGCGGCGGTGTTCAGTGTGGTGTGTAGGTTATTGTGTTGGCGTGGCGGTTGTCGGCTGTTGTTGTTGGTTATTGGATATAATGTTTGTTATATGGTGGCGCCGATGTTTTGTGTGTAGTGTAGATGATTGTTGATGGCTGTGGTTTTGGTTTGGTTTTTATGGCAATGATAATGTTGGCGGTGGCGGGCAGTGTTATGTAAGGCGTAGATATGTATAGGAGTGTAACGCTTCGTTACAATATAATTCTATAGGCAATAACCAATAGGTAATTTGGAGTTTCGATGAAAATCGGAACGAATGTTCAGTGCCCCATATGCATGAAATAAGTCCCTGATGAATTCGAATTCGTTAACTTAACTGTTTTTGATATTTTTGAAAAGTTTGATATGATTAAATCGTAATTTCTCGGAAATGAGTTACCGTCCAAAACTTAATTTTTGTCTCATATAATTTTTCAATCAAGCCAACGTGTAAGAACAATGGACGAACAATTGATTGTTTCATCAAAAAAATATCCTTAAATAGGACTTGTCAGGACTTCTAACTTGTTTATTGAACATTCGCACTTAACCTGAACTCTGCAAAGTACTTTGGACTTTTTTTTGAAAAAATAAGTTGTTCTGGTTATACTTTCTTTTCTTTTGAAACGGTAAGTGCCAGAAAGGATTGAAGAGTTAACTCGACGAGCTGTACAAGGACAAGAAAATACTGTCCTAGCAGAGTACAATCGCATTGGCCTTCTTGTTTTGCTGAACAATTGACAATTGTTAAGGTCTACAGGATTGAATTGGACACTTTTAGCAAGTTAGGCAATATCTGTTCCCTGCAAGTTAGGTTCTATTAATTCCAATAATTATGTAATTCATGTTTTAATATTTTCTGCTGTTTGATTTTGAATTTGTAGGCGAACCAACATTCTTGAAAACATACCGAAACTTCGCATTTATATTTAAGGTTCCTTTGGGAATGCGTTAAGGAAGTCCCTATTCTTCTAGTAGTGCCATTATGTGTATGTCTGTTAAATATAGCAGCTGCACTCCTCTTTTAAGACTGGTTGCTTCGCCCAAAAGCTCTAAAAGAACTTCATCTTCTCGTGCCCTAAGAAGTTAAGACTGCCTATTGTCTTGGACAATAAATACCTTTACCAAGCACCATGTTGCTGCGCCGAATAAGGATATAACGACGAGGACAAAGGCTCACAGTATCACGCAATTCTTTTGATCCGCACCGCCCAGCCGCGTATGAGCATAATTATTAATGCCATTTGAAATTGTTGTTGTGTCTGGAATTTCTGCTGCATGAGGTCAGCAGCAGAATTGAAGAATCCCGTGCTCTTCTACTTCAAGAAAATCTCGAAAACCCGCTTCGTTGGTCAGAATTTTCTCCTCACGTCGACGATATAAATTGTCTGTATGTGTATTACCGTGATGATCTTCTTATCCCTGAAGGAAT
>CAKKXW010000005.1:43002897-43014528 GCA_920937365.1 Sphaerophoria rueppellii | reverse complement strand
GTTTAACGCATCTTCGTAATGTTTTATACAGTGGCAATGGCTCGGAAAAATGAGTAGTTGATTTCTAAGCCAAACGCTGCCGGTTGAAGACCCAGCTCCGACAACATTCTTTTTCTACAATACGGCACCTTATCGTAGGCAATATAAACCATAATATGTCTACTACGTTGTGGTGTGGCATGTAGGTTTCTGTTATGTGTGCTTTCCTTCTATGTGTCTATACGTCTCTCTCTACCTCTTTCGATAGAAAGAGCGTCCACAGCAACCTCTATCTATAAACTCCTACTCTCCACCTCCCCGCGGTGAACATCTAGTGCCCAGTACCTCAACCGAAGTTGGGTTACTACCCCAATGGGAAGTTGTTGGAGGCAGCAAAGGGAGAGAGAGGGGAGGAGGTATGGGACCACTATTACATATTCGCAGCCCAGGCCTATACGACCGGTTTGGCCGGCTCTTCGTCTTAAGGTTAATCTGAAGGACTGGCCCTCCAGGTTGGGGGTCGTCCGTCGGGTTGACTGCCCAGCCACATAAAGAAACAATAATTCCGAACCAACAACAAGCCTCGGATACAAACGATTTAAGGACAACGAATTTCAGTTTTGCACTTGAAATATTAGGTCCCTTAACAGAACACGTGCAGCCGAACAACTAGGGGAAGCCCTTGACTGCTATAAAGCAGTTATAACCGCCATTCAAAAAATGCGATGGGATGGTCGGGGCCTACGAAAAATGCACAACTGTGATATATACTACCGCAACTGCTACCAGGAGTAGTGTCCGTAGCTTAGTGGTTAGGTGCGTTGGCTGCTAAGCAGAACGTCGAGGGTTCGAATCCTACTCGAGCCCAACGTTTTTATTTCATCTTTCACGGACACTGCCTCTTGCGAAGAACTGACAAAACTTCCAAGAGTATCCTCTGTCATGAAAAAGTGCTTCTCAACTGTGCCGTTCGGAATCGGCGTAAAATTGTAGGTCCCCTCAATTCTTCACACGCACCTAGAGAATTGTTGATGAGAGTAAGCCACTTAGGCCTTGGCTCTTCAAGAGCTGTCCGCCACTCTATTTATTTAACTGCTACCAGGAACAAAATCAGCGTCTATTTGGATGTGGATTTGTAGTTGGGACTCGACTCAGGAGGAAGGTCCTGAGTTTCAACTCAGTGAATGAGCACATCACGACAATCCGCATCAAGCCTAAATTCACCAAAATCAGCCTAATCTGCACTCGAGCCCTCACTGAGGAAAAGGATGAAGACACCAAGGACAGGTTCTGCTAGATCCTCGACAAGACTAGCTAGCTATGAACTTAAAATTGTCCTTGGAGATTTTAATGCCAAGGTGGGTAAAGAAGAAATCTTTGGTGGAATAATCGGACGATGTTGTGTAGGCTAACAACACCAGTTCCGATAACGGATCTTGGGCTAATCAGCTTCGCTGCGGGGCGAGACGTAATGGTGGCAAGTATGCGCCACCATAAGAAAAAGAAGAAGATTTTAGCCAGCCGTATTGCTTTTCAACTGCCTTGTTAGCCGAAAGAAATAGCGCCAGCGATTGGAAAGAGTAATACTTTGTTTGATTTCAGTACAAACATTGATGTGTGTGTTGATAGCGGAGCGGAGCGTAGGTAAAAGAAGTCCTCAACTAACTCAAACACTTTTGCTGCCTGTTATGACGCTCTGAATAAGGCACCGGTGTTATTTTCCCTTTTCGAATGACAAAATGAGCTTTATTTTAACTTTATTGACCATATATTGACCTGTCTTCGTGGCTTCCATCAGGATTTTATCAAACAGACATCACGTTGTGTTCCTTTCATTACGCTTTATAGTCTAGACAGTTTTATGGACTTTTGAAGAATAGTTCCCCTGTGCCCCTGGTGTTGACTTCAGCGTCTTGAACTACGCCTATATTTGGAGACTTGGCAACTCTATGCTTGAACCAAAAACCCCCTGTTTATCTTCTAATTCTTCTAGGGCTATTTGACATGCTAAAGTTTACTATTGCTATTTTTCTGAATGTTAGCAGAACAGTTTTACTTGTTTTGTTTTCCAGAAGACTTTTTCTACCCTGAGATTTCTAACTTCCAAGTCCAGATCTTTTTTACTTTGATTTTGACATTTTGTTCCAATTGGTTTGTATATTCTTGTAATTTAAATAAAATTATTGTAAAGAAATAATTCGCCATTAAAAATGCATCGCTTTACCTTTTTTGCTCAGCTTAGATCAATTTAAAGCATCCTTGCCATATCTCCAATCTCCATCATCATTAAATTTGTTTCTTCTTCGTCTTTGATTAGTTCAAAATTCGCTCAATTTCGCACGAGACAACAAATAAATTTCATGGGTTTCCCTTCACAAAATTTGACATTAAATATTTAATCAAGTTCTTCGAAGATACAACTTTTTGTAGATAATAGAACCAATAAAATTTGCATAACTATAGGTCTTGAGAACACTGAAAAACTACAGCCAGTAGCCGCGAAACCATTTTTTAAAATCTCATGTCTGTGTAAAACCGTTTCTTTAGGGATATCGATGATCCGTTAGTTGTTTATTATAATAATACATGTTTAGCATTTCAAAGTTAGATAGATACCCATAGCGATTTGCATGAAACGGATCAGAATTCAGAGACTAATTGTATTTCAAACGAACCAGTAGCAGTAGTTTATCGATGAGTTGCACGAAAGCGTCGTCGTCGCCCATGCGTTGCGTGAGGTTCTCCTCTAAACTACCGATTTTGATGAGGCAGCAATCAATTTATTTGGTAAAGGAGTACCTATGCTTAAAAATATGAAGTCGAGAATGCAAATTAGGACAACAATTTCGTTTGGTTCTTTTTGAAGACGGCGGCGGCCGGCGTTGTCGTCGTGTCGGTAGAAAAATGGGCCACTGCATGTCGAATTTGATTAAAATTTTGGTTCATATATTTAATGTTATTAGATTGATCCTTATGAATTCAAAAGATTGCTTTATATTTTTTTTATAAGGAACGTGAATCAATGTTTGAGTAGAAAAGTAAATGCTGACCAGTGGTGCTCATTTCTCCATTAATTGAAGATTTTGAGGTCTTAATTCCCAACATCAAACAGTTATTAGTTGCAATTGCCTGTCATTATGATTAACCCAAACACCACAATGCAAATTTTTGCCAAAAATTACTAATTCAACTCCAGCAACGATTAGGGTGACATCTGCTATGCCATCCAATCAACAAAACTTTGAGTAGGAGAATGCAATTTCCACAAAATTGATATCTAAAAGTCCACCGCAGGAACATTTCATCAAACCAACTTCGTCATCGTCATCATCGCCATCATCGGGCGCCAATTAAAGTGTCATCAAGTTACACAATATCGAAGAATGAGGTTGCCACTTGCCACACTTTGGCACATTTATCGTCAGAGAAATTTGATTTTAATTGCTTTAAGCGCCATGTGCAGATACATCAACCTTAGAACAAACCATTTCTGAATTGAACAAAATTTAAGGGAAAGATGTGGATTAAGTAGAACTAATGATAACTCCACTTTAAGAAAGAGAATAAAAAGAAATAAATGAAATTACCACCACCCAATGACGTTGAGGATGAACAAACAGCAGAACACACCTGTCACTTAGAATTGACTAAGCCGCAAGTCTGTGGTGCAGGGGCCAACAGACTTAAAGTGGACAATACAAACTGCAATGGTACACGTAAACCACTAAAAGCAATTTCCTTCTTAGCGATTGTGCAAATTTTGTGGCCGTACAAATTCCCGCCCGCCGGCCACCGCAAAACAAAGACATTTTAACATTTTGTAAGTCATTCATTTAACCGAATGTAAATATGTGTATAGATCAAGTAAATTATTCCAGATCAATGATGATGATGATGGTGAAGCAAGGAACGTTGTTGCGTCTTGAATCTTGCCCAGTTTCCACCACACCACGTCTCTTCGTTGTCAATTTTGTTCGCTTAACGCACAGTCACTTCACAAGGTATTGATCGATGCAGCAAGCATTTAACGAGATGGAGACGTTAATCGAAAACACATCGGTTTCGGTAGTAATCTGCAACCGATCATCAACGATCTACAACTCAGCATCCGCCCCAAAAGTTGAGTTACTTGAATCGAAGATCTTGTTGCGCTTGAATGACTCTGCAACAAGATCTCAAATATGCAACTGCTCTGTGGCTCGATGTTGGTAGGTACTTACGAGTTGCGAATGAGGTTACGACAACGATCGAAAGCTTTTGTGAGTAATGCAAATGCAAATGAATCAAACAACGTAAATTGTCCAGATCGCCCAGCAACAATTGTGGCAGCCAGCAGCGATTGTTGTGATCTGCACTGATAGAAAGATGTTCCTTTGAGTTCTTGAAAACTGCCCACAAATGAACGTGATTTGCGAATTCGATGATGATCTCAATTGCAGATGCATCCATTCGTTTACCACTGGCAGAGTCTGCAAATTTTTAAAGAAGGTATAAATGTCTCCAATTGAAGGGTAGTTAGCGTAAATTGACGATCAATAACGGAAGAGATCTCAAACGTTGATGCTACAACTCTCACGAAAGAAATATGTGCACGCATTTTTGGCATAAAATTTCGGATTCACTCCAACCAGCAAATGTGGCAATAGTGCTTGCAACAAACGTATGCTCGACATGCTTCATTCGGGGTCCACAAAACGTAGAATCAAATAATGATAACGATCGGAATACGTGATTATTATCTTTCTCATCATCTCATCGGTTTCGTCATCAACATTGACGTTTGTGAGTGCATCCTTGCTTGTAAATTGAATTTACGACTGTCGAATATTTAAGTGTGGTTGTTCGTTACTTTATAAAATGTTCAAATTTCCGTTCTTCCTTCTCTGATGCACGGTTGCTGCCTTTCCAGGCATGAATGAGGAATTTAAACAGACCAGCGATATTGATAATAAAATGCACAATCCTCATTTTAACACCAAAAACATTGCAAAAGTACTCATTAGAGATGTTGCTTTTGGCTTCGCCACTTTATCGCATATCATGGATGGTAATGTTAAGTTGCATTTATGGGAAGGAATATTAAATTGAGAACCTGCCCTTTTTTGGGTTATGAATTACATACAAGAATATACAACATTACAACACCGACAAACAAAGGAACATGAGTGTAATTAAGAGTACTTACATAATTGAGAAGGATTTCTGGGCCAGTAGACGCGTGGCTATCTGAAGGAAAAAAACTCTATTTTAGTTTTTAAGGGTATAAAGAAGCGATTGAAAATCATGCAGTGAGCACTTATAATCTGAGTTTTAATCTAAGTTTATTCGAAAATTTCAGTAAAAAAGTTCATAATCAAATCTTTCTTCTTAAGGGTAGAAGTAAGAATATCAATTAAGAGGATAATTTCTTTTTCACCCGGTTCTTAATCATTTACCATCGTCATCATCGTCGGCCTGACTGATGAAGTTTTTGCTTTCATCTGCGCCAGAAGCGGAACTCGGTTGACGGGCCTCTTTCATCCAGTTTTACCACCTAATCCCGATACACCGACACACCAGTACGAAATCCCAGTTGCCCACCCCAAGGCTTGGGACGTCCTGGCCAACGCCGTTTTTTGCATATTTTTTCTTCCTCGTTGTCTCCTCTCCCACCATGAAATGAATCGCAATGCACTTTTCGGGACGGTTCCTCTTTGCACACACAAGTTAGGTGTCCAGCCGATCGGAGTCTTCTCATTCTTCTAAAACTAAAATGCTACAAAGCCGACATTACTACTATCCAGGAAATGCAAATGGATGGACCGGGCAAAAGGAGGATGAAAAACTACGACATCTACTATGGTAGTTGCTACCGAGAGCATTAACAGAGGATTTGTCGTGGGAAGCAGACTCAGGCAAAAACTCTTGAGCTTCAAATGTGTAGGCGAACGCATCACGACGATCCGAATCAAGGCTAAATTCGGCAACATAAGCCAAATATGCTTCCATGCCCCCACAGAAGAAAAAAAATTACGACACCAAAGACGAGTTCAACGAGCTCCTCGACAAAAAAATTACGACACCAAAGACGAGTTCATATGATACATATGAGCAAGGTCCTAGCTATAACATTAAAATTGTCCTCGGCGATTTTAACGCAAAAGCTGGGAAAAGAGGACATCTTTGACCGAACAGTAGGAAAGGACAACGCACGACACCTCCGACAACGGGTTCAAGCTGATCGATTTTGCTGCGGGGCTAAATGTTGTGGTAGCAAGCACCTGTTTCCCACATCTCAACATTCATGAAGCTACATGGAGATCTCCAGCTCAATCAACCGTCAACCAGATTGATCACATTGCGATTGACGGAAGGTTCTTGTCCTGTGTCCAGCATTCTAGATGTTCGAACTTTCCGAGGAGCCAAAATCGACTCGGACCACTACCGCGTCGTTGCCAAGTTAGTGCTACGAATATCCCGACACCAGCCAAAACAAGAAAATTCTGCAAGAAAATTCGACGTCGTACAATCGCAAGAGGTTGCCAGATCCTTTGTATATGGAACAGCTAGTACTACCAAGATTGGTTTTCTGCTTGGTTTGACAGATCTTCTGTCAAACCAGGCAGAGAACACACAATACAAACTTATGTAAAAAAAACTGCTTCTGTGAAAAATTCTAAAGATGACACCACCATCGTTTTTCATCTTGAGACTACTCCCCAAATAGATATACAAAGGCCAGATCCTACTCTGATCGAGTGTCAAATAACCTCTTAAGAAGTCCTATCCCTATGCCGCCAACATCAAGCATCGAAGACCAAAGGACAACATTGCCAGAAAGCAGTTAGAGATACCGCCTTAAATCTGCTAGGTTTCACTCAGCAACCAACACGAATCCCCTGGTTTGACGAAGAATGCAGGCAGGCACATGCAGCCAAGCAGGAGACATAAGGACCAGCGCTGTATAGAAGGACAAGAGCTGCTCGTGAGCTCTACGAGCGGAAGAGGAGAGAGGAACGCTGGCTTCTCGGGAGAAAAAAGAAAGAGAGCATGAGAAGCATCAGATCGAGGATATTGAGAAGGCCAACAACAAAAATGAAGTTCGGAGATTTTATCGGAACTTGAAACAGCTGGCTCAAGGTCATCGAGCAAGAACTGATGCTTTCAGAGATAAACAAGGGAACATCTTAGTAGAATCGCAGTCAATACTGGGGATTTGGAAAGACAACTTCTGTAGACTGTATAACGGAGATGACGAACAAAATCCCGCCGTCAGGTAAGAGCCTGCCGAGATGTTCAAATCAGCAGGCGACGATCTAGATAGGAGCATGCACTTTATCACCTGTAAGATATGGTCGGAGTAATGCAGGCAGTGGAACCTCTGCACTGTTTGCCCGATCCTGAAAAAGGGAGATCCTCTAAACTGCGCCAACTACAGAGGAATACGTCTACTTAACATCGCATACAAGATCTTCTCTGTCATTATATGTGAATGTCTGAAGCATTCACCAGTTTTCACATTGCGGCAGATCCGGGAAAATACTTTTGAACTCCAAGTCGATACCCACTCCCTATTCATCAATTTCAAGGCCGCGTATGACAGCATCTACAGAGACGAACTGTACAAAGCTACGTCTGGTTTTGGCATCCCTGCCAAGCTCGTTTGCATGTGCAAAATGTCGCTGGAGAACTGACGCTGATCCATCAAGGTTGGCGACGATCTTACGGAATCTTTCGACGTCAAGAAAGGATTCAGACAAGGCGATGAACTATCGTGCGAGTTCTTTAACATCGTTCTTGAGAAGATAGTGCAGAACTGCACCGTCGACACCAGAGGCACTATCTTCCAAAAATCTGTTCAACTTCTCATGTACGCCGATGATATTGATATAATGGGAAGAACACAGCGTGATGTCAATGGCGCCTTTGTGAGAATTGAGACAGAAGCTGCAAAAATGGGTTAAGCGGTAAATGATGGAAAAACAAAGTATATGCTGTCTTCGAAGAAGGACACCCTACACCCAGGGGCGGCAGAACACTTTTTGTTTAGGTGGGGTGCCAAAACTGCGACCTAGTATGTACCGAAGCCGAAGATTTGGACGAAAGTTGTTTTTTTGGCCGAATTCGATCGAAGCCGAAGCCCAAGCTGAAGGTTCGGTCGGACACTAACTAAAATCAAGCAGAAAAAAAGATGAAAAATAATTCATGATGTTGAGCCTTTGACCAATGGAAAAATAAATCAAATCACTTGGTCAGTCGCAATCACACAATCGAGAATTATTGCAAAAATATTCATAATTTCATAACATTTTTTTCCTCAGTTATCTTTAAAAAAGTTGGTATATTTCCAAAGCCAGTAGGTGGGGTGCACCACATGCTCAGATATTTTAGGTGGGGTCCATACCCCACCCACCCCATACCTTCTGCCGCCCCTGCCTACACCGACGGCTTGAACAGAACGTCACAACAAACAAATACAACTTCGAGGTAGTAGAGGAGTTTGTCTACCTAGGCTCCGCTATAAACACGGGTAATAACATCAGCGCCGAGATCAGACGAGGATTAACTCTTGCTAATCGCTGTTTCTTTGGGCTAAAAAAGCAACTGATTCGAAAGGCCCTCTCTCGAGCAACTAATAAACTGTACAACACCCTCGTCATCTCAGTCTTGCTGTGTGGTGCAGAAGCATGGACCTTGACAAAATCGGATGAATGTGTCTTAGGCTGTTTCGAGAGGAAAGTTCTTCGGGTTTGGCCCCGCGTGCATTGAAGGGGAATGGCGAGAAGATACAACAGCGATCTTTACGGGTTGTACAACGACATGGATCTAGACAGAATAATCAAGGTCCAGAGACTCAGTTGGCTCGGTCATTTAGAGCAGATGGACACCAATGTTCCGGCCCGGAAAGCCTTCGATACTATTCCCGAGGTGTGTGACTCAGATGGCGCACACAAGTTGAAGGGGACCTTAATCCATTTGGAGTGCAAAACTGGAGACAGAAAGCTAGGGAGCGAGCTGGCTTTCGGAGACTGTTGAGTTTTCTTAAAAAATCCATAAAAGAGTGATTGCTGTAAATGTTTTTTAACTTTCTTCCTTGTTCAGCAGCAATCACTTTTGATCAACCAATCGATATCAACACAACTCGTGAAGTCGAATTATTTATGTATTGCTGTCCATTCTATCTGTATATTTTATCTAACCAGAGTGGAGCATATTTTTAAAATGCTAAGGCCGAACAAAGCTCGCCATAATCAGTGTTCTTAACATCGAAAATTTACGACACAGGAAAATGAATGTTGTTTGCAAAATCTTCTCGTTCTCACCCAATCACCAAATCAATTTCCCTAATCCCACAGTGAATTGAATATTTTTACAAATGCAACAGAATGATTAAATAATGGCAACGAAGCACAATACTGCGATCAAGTCAAACTAAAACATGTAAGATGAAATGTCAAAGTAATAGGCTAAAAGTGCTCCACGCAACGAAAAGACAGATTGTAATCAAAATTCAACAAATTAAGGGAACACAGACATCACCTTTTCGCCAAAAACTCGACAATAACGACAACGTTTTGTTTGAGCGTCGTCGCGTCGCGTCGTAAAATAGCTTGCACGATTATTCCAATTTCCCAGTATGTTAACATATTTACTCCTTGCGATTTGGATCGGGCTTCTTCTTCTATACCCAAACTGAAACTCCAAACTTCCTTCACCACATCCGCACCTCCTTTGCACCAGCTTCTATATGGCTGTCGTGTACTCCCAAGAGGGGAGCAGTGCTTATAGCTGAGTGATTGTACGTGTGTACCTGTCGGCGACGCGATGGCAGAAGCGGTCGTAGTATGAATGGACTCTGCCTCGGCCTGTAAGAAAGCAAGGCAATCGGGGACGCAATGAGTTAACCTTTAAAATATGTATTTATTCAATTATTTCACAAGTAGTAGGTAAATAAAAATATATAGATATCTGTGCTTATACATAACATTCCCGCCAACCATCCATCCATCCATCCAAGTGGGAAACCTTCATTGATCCATCTATCCAAAAACCGTTGCGGCCATAACAGAGGAAGAGGCGAGTAGGGTGGCAGTGGCAGCAGAATCGTAATGGTGAAATGAGCTCGATGCTTGACTGTTTGTAGTAAATTAAAATTTAAATTTATGCCATTTGCTTTCAAGAGAACCATGAGTTAAATAGGCTGAAGACGCGAAGACCACGAGACTTTCATTTCAACCAAAAAGATGTGGTGCGGCCGCAGGGACGACATGGCAAGCACACTAAACTGCTGATAACGTCCGTCCGTCGTCGACGTCCGACTGGACTGGACAATATTTTGACCATCCATATTATTTTTCAGCCATTGCAGCGTAATTTTGCTTCTGTTCTTAAAGTACTATACTATGGTTGTAGTTGTAGTATAAAGAAAGGGGTGAAGGATAAGCCTTGCAGTTTAAATTTATTGAGCAGGTGTGTCAGGATTTTCCTGGTTCGTTTCGTACTTATTATCAGCGTGACTTGGAGGTGGGAGAATTCAGGAAGTCTTATAGCTTTTGAATAGCTCAGATTTTAACAAGTTGAGTTAGGTACCTGTTTTTATGGAATCAAATTAGTTTAGTATGGATATTTGGAAGGGGCCCCTCTAGCAATTTGACTTAAGTACATTTCTATCGAGTACTGTCGGTCTCTTTAAATATTGTAAGGTAGTTCCTACCGACAATTTCTATCAATTTAATGCTTCATTATTCAAAGTGGTACAGATTTCCCAAAAAGTTATCATCAAAGTTGACGTGGTGATTCGGCTATAGTTACCGAATAGTAAACAACCGATCTGACAAATTCTTCATGTTAGATTCAAAAACTTTCCGTGTGCGTTGTCATCTTACGTTTACTCCTCTGACTCATTGGACGTAGAGTACGTGTTAAATATTCGCCTCAGCTTCCCTTAAATCGCCAGAAGAACTGCATTATAATTATAAGCATCATTAGGCATCCTTATCCAATGGTGTCTTTGGAATGGGATGGGTCCAAAAAGTGCTACTGCTTTTTCTCGAGAACGGTCATTATACTCATTTTACATTCAGATCGTAAGTAGGCATAAGGTCCTTAACTCCTTCAAAGTTGAATTTTAGTTCTAATTGACAGCATTAACCTGGTATTGCCCTCATAAAACGGTTGACCTATCTTTTTCGCTTTCAAATACGTAAACTACAAATTGCTGATTTTAAGTCACACAAACATTAACTAATGTCCTTTTACAAAACTTCTTTTGGGAGTGTACTCCCTGTCAAAGAGTTTTAGAATTCATTTTAGGAATGGGAGTGTTTTGACGTTTAGTTTTGTTTGTGTTGGTGAGTTGTTTGTTATTCAAACGAAAAAGTGAAAAAAATAAATTAAACACTTAATTTCAAAACAAACACCTTATTGTTTCACACAAAAAACACGAAGTCAAATTACAATAAAAAATGTAAACAAGACTTACATTAAGGATTTTACTTAAGATTTTGAGAAACTGTCCCTCATGTGAGGGTTTTCTTCAAAACATTTTCCTGTAATCAATTACAAACACACTGAATTTTAGTCGTTAAACATCAAATGCATAAACTTTCGCTTTTTCTATCCAGTTGGCAAAATACTCCCGTTATGGTCCAATTACGACAGTTAATCTTGATT
>CAKKXW010000005.1:42934277-42963061 GCA_920937365.1 Sphaerophoria rueppellii | reverse complement strand
CATGCATTTTTTGTATGTTCAAGTTTTTTTTTGAAAATGCTGAGCTCAACGGAATCTTATTTTCGAAATCTGAGCCCATGAAACCCACCTCGACTCCAACCTGAGCATTGTATCTAACTCAGTGCGAATGTATGGGTGCAGTTTCTCATTTAAAAAGCATTGGAAAACTAACACATTCTCACTGGGTTAGTACAAAACTACCAAATTGCAGCTTGTAGGCAAAAAGAGAGCAAACACCCGAAGTCGTGACTCTAGGTATTATATATTCTCTATGTCCTGGACTATAACATTCGTCAAGTTTTAAGATATTAAGCTTTATAAGTTTAAAGAGTCAAGATGAGAGAAAGAAGTAGTAGAAGAAAATGAATTAAAAGTCTCCTCCTCTGTGCCACGTAGGTTTCTGTTATGTGTTCTTTCCTTCTATGTGTCTATCTTTCTCTCTCTGTTGTATTAATGTCTTGTTCTGTCTCAGCCGATGGCCTCAGTCGCCAGTGCTGTATGTGTCTGTAGTTCGTTGCATTTATGTGCGAAGTACTGTGATGTCAATAGTCAATAGTCAAAAGAATTAAAAGTGGTGTCACCATAATCAGCTGTCTCAAAAGCAATTTTGAAATAGTTAGCAAACATGTTAGAAATTAGTAAAGTATTAGTGCTAGTTGAGGAAGAGTCAGACATTGTATTAGTTCGAAGTTCCAAAATTATTTGGGTTCAACTTTAGATCATTGTCTAATTTAAGAATAAAGCTATCGTAGGCAATATTCGAGTATTCAGTGAATAGTTAAATTATGATTAAAAAGGTTGTATAATCTCCATCAGTTCTTGTTTTGACATATTTTGTCCACGCTTTGTTTTTTCTGTTTCTTATGAACTTGAGGTGACTATCAAACCATGGTGGTGTATTAGAAGTATTCAGAGTTTTTTTCAATGGCACAGTATCACAGAAGCAGTTGAAGAGTGTTTTAGAATACGTTACACATTGCGTTAATATTACAATTATAAAATAATATATCCTAATCAATCATACTTAACTTATTACATAATAAGACTTAATTAGATTTTGAAACTCATTTCGAGGTTAAAGGCGATGTCCTAGGCTGGATGATAATGATCTTCGACGGTCAGAATATTTGTGGATCGTGTTAAAGCAGCAGCAGTGTTTACATTGAGGCAGAAGAATATGGAATCCAGGGTTTTTCCCGAGTCGTTGGTCACTCCATTTACAAGCAATAAGAGGACATATTGTCAGTAAGAAATATCTCATTTACAGTTGAAGCATTGTCAGTAGTGTAGTAATCTTCGTTGTCTTGTCTCATCCAGTTAAGATTTAGTAGGTTGAAGTCACCTATAATCAAAATTTCATCTTCAGGTTCCAGCAATAAATAAATAAATCTTCAAAAATTCTTCTGTTAGAGTTCGAAGTGATATAAGTAGTGACTAAGAATAGATGTCCAGTTTCCATTTGAATCTTAATACACAGAACTTCAATATGTGTAGGTAATACCAGTCAGTGGCGTAGATAGCTTTTCGCTTTGGGGTGGGGGGATATATCTAGTTCGTTCATTTTTTTTGAAGTTTTAATAACTCAAGAAAAAAAAAAATAAATAACAAACTTCATTGAATTCATAAGATAATAATCTCTATGAAGGATGACCCAAAATTCAACGATAAGTCGGAACCAGAGCTTTGCCCTTTTCATGACTGCATGGAAAAAAATATAAATAAAATCAAACGCCATTTTGTTTCAAATTATAACAAAACATATAAATTCTCCAAAAAAATAATCTCTTTTGAAATTTTTTACTTTTATGACCACAATTTTTCATAAATTTTTGATTTTATATTTTTGTCAGAATTCTAAGACGTAAAGCATCCTTTCCCAATATCCAAAAATTCCAAACTTTCAGCGGTTTTTCCACGACAATGAATCAAAAAAGTTGTTTTCCATAGAATTTTAAGTTTTTCTTAGGTGCAGTCCACTTTCAGTCATCGTGGTTATAAAAAAAAGTATGGACACTACCTACCATGGCATCTTTTTTAAAAAAAATTGGCGCTGCTTATCAAGATTCTAGAATGATATAACACTTTGGCCAAACTTGTCGTTGAATTTTGGGACACCCTGTATATATAAAAATGGATGTGTGTTTGTTTGTATGTCTCTAGACTTCGAAATGGCCCAACAGATATTTGTGAAATTTTCATGGTTGATACTGTTGTATTCAGTGATGATTTCTGTGAAAAAAAAAAATTTGGAAAAACCTCATGGGAGAGTGGGAAAACTGGAAAAACCAAAGAAAGGTCGGAAATAAGATTTTTTTGCTTGGAATTTTTTGGTTCAAAATGGGTTTTCGAATGGAAAAATAGAAAGTTCTTGATGTAAAACTCGGAAAACTCATTGCTTATCCAATTGTAAATTGCATGAAATTGTGGATGCATTGGTTTTCAAATGGAAAACTGGAAAATTGCAAATGGAAAACTGAAAAATTTCAAAATGGGGTTTCGAATGAAACTCGGAAAACTCATTGGTTTTCAAATTGAATAATATTAATAATAATAATAATATTAGGTGCAGTGGTTTTCAACTGCAAAGCAAAAGCAAACAAAAAAAAACTGGAAGAATGGAAAAATTGAAATGCAAAAAATTGGTTGCGGGTAGCGGGTAGCGGGTAATAAGTAGAGGGTTTGAGGCTAATGGTGTAACTGTAAGCGTGTAGAAATAATTGGTAGCTGTAACAGAGAAGTGTCGTAGCGGATATGGGTAGACGTACTGGGTAGCACAAAGTGGTAATGGGTTGGGTAGTGTGGTAGAGGGTTATCCTTATCGATTATCGATTGAGGCAGTACGAAGTCTGCAGGGTCAGCTAGTATATGGTACACATTAATTTGAATATGAATTAGTATAAAAACATATATCAATAAATCTGCCGCTTTTGTTAGGCATGCCTTATGTAATGAGTAATAGCGCATTTTGCTTTCTGGTCTAAATGAATGATGTGAGTTTTCGCTACCGTTAAGATTCTGCTTAACTACACCGCAATTGTGCGAACATTTGTTTGTGTGGATGAATGTGCTGCATGTTTGCGGCGGTTTCTTATACAATGTGTCACACGATGCGAAGAAGTCTTAATAATTTTAATTTATTTTTGTAATGGAAAGCTGGGTGGAAGCTCGTTTTCTTGCATGTTTACTTGTTATCAATTGGTGAGAAACGTAAAATAAAAGCTTTTTAAAAATCGATATAAAAAGAGAAATTTGGCTGTTTCTCCATAGAATGTAGGTATAGAATATACATTTGACAATGCCTCTAGGAATTCTGTGGGTGCGTGTGAAGAATTGAGGGGTCCTACAATTTAACGCCGATTCCGAACGGCAAAGTTGAGAAGCACTTTTTCATGACAGATTGATACTCTTGGAAGTTTTGTCAGTTCTTCGCAAGAGACAGTGCCCGTGAAAGATGAAATAAAAACTATGAGCACGAGCAGGACTCGAACCCATGACGTTCTGCTTAGCAGCCAACGCACCTAACCACTAAGCCACGGACACTTCAGACATAGTTACTCGAAATCATAGATAGTTTGCTTAATCAGGTGTATAAGTGATCAAATTTTTACTGAAAGAACATTATGTTTATTTATTTCAAGTAATTGCTTAAAGAATTGTTTAAAGTATATCTCTTATTTTAACACTAACTTTTTCAATTTTTGGAACATAAAAGTAATCATAAATATTTAGATTTCGCATGTTCGTACGACTCAATGGACAATTTTTTTTGTTTATCTTACGTTAGTAATTTGTACAGTGCCTTGCATAAGTATAACCGCACCCGGAAAAATGCATTTAAAAGAAAACCTACAATAGGAGTGACTCCTTACTATTTTTTAATTGAGCTGCATCACTGATCAAGCAAATTGAGAAGAAAATAAAGTACCGTTATTTCCTCTCCTGGTGTTTAAAAATTAAAAACAGATTTTGATGTATTGCAAAAATAGAACCGCACAATGAAAAACTCTTTGAAGCTGCATTCAGTCAAGTGATTTCTATTAAAAAACAACAATGCCGAAATTAAAAAAGGCAAAATCTTGGCTTTTCAGTCAAGCGGCCAAAGTCTTTGGGCTATTGGAAGACGAATTTCACGATCGGATCGTGTCGTTCGAAATTTTTTAAAACATCCAGAAACAAAAATAAGATCCGGGCGTCCGCACAAGCTGACACGTGTCGTGACAAGAGGCGTTTAATCAATGCTGCATCCAATTAACGAATGGGGCTTAGGAGTTTCGAATTCAACCGTTTCTCGTGCTTTAAAAAACAGTGGAGTGATTGTTCGGGGCAAAATGGTGCCAGCTCCAAATTTAACAGCAGCCCACAAACAAAGAAGATTGGAATTTACCCGCCAAAACATAAATCGGGATTGGAAAACCGTCAGTGACTTTCTATTAATCTACACTAAAATCTCGTTTTTCCAAATGGCATACTGGAATGAATGGTTTTTTATTTAGGTTATTTTTAGTGATGAAAAAAAGTTTAATCTTGATGGACCAGATGGTTTTCGTTTTAGCGGATATTGGCACGATTTGAGGAAAGAGGGAAAGTTTTTATTCCAAGAGGAGCTTTGGTGGTGGCAGCTGTGTGGTTTAGGGGGCCTTCTGCGAGCGTGGTAAGGTTGCACTTGCCTTCACCTCTACCAGAATTAACAGTTCTGATTACTTGTGTCCTTGAGGAGAATTTGGTACCTTATTTAAGACGATTTCGCCGAGTTGAGCAAGATAATGCCCCAATTCATGTAAGTCGTCAAAGTTTGGATTGGTTGGAATCGAAAAACATTAATTTGATGGAGTGGCAGTCACATTCTCCAGATCGCAACCCCATCCAAAATCTTTGGGGAATTTTAACTCGCAAAATTTATGCCCATAATAAGCAATTTGCTAGTGTTGCTGAGCTGCGAGAGGCAGTTGTGACAGAATGGAACGCTTAGACGACTCCATATTGAAAAATCTAGTTAATAGTATGCCAAAAAGAATTCTAAGATTGGTGGAAAATAGAGGCAACGAAATTGCATATTAATTTTTTGTTAAGAATGAACTTAAAACAAAGAAAAAACAAAAAAACAATAAATGCGGTTATATTTTTGCAATACATTAAAATCTGTTTTTAATTTTTAAACACCAGGAGAGGAAATAACGGTACTTTATTTTCTTCTCAATTTGCTTGATCAGTAATGCAACTCAATAAAAAAAATAGTAAGGAGTCACTCCTATTGTAGGTTTTCTTTGAAATGCATTTTCCGGGTGCGGTTATACTTATGCAAGGCACTATATGTGCTGTGTTATTTGTTATAGTTTCGTTATCTGCCTACTTACAACTAACACCACTCTAAGTGATGAGCCGACCGACGGTATAACACAATTCCTGTGTTGGCAAACAATTGGTCGTAAAATTATGCTTGTTAAAAGCCCATACGACCAGGAATAAACCTAATTTTAAATCGTCTAAAGTGATGAAAAAGTTCAAAATCCGACTTTACTATATACGTTTTTTTTAGAATATTACCAAGAATCACAATTTCCAAAATTGGGAAACGAATTACAGGACACCCGGTATAATCACAATAAGCAGATATGAAGGGTTTTTTAATGAGGACGTAGGTCCAAGTCCCAACGCAAAGGCAAAGTTCTTGTGCACGGCGAAGAATAGGCTGCCTCGGGTTCTGCTGTACACTTTCACGGACCGCGGCGATGTTCACTGCCGGTCTTGGGTTCCTTGAAGGAACGGGTGTCGTCAGATTGTTTACTGAACCGGTCGTCTCAAAGCTGGCCACCAAACGTTGAAGAGTCGACTTTAAAATGCCACAACGTTTGCGTTAACGAACACTCATTTTGATAGTAAGGTTTTATCATTTGAACGTGCTGTTCAATCGTGTAAATTGCCATGATGGTTGGGCATAAACAACTGAATAATAATCAAAAGATTTGACAGATGTTACAAAACAAAATGGCCGCTACGGAGTGCCAAAATCTACCCAAGCCAATTGAAAAACCCTTTAGTTAAATTTTTTTCGATTAATTAATTTTTCCTATTGAAATTCCTAGGTTAAGTGCTCAAAAAGTACCTACATAGATATGTATATAAACTAAGCCATCAATAACTACAAAATATCACTTAAAATACCTTCGGAAGAAAAATGCAGTTCCATACAGACAGACGTAGATATCAAAATTAAAATATACCTCAATTTATTAAGTTAAAGATATCGACGCATAACTTTTCACCTAATCCATCATCTATCTTTTGCAAGGTAGCAATGACTGTTCAATGTCTATGCCACCACAAAGAATTTCTTTTTTCATTCCATATATGTACTTAACTTGCTCTAAGCACGTGCTTTACCATATTTAAACGCTTCTAATAAGGCTTAATGGATAGAAAACATCAAACAGCAACAGAAAAAAAATCTACTTCTCTACATAAAATCCAATAAATTTGTTGAACATTTTTCAAACCCAATGGAACATAGTGTAGGTCAGAAAACCATTGTAGACAATATTCATTTGTAACAGACAACAAAAGAAGCAGCAAAAAAACTCACTCAATTTCCGAGTGGAAAATCTGAACCTGAACAAAAAAAAAAAACGAGGAATTGTTTGCCGGCCTGTCTAACCAGTTTTCCAGCCGGTTGCGGTTGTAGTGGTTTGGTATATGCGGAATTTGCGAGGAGAAAAAACAGAAAGAATCGGTCCATCTTCAACACCCCACTGCTTGAAACCCCATGGAGTTTAAGCCAAAGCCAAAGAAAACACAACAAACTGCTAGATCATTTCTTTTTGTCTTTTTGTTCAACCTCAAAAGATAAATCTACTCAGTGGGCGGTGGCCAAAAGCAGTTGAATACTTGGGGGGCTTTTAACTTATTGTGTCGCCGACTCGAAGGCGGAGAATCGGTTCAGGCGATTGCGCGTTATATGCTCCCCAACCAATTATGCCATTGTATATAGAGACTTCTTTATAGCAGGAGTGTGGTTGTAGGTGCTGTGTGTAATTTCCTTGCTTAGGTGCTGCAGCAGAACGAAGCTTGAACGAAGAAAGTATCTATCTATCTTCTATGTGACATAAGAATTAAATACAACAAACTTGGAAGTTGGAAGCGCACACGTTCGAGCTAGTGGAGGTAGATTTCCCCCCATATTGTAGGCTAATTCGATTGTCGTTATTGTTGTCGGAGGTTCTTATAAGAAAATGCTAGCAAGGGATTGGTTTTGGGTGGTCGTTTACGGTTCGAAAAATGAAAATGAAAAAAATCAAACCGAACGTTGTACATAGGAGAGAGCTCTCGGAGGGCAAAGTCAAATATTTAATTACGCTAAAATTTTACCATAAAACCCACATTGTTTGAATTTTTGAACTGAAATGGATAGTATGCATTTTATAACTCGTGTACAATTTCGATTGTTTATCTTTTTTCTTTTCAATTTGAGAGACATATAGGCACTTCTCTACCTATAGTTTGTGTTGTGCTTTTTTGTTGTTGTGTGTGTTTGGTTTGTTTATTTGTTTTTTTGCTCGTTTGCTTTAATTTTTAATTTGATTCAAAGTAATTGTAAAATTGCTTTATTTGGTAAATTGCATTGGGTGTACATTGTTAAATTCAAGTAATGAGATATACCAATCCAGAGATATCCCAGCGGCAAAGATTACGAGATGAAGTCGTGATGTGACAAGGTGCAGTTATTGGGTGCAGTATGTTGCAGTTTGGGTTGACTTTAGTTGAAATATTTTCAGGTTTAATTGGCTTGAGGTGAATGAAATATTAATCATTGAACAGAGTTGACACTTTGAGTGTAGAATATACAATTCGAAGAAAAAAAAAACTTCTTATAGACGATTGTTATTCAAATTGGTATTATTATAATAAATCAAGATTAAGTAATTGCTTAAATTGTCCTCTTGTTATTTAAATTAATATGTATTCAAAGTTGCAAGACATAATTAAGCTTATGATTTAAAAAAAAAACTTGATTTGCTTGTCTTGTAGGTACTTTAAATCGTGCGTATTAACTTAGCCAGCAAATTATGGGTTCGTGATTTAAACAAGTGCGGCAAAAACCGTCTCACGCTACACCATGCATCCAATAAGTACAACAAACAAAAAATCATAACTAAGGAAAGTATTACAACGTGTTTTTCTAGTCAACTTTAAGCTCGTGAGAATGCGTTCGCTGGTTATTTTAATTTAATCACATTATTAAGATCGATTTTATGTTTGGACCTGCTGCTAATTGCTGGCTTTTAACTCAACCAATTAATTGTTTAAGTTCCCATAAGGACTATTGACTTAGCAATCAGTAAATTGCAACAATCTTAAGGAAAAAAACAAGTTTTGAACCCAGTTTAATTGATTTCATTCTATTTACACCTCAGTTCGATTATAATTAAAATCTATAATTTTTACAATATTAAATGCATAGTTTATTAATTATGGATACATTACTCGTTTTAGGTTGGTATTGGTAGGCACCTGCATAGTTATATTTACACATTTTTACCCACAAATAATTCTAAGTGCATAACATGTATTTCGCCAACGGGAAATTGACCGCCGGTATTTCGGCCGTGTGTTTAAACTGCCACCACTAATATAATATGACGTTTGATCAAATTTAGCCAGTCGATCTGTGAATTGCCTTAAAAGGGAAGATTTAAGAAATTTCCCTCAACAAAAAATTTTATTACTTTATAGGAAGGTTAAATATGAATGACTATAACTTCCGAGTATAGAAAAATAAATATCTAAAATAAAATATGGTTATTTGAAATTCATGTCAAACTGTTGTCAATTATACTAATGTGGGTTTACCGATTTAAAGTCATAAATATTCTATTCCTGTACTCATATAAACTGTTTTATCTTGAAACCACGAAAATATATCGAAATATATCTTGAGTTCTTGAACCTTGTAATGACTGGGAAAGACAGAGTGTGGAAGAGAGTTCCACATTCGCGTAGTACGGCTTAAAAATGATTCCCTATACTTGATAGTACGTCCGCAGTTGGGCTTGAGGGTAAACTGTTGGGCATCCTTAGAAGCGCGAGTATTACGTGCGAATCGTTTTTGGGGAGGAATGCAACTGGCTATTTCTCTAGAACACTTATCGAAGAAGTAACGATAAAACAGAGAGACACGACGGTGGTCTAAAGGAGTGAATGAATCAGTGATGGTTCTATCACCGATCATTCTTACGCATCTTCTTTGTATACCATGCAAGAGGCTTAAGTATGTTACTTGAGTCCCAGCCCAAAATTTGGAATTGTACTCAAGCTTTGGACGGATATATCTTATAGATAATGGCTAGATAGATGGGAAGCAACATTTCTTGCACCGTTTTAAGAGACCCAAACATCTTGCACCATTTTTGGCGACATCGCGTATGTGCTCGGTCCACAAGAGGTGGCCAGTGATGTACATACCGAGAATCTCGAGATGTTCGGCTTAATTGATGCAAGTTCCGCTCATGAACAGTGGCAAGGGGGGTAAATCAGGCTTCAACGATACAAGACAGCATTGAATTTTCTATACATGGTTTTTAATTCCCATTGTGCAATGCTGTGTAAGTCAGAGTTTAATGAGCAGTCATATTTAGCCGTTGCAGTTCCACATCCAAAGAAGAGGGATGTGAGTCTGAAAATGAATAAGAAAAGCTAAGGGTACTGACATCAGCGAAAGAATTGGTTGGATTAGAAGTAACAAACAAGAGATCATTACTGAAAATGAGGAAGAGGGTCAGAGATAAAACGAAGCCCTGGCGCACACCAGCATTTATTATGTAGGTTTCAGACTTGAACAGACTACAACTTGAATTGAACGGTTCGAAAGAAAGTTTCTAATCCAAAAAAGAAGGGACTCATCGATACCAAAAACATACATTTTCGATAAAAGAGCAAGATGTCAGACTTTAATATCTTCGAAATATCAATCTTACTTTCTCCAAAACGATATAAAGACTTGTTCCACTGTTCGGTGAGATAAACCATCAGCTCACCAGTAAACCTGTTGCTGCGAAAGCCGTATTGCCTGTCATTACGAAGAAGATAGCTTATCAGCGTTTCCATGACCTTAGAAAGACGATTAGCCTTTTTTGGTATTGGCTGGACAAATGCTGTTTTCCAACTGCTCGGAACGAGCCCAGAAGAGTTGGATAGACAGAAAAGCTTACGCAAGAGTTTTCCTAGCGTGAAACAACACGTCTTCAGAATAAAAGCGGGGATACCATCCGGACCAGCAGATTTATGTTGATTTATGTTGAGATCCTTTAGGACTTTCGCCACTGCACGAGTGCGGAACATGATTTGCCCCATGGAATCATTGACGCGAGTTAAGTATCCATAGCAAAACATATTGAGAAAAAAGATAACATTATTTGTATTCAATGATATCTTTAGTCTCTAGTACAGTCTTGCACACAACGCTACAATGATAACATATGTAAAAGAGATAATATCGTTTGTATACAATGTTGGAATATTATCTCTTCTTCATTATCAAGCAAGACGATTGTACGCTTGGGTCTCCTTGTAGATAGATAAGAAAAGTATATATGTAAATACGACTGTATGATGAATTTATCAATAGTCTTATTGTAACTACATAGTAGCCTTAAGCTCCTTTTAGAATTAGTAAAAAGTATTTCAATAATAAAGGACATAGTTCCAAATAAATATTGTTTAATTTTAAAAGTAAGAAACAAGTGTTTTAATTCGCGCTCAAGAACTGGGGGAGTCATGACACTTTCTAACAGTGAAGAGTAAGCGGCTAATTGTCTAGCAAAAAGGTTAGCTTTCACGAGAGAGCCTGGACACCTGAAGGAAGTAGAAGAATTCTTCATATTTTTAACAAATGACCAAAAATTCTTACTGTCTTTGGTTATTGCAGTATTTTTTGCCTTAATCTTTAAGAAATAAAAAAAAAAATAATAGAGTGGCGTGACAGCTCTTGAAGAGCCAAGGCCTAAGTGGCTTACTCTCATCACCAATTCTCTGGATGCTAGTGAAAAATTGAGGGGACCTACAACTTAACGTTGATTCCGAACGGCAAAGTTGAGAAGCACTTTTTTATAACAGATTGATACTCTTGGAAGTTTTGTCAGTTCTTCGCAATAAGAGGCAGTGCCCGTGAAAGGTGAAATAAAAACTATGGGCACGAGTAGGATTCGAACCCACGACGTTCTGCTTAGCAGCAAACGCACCTAATAACTAGGCTAAGGACACATCATCTTAATCTTAAGTCATGTAAAAATTTGGTCCGACGAATATGGGCATTGCAGGCTTTCCTGGCTTGTTTAAACTTGTTCTGGTTTTCCTCAGTTGGGTCGGCTCTAAAACATCGGAACCTTATTTCTTTTTCCCTGATAACCTCCTTACAGCTTGAATCAAACCATGACTTTTCTTTGGGTTTGATGCTTTTAACCCTATTCGGGATAAAACTTTTCATTCCCAATATAATCATATTAGTTATCATATCTGCGCTCGAGTCTACATCACTATTTAGGAAGCATAGTGACCAGTTAATGATCCGGAAAAAGTTATTGAGATCGTCCCAGTTGGCTTTCTCGTATTGCCATACGGTTCTTTTCGGAGCACTTTCTCTAACTGGATTGGTTTGACAAAGGAAATTTGCAGATATAATACTATGGTCTGATCTTCCTAGAGGCGTTAATACATTGATAATGTATTTATCATGGTCAGACGTAAGGAACCAGTCAAGGGTATTGTATTTAAAAGAGAAAATAAAAGATTAACAATAGCTTCAAGAAGATAAAATCTTTGAGCAGTATTGATTTCAAAAATTAAGTATTTTAACTAACTCATCATTTTGACTGCTTCAAAATAAAGAAAACAAAGTAATAAATTGACAAATAATATTTTTTTTATATTGATTGGAAAAATTTTTAGAACTATATTTGCAATTTATGCTGAAATTATCAATTTACAAAAGAATTACCTGTTGCGCTGCTGAAAACTTAATCAGTTCTTAACTAAATGACTCCGCGACGAATGAGACTAATAGTGGTTCGTGAGATAATCGAGCAGAAAAATCGTTACGCACATACGCATATACGCAAACATTTTTTTTTTCTTTTAATTTTCGATAAACGCTTTGCACACTGTAAGAAATTATCCATACTTCCCCTCGGGACCACTTGAGCATTTCTTCAAGTGGGGTCCTTGTCAAGGTTGTGGGCTGTATATCGTCACCCATAGTTCCTTCCATAGTTTCTTCAATTTCCAGAATCTCCGTAAGGTAATATATGCGTATTCCTATACACTGTTCTTTATCTCCCAGCACCTTCTCAAGGCTTAACTTTAGTATATTGGCTGATTTCCCCGATACTCCTGTTTATTTTCTGACAGAGGGACTCCCATCTACTCCACTAGATTCGTCTGTCTGCGAATCTCTGCATTGGCAGGAAGTGCTTTTTCTTTTTACAATCTTGTGCAGGAAGGCGCTGAAGTACCCGTGGCTGGCGAAGAATTGTGGCGTAATTGTTTAATGCCGTGTTTCTTTTTACTGCATTCGCTAACGTTTCCAACTAGCGTAGCAGTCCGCGTCCTGCTTTCCTCCTTTCTGACTCTCAGCCTTTCTCCCACTTCTGCTGTGTGAGAGCTTTGGCCGCAAATTCGCTGCTTCCTATCTCTCTTTCTTATTTGTGCGTACTTTCTTTGTGCTGCGAGGAGATCCACTTGTGTCAGCCCATATCGCACTTCCGTTCAAAGGAATGGAATGTGTTGTGAGAATTTTTCGTTTGCTCTTGCAATTGGCCTGTGGCTTTTGATGCGCCTTCTGCGGCTGTGCTTGTCTGGTCCGTTAAGCTGAGGCTCGTATCGAGCTTTATGCTTTCAAATTTTACTGAGCTTTTGCTCCTTATAACCTTGATTTCATTATTGAAGGCGATAATTCTGGGAATTTGTTTTCTTTTTTGTGTTCTCGGTAGCCAGAGCCAGTCTGTGCTTTTCAATCCCGGAGTTTTCAGTGTCTCTTATTGCAGTTATTACCGCAGCAATGTCTTCAGCGTAACCAAAAGTGAATCTTCCAGCACTTTCATACGCAGAATATCATCGTAGAAGATGGTCTGATCAGATGGTAGATCAATGTGTTTCTTCGGCTGTAATGTCCTTTTTTTTCCTTCTCCTTCGTGGCTTGGTAGATAAGTTCTAAATCTTTGAGATAATCTAAAAGATACTCTGGAGTATGGAATTTTCTTTCAAGCGCATTAATCATACTTGACCAGCCAGCTCCAGCG
The DNA here is from genome assembly GCA_920937365.1 of Sphaerophoria rueppellii. Taxonomy (NCBI): domain Eukaryota; kingdom Metazoa; phylum Arthropoda; class Insecta; order Diptera; family Syrphidae; genus Sphaerophoria; species Sphaerophoria rueppellii. Next base: position 42,949,775 of record CAKKXW010000005.1, on the reverse strand, counting down.
GGCTTAATTAAAGGCGTTTCGGACATCCAGTGTAATCTGCAGCACAACTGAGCATTTGCTACAGCCCTCAGTACTTCTTCGATTGCTTCTATTGTGGTGCGCCCTATCTTGAAACCATATTGCCTTTCAGTCAAGTCTCTTATTCGTTGTACCACAGATATGAGTTGAGTCGTGGTTGCAGTAAAATCTTTCTAGGAGCTTCCCTGTTTTGCCCGGCATGCACAGAGGTCTTTACGATGAAGAGTTTTTGTTTTCCTTATTTTTACTAATAGATAAGTAGGGACTGTCTCTTGCCAAGTAGTGCCAAAGCTTCCAAGTGTGAAATATATCGCTCAAAAATACTTCCTAACTCAGTCGTTCACAATCGGTATAAGATTGTAGATCTCCTCAATTTCTTATACTCTGGACGTGGTTCTGAGGAAGTGTCGTGTCACTATTATTATTCACTAAAAAGAAGATAGGGAGACGTACCTTTTTTCAGACAGACTCCCAAAGTTCAGTCGAAATTTCGAACAGGCAATTGCTTATCGTAGGTTACGTAAGTTGCACAAAGTACGTATCAATAGCAATTTCGAAACATAACACTACAATGTTTTGCCATAATGACTGCCCAATCGTCAATAACCTGTCAGAAATTTGTTCACAATCTATCAGAAATGTTGTGGCCTTGCCATACCAAATTCTTAATGGAACACAACGTCATAGAAGAAACAGCAAAAACTTTCAATGCCAACGTAAAACGAAATACCACCAACAATATTCTCACGAAGTCATGATATCATCGCATCATCTTCAAGATATAAGTACACCGCTTTTATGAAAGAATCCAGCGTGACGCCCTCTATGAATAAATAATCAACTAACAAGTAGCATACATCATTGTTATAATGTAAAACAATGTTCGACAAATTTATTGCAATGCCGACGTTAAGTTAAAATGGAAATAAGCAAACCTCATCCGTACACCGCCGCCATCATCCTTATTAAAATTATTGCATAGAAGAACTTTAAAGTCCATTTCATTATTATTTAAGGTTGTTTTAAATAATACTTTGTAGTTGTTTTTTTTTCTGCATTTAGTTGAGTAAAGTTTGTAACATTTTGTATACCCATGTAGTAAATTACCTTTACACGTTTTTTAACAAGACACTATCTTTGAAACCAAATTCAGAAACCCATTTCCGGCTGAACAATGCAAAAGCAATAAATCATACAGAGCGACGCAAAAAAAGCTCATTACATACACGAAACAATTGAAATTAGAAACTAAATCTAATTGCATACTTTCTTATCGTCGTGTCGCGTCGCTCGATTTTATTGTTCTTTAACCAAATTTTTATATAACAAATGGCAATTTACTTGAATTAGTGTAATGTGGCAGCGATTTTGATCTTTTTGTTTCAAAGAAATTTCTAAATATTATTATCTATTGCGCCAACACGAAATATGCATTAGGAAAAAAACAAGTAAACACTCTCTGGTGTGTAGTCATGATGACCAACAAAAAAAAATTCGAGCAACAAAAAACCATCGAGCAGATACCTAGATAGGAGCTGAATTAATTGATTAGTTTCAAACAAAAGGACAACATGGAGGCTGATTGTTGATATCACAGTTTAAACTGTTATTTGTTTTACAATTCTGTTTTGTTTTCAATTAAGGCTCTTAGCGTCATGGGTGAGTGAAAAAAGAACTCCCAAACCTCCCACCTTTTTTTTTTGCTTACCCTTGAGTATATTACCTACCTAAAAACTAATGATAAATAAATTAATGTTATGGTTGCAATCGGCAATTTTGTTATTAGCTAACCTTCCTACGATTTCGCTCATTTGGGCCTGGCAAAAAAATTGGCTGCACTTCTTGTGCCTCCTGCTCTCTCACTCAGTTATTCATAAAGCAGTTTTACTAACAAAAAAATGAGTTTTTATTTTATTCATATGGTGACCTGGGGGATTTATTTTGGTTTAAAGTGTGGATTGTGGATGGAATTATGTGTATCAGGGAATTCGGTGTTCCACATGAGATAGAGTTTAACTCAATTTCACCACTTTAAGTCAATGAAAAAACAGGCCTTACTTCTTCTTTACCAGCTAAACTCACAAGGGGTTGGATTAAAATTGATTAGATAATTGAAATTTGAATGCCATAAAAAAGTAATCAGTACCTACATACATATTTGAATATTAAAGCAAGTTCAGTACGGAGTGTTTTCGAGGAATATTATATTTTTTCTCTGTTGAATGGAACGAGTTTGAGGAAAGAAAAAATGTATGGAGAGAGAATTATAAGAATCGTAGGAGTCAGTCTAGAGAAACTAAGTACCTATTATTTATTATTAAAATTATTTGGAAATCATAGTTTTGATCTCAAAAATGTCTCATTAAGGCTAGAGGACAGACTGATTGTTGGAACTGCCGGACAATTTTTCAACTTTCATTGTTATTTGGAGACATGGGACACTGCAAGTGTCAACGGCATACCAGCCGTGCTGATCAAGCAGACCCCCAATTAAATAACTATGAAGTTATAGAACATAGTATGGAAATAGGAAGACTGTGGAAAAGGCATCGTATGTCCCCAAATAAGAAAGGCGATACCTATCACATACTATTCATTCTAAGACATCTCAAAATATCATCTGTTTAAAGATTTAAAGACCGCTTACGGTAACATAAAGGGGATGGAACACTATAAACCCAAGAGAGAATTTGGAATCAAAAATAGACATCTACAAAAGAGACGACTATCGTCCCCAATCCCACAAAATTATTGGGTAATGGAGACGACATCGACGTCCTTGGAAGAAACCTACGAGCAGATCGAGCAACAGGGAAATACCTCTTATGTAGTGGAGTCAATGAAGCTTTTTTCAGGAAGAGCTAAGAAACAGCTCGGAATAAGAAAATTATTTTGTTTTTTAAATTGTTTAAACTCAGGAACATTTCATTTGGGGCAAATAATTATTTATATTGTTTATAAAGGGTGATCCATGAGCAATGTTTTTGGTAATTGGATATGGAAGGGGGTCTATTGCCCCGTTTAGCCAGGAGAGGCGATTTTATAAGGAAAAAAGTATATCCTAAAAAAAAAGAAAAATCAACGCAAAATGATAGAAGGTGGACAAGACGTTGATTTTTAATACATATTTTTTTAAATAGGCTTTTTTCATTATATTATAACTTCTCCTGGCTAAACGGGGGCCATGGACCCCCCTCAATATGATTTTTTTCTTGTAGTAATGCTACCTACACACTCCAAAAACCAAAAACATCGCTCATGGATCACCCTTTATAAACAATATAAATAATTATTTGCCCCAAATGAAATGTTTCTGATTTTAAACAATATAAAAAAACAAACAACAATTCCAATTCCGAGCTGTTTCTGAGGACTTTCTGAAAACGGCCTTTTCTGAGCTTCATTGACTCCACTAATGGTGGCTCCATGTGCAAAACACGTTGGCTGAAGAAGAACAGGAGCACGGTTTCGAAGTAGGGTCGTAGGACCAGTTACCGAACAGTTTACGGACTACGGGGAAAGAAAATGTTGTAAAAAATACTTTAATTGAGTTTAGTATTTTAATTTTGTTTTTTTTCTGAAATATTATCTCAAATATTTTCATGTTTGATATTATTTTTTTTTTGCATAAACATTATCAGTAAATAATAAAAAAAAATACATTGAAAATAAGCATTTTTCCCTATTCTCGAACACCTTATTTTGATTGTTTCCTAATCCCGAACACTGGAACCAAAAATTCGTTAGTTGTTAGAAAACCATTTCAAAGCCAAAATGTTCGTTCTCATTTTATTACCCATTGGAAAAATATGTAATATAAATAAAAAAACACGTTTGAAATATCTTTAGGTATATGTGCTTAGCTTCATCTCTCAAACAGATGCATTTCTGTTCCTTCTCCAAACATTCTCCTGTCCTTGATTTCCCAAAGGTTCTGTTACAATGGGATTAACATCGGGCAGTTGAATTAAGGTCATCAAATTAAGCTCCAACCAATGTTTACCGATTGGTGTGGATTTTGGTATTGACCCGATGAAAATTCACAGTGAACTGCCAAAACAGGTATCAAACTGCTGCGCAACATTTAAACATAAGTGCTGTTGATTTTTGATGACGTAAATCAAACTCCCAAGCATCCTACTGAAGAGATAGCTCCTCATAACATCAGTGAACCCCCACTAAAATTTGGCCATTCGAAATATCTCGGTTCCTTTCGTTAATCACTCCAGTGTCCATGTAACGCTTCAGGATCACCTAGGTTCAATTTCTTCTCATCAGAAAAAAATCGAACGACATATAATCGAATTTGAAGGCACATATTGAACAAACTACTTATTGACACTTACCGATTCCAATCCCGATCTCGAACATGAAAGAAAAGGGTGTTCGAAAATAGGAATTTGTCTTTTTTCACTGTTTACTATTTCCGAAAACACTTGTTCGAGGAAGGCAACTCGGTAAAATTTGGTTTCCTTTTCTCGAACAGTTAAAAATCATAATTTGATTTTCCTTTTCTTCACTAAAACATTTATTATATCCATAATGTGACATACTAAGTTATTTAAAAACTATGAGGAAAGTAGTTACTTGAGTACTTGTTCTTCAAAACAACTTTTCAGGGAGTTCTAATCTAGTTTTGTTTGTCTAGAAAAACGAATTAAAACCGTATCGAATAAAACCTACCACTGAACTGAATTTTTAGTTCTCTTAAGATACATTTATTTAAGTGTAATATTTCAACTATTCATAAAGAAAGAATGCCCACACATGTATGTGAAGTTTTCATTGAAAAAAAAATGTTAAAATAAGGAAATCACATCCATTTTCCTCAAAAGTGTTCGGTAATTGGGGATGTTCGGTAACAGGTGGCTCAACCCTAATACGATCCTTAAATTCAATGCATTATTGGGTCAGAAGTAGCAGCCGCCGATAGCAATTTGAAAGAAGAAATACGTTTCCGGCCGCTCCAATCCACCAGAACATAATTTACACTAGTCTTTCAAAGCTTGTACAAAAAATACTTACCATTATTTCACAACTTGTGCTGTACAAGACAATAAAATTGACAGTACTCACTTTACAGACTTGGGTGCTTAACCAATGACGCTTTGAGCCCTTAGCTTAGATCGAGAGAATATTCCTACCATTTGTACGGGTACCGTTTGTGATAAAGGATTATTGCAGAGAATTCATATCATGAACAATATCAAAGCTAACGCGGAACAGATATGAAGAGTAACTACTTGTATGGAAAGTATAAATTGTATTCGTAAAAAACAAGAGATTTTGAACAAATATATCCAGGGCCCGGATTCTTATGAAAATACATATTTTTTTAGGACACCTTAAGAAGTAAATGAGTCAATTACTTATTCGAATTGTGAAATTTGCTTCAAAATGGCATTCAATTTCAATTCAAATGGCATATTTTGGGTATAAATGCATATTTTGGCTTATTGAGTAAATGCATATTTTTCCTTCGTATAAAAAAAAAATGCAATAAAATAAATCAATCAATTATGACAGCATCTACAGAGACGAACTGTACAAAGCTATGTCTAGTTTTGGCGAGAGAACTCACGCTGCTCCATCAAGGTTGGCAACGAGCTTACGGAATCTTTCGACGTCAAAAAAGGATTCAGACAAGGCGATGCACTGTCATGCGATTTCTTTAACATCGTTCTTGAGAAGATAGTGCAGAACTCCACCGTCAACACCAGAGGCACTATCTTCCAGTCCACAACGGACTGTAGTGCCACCTTAAGAGAAAGAGCTATCAAATAAAACAATTATTTCATCAAATGCAAATGGACCATAAGAATTCTATCTAGAAAGGCAGATAGGAAACTGAAATTCCGTTTATTTACAGTTTTTGGATGTCGTGTTTGTGAAAAACTACTCCACGGTCACACAATCAGGAATACTGAGAATGTTTTAGTGAAAAACACCATACATTCTCAGCATTAATTTTCTAGCTGGTAGGCAAAATACATCTTTTTTTCTCTCATCTGTGGCCTTTTTTCATTTGAATTCCAACGTAATTTTTATCAAGTTTAATTCACGTTCAGTCAGTCAGCAATTATTTAATTTCTTTTTCAGCATATTTTTTGGTTTTTTACGGCATTTTTCGTAATTTTAAGGGCATATTTTAGGCGCATATTTTTCATTTTTTAGAGCATAAAAATCCGGTCCCTGGTCATTACGATCTAGCGATTCTGAGTGCCTGTCTGTAAATGCAATAGCATCCTTAACTACTGGTCCGATTGACTTTAAACTTGAAAAAAAAGATGTTTGAGCGAATTCTCGTAGGCCGTTTCTTTGATTTTGACTTTGACTTTTTTAGCCAAAAACCAAAAATTTCATTTTTCTCAAAAACAGCTTCTACGATTTTTTAAACATCCTTGTATATATATATATATGTATATTTTTTTTTTTTTCAGAACAATGAACCAAAACGGTACATCTCATAGATAACTTTTTTTGTAATAAGATTTTCTCGTAATTTTTTTAGGGTTATCTACGTATGTAGGTGCTATAAGAATACTGTTTGTTAAAAAAAAATCAAAAAACTGTTTTGGATTTGTAGAAAATTATTTATTTTTTTTTTTCCAAAATTCTGTGTCTCGAAAACGGATCAATATTAGATATCGGTATTTCAAATATAATACGTACACTTACAATCTCTTGAATACTGCAAACATACCAAGATTAATGTATTAAAAACAAAAACGCTTTAAGGAATAAAAAATAAAAATCAATGGCGCAAATTTATAGTCAGATAAAGTAGACTTTAAAATTATTTTAGTCGATACTAAGCTGATACTATAGTTTTTGACAGTTATAGTCGAAATAAAACCAACTTTAAAGTTAGTAGCTCGTGCTAAAATTAATACCGAGGAAAGTACCTTTTAACTTTTAATGTCGACTTCTAAGTTCTGTTGTGTTGCATAAAATTATAAAATGATTTCAGATAGTTTATTTGAAGATTTTAATATTTTTAATGATTATGATTTTTTCGAAAGCCGAAAGTGTAAACCAGGCAAATCCTTTTGATGACCTCGACGAAGACGAATTTTACTCTCAATGTAGGTTGTATAAGATCACTGTCAGGTTTCTGATTGAGAACCTTTTATATCGAAGAAGAAGAACCAAGAACTTTTGACAAATCGACATTTCTATGGAAAGTCCCAAAAGGATAAATTTCGCATTGATGCAATTGTTCTATTCATAATGGGTCATGGCTGCAATTAGACTCTCTTCCACGCTTTAAAGAAATATTTCTATAAAATAATATTTCCTTTGTTATGTTAAATAACTTTCCAAAAATCATTTTTTTAATAACACAAAATTTTCACGGTTTCAATTCTGATTTCAAACTGTATTTTCTCCTACAAAATTGTTTAAACTGTGGTGTAAAACAATCGCTTTTAAACGGTGTTTGATTTCCCAAACTGTAATATTTTGGGTTTGTTCGACTAAAATGTATTGTGGGAACGACCTAAGGCTTTAACTAGTTACAAGCAGGTTACAAAATGTCTATAAGTTGACATAGAATTAGTAGCTGGTTTTAAATTTAAAATGATTTTAAGTAGTATCTACTAAAGTTAATTAATAGGCGCTGACTATAAATTTGCGCAAAGGATTTAATAATAAAAGTTTTTTTGAGGTAAATACTACAATTTTGTTTATGAATTGTTGTTGCATATTTTTATTTCTTAATGTTTTTTGTGAGTAAAGTTTTGGAATACAGGAGCAAAGACGTGCGCAATTTTTTTGTTCGTTCAACAACAACATTTTTCTTACTTTCATCTTCTAGAGCCAGTCTATTTCTCTTGCATTCATATAATTTTCAACAGAGGAACATCTTTATGTATTAGATTCTACTGTACGTGAGTATGTCACTGAATTCCTTCTTAACGGCTGTACCGATTTGAATAGTTTTTTTTTTATAGGCATTATGGTGACGCCCTGAACGGTTTAAATTTACAAATCTCAGCCCGGCGAGGCGCGCGGGTGGCGCTGCAGTCAGTATCTATACAACTTGATCGACTTGAATGAATTTTTTGTATTCATTCATTTCAATAATTTTGTGTATGATACTTTTTATCCTACTTGCTGACCCGGTAAATGTTAAGCTGCAAAAATATCGATATTAAGCTTAAAAATACAACTGTCATTGCTCTGCAAAGGTATACGGTATATAAAACGATCGACACTGTTCACGTTTTCACAGTCAATGTGAAGCCAAAAGTGAATGTAGGATATGAAACGGAAAATCATTGAATAAATTTAACATTTATCTAAACCAAGCGTAGAATGGTAGAATACGAAATTTAAAAACTCACATTACCAATGATAAAAACTAAATAAAAAGAAACACTCATACGCCACAGTGTGTCATCATAATCTGATGCGAGGCGTGAGAGACTCAAGGGATCAGCTAGTATTAAATAAAATTTCTGAAATAAATTTATATTTTTATTGTAAAATTGTTTCTTTTGATAATTTAAATTTTTTTCATTTTTGTCAACAATTTTTTGTCATTTTTTGCGCACATCCCAACATTTTTCTTAAATTTTAATGGATGCTCTTGAATTTATTAGACTCTTGATTCACTTATTTGGAGGCTATATCGCAGATAAGCTGATTTGAGGGTTTACAGAATTCCCTTAACCGCTTAAACGACTCTCTGGTATTGTCACCACGATGTTGTATTAAAATCTCGGGATCGAAAATTTCCACCAATGTTTCCACATGCCATAATTTGAAAACCAAACATCTCGTTTCTCGTCTCCATTAAATTGAAACCAAAATAACATTTGGTTGAAAATTGGCATCACTAACAAGTCATTGCATCGAATCAAAGGTACAAACCTATCATTTTTCACGGACTCAATTTGAGCGCTTATGTTATTGAGTAGAACTCCTTACATTCCACAAGAGTGTTTTACTCAGATACTCCAATATGTCGGTGTTCTTGATTATGCGATATAAAGTAGCCATAACCGTCTCGCAGTTCTCAATATCATGCATTCACACAATCGCAAATGTAACTTGTTTTGCCTTCTCTGTTCCACCTGCGGCAACAACCTGTCCATCTATAACCATGTATCCAATGCGAACTTGATTCTAACCAATGCGACAACCGTCTGCCAATGTATGCGAAAGTTTGTTATTGTCACACTTGGGCAATTTAGACACTCAAACAAAAGGCAATATAACTTATCCGGGGCTCCAACTTCTACCACATATACAAACAAACAATTCAAAAACATCCAAAGAGCCAGCCAGACACACCGGGCGAGCATTCTCGTTTTTTGTGGATGCTGCCCAGCGCGAGCATTCGAGTTTGGAATTCCAGCGAGTTGGAAGCTGCTTTTTGCTGCTGCTTGCTACTGCGCTACACTTAGGCCGTGTTTTTGTATCTACTCTACTGTGTATAGTGTATCTTGATATTCCATTCCGAGTGAATTGCCTATACCACCGCTCTTTACCTTTATCCAACAACGCGCATTTATTGTGTTTTGCTGGGCGAGATTCCATTTAGCCGAAGAAGAATCAGACAGTCATTGAATGTCTTTTGGCCTAAAAATTAATGAAAAACTGGTATTTTAATTCGAGTGTCGTATTGCGAGTATTTTTCTCCCGCATTCGTGTTCTGTTTTCCTTTGGTTTTTGTACCTTCAACATTTTGGTTGAATCGCGTTTTTCTTGTCAACAAAAAAAATATCAACATTCATAATAAACAATGACAACAGAATTGAAAAAAAAATGTAAACACGCGTTAAACTCAAATTAATTTCAATTGAAGGTAACGATATTAAAAAAATTACAAACCACAAAAAAAGAATCCCAGAAAGCAAATGATTTTGTGCGTTTTTGTTGCGTGACGTGAGCGATTTGCGCGCAATTTTTAATTAGCCATTCGTCGGCGGCATCGTTAATGGAAATTGATTTGGGGCAGGTTGGTGCAGCAGGCACCACTTCCGCCAAATGAAAGTGAGAATTTGTGTGTGAATTCAAATGATTATGATTGAATGGTTAAGTGATGAAGTGATGATAAATCAATAATCCTTGGAAATCAATCTTTGTGATTAAAGAACACTTCTTGTGGCTATTAAGGATAAGATTCATAATGAGTGCATTCGGTTGTAGTTAAGTGAAGTGTGATAGGAGTGATAATTGTGTGAGCGCACCTGGTGCCAATATTTGATATTTGAAGGGATTAACGTACACAAATAATATACAGCCAAAGGCTCTAGATTGCGAGAGCAAATGGCTCTTGTGTAGAGCATGCATTCATGGTATAAAGGACCCCAGTTTCATCAGAAACATTTTCGTCATCCGTTGGCTGTTGCCGCACCACCACCGATTAAGCTAGAATCTGGATACAATGAGAACTATCTAGCTTTCGAGTGTGCTTCACCTTTTAAGGTGAGTTAGTAATCACTGTCTGTATTTTTTTAGAATTACTGTTTCGATTTAGTTTAAGAAATAATAAAGGTTTTCTGGAAGCTTTCGCTAGCTAAGGATCCTTATTTTAAAAGCTAGTTCCCAAGTGCTTGTTTCTTATTGTTTTCGAATTGGATTATTGTTGCATGTAAAAAACAAATAAATTGTAAGGAACGTACAATCTACATACCTATAAGTTCAAAAATAAAACTAATCCGATGAACTATATTGTTATCGTTACAAACTAACCATTTTAACTCTAGAACTTGAAGTGTGGACTCTTGAATCTTTTCAAAAAACATAAAGGACTGAGTTTTTGGATTGAAATATTAAACAATTAACCTTATGGCATGAAGCACCATCCTGCTGAAAGAAGTTAATTCCTTCAGGGGAATGAAGCTGAGATATGCATGGAAGAACTTGTTCTTCAAGGATATTTTGGTATTTTTCAGCATTAATTCTACCATCAACAAAAACTATTCCTCCAAATATTTCGTCCTGACATGCGAACTTTACAGTTCGTTTAAGACGGTCTTTGGAATACTTCTTTCGAATCTCGTATCACACGCTTTCTTTCATCACCAAGACAAACCTCAAATCGGGACTCGTCAAATAACTGTTCGTCATTGATTCAAAGTCTAGTTTCTTTGACTTTGGCCCACTCGAGCCGTCTTTTCTTATATCTCGACGTCAAAAATGGTTTTTATTTCGCCTGAATTTAACGAAAATCTTCAACTTTTGATAACTTAAAAGCGGTAATTTCTATAGAAACCTTGTAAAAACTAAATCCGAGTTTTTTCATTATCCTTTTACATGTGCTTACAGAAACATTTCGGTTTATTCGAGCGTTAAATTATGAAGTTAGAGCAGCTTCTGATTGCCGTCGAATTTCTTTAATATATTATTTTTTTAACGCACGACAAACGCGAGGCTTTGCAATGGGATGACGTCCGTTTTTTTTCGAACTTCAATGTTTCCAGCAATTTTAAACCTCGTTATTATGTTTTGCACTGACTATCTCGGCAAACTTAAATTTTCAGCAATTTTATAACTTGATAAGCCTGATTCGAATGCCTTAGTTATTGAAAGTCGAAGATCTCGAGAATTTGCAACGCCACGCGCCATGGTTAACAACTAACTGTGGCAGCTTAAGTAAGAACAAACATGCTGTTACATATGTATATGAATTATTATTGTGAATTATATAATGAATTTCTTAACATGCAATTGTGAACTAATATTAAACTATACTAGCTGTCATAATGTATAATAAAAGTATCTTTGGACGTCAATTCTACAGTGTGGTTCTTCTTTCTGGATTTCCTTTTTTGGGGTAAAGAAAATATTCAATAATGGCGACGAGGACTTTTAAGGTTAAGAAAAATCTTTTACGATGCCTAATGACCCAACGCGAGAACTAATAGATGCATTAACAAATGCATTGCAAAATTTTCAACATAACCCTAGCTCAACAAATTTACATTTTGAGCACTTCAACGAAAATGAAGAACCTTTCACAAATTACATCAAGAGAATTGAAAATTATCTTGCACTACGAAACATCTCAGATGCTACTAAAAAACGGCAAGTATTTATAAATTGCATTGGCGCCAAATACTACCAACTTCTCTCCAACCTAACAGCCCCAGAAGATCCTGATACAAAATCATACGATGATCTAGTAGCCCTTTTAAAAAACACCTCAATCCAAAGCCAAATGAAATTACAGAGCAGCATAAATTTCTGCTTAGACTCCAACATGAGGGAGAGTCAATATCAAACTATTTGGCTGAGTTAAAAAAGTTAAGCGCATACTGCAATTTCACAATACTCATCTACGATCCCAATTTATTCGAGGACAGAGGGACTCAGACATTAAAGAAAGGCTTCTGCGGGAAACGAACATGACTTTGGATAAAACAGTTGAATATACCATTTCAATGGAGGCATCAAAAACCGAGAGTCAAACCATGCAAAATATTCACCAAGTCCAAACGAAAGGGTCGCAAATACAAAAAGCTAAACCAAGCAAAATTGGTAGCTATAAAGTCCATGATCGATCTACACAAAAAGACAAAAAGACGATATGCTACAGATGTGGGAAGCATAATCATATGGCAAATAAGTGTCGTGCTACAAACTTATATTGTAAAAAGTATCGAGCAAGTGGCCAGGTATCCTCAGTGTGTATGAAGTCGCAATCTTCACCAAAGAGGCTAATACACTTCAAGCTTTTCATGATTCCGATGAGGAAACATGTATGCAGCATGGTCTACAAGCGGAAGATTACCCTTTTGAATTGAACGTGCTAAATTTAGCACCAAATAAAAGCCTTACTTCGAAAGTTGAATCACGTGGTGGTAAATATTTCATAACCTTACAAATCAACAATAATCGAAATCTGGATTTCCTTTTTGGGGTTAAGACAATATTCAATACATGCACACATAACAACGACAATTTGTATCCATATTTTTGTACCGTTAGAAAAGAGAGCGCTCTAAGGACTTGTGATCTCAAAGCAGATTTCATATTAGCTCCCTAATAGGTGTTCTTACGGGACACTGTCTTATAGGCAGGCACGAAATACAAGTTGGTGTAGCCTCAAATGACCTCTGCAGGAGCTGTATAGACGAGGAAGTAGAGGAAACAATCTCTCACCTTCTCTGCTCATGCCCTGCTCTTTCACTAAGACGCAAACTTCATCTGGGAGAATACTTTTATGGTAATCCTAGTGAACTAGCTAATAAGGACATCAAATATCTTCTACGCTTTATAAAAAGTTCAAAATGGATCGACTATAGTAGAAGTTATTCTCTAGATTCATGTGGTATCACAATGGGCCTTTTCTTTTGGCCTAAGTGTTTTGCAAACGAGTATAGTCAGTTTCGAATCTTATTCTCTTGTAAAGTTTAATGTCATCGGCATAAATAAGAATATTTGACAGTTGAGACGACATCATTAATAAAAAAAGATAAACAAGACAGATCCTAAATGGCTACCTTGAGGTACACCTGAGTTAACCATAAAGTTATTTGAACAAACACTACGAAAAACTACACGATAATTTCTATTTTGTAGGTACAGAGAGATCCATTTTAGATAGTTGGGTATTGAAGTTTGTTTAACTAATTAATAAGGGTGTTGTGACACAATTTATCAAACGCCTTACGTAAGGCAGTGAAGATGCAACCAACTTAATCACGCTCTTCAACAGCATCTAAGCAAAACGATGTGAAGTCAAGTAAATTAGTTGGAGGTTAACATATTTCTGACGAAACCATGTTGACTACTACCTTAAATAGATTTATGGTGGAAAAAGAGAACATTTCACACAATGGACTCAAATAATTTAGGACTTTTGCAATCGGACGGTAGTTGTTTATCTCTGATTTCAAACCCTTCTTGTGTATAGGAGTTATGAGCTACTTAATGACTTGTTAAAAAGAATATAAAGTGGATACCTCAAATGAGAGACACATTTGTTTTTAAGATTTGTTTAAGTTATTATCGTCAAGCCTTAAAATGTCTTGAATTATTGCATCCTCAGTAATGTTAACATTTATTAAATTAAGAAGTGTAAACTGGACAAAAGAAGAGGTATTGAATTCACAGATAGTAACCCTATCTGTGAATTCAATATCTCTTCAAGGTTTAAGGTTCATCTAAAGCATTCTTATAAAAGTCCGCAAACATAGCAATTTCTTCAGAATTCTGCCACGTGGAGTTCAAGTACGTCATAGAGCTAGGAATGCCACCATTATTTCTTTTTGCATTTACTTGTTGCTAAAATATTTTAGGATTTATTTTAACTCCCTTTCTGTCTTAGCGGTATAATCTTCAAGTAAAACATTGTGGTAGTCGGGAAAAAGATATTTTTTTTAAATTCTTTAAATGTCGGTCAAACTATCATGGGTCATTTGAATTCTTATAAGATGTTTTAAAAGGTGTCCCGACATGTCGTTTGAATACCATAATATCTCAAATAACATTAATATCACAGTTGATAAATATGTCAAATGCTGGATGGTGACGATCTTCTTTGGTTAGTTTTAAGGCCGTGGTCAAAACAGCAGCATCAGAGTTAGCATTGTCGGAGAAAAATACAAGGTCCAATGTTTTACCCGAAGAATTTCTTGTTCCATGGTTTAATCCAAATGATGACCTTAATAAGGTCTTTGAGGTTAGAGGCATTAGTTGGGATGTAGCTTTAACTTTCTTCGATGCATATCCATATTAAACTAGTTAGGGTAAAATCTCCTACGATGCGAATTTCATCTTCAAGTTCCAGCCCCAACAAGATGTTGTCCGGACAGTTATTTAGTTCCTCATAAATTTCGATGGTAGAGGCCTTTCTGCGTTTTAACTTTTTACGAACAAGAGTTCGATGAGTGATTGCCGAAAGTCATTGACTAAATTACAGGCAAGATGATTCTTCACTGCCACAAGTATTCTATCTCCAACAATGCTGGGACAATCAGTAATTTGTCGATCCCGTCTAAAGGTTTCCCGTCTAAAGGCGTTAGTTCATTTTACGAAGTTGCCCAAGTTCTCTTTACAATGTGAATTAAAGCCACTCGCAGCAATCCAAATATGGTTTAACGAAAAAAGGATGAACGCTCTTTATTATTTAAGCGGTCGCTAAAAACAAATATCTTAATCACGGTTTACCATAAATCAAATTGAAAAGCCAACTGTCACACATTTGACTCATTTTTAACTCTTTTCATCACTCTTATATAACTTGCAAATTTTGGATGAAAGCCTTTCTTATTTTATACTTTCGCGGTCGCCTCGTTTTTGGCTCCAGAATCGAAAATCGATTTCGATGATATTTTTTGAATCTTTGTTTTTACGGCGGACTTACGAACAAATTTACGATGATGGAAAAAAAACTGAAAACGCTTCATACAAATACAAATACAAATTAAGTTTCTCAATATTTTCGTACATGCTTCATTCGGAAAATTAGTTTTCCAGACTTTGAAAGCAATCGGGTTTTGCAGCACTCGAAATCGAGTGAAAAGA
>CAKKXW010000005.1:42811050-42933777 GCA_920937365.1 Sphaerophoria rueppellii | reverse complement strand
TTAATTATTATAATTTTATTTTTTTTTATTGTTTTTTGTTTTTATTTAACAAAAGAAAAATGGAAGCGACGTTCATAGTGTTTTTTAAGGAAAAAAGTTTTGTTTTCAACTAAGTTTCACACGTCTTTATATCTCTTTTTTTAGTCAGGAATTACCGAATAAGTTAATTAAAATTGTTTAACTATTCAGATGACCTAAAAGATTTACATTTCTTTGCACAGACTTAAACTAGAAGAGAATTAAGATAAAATTTAATATACAAATAATACTTTCCGACTTTTAAAGTTATGCTTGATTCCTACAACCTAATAATTAAGTAAAGTGTCAACCTGCTGGGAGGATTGTTGATTGGGTCCTTGTTTATTATAAGAGCCATAATATCGGATATACTCCTCTTAATAATGAAAGTACTCTATCTTCAATTCGATAAGTTGCACAAACTAAACAAAATATGGGTAAGTTATAATTAAAGCGCGGTTTTGTGTTAATGCGCTTTTTTGTTTTTAAAACAAACATTATGATTAGGGCTGACAAATATATTTATTTAAATATTAAATATTTATTTACATATTTCGGTCGGATTTGTATTTCCATACATATTTTGGGATCGTCAATATTTGAGCCTTTTTCAGTATTTCGAACTCATTTTTAGTAACTGTATATTTGTTTTCAATATTTCAATTTCAATTTCGTTAGTCAAAATAAATGAATTTGAATTTGAATTTTTGTATGGGTGCAATCAAGTAGGCTTTTGCAATGAATTTGGACTTGAATTTTTGTATGGGTGCAATCAAGTAGGCTTTTGCCTACTTGCCATTTAATTTAAATGTCTTTTAAATCTTTTCGCCTCGTTCTCCGATACTATCTGTTATATCTCGTTATCTGTTTGTGAGTAACTTCATATTTTAAACGGGAAAATATTTTTTTTTATTCGATAATGCCAAAAATAAAGGAAAGTCAAGCCGCGTTTAATCGCCGAATGTGTAACGAACATCAGGGAGTTTTCGGCGAAAGCGATTATCGGGAAAAAAATATGAAAAGAGATTTGGCTTTCATCAAGTGCCACTTCTCTCGCATTCCACAAGCAATCAAAATATTGGAAGAGAAAGGAACACCGCTAACCGATGCTATAAAAACATTTATGTCTGTCCGCATTGATCTTCTGGGGATACAAAAACGCGAAGAATTTCTCGAAAAATTCGATTTTGTTCACCAGAAGAACAACGGCCTAAAGACTTTGGAGGGCATTGGTGCAATTCTAGAAGGCGGTGTAGTTAGGGAAATAGAACCGGAAAATAAAATAAATGAAATGAACCCAAATGAGTTGGCAGCATTCAAGTACGCTCCAATAACATCATGCGACGTCGAAAGGTCGTTTTCGGCGTACAAACGATTGCTTGAAGACTGTCGCCATGCTTTTGTTTTTGAAAATTTGAAAAAAACATTTAATTATACATTGTAATAGATTTGAATAAATTCTTACAAACAATTTTTTTCTTCCATTTTTTGTACATCATTCGACTATTCGTCTATATTTCCACGCGTTTTCGTAAATATTTTTCGTCCATATTTTGACGATTTTTCTTCCATATTTACATACATATTTGGAAATTTTTCGTACATATATTTGTCAGCCTTATTTATGATCGTAAAATAAATTCGTCTCCTATTTAAACTATTATTTCTATAAAAAAAAATCTGCTAGAAATATAATTCATGACCAGATAATACTGTGAGTGCTGCAAAGTGGTTAAAACTATCCAGAATGATAGGCTTATGCCACTCATATGGTATCAAAATCAACTCAGCTTCATCTAAGCTTTCAGGAACTATTTAATGGTACTGCTCAGAATGTTGTAAGTACCTTTTCAAAAAGGCATGCTTACATAACTAAATATATAAGAATAACTAAAAAAGAGAAACTTCATAATATTTTCGTTTGGGGCATATTTTGAAAGATTTGTTGGTTAATAATCAAAATTATTAAGGTAAACCCAATAAATTGTATATGAAAATAAAGGTTGTGAACTAGGCTACTTAACGGTGTTAAAAGAAATAAATGTCGTCATTGAATTTCAAAAGATATTATCGAACAAAAGTTTGTCTAAAAACTGCTGTTTTTCAAGGCTTCAATTAAAAATATCTCAATACATATAAATCTTACAAATGTAATTATTATTTCACTTGAAAGATATGTTTGACAGCTTTAATTTAATACCACTGTGATTTTTCTAGCTTTCTTAAATCCAAAGATATAAGCATTTATGTCGAAAAAGTGCTGATTTTTAATGTTTGCACTTTCCGAACTTCAATCTCAAATATCTCAGATCTCCCATGAGTTATCGACAAAATATTTTTGAAGATGTATCCGGCTTAGAACAACCTTTAATTTGATACCAAACTTATTGGTGTACACTCCGGGCCGGATGTCCCTTATAAAATGAGCAATCCCCTTTCCCATACTGGTTCATGTTTTTTTATCTATATAACCGAGCCCAGAGCGATTTAACTCAGTTACCGAGAACGAATCTCTCGACATCCACAGCCACTCTGAAACTCCCACAAGGGGGCCTACCGCGACTGTAGTTGACACACATATTTTAGACTAATGTATGGGGCTTTCAACTACCCCAGAACACCAGTTTATTCAATAGACATAGTGGTCTTTCTATTGATTATAATACTCTTATGAATAAATTCATGTACACTTTTTCAATAGGAAAAATTCCCAGCTTCGTTGAGTTATGGTTCAAGGGGAACACTGGTGTCCATTGTCATGCCGTCTCTTGACAGTTGCAAATCTTGAAGACTGCATGACTCATTGCCATGCACCACCACCATAATTGAAAGGATCAACATTCATTCTGTGCCTTTTCTATCATTTTAATATCAAGTACAGTCTCATTAATCATTAAAAAGGGTTTTCCCATAAGAGGTGTTATTTTGAATATTTCGGTAGCTGTCATTTTTTGACATTGGACAAGTAGAAACTACGCCATTCATAAAAATGGAATGATACGCGCTTCAACAACGCATTGAAATTTCAACAAGACGGCGCTACGTGCCACACAAGCAATGAAAACATCGATCTTTTACAGGAAAATGTTCCGGATCGTGTTATCTCTCGAAGAGGTGATCACAATTGGCGACCGAGATCTTATTGATTTAACACCTTGCACTTCTTCCTTTAGGGCCACGTGAAAGATAAGGTCTTTGCCAACAGTCCAGCGTTGATTCAAGACCTCAAAGATGGAATTCGTGAGGCTATCGAGGACATAGTGCAGCCACTTTGCGATTTGGTTATGGAAAATATCATGAAAAGAATATTGTCCTGTAAGCGTGATCGTGGCGGCCATTCTTTCTCGGCATACCTTTCTCTTTATAACGAAATAAACATCCGATCATATATCTCAAAAAATGCCATTTTTCTTTGAATATCAAAATAACACCTCTTATTGAAAAACCCTTTATTAATTGATTCGTTTTATGATCATGATACGTGTACAATGAAGCGTATGTTCATTCACCCAGACGGAAATCTGGTTTCCACCCTGCACCATTCGTGGAGGAATATATACTAGAGTTAACAAACCTTTTCTAAATACCTCACCCACTCTTCGCGGGGCACAACATCATACGGCACAGATGGATCAGTTTGTTCGGGATCCGGAATTCAGACATCGCCATCATAAGCTCTTGGCGGTGGATGCTATCATAAGGAGCTTTGAAGTCGATTAAAATTCGTTGGTCTTTTCCAGGGCCTGCCTCAGTGTGAATATTTGGTCTATCGTTGTTCTGTCTGGTACGTACCGATTATTCTCTTGCACAGTACGTTGGATAGGATTTTGTATGCAACATTAAGCAGGGAATGACATAGGATCGCCTTTTTTGTGGATGGGGCATATGGAGCTTATCGACCAGTCAGAGGGCATGCATTCTTTCTCCCACAATTTGTTGACGACCTGGTGCATGCGGTTCATCAAAACACCTCCTCCATATCTAAAGATTTCCGCAGGTAGATATGCCATCGGACCCGGCGGACTTGTTATTTTGTAGCTTTTGGATGGCTTTTCTACTTCTTCTGTGCTAGGGGCTTAGGACTGGCTCATTTGCTCGTCTCGGCTGTTGGAAGTGTTGCTTGAAAGCATCTACAATTCCCTGTGCTTCGGTGACTAGATTTCCTTCACTGTTTCGAAGAGCGTGTGTCCCGGTTCTGAAACCAGCAGCTAGTTACTTCGAACTTTTAAGGAAAACGCCGGGTGTTGTTTTTGGCCCGAGACTTCTAGATCTTTGAGCTGAGAAACTGCGGATGCTCTTTTCTTCCTTCGCAGGGTCTTTTCCTCATATCTCCTTTTTGTTCGGTACTCTTCTCTTGCTGCTCTTGTTTTCCGTTGCAGCATCTGCAAACGTGCATTTTCCGTCTTTCTTTTCAATAACGCGCACTCATCATCACACCACGAGTTCTTTTTCGAAGGGTGGCTGTAAACCTATGGTGGTCTCGGCTACATTTTTAATTACTTCGCGATATTGGTTCCACAAGGTGGTTTTTTCGAGGACGGCGAAGAGTCGCTCACTCAGGCGCTCAAACCGATTTTGAACTTCTTTCTCTGGGCCGCACGTGCCACTACCAAAAAGTGGTCAGAGTTGACATTTGCTCCTCGGAATGTACGCACATTCAAGATGTTGGATGCTTGCCTCTCGCCGATTAGTACATGGTCGATTTAATTGGTGGTGTGACCATCCGGAGATCGCTAGGTTGCTGTGTTGATCTTTCGTCTTAGAAACCTAGTGCTACACTGAACCAAAAACGGTGGTCTAATTGACAATTTTGTGCTTCAAATTGATTATTTTGTTGTCAATTTACAACCAATGACCGACGTAGTCAATACGATAATTTAAGATTTTCAATTTAATGGCGTCATCAAGAAATTGTTGATTCGAAAACGGGGTTGTCACATTGATGATTTGCGTTATCAAAAGGAAAACTGTAGTCGTCATAGTTAACATGGTTGTAGTTATCAAATTGAAAACCACGGTAATCCTAAAGAGAACTACAGTTATCAAATTGAAAATAGTTGTTGGAAAATGAAAATCGTTGTTGTCAACTTGAAAACAAAGGTTGCCAATATGAAAACCATGATTTTCTGTGGTTTTCAATATTACAACCACTTTTAAATTGAGTTTTTTTATTTGATTACCGTGGGTTTAAATTCTATGAATGCTGCTGCGGCTGCGAAACATATCACAGTGGTTCTACAACAATAAAAAAAGTATCATTTTCCCTTATGTTTTCAATCCAAAGGACGTGCTCGTGTCCAGGAAACCATGAATGCACTCCTATACTTACTTCACCAAAGTTTATGAGTCATTCCTTTCATTCTGAAATATAATCCTTAAGAACTGTTTAAAACTAGATATTTTGGAAAAATTTTATTTATGTAAATAAATGTTAGATTTATTTATTTTTATTTATTTGGAAATCGTTAAATACTAACGTTACATAAAAAAAGCTTAAATCTAATTATAAATCTAATGTTCTATAAAACACAGTTTGAATTTTACAGTTTTCAAATTGTCATTAACAGCAGTAATAAGAAAGTATAATTTATTATATATTGAGATCATTTGATTTAAAGGACTATGTGCACCATAGTTTGACCTGCTAAACATGGGGCATAAGGGTTGCCTAAGTCTAATGCTAGATTGGCTGCAGTTAAAATTCAGTCGACAAAGAAGTGAAGTCGATATTTTACCATTTATAATACCAGCGATGAAACAGAATTGGATAAATTTTCGATGATTTTCGAGTGATGGTAGATTTATCAAAAGAAGTCTTTGAGAGTACATTACAAGTGCAGATCCCTGTGACCAGGAGAGAAAACGGAGACAGAATCGTGTAAACCTTCGCTGGATTGCTTCAATCCTATATATATGAACAGAGTAGTAAGGTGCCCAAACTACGCAGCCGTACTCAAGGATTGGTCTCACAAACGAAATATAGAGAGTTTTAAGAACATATGGATCCTTGAAGTCACGCGAAAATCGCTTAATAAAACCGAGTGTTTTGTTAGCTTTCTTAATAATAAAGTCTAAGTGGTCATTAAAAGTAAGTTTAGAGTCTAAAATAATTCCTAGGTCAGAGAAGAGAGAAACTCTATTCAAAGGTTCCGAGCTAAATGTGTAGTTATGTGTGATAGTCGTTTTTTTGCGTGTAAAGCTCATTACTTTACACTTGTCAATATTAAGAAAAAGTCTGTTGTTATTGCACCAATCCCTAAATCTAATTAAATCGTCTTGCAAAAGAGTACAGTCAGTTTCGAATCTTATTCTTTTGTAAAGTTTAATGTCATCGGCAT
This sequence comes from Sphaerophoria rueppellii, assembly GCA_920937365.1. Taxonomy (NCBI): domain Eukaryota; kingdom Metazoa; phylum Arthropoda; class Insecta; order Diptera; family Syrphidae; genus Sphaerophoria; species Sphaerophoria rueppellii. The sequence goes on along the minus strand of CAKKXW010000005.1, from coordinate 42,927,421 downwards.
AAATAAGAATATTGGAATTATGAACAGTTGAGACGACATCATTAATAAAAAGGATAAACAAGACAGGCCCTAAATGGCTACCTTGGGGTACACCTGAATTAACAATAAAGTTATTTGAACAAACATTACGAAAAACTACACGATAATTTCTATTTTTAAGGTACGAAGAAATCCATTTAAGAAATTGGGTATTGAAACCTAGTTTGTATAATTTATTAATAAGGGTGTTGTGGCACAGTTTGTCAAACGCCTTACTAAAATCAGTGAAGATACAATCAACTTGATCACGCTCTTCAAAAGCATCTAAGCAAAACGATGTGAAGTCAAGTAAATTAGTTACTGTGGACTTATTTTTGACGAAACCATGTTGACTACTACATAAAATAGATTTACAGTGAAAAGAGAGGACATCATCATTTAAATTCATAACAAAAAGTTAAGTTAAGTTCCTAAATTATAATACAGTTTAATATATGAACAAAAAGTAGAAAATTGATTGCTGTTAGACCATTGTCATTTATCCAATTTAAAATATTTCTTTTCATCGCCGCCGGTCGATTTGCACATCTTTCAAGAGCTGTCAATACCAATTCTTCGTCCTGTTAATGAAAATTAAATTTAAAAATGTAAACTTAAGGATACAGAAGCAAAAATACAATATTAAGCTAAACACTAAACGAATTCTCTATCTACATTGTTTGTATTACAATATGCTTATACTACATACCTTCATATATCGGATAGAATTGTTTTTGTCTCCAACTCCTTGCAAAGACTATTACTTCATTAAGTATACAACACACCACTTTTGAGCCTTTTTATATTATATATTAAAAGTTAAAGTTGTTCACTTAATTGATCAAAGTGTAAGAAATATAATATTTTCATCTATTTACCTTTCTTTGAATTAAAATGTAAAATTATTTTTTTATTTTTTTTTTTTGAGTTAATCTCATACAGAACTTTAAACTTCCGATTGAATTATCACGTTACTACCGACTGCTAACTCATGGCATAATGTTTATTCAAAAACAACATTTGTTATTAAATTGACAACACTATTGTTGTATTTGATTACCATTGTTTTCAATGTGATAACTTTAAATTAACAATCATCGTATTGACAACCAAAATATTCTATTTGATTATTGCGGTTGTTAAAACGACAACTCTGATTTTCAAACTAGATACAAGAAATTGAAAATTTCAAATTGTCGCATTTATTATCAAGTTGTAAAATTTTGAGACGACTTCTGAACATTTACATCACATTGGCAATTTTATTCATCAATATGAGAACTTACGGTTAACAACCAGTAATTCTCAATATGACAACGGTTATTTTTTTTCAGTGTACTTATCACCATATTACGAGCTGCAGCAAAGGCGATTTGTCCGAAGACGTTATCTATTGTAACTTCGTGGAAGCTGTGCATTCCAATCCAACCTATCCGTTTTTATTGTAACGGGACAGTCGGAGTGGAAACCGTAAAAAGGACTGTCCCGTTAAGAACGGGACCTATGCCCAAGTAACATTTTATGCTTTTGTGAAGTTCTATCAGCGCCTATAAAGCTGTCCTTATTTGCTATCAGTTTTGAAAAGAGCACTAGAAGTGCTTCAAGAGCTACTGTATCTTTTATTTGAAGCCAATTTCTTAACTTTGAGAGCTAATTTCTGCGCTATATAAGCAATTTAAAAGACGTTGCTGTAACTCTATGGTTCAAAATGAGCTCTTAAGAAACTCTTGAAGGCATTGTAAAGCTACAAACAAGCTGATTTTTTTTAAACTGATGGCAACTGTTTTACTTTAAATCAGTTATTAATGTTCCTTTGAGCTCTATAAATGAAAATTAAGTCGATTGCATTCTTTCTTAGAGCTAATTCGAAGCTTCATGTTTTTAAAAAGAAGTTCTAATTATATTTTATACTTGTATTGGTGTAGAAAAATAATCAATGAATATGAAATTGTGTATATGAAAATGAAATATTATACTTGTGTATGAAACTTACTTTTGATGTGTATCTTTTCAAATATGGCACACAAATAATAAAAGAAGTAAAGTCTATCAAATACTTTTTGACTGAAATTAGTGTTATAAATGTAATTTCTATTTGCCGTTCTAAATTTTTCACATATTTTTATAAACTGCCTAAGTAAATTTTAAAGCGCCTTCTTAATTATTAATATTATGATACCGAAAAAAAAAATATTAAAATATAACAGTATTTTTATTAGAATAAGAATTGATAATTAGAATGAATAAAATGAATAAATATGAATAATGTATAAACTTATAGTTCATAACTTTTAGATCGAATTCATTTTCCATTCCTGAGGAAATCTTTTTAAAATAAATGTATTGATTTTTTTTAATCCACCATCTTTTCAAGAATAAATGAAGTTTTGATATAGAGCTCTAATATTTCATTAAGTTTTGTCTTATGTTGTACTAGAGCTATTTTTCATGTTTATAGAAGTGAAACAGGGTGGTCGACTGTTGAAAAAGAAAATATAAATTATTATTTTTTATAAATGAGAAAATTATGAAGTCACCGACTTTCTTGTTATCGCATTCGTATTGAATTCTTGTTTAGATAATGTCACTTCTACACAGTTTGTCCGAGTGTAACTTAACTTTTACCTTATATTTTTTACCGTTTGATGTTTCAATTTTGAGGAAGAACATGTAATGCATTCAAAATATGAAAATAAAAAAAAAATAAAAACAACAATAAATTCTGGTGCAGGAATAGAGTTTATAATTTGATTTATTGTTTATTCTTCGAAAACGAATCCTTTTTGCGAAGAATACATTTGTTTTCTCAAATTTATTAACATTTGAGATCAAAAATTAGATTTATGCATCATAAACCACTATATTTCTATAGTTTTGTTGAGAATTTGTGAGGAAATAGGTCTTAAATAGCTTGTTATCATTCATTCGTCATTCATTGGTAGTGCTCATGTGATTAATTCTTTAAACTTTACGTTTGGGTAAAATTTGACGTTTGGTTTGAAATATGGTCAAATTTACTCATTTTCTGTGTGAAATGCGTTAGGCCGATTTTTATTAAAGTTTTAGCTTGGTTAAGTTTTGGTAAATTGGTTACAAATGGCGTCAGATTTAGCCGTTTGCTGTGAATTGCGGTAGGCCAAGTGTTGCATTACAATTTTTATTAAAACTGGACGTTAATTTTGAGGAGACACCCTGTATATTATATTATTCCATTCTATTTCTTCAATATAAAATCGGGTGTTGTGAGTTTTACTTAGGAACCCATTAAAACCTTCTTTAAAGAAAGGAGCTCTACATGAGCTTTAAAATGAATTCAAAGTGTCAAAGCTGTCATTAGAGAAGTCAGATTAGTACTTGGCTCTTTATTAGGCATTTTTTTTTTTTTTGACATTTGAACAGAGCCTGCACTGCCAAACTGAAAGTTGTGTTTCTTTTTAAGTTCAGTGTGTTCAGACAAACAAAGTTGTGTTACTTTTTTTGCTCTGAGCAATGATTCTGAATGAAGAGTTCGACAGACCTGCTCGAAAAAATGCTCGTCCTCATTGTGAACAAAATGACTGAACAATCAAATATCGACATGTGAAATGTGGTAAAATGAAAAAAAAAGTTTAAAATTATTAAAATGGTGGAGGAAGCAAATGATATGGCAGATAATATCAATTTTGTGTATAAAATAATCTAGAATATTATTTATACAATGCAATACAAAATACAATAGCTGAATAATTGTATTTCAAAATTAAATCAGAACGTTCAGAAAATGTTCCGAGGTAATTTTTTTTCAGAGTCTGTTCAGCATGCTTTGAACAGTCAGAGTTCGGAGCTCTGAACAAAATAAGAAAAACGCCTATTTGTTACCTTGTTTTCTTTTATACTTCCTAAATTGGAAAATGCTCTTTTATGACTTAAGTGAAAACGTTTAGTTTTATAAGAGTCTTTGAAATGTATTTTATAATGCTAAACGTATTATAAAAACAAACGGCTCTTTTTAAGCTCGTAGCCGGTTTTTTTTACTTCTTAAGGAACTTTCATAGAGCAAACACTTACAGAATAGGCATTGCTCGGATAAAGAAGTGAGACATGTTTTTTAAGAGCATTCTTGTAGAACTTGAAGCTGATTAAAGGAATTAGAGCTCTGTACTGATGCGAAATTCTGATATAGAGTAGGCTCAGTCAAAGTAAACACATAGAGCTGCAAACATTCTTTAAATAGAGCTAGAGCTATGAGTTTGACTCTTCCAAAGCTGTAAAGGAACAGTTAAATAACTTTTAGCTCCAGCGATGTTACTTGGGTGGTCACGTTACTGATCCTATCTTTCGTATTTCCTAGGAGGGTTGTAAGCCCCTTGCACTAACCTCCAGATATGCAGGGCCGTTGTTAAAGTGCTTCTGTTTCTGCACTCGCGCTTACAAGTTTCGCAAGTTATATCTAGTGATATAACCAGAACCCGGTGGTGACGGTGCCGTCACTTTTAAAAGTGACATAAGGCCATATTTGTTTGTGACTTTATGCCATATGGCCAAATGAAACTTTTAAAAGCGTAATTTATTTATATGATGGCCATATTATGGTTAAGGGACTTCCAATTTCCTAATCTCAACAGTTTTTAAATTTTTTTTTTTACACAAGGTTCAATTTGGAAAAGTACATCGGCAACTGCTTCGTCATTACCAAAAACACCGTTCAACGCTCACAAAATTGTTGATTTATTTAAAACAAAAACTGTGATGGACAATTTTGGAATGTCCCGATACGGTATGCCCTTTTATCAGGGCACTGTTGTAGAAGAAAATTTTGCATATACAGTATGTATTTGTATCGCCAACGATTGCAAATGGAATAAAGAACTTGGCACAAGTTTCAAGAAGGAACTATTTGTTAGATGTAACTTTAAGTGTTGCCCCTGTCTCTGGCTTCAAGCAATTACTAATTATATATTTCGCACATGATAATCACGTAAGTAAAATGGTCAAATTTATTTACCTGATATAAAATTTAAATTAAAAGAAAAATAATCGGCATTCGCGCGAGCGCAACAAATTTGTTTGCCCAAAAAGAATCAATTTGGGGTGTGAAAATAAAAATTTCGCGCGAAAGCTCTTAGGGATGTGGTCTTTCATCATTTGCTTTAAAACGGATATGTATTAGTTGGCATTAACTGTCCGACCTTCTGGAACCGTGTGAGTGTACATCATACCTCGATAATCGAAGAAGGTAATCACCATAGCCTAGGTTGCTGATTTTGCTGCACGCGCTTTTTTCGGAGGACGGCCACCAATTTCAACCCATTCGGAACTTTGTTTTTTGTTTCGGGATCGTAGCAGGTAGGTTTCTTTGCGGTTTTTTTTTTAATAAAACGCAAAACTTTATGGCGTAACGTTGTTCGCGAAATTCAGGTATCGTAAAAGTTTAGAGGCGAAATTTTTCAAGCTTCGCGCGAATCCGCATAAAAACCGAACACGCTATCCGCTTCGGGTTTGCACTAATCGACTGAAAACAGGCTTTCGAATTGTGGCTCGGCGAGCCCGATAGTTCCAGTAGTTCCCAAACTACAGCGCTACTCTCAGTCTTTATTGAACACCCCTCGTAGTATGAATAGGATGTGAATCGTCTTTTGAAATCCCAAAATTATTCCAAACGAATTCCAATTTGGAACTCGATAATTTGTACTGGTTTTGTCGGTGAAGTTATAAATGATTTGTTCACTATATACTGCAGGCCTCTCCCAATCTTTGAAATCGATAAATTTTGCGTTTATTCCAGAAATTTTTTTCCAAAAAAATCACTTATCAAAAACTGAAACAAACCCCCAAAATTTTTGAAAATTTTGATGTTGTTGTTTTATGTGTTTTTTTTTTTTGGGAGCCTTTTTAATCCGTTAATTTCTCAAAAATTATTGGACAAAAAGCTGATTAGACTGTAAACTTTTAAAGGAAGAAGGCTTAAGAGTAATTTCATTTTGTAGTATTTCTCTTCGACTATTTCTTCGGGATGAGAATTATCATAAGCACTCAAGACTCAATAGAAATTTATAAGCACCCTTCAATTTTAACCTCGTGCTTTTTGTTTTGAAAAATGGCAACACCTGTACCTGTTTGGCAGCAGCATTCGTCTCACGTAATAATTCATAAGCCAATAAACTTAATGTGCCATGTGTCAAAATCAAAAAAAAAAGTTTCAATTTTAGTACACTCTTGATGCTTGATTTGTCTTCCTTCTATTCATATTCTTTCGAAAGCTGGTAGATAAGATAAAGATAGAATAACATGCCAATTGGCCCAATCTGTAATCAGCCTATTTTCGAACTCATAAATGAACGGATTTGTCTATACTTTAAGGTGGTAACCCTGCTTCATTCACCTCACAGTGGAGGAGGGTTGACATGATATAAACTGACGCCAAGCAAAGTCAAAATCGAAGTCAACTGAACAATTGAACGTCGTTATTCGCTTGGTGTTGACTGTTGTGTGATACTTACTCAACTCTTACCGAAATGCTTGCAGTGTTCTTTCAAAAATGTTCAGCAATTTCCGCTGATTTGTTTTTAATGATTTTCCTGATTCTCTTCTATCTGAATGAAGTTGGTGATTTTTTGTTTGAATGTATTTTTTTGTATTATTTTTATTTTGAAGCGTAAAAAACACTCGCAAAAATAAATGTCAAGAAATTCTTCCACCCGTGCCCCGTGTCGCGACGCTTTGTCGTCATCGTATCGTATTCAATGGGAAAAAAACCAAGTCAAATTGCTTGCACAAGGAAAACAGAGCATTTTCTTATCGCATAATCACTATTTTCAACCAAAAAGGACAACGTGAACTTTGAATGGGTGTTTCTGTATACCTCCATTATACAATAACTAAAAGTAAAACAGCAAAATAGACAATTTAATCACAGCATGTGGCTGGAATATGTAATTCGCATTCGGATGGCATCGATACTAATAATTCAATCTGCTTTAAAAAAAAAGTAAAACTAGCAGGATATGGATTGGATCCTTGCAAGATTTTGCTGAGCATAGAGATAGTTTGCCAATTACACTGAGAGTTTTGTACTAATATGTATGTCGCAAAAAAGGACAAACAGTCAAATGAGCACATAAATCAAGCCAAAGGATATACAGGAAAATGAAACAAATGTAAACAAGGATACGAATCTTCTTTGAATATAGGAAAGGTTGGGATGGTGGCATAGCCAAAGGGTTTGCAACTGTATAACCTCAAATCAGATTTCAATAAGTTAAAATGGGGTGTGCAGTTGGTGAACTTTCGAAATTTCAATAAGTTGTTTAAGGACAGCGAGAGATAGGTAGATAGGTATTGTCGCTTTGAAACATTGATAACCGGATAAAACAATTACACGAATTGACTCCAGTAAAGGTCAGAAAGTTAGGTGTTGGCAAATAGTAAAACAAAGTTAGGGAGAGCAAAACATTCCGACGTTTAATGTAACCGTAATATAGTACCGTTTTATTTCGGAAGACTTTGAAATCATGTATCGATTAATATTTTCGTGTGTTTTCAGTGCCTACTAATTGAATTCAAGATGACTTTGAAAAGTAGATAAGTCAGTTTTAATGTTGAGGCCTTAACGAAGTCGAAAAAATATGGCCCTGCATTTACATCCTCTCACGGGATAGTTCGTACTATCTCACTTACTTACATAGCTGTTTTTAAAGTTTGGCTCAAGTAAGTTATAATGATAATCAATATTGACAGGGCTATATTGCACATGCCTTAAAACCCTAGAAGGATAATCTAATCTGATGAAATTAAGAATCTTTTGGTGAAAAATGTAGAAGTCAGAATGGAAAGTTGGTTAGAAAATTTCCGTATAGAGGCCGATGACGTGCAGACGCAGAATGATACTGAAGACGAATTTTATGACGAAACTGAGAATGTGAAGAAGAGCTATACTGAAGAAATATCATTGTTGGACGTCGGGAAGTAATTCAACTACATCGTCAGATGACCGACCGAATTCTTATTTTATCTACCCCACAACGAAGGAGTGTTCCCACCAAGGCACTCCCACCGAGGGACTAAGCGAATGAATTTCTTCTTTGGAATCAATAATGGCGTCTCCAGTTCCAGTTAGGCCGAACTACTTGGTGAACACTTTTACGGGCTACTTCGACTTATTTGAAGCCCAGACTGTAGAAGGAGCGGTTTTTCCGGCTCTTGCACTTGGAGACTCATCAAGTGCCTGGTACTCCAGGTTGGGGGTTGTGCGTCGGGGTGACTTCCAGACCGCGTAGAAAATAACTTAGTTGCGAAGCAACAACAGGCCTCGGAAACGGACGGAAACACTGATGACGACCCAAGTAAATGTACAAAGGACAACGATTTTCGGATATACACGTGGAATGTTAGGTCCATTAACAGACCACGTACTGCCCAACAGTTAGCGGAGACCCTCAACTGCTACAAAGCAGATATTACCGCTATCCAGGAAATGCGATGAGATGGACCGGGCAAAAGGAGGAAGAGAAACTGCGACATCTGCTATGGTGATTGTTACCGAGAGCAACAACAGCAACTCTTTGGATGCAGATTCGTCGTGGGAAGCAGACTCAGGCAAAAAGTCTTGAGCTTCAAATGCGTGAGCGAACGCATCACGACAATCCAAATCAAGGCTAAATTCGGGAACATTAGCCTAATACGTGCGCATGCCCCCACAGAAGAGAAAAAGGACGACACCAAAGACGAGTTCGACGAGCTCCTTGACAAAACGTACGAGCAATGTCCTAGTTATGGGAAAAGAGGACATCTTAGGTGGAACAGTCGGAAAGCACAGCCTGCATGACACCACTTCCGATAACGATTTCAGGCTGATCGATTATGCTGCGGGGCGAAATATTGTGGTAGCAAGCACCTGGCTTCCTCATCTCAACATCCATAAAGGTACATGGAGATCTCCTGATCAATCAACCGTCAACTAGATTGATCACATTGCGATCGACGGAAGGCACTTGTCCAGCATTTTAGATGTTCGAACTTTCCAAGGAGCTAACATCGACTCGGACCACTACCTCGTCGTAGCCAAGGTAGTGCTACGAATATCCCGACAACGGCCAAAGCAAGGAAATGCTGCAAGAAAAATTGGCAGATCCTTCTCTGATCGAGTGTCAAGTTACCTCTTAAGGAATCCTATGCCGCCAAAATCAAGTATTGAAGATCAGTGGCAACATTGCCAGAAAGCAGTTAGAGATGCCGCCTCTAATGTGCTGGGTTTCACACAGCCACCAAAACGAAACCCCTGGTTTGACGAAGAATGCAGGCAGGCCCATGCAGCCAAGCAGGAGGCATACAAAGCGGCGCTGCATAGAAGGACAAGAGCTGCTCGTGAGCTCTACGAGCAAAAGAGGAGAGAGGAACGCCGGCTTCTCAGGAGGAAAAAGAGAGAGCATGAGAAGCGTCAGATCGAGGATGTTGAGAGAGCCAACAGCAGGAATGAAGTTCGGAGGTTTTACCGAAAGGTTAAACAGCTGGCTCAAGGTCATCGAGCAAGAACCGATGCCTGCAGAGATAAACAAGGGAACATCATAGTAGAATCGCAGTCAATGCTGGGGATTTGGAAAGACCACTTCTGTAGATTGTATAACGGCGACGACGAACAAAACACCGCCGTCAGACAGGAGCCTTTCATCGGACACGATGATAGCCAACAATTCCGTGAACCCGACCTAGAAGAAGTGAAAACCGCAATGTCACGGCTGAAATCCAACAAAGCCGCTGGAGCAGATGAACTAGCTGCTGAGTTGTTCAAAGCAGCAGGCGACGAGCTAGATAGGAGCATGCACCAAATCATCTGTAAGATATGGTCAGAGGAATGCATGCCCGATGAATGGAACCTCAGCATTGTTTGCCCGATCCTGAAAAAGGGAGTTCCTCTAAACTGCGCCAACTATAGAGGAATAAGTCTACTAAACATCGCCTACAAGATCCTATCTGCCGTAATATGTGAACGCCTGGAGCCTTTCGTCAACAATCTGATTGGTCCTTATCAATGTGGCTTCAGACCAGGAAAGTCAACCATCGACCAAATTTTCACGTTGCGGCAGATCCTGGAAAAGACCTATGAACTCCAAATCGATACCCACCACCTTTTCATCGATTTTAAGGCCGCGTATGACAGCATCTACAGAGACGAACTGTACAAAGCTATGTCTAGTTTTGGCGTCCCTGCCAAGCTCGTTCGCTTGTGCAAAATGATGATGGAGAACTCACGCTGCTCCATCAAGGTTGGCAACGAGCTTACGGAATCTTTCGACGTCAAAAAAGGATTCAGACAAGGCGATGCACTGTCGTGCGATTTCTTTAACATCGTTCTTGAGAAGATAGGCAGAACTCCAACGTCAACACCAGAGGCACTATCTTCCAAAAATCTGTTCAACTTCTCGCGTACGCCGATGATATTGATATAATGGGAAGAACACAGCGTGATGTCAATGGCGCCTTTGTGAGAATTGAGACAGAAGCGGCAAAAATGGGTTTAGCGGTAAATGAGGGAAAAACGAAGTATATGCTGTCTTCGAGGAAGGACACCCTACACCGACGGCTCGGACAGAACGTCACAATAGACGCATACAACTTCGAGGTAGTAGAGGAGTTTGTCTACCTAGGCTCCGCTATAAACACGGGCAATAACACCAGCGCCGAGATCAGACGAAGAATAACTCCTGCTAATCACTGTTTCTTTGGGCTAAGAAAGCAATTGACTGGAAAAACTCTCTCTCGAGCAACTAAGGTAAAACTATATAACACTCTCAGCATCTCAGCCCTGCTGTTTGGTGCAGAAGCATGGATCTTGACAAAATCGGATGTAAGTGCCTTAGGCTGTTTCGAGAGGAAAGTTCTTCGGGTCATCTTTGGCCCCGTGTGCATTGAAGGGGAATGGCGAAGAAGATATAACAGCAGACTTTACGGATTGTACAACGACATGGACCTAGCCAGAATGGTCAAGGTCCTGAGACTCAGATGGCTCGGTCATTTAGAGCGGATGGACACCAATGCTCCGGCCCGGAAAGCCTTCAACACTATTCCCGAGGAACGTAGGAGGAGAGGAAGTCCGCGACTCAGGTGGCGCACTCAAGCCGAAGAGGACCTCAATCAACTTGGAGTGTAAAACTGGAGACAGCTAGCTAGGGACCGAGCTGTCTGGCGCACGAACCCCAGCGCATGTTTGAGTGCTCATAACTTTTTTTGAAATAATTTTTTCGATCTAGGACAAAAACTCAGTTAACAAAATTCATTTTTCTTTATGTTTTTTGCTCTTGGACAAATGTGACATCTGGTCTGAAAATAAACAATTTGTATTTCAAAAAATGAATAATTATTGGGTTCACATTATAAAGTACCTGTTTACGAGGAAGTCTCTCGTCAACTTCTCGAATTACTGGCAAATTTCTTCCCATAGTACGAAGGGCATCCAAGCTTGATTTAGGGATTTTTTTTCCATCGAAGGCTGTGAGCGGTTATCTAATTCAAGTTCCATGAGCTCCTCTGCCAGCTCAATTAATTTGTCATTCCGAAATAATTTTGTGTTGCTAGTTGGCGGATGGAAATTGCGAAAAATAATGACCGTGGCCAAGGCTGCCACATCTAGTAAATTGTAGAACACAGCCATGGGCCAGCGATTAGTTTGGCGTGAACAAGAATAAATAGACACCATTTGGTCGAAAACATCGACTCCACCTTTTGTCCGATTGTAATCCAATATCATTTCCGGCTTACTTCGAGAGCCCAAAACTGCTTTACTTCTGTTGTGCTGTGTTGATAGTAAAACAACTTGCTTGTTTGCTTTTGGCACATATGAAACTAATGCCATCTTCTGAGAAAATCCAAAAATTGACGAATCAACGGGGCGGTACTGTTTTCTGTTGTTTATTTTTATGGGCTCGTTCTTTTCATCTAAAAGTTCTTTCACAACAAATTGCTTTGGAACATCTCTTTTATTTTTTCTGATCGTGCCAAGAATAGTTATTTTTTTGTCCAGCAATTTCAGAGCCAAGTCAACGGATGTGAAAAAATTGTCTACCGTTAGGTTACGTCCAGTGTGGAAATACCTTGGCATTAAAGACATCACCACGTCGTATCCACGTCCGAGCCCTAGAGTTTCATCACATCCGGTGTATATTGAAAACTGTAATGGGTATCCCGTTGCACTTTCGTTCAGCCACCAGAACTTTAGCCCATATTTTGAAGGCTTGCTTGGCATATATTGCCTAAACTTACACCGTCCACGGAAGCCTTTCAACTGTTCATCTATAGTTAGGTTTTCAGACGGAATGTAATTGGTTGATAAAGTCTGGTTCAATACGTTCAAAAGGATCTGAACAGGTTGTAGAATGTTTGTTCTGGCTGATTCACTTCGTCGAGAAATCGAGTCGTCAAAACGAAGAAAGGCATTGAGTTCTTCAAATCGGGAACAGGTCATCACAGCTCGAAGAATTGGATGTCCCTTTATGGGATCCCATAACGTGCGTACACGACGGTGACCATCTCTTAAGGCCCCAATGTACAGCAAAATTCCAAAATAAGCGTGGAGTTCGTTCATTGCTAAAGGCTTCCAAATACGTTGGGATTTTCGAACTGCATTGCATTTGTTGTAAACATCATTTGCCTTGTCGTTCGTCCATTTCAGTATCTCCAATTTGATCTCGTTGTTAAAAATCCGATTGAAAATTACGAGAAGCGACGAATTTTTCAAGTTCGACACAGGGCCAATAGGTCCACCCGGTCTGAAGACATTACTGCCTTGAATACGAGACAATACTGCTGATTCCGGCTCCTTCATCCATTTTCGACCACTGATGGCAAGAAAAAACTCTTCATTGGACGCCGACGACGTCGAAGGTTCCTGGTCATTCTCATCTTCATACTCATCGGGTTCAGGCAAATTTTCTACTGGACCTAATGTCTCTGCTGCAGCTTCGTCGATGTCATCATAATCCGCTAAGAAGTAAAACCATATAACTAAACATAAAAACCTCATAAAAAAAATACTGACAGTCGTCAAATGCGTCATTTTGTACATAGTATGTATCATTATCGATCTCGCCCTCATCGTCAGTTTCCATATCGAGCATTGCTCTCAACGCAGTTTCTCTTTCATCTTCGTTGCCCCTATTATACTGTCTCAATAATCTATCTAAATTAGACACTAAAAAATTAAAATAACGTGAATAAACATAACAAAACTTGATATTATTACGTTACAACTTACTTTTTTGCTGATTTTCAAACTTTTGCACGAATTTTTAATTTATAATTAATTTTTTGGAACACCAAACACGTTTTAAAAATGCAACACACTTTAACTGTGAAAGTGTGAACTCACTTAAGAACAAAAAACAAAAAATGCATCGCCTACTTAACAATAAAAAATTTTTAAATGATTTAAACCTGTGGGGTTCGCGCGAACCCCAAGTTTTTTTTCGCATATTTTGAGTGTCGTAAACTAGGGTTAAGTAAGTAAGGGATGCTAACTAGCTGAGCTTCGCTTACGTCAAGCGTTGACCATAATCTTGCTAATGCAATAGGATTCATACTTTCTATTGGAATTAAATTTATTGCTTAATGCAATAGGTGCAATGTTAAAAAAAAAACTCTTATTTTAATTATTGATTAATTGCACCTTGCATCTTAATCTTTGGGCAACCTCCTCTGAGTATATTTTTAAACCTTTAGGGTATTTTCTTTAACGCTGGTGGTTTTCAGCTTTCTGAGTTTCAAATGGAATATCGTTGCAAACTTTTCGGCAACTAATGGCTCTTCCACTATTTGCAGCATTAAGAAAAAGAACATTTTACGTGTAAAATTAGCATCTCAAAAAGTTCGTAGAGGTCAGGCGTACCTACGTTATACTTATACTTATATTTTCTTAATTTTATGTACTGTAGACGTTTAAAGTATAACTGCTAGATGCTTAAACAGTTGGAAAGGTTTTTCTCAAATTAGGGTAAGATGAATCATTCCGTAAAAATTACATACTTGAAATCAGCCAACTCTCTTGACTTTGTCGTACGTTCATACTTGGTGTATCGAAAGACAGATAAAATAAAAGTCCAAATAAATCCTCGTCAAAATCATCATTTTTTAAATTGGCATTGGAATAAGGGATTCCTCCATAACTTCCTCGTCAACCGCACGTTTCATTGTCTTTGGAATGTAAAATGTGTACCCGATAGGGATCTAACTGGCGCGAATAAGGAGACAAAAATATGCCACGTTCGAAAAACAGGCACACATAAGAAATTCAATTTTCGAGAGAGCTTTACTGTCATTATCCATTCCATACCAATAGAATGTATCTAGATATCTACCTAAATGCGATTTTGAAGGCTCCACTTATTAATTCGAGGCAGTGGGCTGATTAAAAAAAAAAAAGAATCATCCGTCTAGAGTCCAAAAATGAATAGGGAATCGGTATCGGCAACTGGAGTTTTTGGTTAAGAACTGTTTGCACAGTCCCCCAAAATGGGATATGCCATGTTGTTTGTTGGAATCAAGGTCCAAATGGCAACGGCCAACCGTCTACGTCTTTCTGTCTGTCGAAATGAAATATGTATGTTGGTAGAAGGACGTAGGAATACCCAAAGGTATCATCGGCTGGCGGCGACGATTAAATATATTGTAAAGTTAGTTTTATCGATTGCTTGAGTGCCTCACTTTGGATCGGAAAGTTTGAACACAATGATGGTATCACCTGATTACTGAGGAATTTATTTACCTCCCGTATATGGTGGAATTGCTTGTATGGTGTCTTAAGGATCACCACGAAGAAGCCACCGAAAAGGACTTACGTTGCTATATAAGAGACATGGGACGACTTTTGAGCCGAGCGTTGGTTGGGGAGAAGTTATCTCCTTTGAAACAAGGAAAGTAAATCATGGGTGCCCTAGACTTATACCCTTTTGGAACCTATATAAATACATATATACAAGCAGGAAACAGGAACAGGAGATATACATTTGTTGGTATATGGGCGTGGTCTAAGAGAATTTCGCAATATTGCATTCCCTTTCAATGGTGGCCGACGGCAATGGAGCGCATTTGGTATTTGCGCATTATTAAGTGTCATGGATGGCTGCTTTGCCATGCAACGCCCACCGAAGACAATGCTAGGAAACTAATCCCATGATGCAAGTCAGACACTTTCGACGAAAAGAACGAGGGGCGCACATGTGCAATCTATTATTTTGAATGAAAGTCCTTACATGGATTGTGGTCCTGCTCCTGGTTTTCGTGGTCAAATGCATGCATACATGTATATGCCAATAGCTGTTGCTGCTGTGGTTCATTCGTATGGAATGAATTGTTCCTGTATGACGTGTTGAATAATAAACAGGTTGAAGCTATATTGGCCGAGGTGTGCCACAACAATGGAAGAGAATGTGGTAAATGGTGGTTGCACTGTACACCATGCTGTCGCTGCAACATTTCACGAATATGTCCAATATAGGTCGTGACATTAAAATGGCACTGGACATACAGGCAGAAACTTTAAACTTCAATTCAGATGGCGCAGTTGGAAATTGAAGTGTGATGGACAGAGTAATCGTTTTTCGTTTCGCGAATAGCAATGGAAATTGCGACAGCCGATGAGGGTTGAATTATACTTGGAAATTTATTAGGAAAGGATTTAATGGCGAAACTTATTGGTCATTGTTGGAAGTTGTTTTGTTGTTATAATCGTGAATGGATAAATTAATGTACATCTATAGATAAATGAATGTATGTACCTACAAACGTAGGTGAATACATTTGAAGTGGTATTAACATTTAGTTATGGCGGCACAGAATTAAACTCAATAATTATGTAATTTTAATTAGATAATTAGGTAATAGACCGAGCTACCATAACATATCACATCTAATTTCAATTTCCGAATTACAATGCACCTACCGATGATGTTTTTGCTGCTGCTAGTGTTGTTCCTGTATGCATTGATTGTGAAAATTCAACTACACCCGTTTCTCAAAGAATGTGGAGTAAGAGTATTGATTGTTTATCTTTTCATCACCAAAACGTTGGTGGGCTAAGAACTAGACTAGATCAAGTTTTGCTTTATTTCTCTTCCTTAACTTATGACATAATAATATTAACTGAGACTTGGTTATCTGATAATCACGTATTCTCAGAATGCTTTACAAATGAATATACTGTGTTTCGAAAAGATAGGAGCTATTCAAAGACAAATATGGAAAAAGGGGGTGGAGTATTGATTGCGGTCCGTTCCACTTTGTACACAAATTGAAGTTGAATCAGACTCCACTGCCTTAGAACATGATATTGAACAACTTATTGTAAGCATTAGAATAGTTCAAGTCGAATTATTTGTATTTATAAATCTCCAAGGAGTGATTTAAATTATTATAATACTAGCCGACCCTGCGACCCTCGTCTCGCACCTTTCAGAGCAACCTTAGAATTATGACAATTATCTTCGTGCTCTCGCTGAATTTTGCGAATTCGCAATACAAAATTAATAATTTTTTTCTGTGAAAAGCAATGAGGTTTCCGAGTTTTTCATAAAGATCTTTCTATTTTCAATTCGAAAACCGATTTTGAAATTTTCCAGTTTTCCATTTGAAAACCAATGCACCTGCAATTACATGCAATTTTCCCGTTTAAAACCAATGAGGTTTCCGAGTTTTTCATAAAGATCTTTCTATTTTCAATTCGAAAACCGATTTTGAAATTTTCCAGTTTTCCATTTGAAACCAATGCACCTGCAATTACATGCAATTTTCCCGTTAAAAACCAATGAGGTTTCCGAGTTTTTCATAAAGATCTTTCTATTTTCAATTCGAAAACCGATTTTGAAATTTTCCAGTTTTCCATTTGAAAACCAATGCACCTGCAATTACATGCAATTTTCCCGTTAAAAACCAATGAGGTTTCCGAGTTTTTCATAAAGATCTTTCTATTTTCAATTCGAAAACCGATTTTGAAATTTTCCAGTTTTCCATTTGAAAACCAATGCACCTGCAATTACATGCAATTTTCCCGTTAAAAACCAATGAGGTTTCCGAGTTTTTCATAAAGATCTTTCTATTTTCAATTCGAAAACCGATTTTGAAATTTTCCAGTTTTCCATTTGAAAACCAATGCACCTGCAATTACATGCAATTTTCCCGTTAAAAACCAATGAGGTTTCCGAGTTTTTCATAAAGATCTTTCTATTTTCAATTCGAAAACCGATTTTGAAATTTTCCAGTTTTCCATTTGAAAACCAATGCACCTGCAATTACATGCAATTTTCCCGTTAAAAACCAATGAGGTTTCCGAGTTTTTCATAAAGATCTTTCTATTTTCAATTCGAAAACCGATTTTGAAATTTTCCAGTTTTCCATTTGAAAACCAATGCACCTACAATTACATGCAATTTTCCCGTTAAAAACCAATGAGGTTTCCGAGTTTTTCATCAAGAACTTTCTATTTTCCATTCGAAAACCGATTTTGAAATTTTCCAGTTGTCCGTGAACAGTCCTTAACTCTACTTTTGGTTTTGACCGAGACCGAAAATGAACGAATCAATCCCGAACGACACAGGCCTAATTTTGACCGAGACCGAAATGTATGTACCTAATATTCAAAATGCGAAATGTACATGCACAGAGATTGGAAACTAAAATCTATGCTTTTTTTAATATCGATGTTAAAATTTTCTTTTGTACAGAAAATCTTACCCAAGAATTCGCGTGTAAACATTGTCTTGGTGTAAAAGCTTAAGTAGGAGTTCAGCCTTAAATATAAAACAAAAGAATGAATAGGAAATGAAATGAAATGAAATGAAAATGGAGAGACATTTCAAAAAACTGATGTCGGCTGTCAGTTGCCTGAATTTAAAAACAAAATTTCCGAGTAAGTAAATTGAAATCAATGTTTTTTGCTCTTAATAATTATTTCTTTTATTTTCAGAACCTCCTACTGCACAATCAGTGCATGGAAGAGCAATTGTCCATCATTTATAAAGTGAGATTTTTGTTTGTTTGTTAGTTTATCGACTACAAACATACAACCGACAAACAAACAAAAGTCTCACTTTATATATTAGTATAGAGTATAGATTCATTCAAATAATTCAAAATCAATTTTAGAAAACTTAAATAATTTACAACATGTATTATTTACAGGTGATTATAATCTTATCAATATGGAAATTTGACACCGATGATAGGTGTTTAATTCCTTTTAACGTTTTATCCGAAATTGAATGTGTAGTAATTGACTTTTTTGCTCAGTATAACTTAATACCAATCAATTCTTAATATAACAATCTTAAAAGAATTCTCGACTTGATTTTTTTTTTAATAAAGATTTTTTTATTTCTCTTGATGAATGTAATTTCCCATTAATTGCAAATTCAGTTCACCATGTTGCTATTGATGGTAATATTAACTTCTATCATTTCTTAAAAAAAGTTACAAATGGTGAAAACATTTTTTATGATTTTCAAAAAGCTAATTTTGAGGGTATGCTTTATTATCTATAGTCTTTTTCGTGGGATAATGTTTATGGCTACACCGAAAAAAAAGTCGAATGTAAAATTGACATTAGTGTCCTATCAATCTCAGAAATTTTGAAATAACGGACAAAAATGTTGTATTAACATGAAAAACTGTCGTATTTATAGTTTTCCATCAATTTTACATTATTTTCTTAATGTTTTATTTACATTGCAACATCAATTTACAACATCAATTTTCACTAAATGTAAAACTGACATTTTTTCTTGAAAATGTATAATTGAAATGTAAATACAACATTATTTTTAAAATTCAACGTTGAAAATGTAAAATGTACATGGTTTTTAGAACGAATTAGAACAATGTTATTTTAACATTAAATTTTAACAAAACTTTTCGTATAATTTTCACATTTTTTAATGTTTATTTGACACGATTTTTGGGATTTGATGTTGAAAATGTAAAATTGACATGTTTTCTTATTTGAAATAAGGACAATGTTTTTTCAACAGTATTTTTTACAATAACTGCTTATACGTTTTTACAATCTTTAATGTTTATTTGACATTTAAAAAGTGAATTTGGCATTGATGTCGAGATTTGATGTTGAAAATGTAAAACAGACATGATTTTTCGAGGAAATTTTTAGACAATGTTTTTCCAACAGTTTTTTTTACAAAATCTGTCATATTAATTTTACATTCTCCAATGTTTATTCGACATTAAAAAGTGAATTTTGCATTAATGTCGGGATTTGATGTTGAAAATGTAAAACAGACATGATTTTTCGAGGTAATTTTTGGACAATGTTTTTCCAACAGTTTTTTTTACAAAATCTGTCATATTAATTTTACATTCTCCAATGTTTATTTGACATTAAAAAGTGAATTATGCATTAATTTCGGAATTTGATGTGGAAAATGTAATATAGATATAATTTCTTAGAAAGCAATGTTTTCTCATTGGCTTTAATAAAGTTATAACTTAACATTTCTTATCTTTGCGATTTTTAATTTTTTTTTTATTTTGTAATACAATATTGAATTTTCAGTAGATACAATTTTCATTTATTCTCTCTTATTAAACATATGCATTGTTAGGTATATCACATTACTAATTTTTTCTGAGAACTGTTTTATTAGTGCGCATTTATGAATGGATATCCTTTTTTGATACGATTAGCATACCTATACCTTTTCAATTACTATTTATGAATGGGCATCCTTTTTTGTTACAAAAAGTATGCCTACGTAGTTTCGCTAACTTTTTAGTGTGGAAACCTGTGGTTAACAAAGTGTGGTTTCGTATTTGCAAATAATTTTGGTTCATTATTTCTAGGAATATAATTTTCGAGCGGATATTGTTTTATTAGGGTATTCTTATCCTTGCAAAATGCTTTCCTTTTTTAGAAGAGCCTTAAACGCGGTACGCCTTTTTTATATGTACTAAAATGACCTAAACAAACCAGGTAAACAATATAAACAAGCATATTTGAGTTGAAAAAACCATTTTATTTGAGTTACAAAAAAAATTTTTGTTCGCTGCAAAATGATAAATAAAATATAATATACTAGCTGACCCTGCAGACTTCGTACTGCCTCATTATAATCAATAGTAGATATCCCCTACCACACTACCCACTACCCTTTTAACGCTACCCGCTTGTGCTACCCAGTAGGTCTTACAGTCTAATCTCATGAGAAGATATTTCCATCACGTATTCTCTATTTTTGCATTGTTTAAAATCCATTCAAAATTTGACTTGGGGTTTTCTTGCTCTTCAGAAGTGTTCCATTTTAACATTTCAAAACTAATGCATTTCATTTGAAAGAGTTATTTTTAGATTTTTGTTTAGTCAATTTTTTTCGCATTTCAAATTTTCCATTTTTCCAATTTTTTTTTTCAACTTTTACTTGCTCTCCAGTTCCCCATTACAAATGTTCATGTTTCTCTTTGAAAACCAATGAGTTTTCCGAGTTCCTTTCGAAAACGCATTTTTAAATGTTCCAGTTTTCCATTTGAAAACCACTGCACCTACAATTACATGCAATTTTTCTGAGTTTCATTTGAAAACCCATTTTGAAATTTTCCAGTTTTCCACTTGAAAACCAATGCATCCACCATTTCATGCAATTTTCCATTTGAAAAACATTGAGTTTTCCGAGTTTTTCATCAAGAACTTTCTATTTTTCCATTCGGAAACCCATTTTGAACCAACAAATTCCAAGCAAAAAAATCTAATTTCCGACCTTTGTTTGGTTTTTCCAGTTTTCCCACTCTTCCATGAGGTTTTTCCAATTTTTTTCTTCACAGAAATCATGACTATATACAACAGTCTCAACCATGAAAATTTCAAAAATATCTGTTGAGCCATTTCGGACTCTATAAGAGACATACAAACAAACACACATGCATTTTTAAATATATAAAGATTCGGCACTAAAATTATTCAATTTTATATATTTAAAAAAAAAAAGGAGGACTTTTTAAATAAATTTTTCTTGTTAAAACTTTTCGTTTTCTATTCGTTTTCATGTTGAATTCATAGATTCAGTTGTAAAAAGGTATCAGAATCCAACTTTGTTAGCATTCATTCATTTAAAAACACAATATATTGCAAATTCTCATTTTCCATACATTTGTCCCACTGTTCGGCAGTGAGATCGGATTTTTTTCAACAAACATGTGGTTTTAACACTAATTTTAATGTTGAAAAGATATGTTTTTTAACAAACGATCACAATAATGTAATTTATACATTTTCTCATGTAGAAAAGATATGTTTTCTATCAAAAAGCCCACAAAAATGTGTTTTTTACATTTTTTAAATGTAGAAAAGACATTCTTTCTAACAAGAAACCCACAAAAATGTAGTTTTTACATTTTTTAAACTGTAGAAATGACATGTTTTCTCCCTCTCGCGCAAATCTGTATGCTGTATGCTGTATCGAATTGATCTCCGCGGTCGCTGCACATATACTCGTTCGTCACTCTGTGCTTATCCTTCAAAGTGTTCGGTCGTCTTTTGAAAATCAGTGTAATAATATTCAGTCTGTGCTTGTTAAATTGATCTATTTGTTCTTTTAAAAATAAAAGTGCAATTTTTATAAAATACATCTTTTTTTCAACCAGCCATGTCGGTAAGTTTGTGTTTTTTTTTAACATATACCTAGGATGACTGTGAAAATGAATAATTAAATATATATCTGAATGAATAATTATATATATATCTGAAAATCTTTTGGACATGATGATGATACATTACAAAAAGTTTTCGATGATATGATGCTATTTTACCAATAATGTACATGTACACGTATGTGACATTGTAATCATATTTCTCCATACAAATTATTTTTCACAGATCAATCACGACTTTGGATATCTTTTCCCAAACAAACAATTCCTTTTAACAGATAAATGGGAGGAACTTAGTAAACAACTGTATGCTTACTATGCAAGAAATATCAAGGACAAACAGTACAGAATATTATTCAATACTCTTCAAAATGAAAGTGTCGATAAAAGTGAGAAATTATTTGTTTGATAAAAGAACAAACTTATCACAACATTTTACTATCCTAGATTGCCATGATTGTATTCTTTTTATGCTCCTTAATGCAGTATTAACACCCACTACCAGATTTGTTTGCAAGGAAGGAGGGAAATCGGTTGTACAAAAAAGCACAATCAAAGATGCGATCAACAGCACCATCATTCATTTAAAAACTGTGAATAACTTGGAGCTTGCCAAAGCGAATAAATTAGAAGCATCAATCCTCAAGAAGAACACCATTCAACCATACATTATTGTTGTTGGTATTGAGCTAACAACTTTAAGGAATTTTTATGTAAGTCTCGCCAAAAAAGTCATATGTTAAATGTCACTTAGGATATTTTGCTAAGCAAAGAAAACCATCCTTATATCTATAGTTTTAAAAATATTTGAAATAGCTTATTAAATTTGAAGAACACTTTCAGTCATACTCTGTAAAATGTAGCAACAACTTCTTTAAAATATTAGACATAAATGTATTTACAAGTCCACAAATTCATGTTTATTACCTATATCCCTACTTGAACATGTTTAACATTAAAGTTTTGTAAATATGTTTCTTAAATCCAAATTTTACTGTTTTATTTAGTATAGAAATTAATCAGATAAACGTATGTAAGTATATTCGATTTATATGTACATTGTACATATATTGATATGGACTTCAACGTTGGGAAGAATATCTTATTTTTATTTTAAAGCTTGAAACAAAATAGCAGTACGTTAATAAGTAAGTATGTACAGTAAAAAAAATACACACAAATTTTGAAATTGAATTTAAAACATTATTACAGATGAATATTAAAAATATGATTCTGGTGCAGTATTAATCAATTCTAATAATTTTTTTCAAGGAGCAATAAGAATGACACATGATTTGTTTGTTCTTTTAATGTGAAAAAACGTAATATATTGAAATTGAAAAAAATATTTTTGCTTTTATTCAACCCCACTATTTTCAAAACAGTGACGTTGAATAAATGTGAGAACTACAATTTTCAACATCAATTTTCAACGTTGTTTCATGTTGGAATAACATTAAATCATGTTTCTTTTACATTAAAATCAAACAAAAATAATGTAGAATTGATAAGAAAAAACTTCAAAAATACATTTTTCAACATCAATCTTTAACGTTGTTTCATGTTGGAATAACATTAAATCATGTCTGTTTTACATTGAAATCAAACAAAAATAATGTAGAATTGGTAAGAAACAACTTCAAAAACACATTTTTCAACATCAATGTTCAACGTTGTTTCATGTTGGAATAACATTAAATCATGTCTGTTTTACATTGAAAACAAACAAAAATAATGTAGAATTGATAAGAAAAAACTTCAAAAATACATTTTTCAACATCAATCTTTAACGTTGTTTCATGTTGGAATAACATTAAATCATGTCTGTTTTACATTGAAAACAAACAAAAATAATGTAGAATTGATAAGAAACAACTTCAAAAGAACATTTTTCAACACAAATTTTCAACGTTGTTTCATGTCGGAACTACATTCAAATCTTATAATTTTAACATTAGTTCTAAAAAATTTAATGTCTCTGTTACATTATTTTCATATCAATTTTACGTTGATTCATTTAATTTTTTTAATTTGGTCTAAAAATTTTAGAACTTTCGATTGTAAACACGAAATGTAAAATTAACATTTGACTTATCAAAGATTGATAAGACACGAACTATAATATTAACGTTGCACAACTTCAGCTTGAAATTGTAAGCGAAAAACGTTAATCTAACGTTGTTTTTTACAATTTTTTTTTTCGGTGTATTCTGAGTTGGACATAAATATCGTGTATGCTCGTTTTACAAACGTTTTGATGAAAGCGATTGAAGTATTCGTACCTTAAAAGCGTTCCAAAAATAATTCTTGCCCCATATGGTACAATGGAAGGTTGATAAATCTCAAAAACCGAAAAAATAAGACCTACAAATTGTACAAATATAATAAAAATAATTCTGAACTTCTATTCAATTATTTCAAAAGTCACCGAGAATTTGATGTACTCAATAGATTCCTTTATCAGAATTATTTGTTTTCTATCGAAAATGAACTTAAAATAAATCCTAAACGTTTCTGGAATTTTATAAGCTCAAGGCTTAATTCATGTGGATTTCCCAGTAGTATGAAGTATCAGGACACAACTACCAGTGATGTACCTACAATTTGTAATTTATTTGCTGACTATTTTCAATCAGTTTTATTCATTGGAATAAAACACCGATCCAAAACCTTCCTTATACAAGGGAATTTATCAATATTAACTCTCTAGTTTTAAGTCCATTTGATAGTTGAAGAGTTCTTATCTAAATTGGACGTAATAAGAGTGAAGACCTGATAGGATTCCCGCTATTTTGCTTAGGAAATGTGCATTGCACTAGCCCAACCACTTGCATGGATTTTTAATCTTTTCTTAGCAAAAGAACATTTCTTGGATTGCTGGAAGTTGTCTTATCTAACTACCAATTTTCAAATCAGGATCATAACAGGACTTAACTAATTATAGACCTATTTGCAAAATATCTTGTATTCCGAGGTTTTTGAAAAGCTTGTTTGCAATAGGTTGACTGTATTATTCCAAGGTTATATTTTCGGTTTCTCAACATGGGTTCGTAGCAGGAAAAATCATACGGCAACTAACTTAGCATTAATAGTCAATTGTACCATAACAAATATGGAAAACGGTTTACAAACTGCAATTTTCACTGACTTTGCGAAAGCATTCGATAGAGTCAACCACCAACTCTTGTTACACAAACTATCATCTTTTGGTATACACTTTTCCCTATTAAAATGGCTAGAGTCATATTTAACTGCTAGAGTTCAATTTATAAAAGTTGATGGCTTTCTTTCAATACCTGTTTCGGTCCCGTCTGGTGTTCCACAAGGAAGCCTTTGGGTCCATTATTGTTCTTGTTATTCGTCAACGAAATTCCCATATATGTTCAAAATTCAAACTGCCTTCTGTTTGCAGATGACCTCGAAACTGTACCGAAAAATTTCTTGTCAAACTGACTGTTACCTTCTTCTGGATATCTGTCGAAGCTTCCATAACTGGTGTATGGAAATAACCTTCTGTTAAATGTTTCGAAGTGTAAAAGTTTAACGATGTGATCTCCGAAATTTCTAATTCCATAGTATTTGATTATAAAATCAACAATACAATTCTAGAACGGGTAACTAGAAAAAAAGACCTAGGAGTTATCTTAGGTACACAACGTTCATTCTTACCACATTACAGCACTATTATAAACAAAGCAAATCAAATGCTCGGTTTCTAAACAGAAATTACCAAGGAATTCACAGATTCATATTCTTTACAATCTCTCTACAATTCCCTAGTAAGGTCAGATATTGTTGTATTGTTGGAACCCTATTACAATAACTCAATTGACAGAAGTGAGATGAGTTCAGAAGAGTTTTACAAGATATGCATTTTATAAGCTTAATTGGAGGATAGCAAGGCCTTCATACTATATAGATGCTTTACTGTTTGGTATGTTATCTCCAAAGGATCGTCGGGCTTATTTTTCGATTATGTTTATAAAGATATTGTAACACTGCATATCAATTGTTCGCCTTTATTAACACTAATTAATAACGCCAGCGCACCTTCGAGATTTACACGATACCGTTTTCAATTTTACGAGCCGTTCCATCGCACAAACTATGGTCGTAATGAGCCCATTACGCGTTGAATAAGAGAAGTGAATTTAATTTGCAATAAGATCGATTTTAATCTTGATGTTTCGAGCGACTCGTTTAAAGAATATGTGTTGAATAACATTCGAACAATAAATTCACTTTAAATTTCTTACATTTTTAAACTGACCGTAACCGTTGTATATGAAAAGTAAATCATAGTAACATGTATCTTTTTTATTTATTAAGTTATTAAACTATATAGCCCCACACAATCTATTAAATTGTATCTAGTCTATAATGATTGTAATCAGATTGATGAAATAAAAACTAAAACTAATGTACCATCGTTGGTGATGTCTCCGTGGATCCCTCTCGGTGGTTATAACCTCTTCTTCAGAACTAACAATTCTTGGAAGGGATCAATCTCGAAAGATGTTCTTGTAGATGTTCCAGAGTCATGGACTGCCTCCTCCAATGCCAAGCTTGGAGGGTGGCAAGTTTATTGAAAATGTAGGTGGGTCTGGATAGCAATGCGGATGTTTTAATTTAGCTTGAAGGTCATGGTGAGTCTATACAGCCTTATCTGTTCTTGACTCCTCCAAATATTTCGGCTGTACCACTTTATATGGTGGAGGTGTCAAGGTACACATTTGGTATCAGTTCAGGATCAGTAACGCAGATGGAAGGAACATTTTTGTGCCTGCTGAATGAAGATTCCTTGGAACAGAAGGCTGAAGTGGCCATCGAAGTAAACAATCTTATAGGAATAATAAACATCAAACCTCCAGCAGCGTCTGAATTATAAGCTGTGGTCAAGCTCCTCTAAAACAGCAAGGCAGCGGGACTCGATGGTAAACCAGCTGTGTTCTTGAAAGCAGATACCGTCAAGCGGCTGGTATTCTACTTCCGTTAGTAACATCAGTTTGGGTCAACGAAATCTATCCCAGGGACTGGAAGGACGATGTTATTTTTAAGTTGCAAAGGAAAGAACTGATTTATCTGCTGTGATATTCCTGATTTATCTGCTTTTTCCGAAAAATTGGCTACTATCATTCCGAGCAGAAAAGGATTAGAAAAGAGAAATCAAGCGGATTTTCACAGTGGTCGATCATATCAACACTATGCGTATCACTCTGGAATAGTCAGCTGAATTTCAATTACCACTTTTCCTCATGAGATCACTATTTGGTAGAGGAACTTCCACAAAAATAGTGGGTGTGTTATTTTTTTTTTTAATTCATTTTTTATTAAATTCACTTATAACTTCTTATTACTAGACAAAGAATTCAAACTAAATAATTATCTAAAATCTTATACTTAACATAATGGCCCCAGCCGGAGGCTCTAAGTAATTCATGATTTTCTTAAAAGTAATGCCTTTCGGCCTATGAACTATTTTATTAAATTTGTTCTATTGTTTCTTGTTAGAAAAATTAAAAAAAACTAACATCATATAATTTTAATTTTGTTCTTATATGCTTCTTAAAATTAAATACTTAAAAATAAAACTTAAAAATAACTAAAACTACCTTTTCTACCTAACAACTACTTACGAACTCCAACAACCACAGCAGGAAATTTCTATCATTTTTATTTAATTTTTTGTATATATTTTGTTTTTCCTTCTTTTTATTCTTTTAATTTCCTTGTTATTTTTGTATTTTATATTTGTTGTCTCTGTCCATGTATGTGCCACTGTGCCGGCCAAGGCTGAAGACGCCATCCCGACTACTCATTGTCAAGTGCTGACCGAAGCCACCAAAACTTGTTCTCCTGTTTCACCCTATCGTTTCGGTCCCGTTCGGACACAGCCTTACTGAACCGAAGGAGCTCTGCTCCGTCTTGTGCGAGGACGTCTCGACTGTAAAGGAGCCGGCGATCGACGGTTCTTCGCCTAACGTGGTAAATTAGCGGCAGCGCCAATCCAATCTGTCCTGTATGTATCTAAATAGAGGAATGCCTCTGGTGGAATGAAGCCGCTCAAGCGTGCACTATCAAAATATTCGTCGTTCGGATAGAACGCCCCAAAGATCAAATTATTAGTCATAGCTCTCGCAATGTGACCCCGAACAAGTTTTATCACGAAATTGTCAATTCTGTTGATCCGAGCCTCGTTGTATAGAACCTCGTTAGAATAGTAAGCGCCGAAGACACTGCCTCTCGAACACCCGAATCTTCTCCATTTGAGATGGTGCAATGTTGAACCACACTGGACAGCCATAAACGATAATCGGCCGTACGAGGGACATGTAGCAGATTACCTCCACTCTGTAGTCAAGCCGACTGCTGTAAAACAGTCGTTTCGTCAGAGCGAATGCTCCTCTAGCCCTAGTCAGAGCAGCATCTATATGTCTGTCGAAATATAGGTACTGGTCCAACCATATACCGAGGTACTTCACTTCACTTTTGCTCGTTAATCGCTGTCATTGGGGCCCAACGATGACCATCTTGCACACAATTCTTGCGCGTATCCCTCGTAGCCCCAGCCAACGAGGTCCTGAACAGAACTGTTTCGCATTTCTGGACATTTATTTCAGTTTCCAGGCATCGCTATATCGCTGAATCTTCTCAAAGTCACATTGCAAGAGAATTCTAATGACTTCGACCTTTGGGGCAGTTCTGTACGCCATCAGGTCATTGGCATACGCAATTGCATGAGTAAGGCTACCTATCGGATCGCTGGTGTTAATGCTGAAGAGGATTAACGAATTTACCGCTCCCTGTTGAAGACCGTTTTTAATTTCAATGGTGGTGGTGAAGTTACATTGCCACTTTTGACAATAATGGTTTACTGATGCCTAGTCTGGTGAGTTTTAGGTACAAACCTTCTAACCATACGGTGTCGGAGGCCTCCTCCAAATCCACCAGAACAGCACCCTTGCATTGTTTCTTTGACTTGTTTCATTGGATATCAGAAACTAATAGTAATTAATAGTAACATGTCCTGCTGTGAACCCAAACTGATCATCCGGAATTATCGTGTTGTCCGCAGCCCACTCAGCGAGACCTCTATTGATTACCTTTTCGAATACCTTGCTGATGCTTGGAAGAAAACTCATTGACCGGAGATTTGAAGGATTTTAGTTGTCCTTTCCCTTTTTTGGGAGAGGATGAACCACTATTGCCTCAATCGATAAGTGTGTTAGTACAATGTTGGATATACATACCATCGACACCAGCCGCCTGCTGACTTCTTATTCTTTATCGAATTGAAGATGAGCTGGAGTTCTACCTTCGTGATGAGCAAGGGACTTGGTCCCGTTCGATCGGCGATTATAGCGTTTGCTAAGAAGTCATCATCAAACCGGGTAAAACCACGGTTCTCGGATCGCCAGTGCGTGATATCATTCCTCAGGTAGAAGTGATGAAGTAAAGCTCTGTTTTCCAGGTCGTGTTTCGGGCGAGTGCAAGCATTCACCTTATACACTAGCTGGAAAACAGCACCAAATGTCTCCACTTTCTCCTGCGGATCTTCAATCACGAAGAAGTCATCGTCCAAGACGGCTTCCTCAGGATCAATTTGCGCTGTCAGAAGATCGTCTCTGTTCTCTACTGTCTTCTGGAGCTTAAGACACGTAAGGTCGTTCTGATTCTTGGACCTAAATATCTTATTAATTTGAGGGAACATACTCGGGTCGCTAGAATTAACGGCCCGAATTTTCTTGTCCCAGTACAAAATTATATATAACCTGTAGTTTTCCTTGATCAGGGTGTTGACGTTCTTAATCGACGACTTCAGTGTCCTAATCTCCAGGTCTTTCGGGTCTGTAAATAGTCCGCTTTTCTGTCTGTGCAGTGCGTCTATACTCGCGTTACTGTAGACATTGCTTTGGTAGCATTCCCTGTACTTCGGTATTGTCCGCTCCGAGTGTCAAATTACCATATTCCAATATATATGGCCATTTGTCGCTTTTAGAAAGGGTCATTTGACCATATGGCTGAATGACACAAGAAAATATGGTCAAATGACACATTACCAAACCGACAAATAGCCATATATTAAAATATGGCCATATGACACAGTTCAAAAGTGTCAGAAATTGTGAAGGAATTCAGTTTTCAAGACTCTGAAAATAATCAAAAATATCGTGCGATGTGAAAACTGAGTTGTGGAATGAATAAATGCATAGGTGGGATATAATTTCACCCAAATTTCAGGTGAAATTATTGCTCACCTAAGGTGAGAAACAATTTCACCCGAAGAAAGTGAAGTTATAACCCACTAGAGGTGAAATTATGACCCATGTGAAGGTATGACCCGTGAAGTTATGCATCCGCACCGTTTCACCATATTAGCCAAATCACACTGATCCGCTTCACGCGACCGCCTCGTAACACTTCTACTTCCACCATTCCAAAGTAGAGAAGGTATTGAGCAAACACAATTTGCTTTTCTTGCAACGTCGATTTAACCAAAATTGTATTTATGCATTTCACAGACCATTTGTGCAAATCCGTCTACCAGCGACGACGACGACGATGGTCAACCAAAAACTAAAAACAAAGCCACAATACTCCAGGATAAAACTTCAACTTCAATAAATTATATGTATGTAACTCAAGCGTCTAACCCAAGACCATAAAATCTAAAACAACATTTAGGATTAAGTAATTGAAAATGCTGTCTGTGTATGGAAATAGGTAGTTACTAATCACATATCTCCGGTCAAGTTCAAAAAACCATAATTGTTGATACACCAACATCGACCGATACCGGAAGAATATGATTTACAAAAACAAGAATTCCCAAATGCCCTCGCCAGAGTGGACATCGAGTGCAACCCATCCCCGTGAACGAATGAATAAATCTCTAGTGCTTTGTCCAATCTTATCTCGGGTGATTTTCGGGGTCCTTCGCCGATGGGTGCGACAAAACGGTACTGGGGTTTCTTGACCACAAAATTATTAATTTAATTTGTAAATGCTTATCTGGGGAATGGGCCAGAAGTAACAGTGAAAAATTGTTGACCAAAAGTCGTCGTTGTTTGGGCTGGAAATTAATATTCGAAAATATTTCATCCCCAAGATAAGCTGAACGATGCCGACAGGGCATTATATGTAATGTACCTTCTGAAGAAACTGCCACCCACGTAAAAAGAATCCCTTAACCATCGTAAGTTGTAACATCATATTTAGAGTGTAGGTCTGCTTTTGCAAGGCTTCTGTTTGGGTCATTAACTCTTGATAGAAGGCACACAGAATACCGAACCGCCATCACATCTAAATCCATACCCAAACTCAAAGGCCGGAGCTAGTACCGGGGTTTTCACAAAACAAGCCTACTAATTGACTTCTGTCTAATAAAAATGAGGAGTTATGGCACACGGTCGTTGATTTTTCATTCTCAATCATCGGTTCAAAGATACATGATGAGTGACGACGAAACATTTCGTCTCATTAGGATTTGTGGGAGATGAATTTCAGCGATGCATGCGGTGCATCATCAGCATTATCATTGGCAACCTGCGCTGCGGTTGGTGGAACGGACGGACGACATGCGATAGTTTGCAAGTAGCAACTGGCAGACAGACGTACGCAATTCTGTTCAATCATCGACGAATGATATAGGTTTTAAATGGTTCTCGATTTGTCGAAAGAGTTATTGACCATATTGGTTGTGCCGCAATGTGTGTTGTTTATTCCCCCGCGACGACATTCGAACTGAAGGCACTCTGTACAAGTTGTATGTTACAAGCGGAGGAGATGCAATCACAGATTGAAAACATCGTTTTGGGGAATAAATTTCAATGAATTATGAGGAAATGTGCGAGTCGCTAAGACTCCATGCAGGTGGTGGATACTCATCAATGAGGTCTAATGAGGCTCTCTACTGTAGGTTATGGTATGAGTTTCTGTTACATCAACCACTGACGGTTTCATTGCATTGTAATGGACAGTTAATGGCTACTGCAAAGAAGACGAGAGAAATAAAACCTAAAAGAAAGGAGCAAAATTCTGTGCTTTAAACTTGGGTGGTAGGATCTGGTTGTAAGTACTTATGTACAGCACAGAAAATTCTGTTAGGAAGTTAAATGCACGACTGGGTCGTAATAGCTGGCTTTAAATTGTTTTAACAAATCTACCTTAAATAAATGTTTTTCAATTTTCTAAATATTTGCCCTCAATATATTAATCAAGTCATCTAAAGAATGTTGTAAGGCATATCACAGGATAGGTCGTGGGAAGTTAGTCAAGAATAATTTTGTCTGGTCGAACGATTTAGCGGCATCTGGCTTTTCCTTGCGGGATTTTTGAAAGGCTATACACTAGCTAACAAACTGAAGACCTTAGAGCTTAAGGACAATACTCGAGACGAAATCAATGCGATATCGCCCGAGATGCGGGCAAATGTCAAGGAAATGCCAAAAAAAAATAAATTTTGTATCCGCAATGAAGGTGGTCATTTAATCGATGAACAAAATTGGAGACCTTCAAATTTGATAGAGAGTCGTTTTTTTTCACTACTCAGTAGCCAGCACAGTAATCAAGTGCGAATAAGACGCTCCAACTCACTTTATCTGTCAAATTCAATTTGTATAGCAGTTGTTACATAAATCGTCACAAAATAGACCTGAGGGTTGCGCCTCGGATTAGCAAATGCTTCAACCTAAGCTAGTGCACAACTCAGATAAGCTCAGATCATTAGATTTGGGTAGCAAAGTAATTCTTCTTAACGCCACGAGCGCTGTCTTCATTTCAATACTTAAAAGTTCTATCGCCGGCACAACTGTCATTTTTTACTGGCCTTTTGACTGCAATCCAAATTGTAGTAGTGTCCGTAGCTTAGTGGTTAGGTGCGTTGGCTGCTAAGCAGAACGTCGTGGGTTCGAGTCCTACTCGTGCCCATAGTTTTTATTTCATCTGACATTGTAGGTCCCCTCAATTCTTCACACGCACCTTGAGAATTTTTGATGAGAGTAAGCCACTTAGGCCTTGGCTCTTCAAGAGCTGTCGCGCCACTCTATTTGCCTATTCGTTGTTGCTTGCTGTGCTAGCTACTGAGTAGTGAAAGAAACACGACTTTTATTTTTCTACCCTGCGAAGTTAGTCATGTGGACCACAGAGGTGAATTGTATTTTTACCATTTACTACGAGCTTCCAATTTGCTATCCCTTTTCAGGCGGATGACGCCTTGGACGCCCCGTTCAATACCTTAGAGGTTCCAACGGAATACCGCCGGAATTTTATAAATTCAGCACACCCTTATTCATCGAACATTTTACTCTAGCGCTTAACCAGGCTTATGAACACCAGGAATATTCCTACTGAACACATCAATGAAAATTCTCACAAGGCTTCTCTGCAAAAGATCCTACAGCTGGGTTCAAGTAAACAATCTTCTGGGTGTGACTCAAGCTGGATTCCGTGAGAATTACTCAACAATATATCAAATCTACTATGTAGTGTCCGTAGCTTAGTGGTTAGGTGCGTTGGCTGCTAAGCAGAACGTCGTGCGTTCGAGTCCTACTCGTGCCCATAAAGTTTTTATTTCATCTTTCACGGACACTGCCTCTTGCGAAGAACTGACAAAACTTCCAAGAGTATCATCTGTCATGAAAAATTGCTTCTCAACTTTGCCGTTCGGAATCGGCGTAAAATTGTAGGTCCCCTCAATTCTTCACACGCACCTAGAGAATTGTTGATGAGAGTAAGCCACTTAGGCCTTGGCTCTTCAAGAGCCGTCGCGCCACTCTATTTATATTTTAGATCAAATCTACTCGCTCACCTCCATTGCGGATAAAAGATAAAAAGAAGCTGTATGCCTTCTTCATAGATTTTAAAGCGGCCTTCGACACCATTGACAGAAAAGCTCTGATGCTTAAACTATACAATAAGGGTGCTACAACAAAATTTGGACGCATTTTGGAAAAATTGTATGAATCTACAACTTCTGCAATCTCCTTCAACAACGATGTAACGGAATCATACGGAGTGGAAATAGGAGTAAGACAAGGTTGCAACCTAAGCCCTCTATGTTTGCACTCTTCATAGACGACATTGAGGACATTCTACAGGGAGGAGCAAGAGTTGCGGTAAATCTTCTTGTGAAATCCTTAAAATTCGCCGATGACATTGTGATATTTGCTGAAACGCCTGAAAGTCTCCAGTTGATGATAAACAGAATAGCTGCACACTGTTACAAATGGAGGCTTCAGGTTAATATCAGTAAATCAATGGTTATGATCTTTCGTAACGGTGCGTGGGGCCCAAACTGTCGCAATGAAAAGTGGAGATTCGATAATAAGGAAATTGAAGTAGTAAGTGACTATAACTACTTAGGAGTAAAAATATCAAGAAATCTGAATCTGAGAAACCATATTGTGGAGAAACTGGCCAAATAAAAAAATGCACTAAATTTAACTTGGAGGTTCATTTAATTTCAAATCAAAGTTTCGAATTTTTGAAACAACAGCGATAGCAGTTATGTGCTACGACACACAAGTATGGGGTCACAAAGAATTCAATGAGGTGGAACATCTTTTGAGATATTTTCTGAGGAGAACATTGAGGCTTCCAAACAGTACTCTAAATCATCATCTCATGCTCGAGACGGGTCTTCCTCCTCTATTCATTTCGACACTTAAAATGCAAGTTGACTACATATCGAAGACTTTAAGCATGAACGAGAACAGGCTGCCCAAAAAACTAACTATGGTTATATTTAGAAGGAAATCATCATGGTTCGAGAGTTGGAGTAACTTAGCTACTTTTTTGTGATCGTCAACTTACTTTAAAGCGAAAATAGGCCAGAACAATGGAAAGATGGACTCTATGATCTCATAAGTGCAGTTGATATTAAAAAAAGAGAAGACTTCTTTACAAGAGCGAGAGAGTCAACAAGCAGACGTATTTACGCAATGATCGATTACAATCTTTCAACCAAAAGTTATTTCAAGGAAGAGTACTCATCCGACCTCATGTCATTGGTTTTAAAAACAAGAGGAGAGTTGCTGAAATGATAAGCATTCTCAATGGTGCTGATTGGAAAAGTCTGTTTCAATTTGTCATGCTTACTCTTTCGTACAAGAAAAAAACTATAGATGAACTATTTTTTAAATAAAACAAAAAAAATTAATTAATTAAATTAAAATTTATCTTAAAGTTTATATTGTCAACTAGCAGACGGCTTAAAAATGTTAGTTTTTTTTATATAAGATAAATATACATAATATTATCTGTGTAAGACCTCAGGAAAAATAAAGCATTTATTAATCTTATTTAATCTAATCTAATCCATTTACTAGCTGGTACAGTGGTACCCGCGGCTTTGCCAACTATGTGTTTTTATACAGGGTGATTCACGAGCGTTGTGCCAAAAAGCTAGAGCGTGTAGGTTGAGTTAAGACAAGAAAAAAATCGTATGGGAGAGGGGGTCTATTGATTATATTGATATGGCAAGTTCTTAAGGACAATTGAAATAAGAACATATTCATTTATTTTAACAACCACAGCAAAAGGCAAATGAATATCGAACTGAAGACACTCTTGTGGCGCGCATTCATCTTCTCTTGCGACGATTCATTGCGACTTCGGTCGGCTGGTTGTCGGTGATGGTGCATGCATACGCGAGTCGCTCCTAGTTGTCTTCGAAGTTTCTGAGCTTCATTTCAATAACTGAAGCCGCATCGAGAACGTCACGCTTCTGGGCCCTATTTCATAAAACTATTAGTCTAATACTAATAATTTCAAGAATATTAGTTCTAATAAATATTTGATTAGTAAATTTGAGTTTCATAGAAAAATCTTTTTCTACTAATATATCCCATACCTAAACAAATATTTTATTAGTGTAGAAATTATTAGTAAAGAATTCCCAAACAAAATACTGTATGTCATAATAAATATTTTTAAAAATTATTTTGACATGTTTTGAAAATAAATATAAATGTTGATTTTTCTGACGCGTTTTGAAAGTTCAAATTAAAAATGTGTTCCAAAGAATTAAAAATGCATTTGCTAAATTTAATTTTGAAAAATAAAAGTGTTCTGTTTGGTGCATTTTCAAATAAAATTACCAAGCAAGATAAAAGCGAAACATGGCAAAAAATACACGAAGAAGCCGTTGCGAGTGGTGTGTTTCAAGACAAGCCTTGGGGCTACATAAGGGATGCGTTCTGGCCCAATATTAAAAAGTCAGCTATGGTAAGGGAAATTAGTGAAAAGAAATGATTGTACAAAATGTAATTCAAATTAAATTTTAGTTTAAAGTTGACAACGCTAGAAGAACCGGATCCGAGGGAGGAAAAAAGTGCGTACTGACTGAAATCGATCAAAAGGTTTTGGAAATTTTATCCAAAGATGCAGCAGACGTGATAGGGTTACCGGTGACAGAGTCAATGGAGGTCAGTATGCAAAATCCAACAGAAAACGTAGAAACAGTGGTTGAATCGGTTGATTCGGTTGAAGACGATGATAGTCAGCAACAAAAAGAAAAAAGAACACCACGCAGGCAAATGTTCTCATGCACAGGTAGGCATATTATGTTATAATGTGAAAACATACATATGTGAAACGTTTCATTTACTCTTACCTTCATCGTTCAGAACCAAAAAGGAAGCAACCGAAATTTGACAACGAGAACATCTGCTGTTCCATGGTATTGGCCTCCATTTCCTAGCCAATGAAGTGCTGTTAGTAATCTTTGCTTAGGTGACAAAGCGAAATTCCGCCTTGTTGCAACAAATATTCAATGGATTCACTTTTAATTCTAAATTTTTCATTAAATTCGAACGTATTATTTATCACAAAATTGACTCTTGGCTTGAAAAAGCGAACACGGCGAGCTCTTATGAGTTCGTACTCCTCCCATTCGTCTTCACTATTAGAAAACATATAAACGTTAAATTTTAACTAATTTATTGCAATTTTTTTTTTGACAGCGTTTTCAGCTATTGACCGTTTTTGTCTACTATATTTTTTTAATTAGAGTATTTCTACCTACGTTTGTAGACTAATAAAAATAAAATATTAATTTATTAGTCCGGCAGAAAAATTTACTAATAAAATTGTCGATATGAAATTTCATCTTCCTACAGTAATAATTTCCCACTAATATTATTGGCGCTGGAGAAATAATTTATTAGTGCGGAAAAAGTTTTATGAAACACGTTTTTGCTAATAAACTAATAATTATTAGTAAATTCGCTAATAATTATTAGACTAATAGTTT
Organism: Sphaerophoria rueppellii; assembly: GCA_920937365.1. Classification (NCBI taxonomy): domain Eukaryota; kingdom Metazoa; phylum Arthropoda; class Insecta; order Diptera; family Syrphidae; genus Sphaerophoria; species Sphaerophoria rueppellii. Next base: position 42,890,538 of record CAKKXW010000005.1, on the reverse strand, counting down.
TATGAAATAGGGCCCTGTTGAGTCTGATTTCTGGCGGGGTTCAGAAGAGGAGTTCGAAAATCTAAAGAATACAATAAGCGTTATATGAGATCGGTTTGGCGATGAAAAATCTTACCTCAGATTTCTGCTTCATCCTCTTCTGCTCGGCCTTTTCACACATTTTGTGCTCCAGTTGCTTCTCCACCTTCGACAGGTTTCAGTTTGCCGTTCGTGCCGACTGACGTCCAACAATCATCTGCTCATGGGCAGCGGCCAACTTTTCATTCTGCTTCTCGAATATATCGCCGACGCTCTTCGGTAGTTCACAGCTGACCTGTAATGTAAGTAGTTTTTACCATCAATGTTTAACACTCGAGGTTTGAAAGAACGTACGCTATGCTGGAATTTGTTTGATCTGTCACAAGCAGTTCTGAAGCAATTTAATCTGGTCAGGAGTTCCAACCAGCGAGGTACATATGCAGCGGCAAGGCAGCAGAATTTCCAAAATTATCCAGCTTATTTTTTTTTTTTTTTTTTCGACAATTTCTTTGATAAAACAAACATTAGAAACTTCATTAAGCTTCTTGAACAAGCAAGCTTTAAAAATTGTTATTTATAATGAAATATTTTTAATTGAAGACAGAAATCCTTTGATTGGAATTAAATTTGCGGCAGTACGGATAGGGACGACTACGACGGTAAAAAATTCACGAACAGAATTTTTTTTTTAGATTCCAGACTGACAATAATTAATTATTAAAAACACCATTATACAGAAAAAAACACACTTTGACACATCAACCATTTTTAACTCACCTCCTGAGATGAATTGGGAATAGTTAGAAATAGTTAAAATTTGACACAACAACACTGACCGCAAAAACGACAATTGTGGTTACGAATAGTGACTATTGGCGTGCAAAAACGCAAAATAGTCAACTATAGTTGACTATAGTCAGCGCAAAAACGCACTTCTTGTGTTTTTTTTTTCACCATTTTTATAGTTAATTTTAATAACGTCAATGCGTTGTTGAAGCGTATGTATGTATTAATGGCGTCGTTTCTACTTGTCAAAAAAATAACAGCTTCAAAAGTGACAGCTACCGAAATAGCGGGCTTATCAAAATAACACCTCTTATTGGAAAACCCTTTATTACTTATCCACAATCAAAAGAAACAAAGAGGAACCAAAAGTGACGGTTATCTGTTGTTAAAGTGGTTGCATCCCCAAACATAATTAAATAGAAAAAAAGTGTTCACTAAATTAAATATTTATCAACGTAAACGTATGTTTGGTGGTGTTGTACACGATATTAATGTGGCTTTTCTTACAACCAAGAAGAATTGCTACTAAAATTCAATGTTTTTTGGCGTGTAAGAAATGTGCGAAAACGAATCGATCCCTTTTTTGAATGTCTGTTTGTCTGGTCAGCTGTAAAATCGTTTTGTACATGATAATTACAACAATAAAAAATTCAGCTGTAGTATATGTGTAAAATCTGTCTACAAGTATGTGTAAATCCGTCTCCTAAAAGAGATTCGAGAGGAATCAATCCTTCGGGAAATAAATTCAATTTCTTTGTGAAACAAATGCGTTTAAGAGGAAAAAAATTGCCACTTTTAAGTCACGGATCAATTCTTGGGTTGTAAGAAAAGCCACATACCTAAATGTTTTTTTACTAGGTGAAAGTATGAAAAGATTCTGGGAATTGTACCGGACGAACATGCATGCTACAAGTATCCATGATGGGGAGCACGACTTTACTATGTTCACCGCCGTTACCTTTAGTGTCCCCTCTCCCCCTTCCCTTTTCCTTTATTTAAGGGGAATTCATACTCTACCAATTTTGAAAACATTCTGAAATATCTCAACAGCAATGGTCTAAGAGTTTATTTGTTATCCGCACATAACCTTATCCATGGACTCTTAAGACCTAAATTTGTATTTAAATTCTCCTCAAATCTTTTACCAATGAAAGTTAAAGGCCATCTGCGAAAACTCACAAAATCTTCCTGTTCAATGTCTTGTCTACAAGAGATGGCCGATGGATTTCTTCGAAGCATGACATTGCAATATCTGTCAGCTTCCCCCATGACAAATGACTTGAACGTCTATATAGCAAATCCTGCGTCCATTAATCGCAAGCAAAACAAAAGAAAAATTCAACTTAATATTTCCAATGACCCTCCCTCGCAGTGGATTCATGGGACCATCAGAGTATCAAAATAGCTCAAGGTACTTTTGCAGTTTTCTTTTTTTTTATTTTGCAAACCACTTTGTGGCACTTATTTCTTCTTTCCGGTTGCTATTAAAAACTTTTCTAACTTATATCACCTTTGTCTTTTATTCATATCAAATGGGTATTAGAACATCGTAAACAGTATTTCCCATGAGTTCGATTTCGTATCTTCGGGCTTTTCACTACTTCACTACGCTGGACAAGAGGGACAAAAGAACAAAGATCGAATCTAGGAGTTTCATGACCGGTCTCTGTAATCGGTTTATGATAGCAAATAAAAACAACTTCACAACTTTTAAAAACGAATTTAACTTCTTTCTTAAAGATAATAGTGTTTCTAAATTTTGTTCGCATCGAAGGAATACACCCAACAACATGTGGCACATAAATTTCTATTTTGATATTGCGATTTGCCAAAAATATTCAGGATGTGGAAGTGGATGTGGGACACAGTTGACAGTGGATAATGCTAAGAATATTGTGTCACCATAAACAAGCCATAAATTACAGGGAACATATTTAATAAACATTAATATAGGAAATTTCCGAAATAACCACCAGACCCACCCTCAACTCGCGACGACGACATACGAGGGGAAGACGACGCACGGACGAGACATACGTCCTTGATTGTTGAAAAACAAAGCACTCATGTGTACAAGTATTTCTGTCAAGTGTTTTTGGCTTCTTGCTCTCTTTCGTCTTAAGCTGGAGACTCGAATCTCGAATCCGAGTTCTTTGTCTCAAACTTATTTTTGTTGTTTGTTGTCATTTGGTGGGTGTAGTGTGTTGTGAATGAAATGAAACGCAATGTTGTATGGTTTTCATAAATCATTATCCTTCAGCGATTATTTTCTGTACTTTGACACTGCACAAGCCGAAATATTTTCATTTTCAGGATGTCACGGGGAGGGGAGCGCTTAGTTTGGACGAAAACGTTAATTTGTTGAATTTAATGTTGAGGAAGATTTAATTGTGATTGTATTTTATCTTTAATGTGGAAAATCGGAACCAAGAATTTAAAGTAGGTATTACAATCGGTGGAAATGATAAAGAAGTCATGACAGGCCTTTGCGTTAGGGCGTCAGACTAAATAACCAGTGGTCCTCGGTCCTGTATAATTTTTTCTGTTTGGGTTCCTCTTATATGCTTACTTTCCCGAGTGTGTGATATACCTAAAAAGGTGTAGCTAGTTATAAGTTCTCTCCAACTCTTGAGCACTGTTCTTTATAGAGCGCCCGTTTACGTCCAAAAGATATAGTAAGTATGCTAATTTCTGATTAATTGTCTATATTATAATAATTGTCGAAAAACTCTTGCTTACAGGCTTTCTTCACTTCCACTGAAGCCGTTTTCTTATGGAACTGTAGGTTAGTAATGAAACAATTTTCACGAACATACATCTTCGTGTTATAGAATCAAAAGATTGCTGACCTCCGCCGTTCAAGATTGGATTTCATAACCGATTGGACCAGAAACACCTTATAATGTTTCAAAATCAACTATTAAAGGAAATGTACGGCTTGTCAGACATTCAACGTGCTACAGCCACTCAGCAATAACGATTCTATATTTGAGCGGAACAGTCGCTCCAAACAACTATCGTCTATCTTCTGGACTACCTATCATTAATTTATATTAATGAACTTGGTCACTAGTAGCAGCCGTTACAATATGTTGCGGCACCTTCATCAACTCGAACAGATTCAGCAGGGATGCCAATACAACCGGGCAAATTAGAAACAACTGTACGAAGAAAAAAAACAGATGTTGGTAGAGCGGGGGTTGCGATGAGAAGACTTTCCTAGCTGGAGCGTTGTCGTCCATTCGATCTATGTGGCCGAGCCAATGAATTCGTCTTTTCTTGGCCTTCTGGACTACATCAACATCTTGGTACAGCTCGTACAGTTTTCGGTTGAACCTTTTTCTCAATTCGCCATCGTCGCATACCTACGCTACGAGACCGAAAATCCATCAAAGAATTTTTCTTTCGAAAGTGCCCAGTATCATTTCCTTTCACTTTTTCCATTGCCGCAGCAGCCAGCGCGCTGCAGCGGTTCGCTAGGGTAATTCTTCTTCGAATCTCCACTAAGGTGTCGTTTGTGGGATGTTTGTTCCAAGGTAGGTGAACTCCTTAACTACCTCGAAATTGCTGCTACTAACAGTGACGTTTTGTCCTAGGTAGTGGACAGATGTGGCTTTGTTTGTTGATAGCATGTACTTTGTTTTATCCTCATTCACTTCAAGACCAAAGAGTTTCACCTGTTCTTCAATTGCTGTTTTCCGTAGTGTTTTCCGTGCTCACTCCTGCCTTGCGCACTATCTACTCCAGTACTTTGTTGAAGAAGTCACATGACAGCGCATCTCGTTGTCTAAACCCCGAACATGTTTGAAACAACTCGGATGAGCTGCCAGCACTGCGTATTGTTTAGCATCATGCAGCAAAGCTGGATCAGTTTGTTTGGGATCCCGAATTCAGACATCGACATCATAAGCTTTTGGCGGTCGATGCCATCATAAGCAGCTTTAAAGTCGATGAAAAGATGATGGGTTTTGACTTGAAATTCGTTGATGTTTTCCAGAATTTGCCTCACAGTGAATATTGGGTTTCTCGTTGTGCTGCCTGGCCTAAAACCACAATGTTACGTGACGTTTATTCTGTTTCAGAACGGTTTAAGACGCTCAAACAGTATTTTGGATTGGATTTTTTTGTATGCAACATTAACCAGGGATATGCCTCGGTAGTTTTTGCATGACACAGGCTTGCCGTTTTTGTGGATGGGGCATATGGAGCTTATATACCTGTCATTGGGCATGCATTCTTCCTTCCACGCTTTAATGATGACCAGGTACATGCGGTTTATCTGAACATCTCCTCCATATTTAAAGAGCTCAGCAGGTATGCAATCCGACCCGGCGGACTTGTTATTTTTTAGATTTTGGATGGCTCTTTCTACCTCCTCTGTGCTCGGGCTGGTACTGGGGCATTGGCTCGTTGACGTCATACGCACTCAGCAGCTGTTGGTAGTGCTGCTTGACAATATCAACAATTCCCCGTGCTCTGGTGACTAAGTTTCTTTCACTGTTTCGAATAACCTGTGTTCCAGTTCTAAAACCAGAAGCTAATTGCTTCGAGCTTTTAAAGAAAAGTCGGATGTTGTTCTTGGCCCGTGACTCTTTTAGATCTTTGAGCTGAAAAAATGCGGATGCTCTTTTCTTCCTTCGCAGAGTCTTTTTCTCATTTTTCCTGCATCTCATTGCATCATCTGCAAGCGTGCATTTTCCGCCTCTCTTTTCATTTTCATCATCATAAGACGATTTCTTTTTCGGACGTGGCTGGTAACCTATGGTGCTCTCGGCTACATTTTTAATTATTTCGCGATATTAGTTCCACATCTGTGGTATTTGGGAGGACGACGAAGAGTCTCTCATCTCACTCAGGCGCTCACTGTAGTCTCTGGCATTTTCCGGGTGCTAGGGCAACCGATGTTGAACTTCTTTCTTTGTTCGGCACGTGTTTTTTTGTTATTTGATAATCGAGCTCTAAGCTAAGCCACTACCAGAAAATGGTCAGAGTTGACATTTGCTCCTCGGAAAGAGGGCACGTTTAAGATGTTGGATGCGTGCCTTGCGCCGAGTAGCACATGGTCGGAGGAGAAAAAATTGAGGAGAGATTCAATTTAATTACAGTAGAAAATTTCATTTTTTAATCTCATTTCAATATGTTTCACATGATTTGATTAAGTTACGGTTTTTAGTGTCAACCTCAAAACACTTCTCTTAGAGAAGGGCACCTAAACAGCTTCTTTTGCAATCTAATAAGCCCCTTATAATAGTAACCTTTAAGCCCAAACATTATAGCCTCTTCAAATAGAATTTAATGTGAAGGAGTTTTGCGTCCCCCAGACTTCACATTAAATCATCATTGGTCACTTTATTTAGTTCATTTTGTGGGTTTTTTCTCAGATCAAGTTAAAGTTCCTTCAAACTTCTTCAAAGAAACCACAGGAAACAAAACAGATTTACCTTTTGGGTTTGGTGACAAGGTACTTAAAAAAGTAAGCCACAAATTCGTACGACATGTGTGTCTTAAAGAGAATATTGACAGAATTCCTTAAGGATACACAAAGTCAAAAGCCCCATTTTTCGTTTGTTACTTAAAAAGATTCGATGATGACAGAAACAGAACTCAATAGTCTTTAGTTCATCGGTCGACATGTAGTGTAACTCATGTAGAATAGGGTAGGTACATCATCAGTCTCGGGTCTATTTCTATTCATTTCAAGAGCTATGGCATGACACCACCACAACTGCCACGGAGTACCATAATAAATCATTTGTCTCAGTGTCACAGATCTGTTGGTGAGTCTTGTTGTTGGTATTTCCGCCTGCGAAAGCCTATGCCTAGCCTACCCTAAGAAGATTCACCACCCCAATAATGACCGAATCTTGAAAATGATTTCTTGAAAACTCCCAAAGATAGTGTGATGGTGTTCTTTGGTGTTTTCTTAACTTTCGACTGATTTTGTGTTATAGAAATGTCCCAGCACCATCTACCCATCGCCATCGGAGTGTACAACACAAGGCAAAACGAAAAGCCCGTCAAAGGACATCCACGTTTAATAGGAAAGCATTAGTAGTGCCAAAGATAAACATGACAGACCGCATTTTCCATTTATATTGTTGTGTGATGAGAAAACTGGGTTGATGGGATGGTAGATGGTAGAGATTTGTTCATTCTTTATAAAATGACATGCCGCCCAAGAGGAATTATGACAAAGAAGTGGGAGTGTGTGAGACCCACGGGCTATCTCTATTTTTTGTGCACCATTTCATGACGGCAGACATGGTCTTTTTTTTTATTATTGGTCTCTGTCTTCAATATTATATTCTTGGAGATTTTGCATACAAATATTTGTGGATTGCTTTGAATTTGGCTAAGTACCATGAAATATGTCATTTTTAAACGATAAAAAGTTGAGTTATTTGCAAGGTGACATCTGTAGACAGAAGAATGATGCAGTGATAGTTGTTATATTCACATTGAGGCAGTTTTAAGATTCATGAAATAACAAATGTTGTTCCAGGAAGTAACATTCTAAGTAACCTTGAGTTTCCAACCGAATTCATAACCAGTAGATCGAGATATAGGATTTAAGTTTGTTGAAGCACGTAGTCCAGAGAAGAATTATTTTATCTTGAATTCAACTTTAAGGTCTTTATCATTAAGGTTTATAGTTTAACATGGCTATGACTAAGCAATATGTATAGCAATTAATCAGAAATACTTGAAAGACCTCGTTCGAAATATTCATTGTATTCTTGCCAACTCGTCCTGGTCATCTGGAAAATGACATTTAACTTCTTTATAATTCCGGGATAATTATCTTCTGTGCCTACCTAATTAAGAAAACGGAAAAAAGGCCCAATGACTCTGACTTGAGGAATAAGTTTCTAAAGCTCTACCAAAAATAGTGCAAGAGAGAAAGTCAGGACTAGTTATTATCTACATGGGGTAAGACTTGACGTGGCGGAGCGGATTACGGTAACTACTACTATGCAGCTTAGAGCTATGCGATCACGAAACTTGTTTTCGCAGAAGGGCATCCCATGGTCTATAGGTCGGAGCGGAGTAGACTGTTACTACTTATTACCCCACAACAAAGGAGTGTTCTCACCAAGGCACTCCCATCGAGGGACGGCAGCGAATGAATTTCTTTTTGGGAATCAACGGTGGCGTCTTCAGTTCCAGTCAGGCCGAACTACTTGGTGAACACCTTTACGGGCTACTTCGACTTATTTGAAGCCCAGGCCGTAAACGGAGCGTGTTTTCCAGCTGGGGGTTTTTCGTTGGAGTTACTACCCGACTACGTAGAAAAATATTCAGTTGCAAAGCAACAACAAGCCTCGGAAACGGACGGATACACTCATGATGACCCAAGCAAATGTATAAAGGACTTTCGGATATGCACATGGAATGTCAGGTCCCTTAATAGACCGTGTGCTTAACGGAGACCCTAAACTGCTACAAAGCAGACATTACCGCTTTCCAGGAAATGCGATGGGATGGACCGGGCAAACGGAGAATGAGAAACTGCGACATTTACTAAGGTGATTGTTAGCGAGAGCAGCAACAGCGACTCTTTGGATGCGGATTCGTCGGAAAATTCGTGGAAAGCAGACTCAGGCAAAAAGTTTTGAGCTCTAAATGTATAAGCGAACGCATCACGACAATCCGAATCAAGGCTAAATTCGGCAACATTTGCCTAATATGCGCGCATGCCCCCACAGAAGAGAAAAAGGACAACACCAAAGACGAGTTCTACGGCTGATCGATTTTGCTGCGGGGCGAAATGTTGTGGTAGCAAGCACATGGTTCCCACATCTCAACATCCATAAAGTTACATGGAGATCTCCTGATCAATCAACCGTCAACCAGATTGATCTCATTGCGATCGACGAACGGCACTTGTCCAGCATTTTAGATGTTTGAACTTTCCGAGGAGCCAACATCGACTCGGACCACTACCTCATCGTAGCCAAGGTAGTGCTATGAATATCCCGACAACGGCCGAAACAAGGAAATGAAAAGAGGAGAGAGGAACGCCGGCTTTTCAGGAGAAAAAAGAGGGAGTATGAGAAGCGCCAGATCGAGGATGTTGAGAGAGTCAACAGACGGAAAGAAATTCGGTGGTTGTGACGGAAGGTTAAACAGCTGGCTCAAGCCTCAAGGTCATCGAGCAAGAACCGATGCCTGCATAGATAACCAAGGGAGGAACATCATAGTAGAATCGCAGTCAATGCTGGGGATTAGGAAAGACAATTTCTGTAGGCTGTATAACAGCGACGACGAACGAAATCCCGGCGTCAGAAGAAGTGAAAGAGGCAATATCACGGCTGAATTCCAACAAAGCCGCTGGAGCAGATGGTCTAGCTTCTAGATAGGAGCATGCACCAAATCATCTGTAAGATATGGTCGGAAGAATACATGCCACATGAATGGAACGTCAGCAATGTTTGCCCGATCCTGAAAAAGGGGGATCCTCTAAACTGCACCAACTACAGAGGAATCAGCCTACTTAACATCGCCTACAAGATAATCTCTACCACAATACGTGAACATCTGAAGCCTTTCGTCAACAATGTGATTGGTCCTTAACAATGTCTCTTCAGACCAGGAAAGTCAACCATCGACCAAATTTTCACGTTGCGGCAGATCCTGGAAAAAACCTATGAACGCCAAATCGATAGCCACCACACCTATACATGCCACGTATGACAGCATTTACAGAGACGAACTGTATAAAGCTATGTCTAGTTTTGGCATCCCTGCCAAGCTCGTTCGCTTGTGCAAAAAGACGATGGAGAACTCACGCTGCTCCATCAAGGTTGGCAACGAGCTTACGGAATTTTTCGAGGTCAAAAAAGATTCAGACAAGGCGATGCACTGTCGTGCGATTATTTAACATCGTTCTGGAGAAGATAGTGCAAAACTCCACTGTCAACACCAGAGGCACTATCTTCCAAAAGTCTGTTCAACTTTCGCGTACGCCGATGATATTGATATAATGGGAAGAACACAGCGTGATGTCAATGGCGCTTTTGTGAGAATTGAGGAAGCGACAAAAATGGATTTAGCGGTAAATGAGAGCAGAAGTATGGCTTCTCGAGGAGAACCACGTTTAATAAAAGCATAGGAGCAAAGATAAACTGACAGCCGCATTTCTATTATATTGTTGTGGATGAGAAAACGTTATGGATGTATGGTGATGGTAATGTGATGGAGAGGAGAGATTTGTTCATCTTTTAAAATGACACCGCCCAAAGAATTAGACAAGAAGGGAGTGTGTGTGTGTCTTCGAGGAAGGACACCTAACACATATGGCCCGGAAAGCCTTCGATACCATTCTCGAGGGACGTAGGAGGAGAGGAAGACCGCGACTCAGGTTGCACTTTCAAGTCGAAGAGGACCGCAATCAACTTGGAGTGCAAAACTGAAGACAGCTGGCTAGGGACCGAGCTGGCTGGCGGAGACCGTTGATTGAGGCAACGGACTGTAGTTCCACCTTAAGTAAGTAAGTAACATTCATTTCCGGTTCTTCCTTAGTCTATGAAAACAACTAATCAACCAATCAGAACGAATTGAGTACGTTGTCACTTGGTTTCGGAATGCGCTGTATGTTTTAATCATCTGTGAAATTTATTGTAGCAAAGACTCAAACCTTGCATACTAACGTACGTTACATTGAACATAGAAAAGGGGTGATTCAATTTGTAGATCAAACATACCAAATTAATATTTGATTCAAATAAATCACATTGCGTTTTGACATATACAGCCCTATGATGGTAGCCGATCGGAAGAAAATTTTATCCGATTTGTACGAATTGTTCAATTTTCATATGATTTTAACCCCTCCGACAGTAAAATCGGACAGATCTCCGAAACAAAATCTTAGTTGCGTTGGAAATTTAAAATACATGCGATGCTATGCAGTGAACTGTGTAAATATTTGCGACGCGTTATGCTTTGCGTTTTTTTTTCTTTCCGATTCTTCCCGATAGAAAATCAAACGTGAAAAATTGTCCGAAAAATATAAAATATATATTTTTGCAAACTAGTAAATGTCAAATGAGTGCGTTGTTTGACGTCAATTTTTCTTCTCAAATTCGGGTACCGTGAATACAAAAATCTTCCGATCGGAACTTTTCTCCGATCGGATATTTTTCCGATCGGCTACCATCATAGGTCTGATAGCCTTATTACCGTACCCGATCGGAGCAAAATTCTCTCCGATTCGTTCAATTTCTAAGAATTTTCTACCACCGTATCCTTTGCGACAGGTTAATCGTAGACATCTACGAAAAAATTTGAAATCTGCGTCGGAATTTCAAAATGAGTGCGATTTCATGCGATGCATTGCGATTAGTTTATTAACTCTTTTGTCCGATTGTTTCCGAAGAAAAAAGTGTACGGAAATAAAAATATTTTTTCACTCACGAAACAACAAAGAAGTGCGTCAGTACGCGTCTTTATTTTATGTACGATTCGGGCAAGGTGAATGAAATAACACTTCCGATTGGATATTTTCTACGATCGGAGGATTCTCCGATCGGGTACGGTAATAAGGCTGATAATCTGAGTTACATTATTATTCTGAAATAGGTGTTGATCTGAAGAGGCTAGATAAGGTGCTCGGGGTCATTCAGTATTATATGAAATATTGATACATATCGTCGGCATTGTGCACTTATATTTTCAAGTTTTTTTACGGAAAATCAATTCAAAGCGAAGTAGAATTTCCTTAAAAAAAATGTATCCGCAGTTGTGGAATTGGAACTAATGTTAAAACAAAAGCCAAGGGAATGTTGTCGACAGCGTTTTTATTTTGTTTTTGTTTCGCGTGAGTTTGGTTGCAGATAAAACATGAAATCTCAACCGTTAGGTTTTTTCCGACCATGATGGAACAGCGTGAGTTTTCCATTGTCATCTTACACAGACGGACGAGCTTTTTTGGGATGCCAAAACTAGACATTGCTCTATATAATTGGTCTTTATAGACGCTGTCATACGCGGCCTTGAAATCGATGAAAAGGTGGTAGGTATCAGAGATTAAAATGAGTATGTTTGAACAGTTCGAACACGTCCAACTTTTTCTTGTGTGCTTGTTCATACTCGTTCGTTTGCAACCCTTATTTATGAATAAATTGATTCATAAGTAAAAAGGCTTGTAAGTCAAACCAAGCAAGCAGAGGAAACTCGTAAATATTTTTCGGTTTCGATCATTTCAAGTCAAACTGATTCACAAGCAATTTGTTTGCTTGTACTTACTCAATCATGTTCGAGTTTTCGGGTAAAATTGATTGAATGTTTCAATTTTTTTTCTCTACGAAGAAAAAAAAGAAAGATGTAGGCTTTGTATGGGTTATAATTTAATGAATAAAAATATTTATAAATGAGTTAGGTGGCCGGATTTGCAGTCATAAATATAATAATCCGCACTGGAAACATTATTTTTCACATTAATTAAAGAAAGGATTTATTAATGAGTGCATACATTAAATGTAGGTTAGGTATGTTATGTTTATATGTTAATAGAAAAAGTGATTGCCGAAGATTATGTCGTGGGAATACGTGCTTCCGGTTGGTAGAGAATGCAGTTTTGTAAGGATATTTTAAATATTGTTACTCTTTTTATGACATATCTGACCTTCTACCTATTACCAAGCTACCTACTACTTTCTGGATAATATATTGTAATCCTTTTCTAGGGTGCGATGTTGACTTGTTGTTATTAGAGTAATAAAATAAAAATTCAGGTATAAAAATACGTTTTAAGTTTAAGCTATGAATGAATAAGTTTCAGTAAAAATTGTTGGTTTTTCACATTAACGTACATTTTTTAATATTAGGATTCAAGTGAAATCAGAAGGATGTAGAACGTAGTCAAGGAAAAATTTTGTTTTTGGTTATCCTGTCGTAGAAGGGACAGCGAGAAAATGTATGGTATTTAAGGTATGAGATGTGCAAATCGATTCAAAAAAATATGCCAGATATTGTGCATGTTTTACAGCAGAAACAACAGCTGCAACGAATTCAAGAGATCAACAATAATTTATTGAATGATATTGTTATATTCTTGACTCCCTTTAAAGAGACGACCTGCACCCTGGGTGAAACAAATTCATTCAATTTAACTGAATTCAAAGGAAAAATGAAACATTATCTTATGACTTTATTTAACCCTGAGATCAAGCTAACATTCAAGACCGCTACGTTCTAATATCCGCCATGCAACAACATAAGATTATTACAAGCAGCAGAGAAGACTAAAATGTACGATTTTATAAAGTCCCTAGCTCCAACCATTGAACCAAATACGAACTCTTTGGATATGCAACCGTCAGTTTCTTCAAGGGAATGTGATATGTACGCCGATTTTGCTGGAGAAAATTCAACTGAAAACGCGGATTAATTTGCTCATGAAATCAAAATGTATATTGAAACCCATACACAAGGTCCTGTTGTTATTCTACAATGGTTTTTTGAACACAAAAAATCAAAAGAATCAAAATATGTGGATTTTTTTATTTCTATTCGTTTCTATTTTATTCTAAAAATTATACACTGGTATAAAAATTCGAGAATGAAAAAAATCAACCATGAAAATAAACCTCCTGACCATAAATTACCTACATTTCCACTCAGCACACAAATCTCAAACAAACCAAACAATATTTCTCGATTTACTTACAAGCGCCATGAATAATGGAGTGGTGATTGTAAGCGATTCTACTTTCAATCAGTAAACTCGTTTGAACTCGTTTGAAATAAGGGATGACTTGTAAATAATTTTACTCATGAATAAAAAAACTCGAAATTACTTGTTTGATGGTTGACTCAGTTTGATCAAACTCGTTTTTTTTGAGTAAATACCCGAAACTTACAAGCAATACTTGACTCATTTTAATCTCTGGTAGGTATCGATTGGAAGTTCCTGATCAATGGTGGACTTTCCAGGTCTGAAGCCACACTGATAAGGACCTACCATGTTGTTGACGAAGGGCTTCAAACAGACAAGATCTTGTAGGCGATGTTAAGGAGAGTTATACCTCTGTAGTTGGTGCAGTGCAGGGGATCTCCGTTTTTGAGGATCGGGCATACGATGCTGAGGTTCCATTCATCGGCCATGCTTTCCTCCGACCAAATTTTGCAGATGAGCTGGTGCATGCTCCTAACCAAATCATCTCCAGCTTTGTACAGTTCGGCGGCTAGCCCGTCTGCTTCAGTGGCTTTGTTCGACTAAAGTTTAGATATCGCTATCTTCACTTCGTCAAGGTCGGGTGGGTGGAATTGATGGCCTTCTGCACCCACATTGAATGGTTCTGTATTGCTGACGGAGTGTTGCTCGTCATCGCATTGGAAAAGTGGTCTTTCCATATACTCAGCACTGACTGCGGTTCCACTACGATGCTTCCATGATGGTCTCTACAGGCTTCGGTTCGGGGTGTATACGCCCTGGAGGTTTGTTTCACCTTTTTTGTAGAACTTTCGAACCTCGTTCCTGTTGTGACATCCCTCTATCTCCTCAATCGCGCGCTTCTCATGCTCTTTTTTTCTTTCTGACGTCGAATTTCCTCCTAACATTAAAGCGTGTTCGCCTTGATCGGGATATCCGCATTCGTACCTTGACTACAACAAGGTAGTGATCCGAGCCGATGTTGGCACCTCGGAATGTGCGGACATCTTGCATGCTAGAGAAGTGTCGTGCGTCGATCGCAATGTGATCAATCTGGTTGACGGTTTATTGGTCAGGAGATTTCCATGTTCCCTTGTGGTGTCGAGATTTGGGAAACGCATACTTGCTACCATTACGTCTCGCCCCGCAGCGAAGTCGATTAGCCTAAATCCGTTATCGAAGGTGGTGTCGTGCAGGCTATGTCGTCCGATTATTCCACCAAATATTTCTTCTCTACCCAGCTTAGCATGAAAATCTCCAAGGACGATTTTAATGTCATAGCTAGGGCATTGCTCATATGTCTTGTCGAGGAGCTCGTAGAACCTGTCTTTGGTGTCTTCATCCTTTTCCTCAGTGGGGGCGTGAGCGCAGATGAGGCTGATGTTGGTGAAATTAGCCTTGATACGGATTATCGTGATGCACTCATTCACTGAGTTGAATCTCAAGACCTTCCTCCTGAGTCGAGTCCCAACTAAAAATCCACATCTAAATAGACGCTGATTTTGTTCCCGGTAGCAGTCGCCATAGTAGATATCACAGTTGTTAATTTTACGTAGGCCCGGACCATCTCATCGCATTTCTTGGATTGCAAGGGCTTCCACTAGTTGTTCGACAGCACGTGGTTTGTTAAGGGACCAAACATTCCAAGTGCAAAACCGAAGTTCGTTGTCCTTTTCCGAGGCACAACCCCCAACCTGGAGGGCCAGATCTTTAGTTTAACTCTAAGACGAAAAGCCGGCCAAACCGCTCCTTATAGGCCTGGGCTACGAATATGTCGCAGTAACCCTATAAAGTGTTCACTAAATAGTTCATCCTGACTGGAACTGTAGACGCCATCGTTGATTCCATCTTGGGAGTTCTTCCGCTGCCGCATGTTGAAAAGGAGGCATGCCTTAGTGGACGCATACCTCCTCCCCCTCGCGCTCTTTGCTGCGGCCAACAAATTCCCACTGGGGTTGGAACCCAATCTGCGGTTGAAGGTACTGGGCACCCGATGTTCACCACGGGGATGTGGAGAGTAGAGCTCGGGTACGCCCGGGTAACCGGGTACTCGGATACACGATCGTTATGTTTCGAGTACCCGGGTACCCGGGTATCTGAACACCATGCAAATACCCGGGTACCCGGGTAATTTGGAATAATTCGAGTTCCCGGGTACCCGGGTATTGTTTCGGGTACCCGGTCAGAATCAAGAGCTCTAGTGGAGAGTAGGAGTTGAGGTTTCTGTGGACGCTTGGGTCCTCTGAATGCACGTGTCTAGCCTTCGAACATCCAACACTTGTAAATGCAAAAACAATATTCGTTTGTAAATAATACAATTTATTCATACTCAAATTCCATAAACACTTTTATTTACTTAAATTTAAGAAAAAGAAACAATCAAATATACAATGTTCACTTTTTGAGCAAAATTATTGTTTAATTTCAATCATTGCTTACTGATTCTTTGCAGACAAATTCATTTAACTGTTGGTCATCTGTGTCATTCATATTATCAGCTAAATAACACTCAATTTCTTAACGAAAACTTTTAACTTCAAGATTAAATTTATAAAATAACAACCGTAAACTAGTTTAAAATATGAAAAAATATATGTAATTGCATCGTCCTCTGTTGTTTTTTTTACAACTTAAATGTGTTTTGTTTTGTTGTTTAAATTAAGTACTTTTGTTGCATTAATGAATTCCCAACAAAAAAAAAATTGTTTCGGGGAGGGATTAAGACAAGAGAGCAGCTATAGGATACATTTGTTGTTGGTTTTATTAAGTAAGTTATCACACTTTCTGTTCTTGTCATGAAAAATAACCACTGGCTCCCTCCCTTTTGTGAAATCAGTCATCGTTATGATACGACACATGCACAACATCGCCCCCAACACTCAATAAACATTGTGCCTGAAAAAAAGACAAGATTGTCAATGGTACCAGTGAAACTTAAAGAAGAGAACATTTTACCTGGTTCTTATGTTGACTGTCGACAAGTATTAATTCTGTCATGTAAAATGCCACCATTGCATTACCACCAAGCGTTGTAATATGCGCCCGAACGACAGCAAGAAGCTTAGCACACAAAATATGTTCAAATGAAAAAGTTTTTCTTTGATTCTTCCAACAATATTTACCTCTGTGATAAAACTATGTACGAATCCACTTATTCCACCAATTTCTCTCACAGATGTGCTTTCCCGAATGAAGAAAAAATTCAAATTTCCAAGATACTTTTCAATTTTGCCACCAGGAACGTATGTTAGAGGTGTAATGTCAATACCGAACCGTTCCCTTATTGGATACTGTGAAATAAATGTAGTTTTTCTTTACAAGATATTTATTTAGTTTGGTAATTGGAATTCTAGTTCATGAGTTTAAGGTAAAAAATAAATAGAGTGACGCGACAGCTCTTGAAGAGCCAAGGCCTAAGTGGCTTACTCTCATCAACAAGTCTCTAGGTGCGTGAGAAGAATTGAGGGGACCTACAATTTAACGCCGACTCCGAACGGCAAAGTTGAGAAGCACTTTTTCATGACAGATGATATTCTTGGAAGTTTTGTCGGTTCTCCGCAAGAGGCAGTGCCCGTGAAAGATGAAATAAAAACTATGGGCACGAGTAGGACTCGAACCCACGACGTTTACTTAGCAGCCAACGCACCTTACCACTAAGCTGCGGACACTACTGAGTTTAAGGTGCTTCATGGAAATAAACATAGTTACGACTTTTACCCTTTATATGCCAAAAGCATAGAAGCATAATATGCGAGTATTAGGGAAAGGATAGAGGATGTAAACGGAGATGTCGTGAACATTGGTTTTGAATTCATGAATATTACAATGACTAGGGAAGACAGAGTGTGGAAGAGAGTTCCAAATTCGCGTAGTACGGCTGAAAAACGATTCTCTGAACATGACAGTACGTCCGAAGTTGGGCTCAAGGGTGAACTGATGGGCATTCCTGGAGGCGCGGGTATTACGGTTGAATATCTTAAGGGGAGGAATGCAACTGGCTATTTCACTAGAGCATATACCGTTGAAGTATCGGTAAAATAGGGTGAGACATGAGACATTACGCCGATGTTCTAAAGATGTAAATGACTCAATGATGGTATTGTCACCAATCATTTTTAATGCTCTTTTTTGGATACTGTCCAGAAGACTTAAGTCTTGAGCAAGTAGAGTGTACCAAGCTTAGGACGTATGTAAGTTTTGTAGATGATAGCCAGATCAGAAGGGGAAACAAATTTCTTGCATCGTCTTAAGAAACTAACATCTGCGGCATTTTTGGCGACATCGCATATGTGCTCGTTCCACAAGAGGTGGTCAGTGATGCACATACCGAGAATCTCGAGATGTTCGGTCTCATTGATGCAAGTGCCACTCATGGACAGTGGCAGGGGGGTATATCTCGCTTCAACGATACAAGACAGCATTGGGTTTTCGAAGCATTAAACTCTACGCGATTTGTATTCCCCATTGTACAATGCTGTGTAAGTCAGAGTTTAATGAGCTTATCATATTTTGTCGTTGCAGTTCCACATCCGAAGAGGAGGGATGTGAGTCTGGGAACGAATATGAAAAGCTAAGGGTACTATCGTCAGCGAAACAATGAATTGGATAAGAAGATGCAGACAAGAGAACTTTTATGAAAATGAAAAGAGGGTCAGAGACAAGACGGTGCCCTGGGGCTTACCAGTATTTATTTTGTGGGTTTCAGACTTGAACCCGTCCAATACAACTTGTATAGAACGGTTCGAAAGAAAGTTTCTAATCCAACGAAGGAGGGACTCATCGATACCGAAGCACATTTTCGATAAGAGAGCCTGATGCCAAACTCTATCAAATGCCTTTGAAAAATCAAGTGCAACAATCTTACTTTCTCCAAAACGATGTAAAGATTTGTTCCACTGTTCGGTGAGATAAACCATCAGATCACCAGTGGACCTGTTGCTGCGAAAGCCGTACTGCCGGTCATTAAGAAGCTTTCGGTCTTCGAGATATTTCTTGAGCTGATAGTTTATCAGCGTTTCCATGACCTTAGAAGGAAGGGACGTAAGTGCAATCGGACTCCTTTTCTTGGAATAGGCTGGACAAATGCTGTTTTCCAACTACTCGGAACGAGCCCAGAAGAATAGGATAGATGGAAAAGCTTACGCAAGGGTTTTGCCAGCGTGGAAGAACACCTCTTCAGAACAATAGCGGGATACCATGCGGAAAAAGATTTGTCCCATGGAATAATTGACGCGCTCAAGAACTGGAGGAGTCATGACACTCTCTGGCAGCGAATAGTTGGCGGCGAACTGCCAACGTACTTATAAGAAAGCCTCGTAGATTTATGCTTACATGTTTCAAACTTCTGGAACTCATTTTGATTGAAGATGGTGAACCTTTTCTATATTTAAGCGAATAATTTCCATACAGAGAAGACGGAACTGGATTACTCGGCACAGGAGCAGCTGCTTCTATGGGCTGATCTTCGTCCAATGAAAAAATCATTTCCTCATCATGTGATTTCTTAACAGATCCATTCAAATTAACTGCAGTGTCATTATTAATGGTTTTTCGGCGATTTTTGAATTTATTCACTTCGCCAAGTCCCAAAGCCATGCCAGTGACCAGGAGTTGAATTTCATCCTGAGAAGAAAAAGACAAATAACATAAAACGAAACTTGTTTAGCAACCAAACAACTTACACTTTCTGGAAGATCTAAAAGAAATCTAAGATCACAAATAGCACATGGCATCATGCTGCGTAGCTTGAAAAATATTGTCTGACAGAGTCTGAGGGAAGAAAATTCTTTAGAACAAACAAATTACTAAGCTCAATGACATACCTTTGAAAGTGATTAGCAAGCCCATTAACACCTTGATTGTGACCCAATTTCGCTCGCCAAACTTGAGTGAAAAATTGCAAATTCCTCACAATTTCCATGTCATGTAATCCGGGCACAGTTTGTGTGTTAACTACGTGAAACCCATTTGGCGGCGAAGGTTCCATCAGCAGTGATATAATTTCCAAATCCTCAATATCGTCCACTTCCAATACACAAGCATCCTTATTTCCGGTATTGAGGTCTAGTTCAAGAACTTCATCGTCCGATTCATCAGTGTCCGATTGACATCGACTCGGCTCATAATCTGGATCTATCGATTTAAGCTGATAGATTTCTCGATTGCGTTCGTAAGTTTCTTGCAAATTCTTTTGCAATTCATTTAATTTTGCTTTATCCGTCCACGAATTTCCGGCAACGATTTTCGGTACAGCAGGTGGAGGCAGGGCTTTGAGGAAGATTGCAGTTCCTGTAGCTATGAGCGCAATCATTCGCTCACCAATCGATACTTGAGCTTTAAGACCGAAAATTGCGTTCATTCCCTTGGCTTTTAGTTTATTTATTAGCACTCTATGTAGTTCGTATTCCAGAAAAGGCAAACCGTCCGATATCTCCTTGGCATTTGATTCAGAACGCAAATCTTTTTTAGGACGAACTACTTGAGCTTGCATAAAACACCCACGACCGGTGACCAACAACGAATCGGGATTTCTACTGTTGCCATTAGAACATCCGGAACTTTGCCTTTGCGGCAAACAGCACATCTTTTCATTTTCACATTAAATGGCACCGAAGACAGGCTGTATGGCACATGGCACATGGTGCAGGCAAGTTTGGGACTAGTTAATTGACTGAGGAGAGAATTTTTGGGTGTCACGCCATAGGAAGTTGATATTGTGTCTTTTGATGCAGCAGATGGGTCGACGAGATGTTTGACTTCTTTAAGAATATCGCGTTCTTCGAGTGATGTTGACATTGCCGGAGGTTTAACGCCTGTGAGTTCTACTTGTGAAGCAGTGCGATTGTACATCATATTGATAACAGCTGCAGTACCTGTGGCCGATAAAACGCAAACATCCTCCCTTGAAAACGAGAGAAAATCAAGTTTTTTGAAATAAGTTTGTAGGAAAGAAATGTTTATTACGATATGGTGGTTGCCTCGGAGTAGCCAAGAACGACATTGCAACCGAGAGCTCTAGCGTGTGACCGTATTTCCATTCTAAGCTCAGTCCACCATGAATCACGGGTTTCGGGTTCGTCAGGGTTTGGAACTCTTTCAAGCAGTTTTACAGATCGCGCAGCAACGGTAGCACCTGAATGGAAAGATCGACATTAGTAAATAGCCAGTAGCAATACTTTCGAGCTTACCTAAATGAAGTATAAATCCAGTTGGGTATTTTGTCAATGTCAAAAATGGGTACTCCAGCATATCCAAATTCTCTGCATTCGATTTTATGTTTACTCCGGCATTAAGACGCATCGACGCTGTTGCTGCGATGAGTCTTTCACTTGGTACACATAATGAATTCCCTAATTCAATCAAAAGGTTATCAAATTTTGTTCCAAATAAAGAAGTACAGTGCATTGCATAAGTATAACCGCACCCGGAAAATGCATTTAAAAGAAAACCAACAATAGGAGTGACTCCTTACTATTTTTTAATTGAGTTGCATCACTAATCAAGCAAATTGAGTAGAAAATAAAGTACCGTTATTTCCTCTACTGGTTTAGAAACAGATTTTAATGTATTGCAAAAATATAACCGCATTTATTGTCTTTCTTTATTTAAGTTTATTTTTAACAAAAAATTAATATGCAATTCTGTTGCTCTATTTTCACCAATCTTAGAATTCTTTTTGGCATACTATTAACTAGATTTTTCAATATGGAGTCGTCTAAAGCGTTCCATTTGTCACAACTGCCTCTCGCAGCTCAACAACACTAGCAAATTGCTTATTATGGGCATAAATTTTGCGAGTTAAAATTCCCCAAAGATTTTCGATGGGGTTGCAATCTGGAGAATGTGACGGCCACTCCATCAAATTAATGTTTTTCGATTCGAACCAATCCAAACTTTGACGACTTACATGAATTGGGGCATTATCTTGCTGGAAGACATGCTCAACTCGGCGAAATCGTCTTAAATAAGGTACCAAATTCTCCTCAAGGACCGAAGTGTAGTCAGAACTGTTCATTCTGGTAGAGGTGAAGGCAAGTGCAACCTTACCACGCTCGCAGAAGGCCCCCCAAACCATACAGCTGCCACCACCAAAGTTCCTCTTGGAAAAAAACTTTTTCTCTTTCCTCAAATCGTGCCAATATCCGCTAAAACCATCTGGTCCATCGAGATTAAACTTTTTTTCATCACTAAAAATAACCTAATAAAAAACATTCATTCCAGTATGCCATTTGGAAAAACGAGATTTTAGTGTAGATTAATAGAAAGTCACTTACGGTTTTCCAATCCCGATTTATGTTTTGGCGGGCAAATTCCAATCTTTTTTGTTTGTGGGCTGCTGTTAAATTTGGAGCTGGCACTATTTTGCCCCGAACAATCACTCCACTGCTTTTTAAAGCACGAGAAACGGTTGAAACCGAAACTCCTAAACCCAATTCGTTATGAAATTCCGGCAAAGAATGCACCGAATTGGATGCAGCATTGATTAAACGCCTCTTGTCGCGACGTGTCAGCTTCTGCGGACGCCCGGGTCTTATTTTTGTCCCATAAGATTCTGGATGTTTTAAAAAATTTCGAACGACACGATCCGATCGTGAAATTCGTCTTCCAATAGCCCTAAGACTTAGGCCGCTTGACCGAAAAGCCAAGATTTTGCCTTTTTCAATTTCGCTTAAATGCGTACCACGTGGCATTGTTGTTTTTTATTTGAAAGCACTTGACTGAATGCAGCTTCAAAGAGATTTGCATTGTGCGGTTATATTTTTGCAATACATCAAAATCTGTTTTTAATTTTTAAACACCAGGAGAGGAAATAACGGTACTTTATTTTCTTCTCAATTTGCTTCATCAGTGATGTAACTCAATAAAAAAAATAGTAAGGAGTCACTCCTATTGTAGGTTTTCTTTTAAATGCATTTTTTCGGGTGCGGTTATACTTATGCAAGGCACTGTATTTATGATTATTAATTATTATAATGCAATAATTAAAAAAATTCATATCTATACATAAATACACGTAAATATTTACAAGGTTGATTTTGTTTAAATAAATAATTACTTGTGTAGGTACACAGAAATAAATAAGTAAAAAAATTGAAACACTGAGCCAGAAAGGCAGACATATTGACCAATTTAAAGAGGTTTTACGGTGTTCAAACATGAAGATGCTAATCCACACAGAAATTGATTGATAAAAAAAAAAAAAAAAACATACAAATGAATTATGAATGAGCAAACACATCCTAACCGATCTCAGCATTTTTGAACATGCTTTTTTCACTGACCGTTATTTTGACTGACAGATCTGCCTACAACGGATATGATATGAATGATGAGTTTTGATTTGAATGATAAAAAAGTACACGGATAACAAAAAATATGAAACAAATAGATTTTTGTTTATAAATAAGCAATAAATGGTGCGAATGTTCACGAAGACAAGTAGACCACTTTAAGATTATTTTTATGTATGTTTAATCTACTCGTAGAATCTAGATCCTATAACAACTAGTATCAACTTCGTTTGAGCTCCAGAGTTGACTCCGAGTAAAATGGCGCCCAACGGATAATATTAGAGTAGTTCAATGCCACGAAATTGATACATAAAGAAGCCTTTCAACTATAAAGCACATTAATAGTTTTGAACATGCTTATTGTTTTTATTCGAAAGAGGTTCGATTTAACCTTGAAATTGTTTTCATTTTTTCATGCTTTCGATAAAAATATTTGAGAGAATTGAGAAGGTAAATAAAAGACATAGAATGACATTTAAGAAATGTATGTATGGGTGAAGTTCGTTCAAACTTCGGAAGTACATAGAAACATTTATGAAAAATTGTAAACAACATAGCCATCTAGACAGTGAATACTTAAAACAATACAGATTCTTAAGAAAGAAGTTTCCTTTTGAGGTTGTTCAGTTACATGATTACTTGTACTCACTTTTACGACCATAAACTGCAAAATCAATAAGTAAACACAATTTTTTAGAACCTTTTAGAGACAGAGCATTTTGTTTTTTGTTTTTTTTTTTTTTTTTTTTTAACAGTAACACAACATACAAGTTCTTAAAATAAAAAGGAAATTGGGATCCGATAGATCTGAAAAATTGAAGGATGAATGCTTCGACGCACGTATAGCTACGGTATCGCGTATAGGGTAGAGTTGGCCCTTATATTCTTGTGTGTGTAAAGTTAATGGCGCAAAATTATAGTCGGCCTGTGTTTAACTCACTAACGTGATACTACTTAGCAAATTGTTAACTCAAAAATAGTTTTCTTATTTTTCTTCAATCATAGACACTTTTTAGTGCGATGCTGTCTAGTGTGAAGCTATAGTGTTGTTTTTAAAGAACGTGTTAAATGAACACGTTTATAGTTTGACAGTGCCTTGAAATAAACAAAGTCAACACACCTAACATTTGACAGTTCCTCAAATGTCTTTCAAATTGTCAACCTTGAAGGAAGACATTTTAAAGATATCAAAAAGTTTCGAAGAATTAAGTTTAAATTTCTCAATAATGGATCAAAACGCAAACAACATCCTAGTGTTAAATACTTTCATTGACAAAGCCTCCTCCACGGACGACCTTGAAACGCCACCTACGTTAAGCTCCCAGACCCTTAAGTCCACAGGCGAAAATCCTAAAAAAAAAAAAAAGAGGACAAAAACAAGCTTCTTCATCAATTAATGCAGGTCCTGCTCCAAAAAAAAAAAAAAACAAATTTGAGGAGTAACAAAGTAGTAGTTGAGCCTGATAATCCTCCATCAAATGATTTGAACGGTGGAAATAATGATGCCTAATCTCTTTCAATAATTTATATTGCCCAAAATGGTGTATCTGACCTTCCTTCAACGAGCTTTGCATCTGTTTAAACTTGAACTACTTCCCAAAAAACCCTTGCGTCTGTACCTAGGCCCAAAACAATATTTGTATCACGCTTATTTCCCAATACTGAACCAGATGACGTATTGAATCATCCAGTACAATGTAAGGTTTTACCCAACACTCTTCAGGAAAAATGTCAAAAAATAAGTAAACCAAATAGTTTTGTGGCATCTTTCAAAATAACCGCGCCAAACTCTCTTTTTGAAAGCATTTTAAATTGTCCATGGCCACCAAACACTATGGGAAAAGAATTTATTATTTCCAACAGACGGAAAAATGTATTTTCCCTTACTGAAGAGGACCCAAAAAACTGCAAAGGATCTCCCTCTCCTACCAAAACGTAAAGGGACTTCGAAGTAAAACTACTTCAATTTTTAAAAATTCTCAAGCTTTTCCGCATGACGTGTTTGTATTTCCATGTTTAATGAATTTTTTTTTTATTTTAATCTCCCAAACGTAGACTGGGTCCCTTCAGACGACGAGTCTTATCTTGAAGCCTCCGCAAGTTCATTGCAACAGGAACTTCAATTTTTGGACAATATTACTTCTGCTGCAACAAGCAAGCTGTATAAAGAACTCTATGAATCGGTTACTTGACTTAGTATTCTCATCAAATGCTGTTAGCACAGTAGTTGTTGAATCTTCCTCTGCTATATCTAATATAGACAAATATCACCCTCCTCTTGACATTTTCTTTGACTTGAGCGGTCATTTACTAGAAAGTAGTAATTCTCACGACTGTTCGTATAATTATGACTTCCGCAGAGCTATATTTTCAACAGCTTCAGGATAGTTTAAGTAGTTTCGGTATTGAGAATATACCGCTCTTAAATGACATCGACGCAACTATCTCAAGCTTTTACACTGTAATGATGAGATCCATTGACGAAATAGGAAAATAAATTCTCAACGACTGTTCGTCATAATTATGACTTCCGCAGAGCTATATTTTCAACAGCTTCAGGATAGTTTAAGTAGTTTCGGTATTGAGAATATACCGCTCTTAATGACATCGACGCAACATCTCAAGCTTTTACACTGTTATGATGAGATCCATTGACGAAATAGTGCCCAAAAAAGAAGTTTTAACTCAAAAAACTCCAGTCATCCTTGGTAATATTTTTGAATTGTCATTAAAACTAGGAAAATTCCCTAGCATGTGGAAAACTGCTTACATAACACCTGTTTTCAAGAAAGGAGACAAGTCTGATATTACAAATTATAGGCCTATATCTAAACTGTCTTGCATTCCAAAGCTTTTTGAGCAAGTTGTTTGTAATAATTTAGTCTTCTACAACAAAAATATCATATGCTTTGAACAACATGGCTTTATGCAGAAACGTTCAACGGTGACAAACCTTCTTGAATTTTTGCATAAATGTTTAAATTCTGTAGAAAGTGGAAAGGAAGTTGATTGCGTTTACACTGATTTTTCCAAATCGTTTGATCAACTTTCTCATACTATTATCAAGTTTAAATTGAATTCATATGGCTTTCCTTCAGGATTCGTCAAATGAATTTCTTCTTATCTTGATAATAGATCTTACCAAGTAAAGTTTAGAAACTCTTTCTCAAAACCTTTCATCGCCAAGTCGGGTGTACCACAAGGTAGAAGTGTTCGAAATAGTAAAATTCTTATCTTTGCTGATGATGTGAAGATCTTCAAAAATATTTCATGCAATGAAGATCGCGTTCAACTGCAAGATGATATTAATAGGTTTGTTGTCTGGTGTGAAAAGAATAATTTAAATCTTAATCCAGGAAAATGTCAGACAATGACAATTTCAAAAAAGCGAAATCCTTCATCATATGATTATGTTATCTCCCAACACATCATATCCCGTGTTTTTAAGGTAAAGGACTTAGGAGTTCTTTTCACATCCAATTTAGATTTTTCAGAACACATTAACAACATCGTCAACAAAGCTAACTCAATGTTAGGATTTATTAAGCGTTGGTCCAAGGAATTTCTTGACCCTAACGTTACCTTTAGCTTGTATAACAGTTTAGTTCGACCCCATCTCGAATATGCATCACAAGTTTGGTCTCCTCATTATGAGATACATATTGAGAGACTAGAATCAGTTCAACGCAATTTTACACGTTTCGCCTTTAAAGGGCTTCAATGGATTGACCCCAATAATATTCCTTCTTATGATGATCGACTTGCATTTTTCAGATGCAAAAACTTTGTCAAAGGAGAACAAATAATGATATTGTTTTCCTTCATCAAATTATTACTGGTGTCACTGATGCTCCAGATATTTTAAATTCTATCCTCTTTAATTATCGAGGTGGAGATCATATTTTGCGTTCTCATAGTTTGATTAAAGTTCCTAAACATAGAACAAACTACGGAATGCATGAGCCACTGACAAGAATGAGTAAGCTTTTGAATGCGAATGAAAATTTATTTGATTTTCATATCAATAAATACACTTTTAAACAAATTCTTAAGACCAGTGTACCACGTTCTTAAATGTTTTCTGTATTTGTTTGTATTTTGTTGGTTTTGTAAAATTGTTTGTTATCTATTCATGACTGTTTTTCATTTTTTATTTTTTACGAACTTGACAAGTGTCTTCTACACGCGTATTTACTTTTTTTCTTTGTTTTTTTTTTCATGTTTTTAAAATTTTTTGATTTCAAAATTTTGCTTTTTTTCTTTTTTTTTTTTTGTCTTGCAATATTTTAATTTAAAACTTTAAATTTCTTTGTTTTTCCTTTTATATCTGCTTGCATTAAGCAGTCCCAAATTATTATCTTCCTTAAATTTTTATGGCCATCACTTTTTTTTATTTTATTTATTCGAAATAATTTCTAAATTAGGTGCCGATACGATTAACAACCGTAAATGTAATCGTACTCGGTGAAAATGGACCCCAGCGCGTGCGGTATCTGGGGGGAAAGAGGTGTGGGATTATTTAAAAATATGATCCCCATTTCTTAGAAGGCATAGATTATATCTACTTCTAATGCCTGCACATAAATTTATATTTGATAAATTTTCCCGCAATTTTACTCCAGCGACTTCAATTCGTTCTTTAAGCTGTTCCAAAGAAACGATTTCCACTTCGTACACATAATTCTTCATGAATCCCCATGCATAGAAATCTAAGGGTGTTAAATCTGGTGATCTAGGAAGCCATTTTGTTGAGCCTCTTCTCCCAATCCATCGGTCACTAAAATGATCATCCAGCCAGTTTCTCACTTGTAAGCTATAGTGAGCTGGAGCACCATCTTGTTGATAGATTAAAGTATCGGTTATAGCCAATGGAACGTTGTTCAACAAATCGGGCAAAAGGTCTTGTAAGAAATCTGGGTATGATTAATAACGGAATTCAGAAATCGGGGTCCGATCACGGTGTGTCCAACAATACCCCAACAATACCAAGCCAGACGTTACAGCTAAAGCGGTGTTGCGATTTGTTCTGCTTTTTGTTGTGTGGATTGGATTCACTCCAGTGATGTTTACTGTGAAAGTTAGTTATGGAGTCACCCTGGTAAACTGTACCTCATCCGTCCAGAAAATCCTTTCAAAGAAGTTGCGTTCAGTTTCATCTCTAAGCAGCAATGATCGACAAAATTCTCCCATGCTCTAGATTGGGACAATCCGAGCATTTTAGATCCTCCTTGTACTAATGGAGGAATAACGTCGACCGTATCTAAAATTCTTTCCTCTATGATTGCGGGTC
Organism: Sphaerophoria rueppellii; assembly: GCA_920937365.1. Lineage (NCBI taxonomy): Eukaryota > Metazoa > Arthropoda > Insecta > Diptera > Syrphidae > Sphaerophoria > Sphaerophoria rueppellii. The sequence continues at coordinate 42,862,499 of CAKKXW010000005.1, read as the reverse complement.
CTGCAATTGACCTTTCACTTCTTCTAAGCTCTAGCTGTCCGTGCTCTCTTAGACGTCGGTGGATTCTTGAAAACATGCTTTGACTCGGGCACCTTCTATTGGGATATCTTTCAGCGTAAAGTCTTTCAGCTTCTCGATCTCAACCATTTGCTAAACCGTAGCAGAAGTGCATGACATTGTTATGTGTTGATGAGATTTCAATTGGAAATGGTTGTTTACTAAATATGCGATGCCTTTTATTCACCTTTAGGTCTTTTTGTTCAAGAAAATTGCGGTTTAATCATCTTAAGCTCCTAGCAGGTAGAACCCTTCACTGACAGGTGGCCGCGGCCCCAGGCATAATAAGAAAAATTTCAGGTCAATTTTCAGTCGTTATCAATGAACAAAATGATTAATCCAGGGAAAATCCAATATTTTCTACTTTATTGAGACCTCATAAAATTCCAATTACAGAACAAATATTAAAAGAAAGGTTAATGTTTCATAAATTAAAAAAACTGAAAGTCGAGAAGGTATAAATAAAAACAAAGATTTTCTTTTTAAAAAAAAGGTTCTGGTTTTTTATTTTTATTTCTCAAAAACGGAAAGACATTTTTGCATCCGGTTTTCTGTTTTCGACTAAAAGTTAACAATGGCATTGAATTTTTAAAACAAAATTAGTACTTAATTACATAAAATTTTGAAAAAACTTAGTTCAAAAATGATTTTTTTTTCAAAATTTTGAGTTTGAAAGTTAATATTTTTTAAACTATTCGTTAAAAAAATTTAATTTAAAAACGAAATGAAAGAAGATGTTTCTGGCTTTCCAAAAAGGTACAACAAGGTGTTGTAAACGAAGCCTTTGATTTTTAATATTTTTTTTTTTAGAAATAAGTCCCCCCCCTCCCATACGATTTTTTTTCTTGTCTCAACTCAACCTACATGCTCTAGCTTTTTGCACAACGCTCGTGAATCACCCTGTATGTATGTACATGAATGCAAATGAATTACCACTATCACATATTCAATCGTTATAAAAAAATGTTCAACAATTCAACCGTGCGGGAATTCGACATAATTTTCGAGTAATAAATGGGTCCGTCTTTGAAAGCTGAAAGATATCTGTTTAAAAAAGCTCCACGCATTGTTTCGACATAAAACAGTTGATTTAGAAACTGATTTTGCTTTTCAACCGTAAATGTTAACTACCTATTATTAAAAAAAAAAAAAAAAAAATAGAAGCAGTCCAGTCCACCTCAACTCAAACACATTTTAGGGATTAGGTACCGCTTTAAAACATTTTTGTCAAATTACAATTTCAGTTCAGAAGTCAATATTGTTTCGCAAAAAGATAAGAGCGCCCGTGCGCCTTGTTATCTACAGACAGAACGGCCTAACATTTTATGAAATAAATTTTCGCAAAATGCAATAAAATTCATAATCGAGATTGCATGATTGTGCATTTCATCTTAATTTATACACACCACACACACACATAATGTCTACAACCACAATGCAAACCTTCTTTTGAGACACCCTACCTTTGGACACTTTCACACAAATATTTATGAATTCAATTTTAGTATGAAATAAGAAAATCAACTATTGCTTACCTTTAGGCGTTATACTCAGATCAGAGTCCGATGATCTTCTGCAAATCTCAATGTCCCTGCCTGAAGATGCTGATCCAGCAACAGGAACAGCACAACTTATGGCACCGTGTTTTGAAGGACTTGGAGACATCTTCGAGCTAGTTGAATCGCTTCGATAGTGTCCTCCAGAACTGGCCATTGTCCTGCATATCGGACTCGCTCGTTTATCAACTACAGCAATTCCAGCTGGTGCAGAGCTGCCACCGCCACCGGCAATCGTAGTTGCAGTAGGAACAACGGCAGCAACAGCAGTTGTTGTTGATGTTGTTGTTGTTGAAGCAGACGATGGCACTATCTCCGTTGATGATCTATTATGTTTTATGAACAATGGAGTAGATGGTGCAAGCAATGACGAGCTGTTAGTATGGTTACTCAAAGTCACAAGGGATTGTGAGTGATTTATTGAATTATTATTGCTAACATAACATTCAGAATCACTTTTATTTGGCAAATTTTGATTGGTTGTTTTAAATGGTTGCTTGGGATGTGGGAAAAGATTGTGTGGGGAAAAATGCACCGGAGACATTTGGGATGAATCGGATTCGGTGGGTGTTGGAGTGGATGGACAAATTTGCAAAATAGGTGAGGTAAATGTAACACAATTTTTAGCAAGACTAGCAATTGCACTATTTTTGTTATTATTTAGTTTATTGGTGGAAAGCTTTTTCGGCGACGGCAACGGTGATTTTTGGCATGGAGAGAAATTTGCTAGCGAAACAAAGGACGAATCAAGGGGCAAAGCACAAAGCGAATTATTTCCCTCAATTATTTCCGGTTGCGAAGAATAGAAGTCGTTAATTTTGTTTCGATCTTTTTTGGTTTCAAATTTGTTAGACTAAGTGCCGGAACGTCAAGACTTTGAAATTCTCCGGAGTTTGATTTGTTGTCAATGGTGTTGCTTTCTAAATCGGCAGTTGCAATTGTAGTTGGAATTGTTTCTGATTCTCCAGTGGCGCAAAGATCTATTACTGTTGTTGGAATATATGGATCCGCTGTGACGACTACTATATTTATTCCGGCTTTTGTGGTGGATGTTGATTTGTCATCGTCCGATTCGGGTGATTTTTTACTATCCTTTGGCTTTTTCTTTTCGGGAGATTTGTTCGAGCGTTGCATGACTTCCTATAGGGTATAGGGTACGGGTGTTATTTTTTGTTTGAAGAAGTTTGTTAACGGTATTATTATTTGCAAAAACCACATAACTAGCCGTATTTCCTAATTTAATGTTTACAAATATTGAGTGAGGAGTTTTCTTTTATTTACAGGGTAGTTCATACCAAAAAATAACTCTTATTTTAAAATTGGAACAACGATTTAACATTTAAAGCTTTCTTTTATTTAATTTTTTTAGAGACAACTACAATGACATTTACAACGGATGCCTGTGTGTGCAGTTTTGAATATGTTGCACTTAAAATAAATGATGATTTTTTATCTGTCTACAGTCCAACAACAATTTCTATACTTATTCCACCGTGTAGGGTGGTTTAGGGAAGGAATAAAACATAAGAAGCTGCTTCTTTGTCAGTTCATTAGATGACACTACAATCGATTGCCGCATAAAAGAGCCTTGCATAAGTATAACCGCACCTGTAAAAATGCGTTTTATAGAAAACTTAAAATAGGAGTGACTCCTTACTACTCCAGTTAGGCCGAACTACTAAGTGAAACGGGCTACTTCGACTTATTTGAAGCCCAGGCCGTAAAAGGAGCGGTTTTTCCGGCTTTGGACTTGGAGTCACATCAAGTTGGGGGTTTTGCGTCGGAGTAACTTCCCGCCTACGTAGAAAAACATTTAGTTGCGAAGCAATAACAGGCCTCAGAAACGGACGGATACACTGATCACGAACCAAGCAAATGTTTTAAGGACAACGACATTCGCATATGCACGTGGAATGTTAGGTCCCTTAATAGACCGCGTGCTGCCGAATAATTAGCGGATACCCTCAACTGCTACAAGGCAGATATTACCGCTATCCAGGAAATGCGATGGGATGGATCGGGCAAAAGGAGGATGAGAAACTGCGACATCTACTATGGTAATTGTTACCGAGAGCAACAACAGCGACTATTTGGATGCGGATTCGTCGTGGAAAGCAGACTCAGGCAAAAAGTCTTGAGCTTCAAATGTGTAAGCGAACGCATCACGACAATCCGAATCAAGGCTAAATTCGGCAACATTAGCCTAATATGCGCATGCCCCCACAGAAGAGAAAAAGGACGACACCAAAGACGAGTTCTACGAGCTCCTCGACAAAACATACGAGCAATGTCCTAGTTATGACATTAAAATTGTCCTCGGCGATTTTAACGCAAAGCTGGGAAAAGAGGACATTTTTGGTGGAACAGTCGGAAAGCACAGCCTGCACGACACCACTTCCGATAACGGATTCAGGCTGATCGATTTTGCTGCGGGGCGAAATGTTGTGGTAGCAAGCACCTGATTCCCTCATCTCAACATCCGTAAAGGTACATCGAGATCTCCTGATCAATCAACCGTCAACCAGATTGCTCACATTGCGATCGACGGAAGGCACTTGTCCAGCATTTTAGATGTTCGAACTTTCCGAGGAGCTAACATCGACTCGGACCACTACCTCGTCGTAGCCAAGGTAGTGCTACGAATATCCCAAAAACGGCCAAAACAAGGAAATGCTACAAGAAAATTCGACGTCGAACGGCTTCAATAGCAAGAGATCGCCAGATCCTTCTCTGATCGAGTGTCAAGTAATCTCTTAAGGAGTCCTATGCCGCCAATATCAAGTATCGAAGACCAGTGGCAACATTGCCAAAAAGCAGTTAGAGATGCCGCCTCTAATGTGCTGGGTTTCACACAGCCACCAAAACGAAACCCCTGGTTTGACGATGTTTGGAGGCATACAAAGCGGCGTGGCATAGAAGGACAAGAGCTTTATGAGCGAAAGAGGAGAGAGGAACGCCGGCTTCTCAGAAGAAAAAAGGGAGAGCATGAGAAGCATCAGATCGAGGATGTTGAGAGAGCCAACAGCAGGAATGAAGTTCGGAGGTTTTACCGAAAGGTTAAACAGCTGGTAAACAAGAGGGAACATCATAGTAGAATAGCAGTCAATGCTGCGGATTTGGAAAGACAACTTCTGTAGACTTTATAACGGCGACGAAGAACAAAACACCACCGTCAGACAAAGCCTTTCATCGTACACGATGACAGTCAACAATTCCGTGAACCCTACCTAGAAGAGGTAAAAACGGCGAATCACGGCTAAAATCCAACAAAGCTGCTGGAGCAGATGGTCTAGCTGCCGAGCTGTTCAAAACAGCAGGCGACGAGCTGGATAGGAGCATGCACCAAATCATCTGTAAAATATGGTCAGAGGAAAAACTCTACTTAACATCGCTTACAAGATCCTCTCTGCCGTAATATGTGAACGTCTGAAGCCTTTCGTCAACAATCTGATTTGTCCTTATCAATGTGCCTTCAGGCCAGGAAAGTCAACCATCGATCAAATTTTCACGTTGCTGGAGATCCTGGAAAAACCAATGAGCTCCAAATCGATACCACCACCTTTTCATCGATTTTAAGGCCGCTTATGAGACGAACTGTATAAAGCTATAACAAGTTTTGGCATCCCTGCCAAGCTCGTTCGCTTTTGCAAAATGACGATGGAGAACTCACGCTGCTCCATCAAGGTTGGCAACGAGCTTACGGAATCTTTCGACGTCAAAAAAGGATTCAGACAAGGCGATGCACTGTCATGCGATTTCTTTAACATCGTTCTTGAGAAGATAGTGCAGAACTCCAACGTCAACACCAGAGGCACTATCTTCCAAAAATCTGTTCAACTTCTCGCGTACGCCGATGATATTGATATAATGGGAAGAACACAGCGTGATGTCAATGGCGCCTTTGTGAGAATTGAGACAGAAGCGGCAAAAATGGGTTTAGCGGTAAATGAGGGAAAAACGAAGTATATGCTGTCTTCGAGGAAGGACACCCAACACCGACGGCTCGGCAGAACGTCACAATAGACGCATAACTTCGAGGTAGTAGAGGAGTTTGTCTACCTAGGCTCCGCTATAAACACGGGCAATAACACCAGCGCCGAGATCAGACGAAGAATAACTCTTGCTAATCGCTGTTTCTTTGGGCTAAGAAAGCAATTGAGTGGAAAAGCCCTCTCTCGAGAAACTAAGGTAAAACTGTACAACACACTCATCATCCCAGTCCTGCTGTATGGTGCAGAAGCATGGACTTTGACAAATCGGATGAAAGTGCCTTAGGCTGTTTCGAGAGGAAAGTTCTTCGGGTCATCTTTGGCCCGTGTGCATTGAAGGGGAATGGCGAAGAAGATATAACAGCGAACTTTACGGGTTGTACAACGACATGGACCTAGCCAGAAGGGTCAAGGTCCAGAGACTCAGATGGCTCGGTCATTTAGAGCGGATGGACACCAATGCTCCGGCCCGGAAAGCCTTCGACACTATTCCCGAGGGACGTAGGAGGAGAGGAAGACCGCAACTCAGGTGGCGCACTCAAGTGGAAGAGGACCTCAATCAACTTGGAGTGCAAAACTGGAGACAGCTAGCTAGGGACCGTGTTGGCTGGCGGAGACTGTTGATTGAAACCCAAGTCCACAACGAACTGCAGCGCCATCTTATGAATCAAAGACAAGATTCAATTTGAGCTCAACCTCAACGAGTGATTAAAGTAACCGCTGAACCGTGGATTGTATGTTGATGAAGCACGGCTTGTGCAGATCGAACGGTTGGAGTTCTAATCAAGAAATGTTTTCTTATCCCAGCCCCCAGGTATAAGAACTAAGGATGCGAGATTCGAAAGCCCGATGAAAGACTACAGTGCCTCAGGCTAAGATTCTGGATTGGAAGCCAAATAAAATAATGAAGATGGTAAATATTTGCTGGAACATTCTACAATAAAAACACAAATTAAAGAACAAAAATAAATTTTCGAAAAAGATACTTAGGTTTGTTGCTATAACAAAAAAAAGGTTAGGTACTGTTTTTCATATTTAAATTGACACTTTCCGAAAAACCGGATGAGATAGACCCTCCTCTTGTACATACAGTGCCGATAAAAAATGCTGAAAATATGGCTGATATTAGCTGTGTATTCAGTAGCCAGCAAAGCAAAATTTCCCTTGAACTACAACAACATTTTGGATTGCGGTAGATAAAAAGGTCAATTTTAAAAAATTGACAGTTGTGCGGCGATAGAACTTTCAATTATTGAAATAAAGACAGCGCTAATGGCGTTAAGAAGAAATATTTTTGTATGTGAATCTAATGATACAGAAACGAGGTTCGAAAATTTTACAAAAAGGTGAAATAAATGTTCGGGGATTATACACCCAGAACCAAAGCCTGTAGAAACCATCATGGGAACATCGTAGTGGAACCACAGTCAGTGGAACCAGTGTCAGTGTCCAAGCTGTATAATGGCGATAACGAACAAAACTCCGTCAGCAATACAGAACCGTTCAATTTGGGTATTTGGTCCTGTCTGCGTTTATGGAGAATGGAGACGAAGATTCAACCAAGAACTGTACGAGCTTTTCAGTGACACTGCCCTAGCCAGAAAAGTTAAGGTCCAACGACTTAGATGGTTGAGCGAATGGAAAATAATGCTTAGGCTCGTAGAGTGTTCGAATCCAACCCGAAAAGACGTGGCAGAAGAGGAAGACCGCGACTCAGGTGGAGCACACAGGTGGTAAAGGACCTGAACCAACTTGGCGTGCGAAACTGGAGACAGCTAGCTAGAGACCGAGCTTACTGGAGAAGTTTGTTGGTGAAGCCCTGGTCCGACCTGCTGTAGCGCCACCATAAGTAAGAAGTAAGACATAATGCAACAACAATTTGTATGTAACCATTTTATCTCAATGAGAACTGAGAATTATGTTCCAGCGAATGATTTTGCCACAGTCAAAGTGACATTGAGATCTCAGTGAGATGTTGTTAGGTGGAACTAGCTTATTGTCTGAATAAAAAGAGCTGTTCAATTTTGACAGTGTGACATTAAGAAATTCTGTCTGGTGCTTACTTGGAACTTTTTGTCTAAAATAAATATGGAACCTCTGAAGTTAAAAAATTAAACAACCTAAAAAAAGTAGGAAATACAATTAGACAACTAATTAATATCCATTGACTATGGCCATAAACATGATTATGCTTCATTCAATTAACATTACTAATAGGGTTCATGTACATATGAGTTACAAAACCTACTGTGGCCCATTTTATTGTGCATCAAAATCAAAAGCAGTTTCATCTATTGACGGATTTGTTCTCCATCATCTAACCTGTAATTGCTGATACTTAGTGGCGATATTGTCTTTCAAGTCATGCAGCAACGATCCACGTCTCTCTTCCATTACACACTCAAGTTCATCGACCGTTGTTCCTGGCTGCATCCAATTTATTTCATCAGCCTCATCGTCTTCTGATCGCTCATCATCCTCATCTTCGCCGTCATCATCATCCGAAGAAGATGACGACTTTGTTTCGATATCATCATCGTTGGGTTCGTTCATTGCAAGACTCTTCAAAATTCGTCGCAGATCCTCGTCGTCTACGATGGCATTCACTTTACCACCATCCCTGGACTCTTTGCCATTTCTCGATTGATTTGTCTCACCCACCGATGAATTTCCACTCTCTTCGGTGATTATTGGTATCGCATCTACATCCTCACATGTTTTCGGATATGTTCTCATAATTTCAGTTGATGTTGTCGAATCGGATGATTGTGATACTTCTCTCGTATCTAGCGTCTCTTGTTTGGCATTTATAATATCCGGTGATGAACGAATCGAATCGTGCAACGTTGTTGGAAAATTAAAACTCGGCTTTTCCACAGTCGACGACACAGTCGCTTCACTTATTGAACGCTGCATTATGTGTTTTGGTGATTTATTTAGACCAACGGCATTTCGCAAATCCATTAATGAACTTCGAATTGGATCGATTATTGACAGTGTCGAATATGAACTACTCAATGATTTTGTTTCGTTGTCAGACTTCTCGTTGTCGCTGAGCTTTTTCTTAAACGCTCCGCATTTCTTGTTGATTATCATACGAGACTTGTTTTTGATGCGTTTCACATGATGGGTTAGCTTAGTTCGGGGTTTCTCTCCACGTCGTTCTTCTTGGCGCAACAGTGATCTCATATTTGAATTTTCAGCGAAATTCTCAGCGTAATGTTCATCGTCTGAGGGACTTTTGAGTGGTGTTGGTTTTCTCTGATCGAATAATAGAGACCGATCGGATTCGACCAATGTAAAATAATCATTGCATGGATCCTTGGTTCCGGTCAGAAACTCAAGATAGTTAAGCGTTTCTCTTTAAGATTATTTAAATTGTTGTTGTTATAATATTGTTGGTAAATTAAGCAATTGAGGTTATAAAGTGAATAAAGCGCAAAGTTCACACAATTCACCAATACGTAGAGGAGAATATTTACAAATTAAAAAAACAAAACAGATAAAAAAGAGAACACAATTAAGAGCGCGTATTGAACGAAATGAAAAAAAAAAGAACAAGAGAAATAAGAGGTTATTCTGGAGCTGAAATTTGGGTTTTTTGTTTGTTTTTGTTTAACAAAAAGTTTATCTAAACATGAGTATTGAGTATGTCCACATTTTGATCACGCACACACTTGATTAATTGCAAGAGTATGTTCTGGATGATTCGATGCTTTTTTGAAATGTATACAAACAATAAATAAATAATAAAATATGAACTTACTCTTCTATTAATGTGTTGTCGGCAAGAATTTGAGCATTGTGTTCTGGTATTTTGATAAGCGTTACCGCAGTGCCTATGCCTCGAGCTACTACACCAACGTCACCTTCCAAATCAAAACATTGATTGTAGCCGATAACTGCGTTTGCTCCCAGGTTAATTGCTTTCAAACCGATTTTTCGCTGGACCTTAAAAGACATTGTTAGTTTCAACTTTCAGTTGCTAGGTTAGATAACTTGGTTTGATGGTTATTTCATAAAATCAAAATTAAGAAGACTGAGCTCATAAAAACCTCTTAAGGAGCCCTATGCCGCCAACATAAAGTATCGAAGACCAGTGGCAACATTGCCAGAGAGCAGTTAGAGATGCCGCCTCTAATGTGCTGGGTTTCACACAGCCACCAAAACGAAACCCCTGGTTTGACGAAGAATGCATGCAGGCCCATGCATCCAAGCAGAAGGTATACACAGCGGCGCTGCATTAAAGGAAAAGAGCTGCTCGTGAGCTCTACGAGCAAAAGAGGAGAGAAGAACGCCGGCTTCTCAGGAGAAAAAGATAGAGAGGATGTTGAGAGAACCAACAGCAGGAATGAAGTTCGGAGGTTTTACCGAAAGGTTAAACAGCTGGCTCAAAGTCATCGAGCAAGAACCGATGCTTGCAGAGATAAACAAGGGAACATCATAGTAGAATCGCAGTCAATGCTGGGGATTTGGAAAGACCACTTCTGTAGATTGTATAACGGCGACGACGAACAGAATACCGCCGTCAGACAGGAGCCTTTCATCGGACACGATGATAGCCAACAATTCCGTGAACCCGACCTAGAAGAAGTGAAAACCGCAATATCACGGCTGAAATCCAACAAAGCCGCTGGAGCAGATGGACTAGCTGCTGAGTTTTTCAAAGCAGCAGGCGACGAACTAGATAGGAGCACGCACCAAATCATCTGTAAGATATGGTCAGAGGAATGCATGCCCGATGAATGGAACCTCAGCATTGTTATCCTGAAAAAGGGAGATCCTCTAAACTGCGCCAACTATAGAGGAATAAGTCTACTAAACATCGCCTACAAGATCCTCTCTGCCGTAATATGTGAACGTCTGAAGCCTTTCGTCAACAATCTGATTGGTCCTTATCAATGTGGCTTCAGGCCAGGAAAGTCAACCATCGACCAAATTTTCACGTTGCGGCAGATCCTGGAAAAGACCTATGAACTCCAAATCGATACCTACCACCTTTTCATCGATTTTAAGGCCGCGTATGACAGCATCTACAGAGACGAACTGTACAAAGCTATGTCTAGTTTTGGCGTCCCTGCCAAGCTCGTTCGCTTGTGCAAAATGACGATGGAGAACTCACGCTGCTCCATCAAAGTTGGCAACGAGCTTACGGAATCTTTCGACGTCAAAAAAGGATTCAGACAAGGCGATGCACTGTCATGCGATTTCTTTAACATCGTTCTTGAGAAGATAGTGCAGAACTCCAACGTCAACACCAGAGGCACTATCTTCCAAAAATCTGTTCAACTTCTCGCGTACGCCGATGATATTGATATAATGGGAAGAACACAGCGTGATGTCAATGGCGCCTTTGTGAGAATTGAGACAGAAGCGGCAAAAATGGGTTTAGCGGTAAATGAGGGAAAAACGAAGTATATGCTGTCTTCGAGGAAGGACACCCAACACCGACGGCTCGGACAGAACGTCACAATAGACGCATACAACTTCGAGGTAGTAGAGGAGTTTGTCTACCTAGGCTCCGCTATAAACACGGGCAATAACACCAGCGCCGAGATCAGACGAAGAATAACTCTTGCTAATTGCTGTTTCTTTGGGCTAAGAAAGCAATTGAGTGGAAAAGCCCTCTCTCGAGCAACTAAGGTAAAACTGTACAACACGCTCATCATCCCAGTCCTGCTGTATGGTGCGGAAGCATGGACCCTGACAAAATCGGATGAAAGTGCCTTAGGCTGTTTCGAGAGGAAAGTTCTTCGGGTCATCTTTGGCCCCGTGTGTATTGAAGGGGAATGGCAAAGAAGATACAACAGCGAACTTTACGGGTTGTACAACGACATGGACCTAGCCAGAAGGGTCAAGGTCCAGAGACTCAGATGGCTCGGTCATTTAGAGCGAATGGGCACCAATGCTCCGGCCCGGAAAGCCTTCGACACTATTCCCGAGGGACGTAGGAGGAGAGGAAGACCGCGACTCAGGTGGCGCACTCAAGTGGAAGAGGACTTCAATCAACTTGGAGTGCAAAACTGGAGACGACTAGCTAAGGACCGAGCTAGCTGGCAGAGACTGCCCAAGTCCACAACGGACTGTAGCGCCACCTTAAGTAAGTAATAAAGTCCTCAACAAGTCAATAAATTGAATGCTTCTTACTCCTCTTATTTAAAAGAAGGTTATAAGATTTTGCGGCGCAATCAGCTTTTACAATACACCAAACAATTATTTGAAATTATAAACATTACTAACCTGTCCGGAAAGCCGAAGAAAAACCACTTGCCTAGCTTCGTTCGAAGCTCGTGGCGTCCGAATCTTATCAATCCATTGATATTCGGGATCATCGTTAACAACCAGTTCCTCCACAAATCCATGAATAATTTGTGCCCGGTAACCATGTGGCACGCAGGAAGCTTAAGAAACAAAAGATTAATCATAAACTCAAAAGAAATAATTCATAAATTCCTACAGTGAAAGAACTGAATTCCACACGAACTCTGTCGAAACTTATTGACATCAGAGAATAAATCCACTTTGACAATAATATTAACTTCACCACGAATGCCGTGCATTGTATCGAACACCGGTATCCAGCCAGAGAGAACAGCACCTTTGCCTTGTGTCGATTGGCTGGCTGTTTCCAGACAAAGTGGATTTAAGCTTATATTCACCTTCCCAATGGCATCGTTTGCTGAATATGTGTCATGATCCATTAGACGAATTTGCAGTGGTTCATCTTGCAGTTCGGCATCGTCAATCTCGAAACGGAACCTTAAACAAACGAATGAGCACACACATACAAATTATAACATTTTTTCGTATTTTCTTACCAATCAGTATTCCATTGTGGATTGAGACTTTTTCGGCAGACGTCTGTCTTGTGCGTTACACCACCTAACTTGATTTCGACATAGGCATCTGTAGTCTCGCTACTGCGATCCATAATAGGCAAATTACGCCCAGCCTTGATTTTCACTCCAACTTTACCGGGCATTGTTGTGTTTGTGAACTAGAGCTTAAGCTTATTTTTAAGTCTATTGTTGTGATATTTTTATCGATGATCCGCCACCGTCAACAACAAAAAATTAAGGTTCACGTTCGCTATTCAATCACTCCGCACAAACGATGAAAATAACTTTTACTTTATTATGGATATGATGAGGATGACACAAAACATTGTACTTGGTGGGATATGCTTCATGATATAATGCGCATTAAGAATTCTCATTTAATATTTGGCAATTTAATTGAATTATGATTTGTTTTGCAATTTATAAATAGTCACCTTGAAAGAATTTTTTTCTTCACGTTCCTTTCACGTAGAAATTTTGTCCATATTAAAAATGTTCTTCAAATTACGGACAGAATTCAGATAGGACATGCAGGTGCGAATTGGAAGTGTCAAAGAATGACATTTACCGATTCGCCGCAGAAAAATGCACTCCGGGAGCGTTCAATGACTTTTCAGATTTCAGTATTGTCTGCTATTGAAAAAATTTCCCTATGTTGGGTAATTTTGTTTCCCTCGATAACTTTCGACATATTTTTGTTGTGTTTTATTGAACTTAATAGCGTTTTTTTTTGGTCGTCCGGAACTGTTCCGAACGATTCTGAATTCGTTCACTTGGCACAAGATGACAGTTCTTGTACTGGATAGAACAGAAAAACGATTCCGAATTTGAAGTCGGAATCAAAAACAGAATCACGCATACATGCACACATTTGCACATACGTACTCGCCGCCATATTTACAAATAAAGAAAATAAAAATTCTGCATATGATGTTTTACAAATACATAGACATTCAACCATTAGAGGCAAAAAAAATGTGTTTGCGTGTTCGTTTGGTATCCGGAATCGGACAGTTCTGTGTACCAATTCCGGATTACCAAAAAAAAAAAACGCTATAAGAAAGCATATAGGTGACCGAACGCTCTTGCTTGAAGATTGGGTAGAACGTAGAAGTAAAAGAACGCTTTGACAAAAAAAACTAACACACTTCCTGAGACGACAGTAGGTGTGTTCAGTAGCACTGTTCTGCACAGTTTGGAACAGAAAAGCACAGCTTTTTGGTGTTCATTGAGACATTTTCTGTTTCAAACTGTTCTGATTTGGTGTTCATTGAGCCTGTCTAGAACAGTTTGAAACAATTGAGGACAGGATTTTCTGTTCCATCTAAAATTTCTCATGAAGCTGTGGTGTCTTTTTTCTCGCTGAACAAAGCTATATGTTCTAAATGTTCTCTTTCTGACACCTGAGCAGAAGAACAGCTAATTTTTTTGTAAATTTGGGAGATTTGGGAAGTACACGAAGTTATTTAAGCCGTGTGCGAACTGCGTTACAAAGTTTGTAAAATCTTGACGTTTGGTTAATTGAATAAAATCTGTTAAAATTACACTGACTGTGGAGTGGTCTAAAATATGACAGTAGTGGTAAAATTAAACCAGTATTTTCAACGCAATTCGCACACGGCCTTGTTTTTTTTTACCTGCTGTTGTCGAATTCCCTTCAAAAATTTGCCATAGAGCCATAGAGGTAGAGCGTAGAGGTCGACTACAATCGCTACTAATGGCCTGTCCACACGGCACAGACTTTGAACACCGATTATTGTCCAGGCCTATAAGGAGCAGTTTGACCGGCTCTTCGTCTAAGAGCTAAACTAAAGCCCTGGTCCTCCAGGTTTTGGGGCGGGCGTCGGAGTGACTGCCCGGCCGCATAAAGTTGCGAACCACCAACAAGCCTCGGATACGGACGGAATTAATGATTACGACCCACGCAAACGATTTAAGGACAACGAATTTCGGGTTTGCACTTGGAATGTTAGGTCCAAGACAACGTGCAGCCGAACAACTAGCGGAATCACTTGACTGCTATCAAGCAGATATAACTGCCATCCAAGAAAAGCGATGGGATGGTTCGGGCCTACTTAAAATGAACAACTGCGATATTTACTACGGCGACTGCTACCGGGAACAAAATCAGCTACTATTTGGGTGTGGATTTGTAGTTTGTAGACTCGACTCAGGATGAAGGTCTTGAGTTCCAACTCAGTGAATGAAAGCATGACGAAAATCCGCATCAAGGCTAAATTCACAAACATAAGCCTCATCTGCGCTCACGCCTCCACTGAGGAAAAGGATGAAGACACCTGATCAATCAACCGTCAACTAAATTGATCACATTGCGATCGACGCATGACACTTCTCTTGCATGCAAGATGTCCGCACATTCCGAGATACCAACATCGACTCGGACCATCGCCTTGTTGTAGCCAAGGTATGAATGCGGATATCCCGATCAAGGCCAACACGTGAAAATGCTAGGAGAAATTTCGACGTCAAGCGGCTACAATTGCTAGAGATTGCTAGACCCTTTTCCGATCGCGTCTCCGAAAATCTCCTTAGAAGTCCTTTGCTGCCAGTACAAAATGTAGAGAAACAGTGGCAACACTGCCAAACAGCCATCACATATGCCGCCTCTGTAGTGCCCTGGTTTAAAAATGAGTGCCGGCGAGCACATGCAGCTAAACAAGAGGCATACAAAGCGGCGCTGCAAAGACGGACACGAGCAGCTCGTGAGCTCTACGAGCAGAAGAGGAGAGAGGAGCACAAACTTCTCAGAAAGAATAAGGGGAGCATGAGAAGCGCACGATCGAGGAGATAGAGGAAATTCCTTACATCAGGAACGAGGTTCGAAAGATTTACAAAAAGATAAAACAAACCTCCAGGCAACATCGTAGTGAAGCCACAGTCAGTGCTGAGGATATGGAAAAACCACTTTTCCAAGCTGTATAATGGCGATGACGAGCAAAACTCCGCCAGCAATACAGAACCATTCAATTTGGGTGCAGCAGGCCAACATTTCCACCCACCCGACATTGACGAAGTGAAGATAGCGATATGTAAACTTAAGTCGAACGAAGCCGCTCGCTGGAGTGGACGGGCTAGCCGCCGAACTGTTCATAGCTGCTGGAGATGATTTGGTTAGGAGCATGCACCAGCTCATCTGTATGATTTGGTCGGAGGAAAGCATGCCCGACGAATGGAACCTCAGCATCGTATGCCCGATCCTCAAGAAAAGAGATCCCAAGAAATGCACCAACTAAAGAGGTATAAGTCTCCTTAACATCGCCTACAAGATCTTCTCTGCCGTGCTGTGTGAACATTTGAAGCCCTTCGTCAACAACCTGATAGGTCCTTATCAAGTCCACCATCGATAAAATATTCACCTTTGGCGGATTGTTCATCGATTTCAAGGCCGCGTATGACAGCGTCTATAGAGACCAACTATATAGAGCAATGTCTAGTTTTGGCATCCCAAAAAACTCGTCCGTCTGTGAAAGATGACAATAGAAAACTCACGCTGTTCCATCATGGTCAGAATAAACCTAACAGACGCATTTGATGTCAACAATGGTTTTAGACAAGGCGATGCGCTGTCATGCAATTTCTTCAACATCATTCTTGAAAAGATTGTGCAAAGCTCCAGAGGCACAATCTTTCAAAAGTCCGTTCAGCTACTAGGATACGCAGACGACATTGACATATTTGGAAGAACACAGCGTGATGTCAGTGGAGTGTTTGTGAGTCTTGAGACGGAGGCCAGGAAGATGGGTCTAGCGGTTAACGGGGGCAAGACCAAGTTAATGCTGTTGACAGAAAAGAACTACCAACATCGACGTCTTATAGCAAACGTCAACATAGACGGATTTAACTTCAAGGTAGTAAAGGACTTCGTCTACCTACCAATATCCGATGAATACGCTTTGGGCTGCTTTGAGAGAAAAAATTTTCGAGTGATTTCTGGTTCTGTCTGCATAAATGGAGAATGAAGACGAAGCTGTTCAGCGACACTGACCTAGCCAGAAAAGTTAAGATCCAACGACTTTGATGGTTGGGACATGTAGAGCGAATGGAAACAAGTATTAACAACATGGCATTCTTATCCTATCAGGTCACAGGTCCGACTATATAGCGCAAGATCTTCCAATCGTTTGTAGGTGTATATGCTTTTGCTTCAATTTGAGTTATATTATAATCGACTGTCGACTTTTTTCAACATTTAAGATGACTTTTTCAAGTTCATTTAACTACGAATGCACAAATTGATCTTCTAAAGAATTGAAGTCCTTATAATTACATTCAATAATTTACTTAAGTTCATACAAAGATACATCACATAGTACATAAATATATGAAACCATTTCTGTTGTACACAAAGAAATATACGTTTTAAAAACGGCAGGTTTTTCAAGTACTTTGTGTCCTGGTTGTGTTGTATAACAGAGGTATTCCTTTGCTTTGCGTATCATCTGCGGAAAAGAATTCTTAGCATAAGATTGATCTAGTATTTTTGAAAGATTACCTGGATTTGACCCCGTGCCGGTAGCTGAGGCCTCCATTTTCTTACGAGAAGTAAATTTTTGCCACCCACGTAACAGTATTTGTTTCCTATATTTGGGCGTGGTGAACGTGTACAACAGTGGATTAACGGCCGAATTAAGTGGCAGGATAAAAATAACCAGCCATGCGTAGGTGTCATCTAAAAGGATTATTAATTTGCTTGTTAAAATTATTTAGAATTATAGGAATAGGATAACAAACCTGATATGTGATACCGAAAGAATGCCCATATTTTCATTACAATAATTGGCGCCCAACACATGACATCTGTCAAAACAATGAACAAGAATCTCACCGCGAATTCACAGTCCAGCAGTGACAACGGTGTGGCTTTTCTTGTTCTACAAATTGACACCATCAGAGCAGTGTACAGCACAATTATTGACAAAAGAAGAAAGAAATTCACTCCAAGAAACATAAATGCCGAATACTCCCATCCCAGAGGGAATGGTTCTTGGATGTGTAAGGGAAAACATGTCCCTGAGTATGTTCCATAAAACATCGTACTCGATCGCCAAAGGACGGCTGGAACAACTGCAACTCCTGTCCCCAACAACCAAATCACTAGCAAGGAGATGAAAATATTTTTCGGATTCAATCGATGATGAGCTCGAAATGGATTTGCAATCAACAAAAATCTCTCCAGTGACATAAACGCCAAGATCAGCATCGACACCTCCGACGAAGTCACTGCAAGTACACCAATAGCCGCACATTTCCACGAACTGGTCCAAGAGCGAGATATTTTATGATACTGATTTCGAAAACGAAAGTCTTGAATCGCTATGCTGAACAAATAAAAACCCATCAGGATATCAGACAAAGCAAGATTCCGAATGACCATTGTAACACCACGATTTTCATCTCGATAAATAAAACGTCCCAAAAGGACCATTAAGTTTCCAATCAAAATAAAACATGCCATTATCCAACTAGAGTATCGTAGAACTGGTTTTGTTAATAAGTCTTGGAACGATGAGATCCCATCCGAGTTTGGTTTACACGTTCGCACTCGAAGTGTCATGGAGCAAAAGTAGAATTTTTCAAAAACTATGTACTTGAGTTTTGCGATTTTGTCAATGGCTCTGAAGTCAATGTTTTGAAATGGTATGCCGTCCAAATTCATGAACAGAATCACGCATACATGCACACATTTGCACATACGTACTCGCCGCCATATTAACAAATAAAGAAAATAAAAATTCTGCATATGATGTTTTACAAATACATAGACATTCAACCATTAGAGGCAAAAAAATGTGTTTGCGTGTTCGTTTGGTATCCGGAATCGGACAGTTCTGTGTACCAATTCCGGATTACCAAAAAAAAAAACGCTATAAGAAAGCATATAGGTGACCGAACGCTCTTGCTTGAAGATTGGGTAGAACGTAGTAGTAAAAGAACGCTTTGACAAAAAGAACTAACACACTTCCTGAGACGACAGTAGGTGTGTTCAGTAGCACTGTTCTGCACAGTTTGGAACAGAAAAGCACAGCTTTTTGGTGTTCATTGAGACATTTTCTGTTTCAAACTGTTCTGATTTGGTGTTCATTGAGCCTGTCTAGAACAGTTTGAAACAATTGAGGACAGGATTTTCTGTTCCATCTAAAATTTCTCATGAAGCTGTGGTGTCTTTTTTCTCGCTGAACAAAGCTATATGTTCTAAATGTTCTCTTTCTGACACCTGAGCAGAAGAACAGCTAATTTTTTTGTAAATTTGGGAGATTTGGGAAGTACACGAAGTTATTTAAGCCGTGTGCGAACTGCGTTACAAAGTTTGTAAAATCTTGACGTTTGGTTAATTGAATAAAATCTGTTAAAATTACACTGACTGTGGAGTGGTCTAAAATATGACAGTAGTGGTAAAATTAAACCAGTATTTTCAACGCAATTCGCACACGGCCTTGTTTTTTATTACCTGCTGTTGTCGAATTCCCTTCAAAAATTTGCCATAGAGCCATAGAGGTAGAGCGTAGAGGTCGACTACAATCGCTACTAATGGCCTGTCCACACGGCACAGACTTTGAACACCGATTATTGTCCAGGCCTATAAGGAGCAGTTTGACCGGCTCTTCGTCTAAGAGCTAAACTAAAGCCCTGGTCCTCCAGGTTTTGGGTCGGGCGTCGGAGTGACTGCCCGGCCGCATAAAGTTGCGAACCACCAACAAGCCTCGGATACGGACGGAATTAATGATTACGACCCACGCAAACGATTTAAGGACAACGAATTTCGGGTTTGCACTTGGAATGTTAGGTCCAAGACAACGTGCAGCCGAGCAACTAGCGGAATCACTTGACTGCTATCAAGCAGATATAACTGCCATCCAAGAAAAGCGATGGGATGGTTCGGGCCTACTTAAAATGAACAACTGTGCTATTTACTACGGCAACTGCTACCGGGAACAAAATCAGCGTCTATTTGGGTGTGGATTTGTAGTTGGGACTCGACTCAGGATGAAGGTCTTGAATTCTTGAGTTCCAACTCAGTGAATGAGAGCATGACGAAAATCCGCATCAAGGCTAAATTCACAAACATAAGCCTCATCTGCGCTCACGCCTCCACTGAGGAAAAGGGTGAAGACACCTGATCAATCAACCGTCAACCAAATTGATCACATTGCGATCGACGCATGACACTTCTCTTGCATGCAAGATGTCCGCACATTCCGAGATACCAACATCGACTCGGACCATCGCCTTGTTGTAGCCAAGGTATGAATGCGGATATCCCGATCAAGGCC
Source organism: Sphaerophoria rueppellii (assembly GCA_920937365.1). NCBI lineage: Eukaryota > Metazoa > Arthropoda > Insecta > Diptera > Syrphidae > Sphaerophoria > Sphaerophoria rueppellii. Next base: position 42,842,766 of record CAKKXW010000005.1, on the reverse strand, counting down.
AACACGTGAAAATGCTAGGAGAAATTTCGACGTCAAGCGGCTACAATTGCTAGAGATTGCTAGACCCTTTTCCGATCGCGTCTCCGAAAATCTCCTTAGAAGTCCTTTGCTGCCAGTACAAAATGTAGAGAAACAGTGGCAACACTGCCAAACAGCCATCACATATGCCGCCTCTGTGTAGTGCCCTGGTTTAAAAATGAGTGCCGGCGAGCACATGCAGCTAAACAAGAGGCATACAAAGTGGCGCTGCAAAGACGGACACGAGCAGCTCGTGAGCTCTACGAGCAGAAGAGGAGAGGAGAACAAACTTCTCAGAAAGAATAAGGGGAGCATGAGAAGCGCACGATCGAGGAGATAGAGGAAATTCCTCACATCAGGAATGAGGTTCGAAAGATTTACAAAAAGATAAAACAAACCTCCAGGCAACATCGTAGTGAAACCACAGTCAGTGCTGAGGATATGGAAAGACCACTTTTCCAAGCTGTATAATGGCAATGACGAGCAAAACTCCGCCAGCAATACAGAACCATTCAATTTGGATGCAGCAGGCCAAAATTTCCACCCACCCGACATTGACGAAGTGAAGATAGCGATATGTAAACTTAAGTCGAACGAAGCCGCTCGCTGGAGCGGACGGGCTAGCCGCCGAACTGTTCAAAGCTGCTGGAGATGATTTGGTTAGGAGCATGCACCAGCTCATCTGTATGATTTGGTCGGAGAAAAGCATGCCCGACGAATGGAATCTCAGCATCGTATGCCCGATCCTTAAAAAAGGGAGATCCCTTGAACTGCACCAACTACAGAGGTATAAGTCTCCTTAACATCGCCTACAAGATCTTCTCTGCCGTGCTGTGTGAACATTTGAAGCCCTTCGTCAACAACCTGATAGGTCCTTATCAAGTCCACCATCGATAAAATATTCACCTTTTGGCGGATTGTTCATCGATTTCAAGGCCGCGTATGACAGCGTCTATAGAGACCAACTATATAGAGCAATGTCTAGTTTTGGCATCCCAAAAAACTCGTCCGTCTGTGAAAGATGACAATAGAAAACTCACGCTGTTCCATCATGGTCAGAATAAACCTAACAGACGCATTTGATGTCAACAATGGTTTTAGACAAGGCGATGCGCTGTCATGCAATTTCTTCAACATCATTCTTGAAAAGATTGTGCAAAGCTCCAATGTCAACACCAGAGGCACAATCTTTCAAAAGCCGTTCAGCTACTAGGATACGCAGACGACATTGACATATTTGGAAGAACACAGCGTGATGTCAGTGGAGTGTTTGTGAGTCTTGAGACGGAGGCCAGGAAGATGGGTCTAGCGGTTAACGGGGGCAAGACCAAGTTAATGCTGTTGACAGAAAAGAACTACCAACATCGACGTCTTATAGCAAACGTCAACATAGACGGATTTAACTTCAAGGTAGTAAAGGACTTCGTCTACCTACCAATATCCGATGAATACGCTTTGGGCTGCTTTGAGAGAAAAAATTTTCGAGTGATTTCTGGTTCTGTCTGCATAAATGGAGAATGAAGACGAAGCTGTTCAGCGACACTGACCTAGCCAGAAAAGTTAAGATCCAACGACTTTGATGGTTGGGACATGTAGAGCGAATGGAAACAAGTATTAACAACATGGCATTCTTATCCTATCAGGTCACAGGTCCGACTATATAGCGCAAGATCTTCCAATCGTTTGTAGGTGTATATGCTTTTGCTTCAATTTGAGTTATATTATAATCGACTGTCGACTTTTTTCAACATTTAAGATGACTTTTTCAAGTTCATTTAACTACGAATGCACAAATTGATCTTCTAAAGAATTGAAGTCCTTATAATTACATTCAATAATTTACTTAAGTTCATACAAAGATACATCACATAGTACATAAATATATGAAACCATTTCTGTTGTACACAAAAAAATATACGTTTTAAAAACGGCAGGTTTTTCAAGTACTTTGTGTCCTGGTTGTGTTGTATAACAGAGGTATTCCTTTGCTTTGCGTATCATCTGCGGAAAAGAATTCTTAGCATAAGATTGATCTAGTATTTTGAAAGATTACCTGGATTTGACCCCGTGCCGGTAGCTGAGGCCTCCATTTTCTTACGAGAAGTAAATTTTTGCCACCCACGTAACAGTATTTGTTTCCTATATTTGGGCGTGGTGAACGTGTACAACAGTGGATTAACGGCCGAATTAAGTGGCAGGATAAAAATAACCAGCCATGCGTAGGTGTCATCTAAAAGGATTATTAATTTGCTTGTTAAAATTATTTAGAATTATAGGAATAGGATAACAAACCTGATATGTGATACCGAAAGAATGCCCATATTTTCATTACAATAATTGGCGCCCAACACATGACATCTGTCAAAACAATGAACAAGAATCTCACCGCGAATTCACAGTCCAGCAGTGACAACGGTGTGGCTTTTCTTGTTCTACAAATTGACACCATCAGAGCAGTGTACAGCACAATTATTGACAAAAGAAGAAAGAAATTCACTCCAAGAAACATAAATGCCGAATACTCCCATCCCAGAGGGAATGGTTCTTGGATGTGTAAGGGAAAACATGTCCCTGAGTATGTTCCATAAAACATCGTACTCGATCGCCAAAGGACGGCTGGAACAACTGCAACTCCTGTCCCCAACAACCAAATCACTAGCAAGGAGATGAAAATATTTTTCGGATTCAATCGATGATGAGCTCGAAATGGATTTGCAATCAACAAAAATCTCTCCAGTGACATAAACGCCAAGATCAGCATCGACACCTCCGACGAAGTCACTGCAAGTACACCAATAGCCGCACATTTCCACGAACTGGTCCAAGAGCGAGATATTTTATGATACTGATTTCGAAAACGAAAGTCTTGAATCGCTATGCTGAACAAATAAAAACCCATCAGGATATCAGACAAAGCAAGATTCCGAATGACCATTGTAACACCACGATTTTCATCTCGATAAATAAAACGTCCCAAAAGGACCATTAAGTTTCCAATCAAAATAAAACATGCCATTATCCAACTAGAGTATCGTAGAACTGGTTTTGTTAATAAGTCTTGGAACGATGAGATCCCATCCGAGTTTGGTTTACACGTTCGCACTCGAAGTGTCATGGAGCAAAAGTAGAATTTTTCAAAAACTATGTACTTGAGTTTTGCGATTTTGTCAATGGCTCTGAAGTCAATGTTTTGAAATGGTATGCCGTCCAAATTCATGAAGGATACATTTATATGGCTGAGAATATCAGAGCTGACATAGAGCGGTGTATGACCAAGCCACCTGAAAAAAGCAATACAAAATTTAATAATCATTTTGAGTGACCCCAATGCGAGAGAAACATAACTTTTAATTTAAATTTCGATATATTTGGTCGTAATGTAGTTATCCGATTCTGTTGATCACAAACTCACAACAATGTACCGTTGCCTTAAGATTTTTAATTTTAAAAATTTTATATATAAATAATAAATCATTAGGAAAGTAAAATTTGTCCTAAAAATCAGTCTTTTTCCAAATGTATTAACGCCTCTAGGCAAATCAGACCATAGTATTATATCTGCAAATTTCCCGTGTCAAGCTAATCCAGTTAGAGAAAGAGCTCCGAAGAGAACCGTATGGCAATACGAGAAAGCCAACTGGGACGGTCTCGAAAATTTTTTCCGGATCTATAACTGGTCACTTTGCTACCTCGAAAGTGACGTAGACGCGCAGATATGATTACTAATATGATTATTTTGGGAATGAAAACTTTTATCCCGAATAGGGTTAAGAGCATCAAACCCAAGGAAAAGTCAGGGTTTGATTCAAGCTGTAAAGAGGTTATCAGGGAAAAAGAAGTAAAGTTCCGGTGTTTTAGAGCCAACCCAACAGAGGAAAACCGGAACAAGTTTAAACAAGCCAGGAAGGACTGCAATGCCCATATTCGGCGGACCAAATTTTTACATGACCAAAAATTAAGGCAAAAAATACTGCAATGTCCCAAAGGCAGTAAGAATTTTTTTTGTAAAAAATATGAAGAATTCTTCTACTTCCTCACTCCCAGTTGTTAGCTCTCTCGAGAAAGCTAGCCTTTTTGCTAGGCAATTCGCCGCCAACTCTGCGCTGCCAGAGAGTGTCATGACTCCACCTGTTCTTGAGCGCGTCAATGATTCCATGGGACAAATCTTCTTTCGCACTCGTGCTGTAATGGGAGTATTTAAGGATCTCAACATACATAAATCTAGATGGTATCCCCGCTATTGTACAGAAGAGGTGTTCTTCCATGCTGGCAAAACCCTTGCGCAACCTTTTCCATCATCCTATTCTACTAGGCTCGTTCCGAGCAGTTGGAAAACACCATTTGTCCAGCCAATCACAAAAAGGTCATGGGAACGCTGATAAACTATGAGCTCAAGAAATATCTGGAAGACCGAAATCTTCTTAATGACTGGCAGTACGGCTTTCGTGGCAACAGGTCCACTGGTGATCTGAAGGTCTATCTCACCGAACAGTGGAAAAAATCCTTACATCGTTTTGGAGAAAGTAAGATTGTTGCACTTGATATTTCAAAGGCATTTGATAAAGTCTATCGAAAATGCGTGCTTTCGGTATCGATGAATCCCTCCTTCGTTGGTTTAGAAACTTTCTTTCCCTCCTCTTCGGATGTGGAACTGCAACGACAAAATATGATAAGCTCATTAAACTCTGACTTACACAGCATTGTACAATGGGGAATACAAAATCGCATAGAGTTTAATGTTTCGAAAACCCAATGCTGTCTTGTATCGTTGAAGCGAGATATACCCCCCTTTCCCCTGCGACTGCCCATGAGAGGCATTTGCATCAATGAGACCGAACATCTCGAAATTCTCGGTATGGGCATCACTGACCACCTCTTGTGGAACGAGCACATATGCGATGTCGCCAAAAATGTTTAGGTTTCTTAAGACGATGCAAGAAATTTGTTTCCCCTTCTGATCTGGCTATCATCTTAAAACTCACATACGTCCTAAGCTTGAGTACAACTCTCACGTCTGGGCTTACGTATTTAAGTCTTTTGGACAGTATACAGAGCAGAGCATTTAAGATGATTGGAGACTATACCATCATTGAGACATTTACGAACATCGACGTAATGTTTCATGCCTCACCCTCTTCTACCGTTATTTAAAGGGTATATGCTCTAGTGAAATAGCCAGTTGCATTCCTCCCCTTAAGATATTCCACCGTAATACTCGCGCCTCCAGGAATGCCCATAAGTTCACTCTTGAGCCCACCTTCGGACGTACTGTCATATACAGAAAATCGTTCTTCAGCCGTACTACGCGAATGTGGAACTCGCTTCTACACTCTGTCTTCCCTAGTCATTGTAATATTCAAGAATTCAAAACCAATGTTCACCGACATCTTCTTTTTACATCCTTTATCCTTTCCCTAATGCTCGCACTGTGCTTTTGGCATATAAAGAGAAATGAAAAAAGCCCTTGAGTGCGCGTTAATTATAAAAATAAGCGACGTTAAATCGCACGACCTTCCATAACGTGAAAAATATGTGTTGACCAAACGTTTTCTTCAATTGATCAAATGTGGCACGAGAAATGTGACATGTTGCGCTAGTGTACTGGTGAACTAAAAAGTCAGAATTAATGGCTTTGTAAGGGTCACCATTAATTGTAACTGGCCAGCCTACATTGCATTTAAAGAAGTACGGCGGGCGAAATAATCCACCCACCAGTCAGCTTTTGAGGATGTAATGAAGTCTCAGCATGCACTTGAGGATTATCATCACTCCAAGTACGCAAGTTTGTTAATTATTGAGGTATCCTTTCAACGGTTATGAAAATTGGAATCATTTGAGCGAATTCACCGAATTACCTACGCATTGCTTCAATTTTGTAAGCACGCAAACCAAGATCTTTCAGTCAAATCTTCTATAAAGTGGGTTTCTCTTTCACGATGATGGCCGATATAAACTAATTCGGGTCTTCGCTCTAAAACAACATATTGACTTTTTCTGTAAGCATAAGAACTGTATAAGTGTATAGTGACGTTCACAAACACGCTTTATCCTTATCTTCGTCTGCGTTACGATGCACCCAGATTTGAATTCGCTTTGAATCAAATTTCTCCCTTCGTCAGCATCATCCCTCCAATGGTCAAATACAAATTAATTTTGTTTGTTGACTTTTTTTAAAGCTGTTGAGCTGTTGAGCTGTCAGACAAAGCAAATATTCAGCATATTTGAACTAGTGCTTCTATTTGGAGTCACGTTACGTAACATTACGTACAAAAAGTGAGGTCGAAGCTTCATTGCGAAAGCTAAAGCGTGTCTGTGTTTCGGTCATAATTGCTTTGATGGACGATTACATTGACCGCAAAATGGACATTGTGGCCTTTTGTCAACAACCTGGTAGGTCCTTATCAGATACTCACCCTACGGCAGATCTTGGAGTAGACCTAGGAAATTCAAATCGATACCTACCACCTTTTCATCGATTTCTCTATGCACCGTCTATAGAGATAGAGACCAATTATATAGAGTAATGTCTAGTTTTGGCATCCCAAAAAACTCGTCCGTTTGTGTAAGATGACAATGGAAAATTCACGCTGTTCCATCATGGTCGGAAAAAACCTAACGGACGCTTTTGATATCAAAAAAGGTTTTAGACAAGGCGATGCGTTGTCATGCGATTTCTTCAACATCATTCTTGAAAAGATTGTGCAAAGCTCCAATGTCAACACCAGAGGCACAATCTTTCAAAAGTCCGTCCAGCTACTAGGATACACAAACGACATTGACATAATTGGAAAAACACAGCGTGATGTCAGTGGAGCGTTTATGAGCCTTGAGACTGAGGCCAGGAAGATGGGTCTAGCGGTTAACGAGGGCAAGACCAAGTTAATGCTGTCGACAAGAAAGGACAACCAACATCAACGTCAACATAGACAGATTTAAAATCGAGGTATTTAAGGACTTTGTCTACATGGGATCCGCTATCAACTCAGACAACAACACCAGCGCTGAAATCAAACGAAGAATCACTCAATCAGAAGGCAATTGAGTACTAAAGTCCTCTCCCGAGCAACTAAAGTGACACTCTACAAAACCCTCATCATCCCGGTCCTCATGTATGCTGCAGAGACATGGACCATGATAACATCCGCTTTGGGCTGCTTCAAGAGAAAAATTCTTCAAGTGGTTGTTGGTCATGTCTGCATAAATGGAGAATGGAGACGAAGATTGAATCAAGAACTTTACGAGCTGTTCAGCGACACTGACCTATCCAGAAAAGTAAAGGTCCAACGACTTGGATGGTTGAGTCGTATTGAGCGAATGGAAAATAATGCTCCGTCTTGTAGAGTCTTTGAATCCAACCCAGACGGACGTCGCAGAAGAGGAAGACCGCGACTCAAGTGGAGCACACAGGTGGTAGAGTACCTGAACCAACTTGGCGTGCGAAACTGGAGACAGCTAGAGAGGGACCAGGCTGACTAGAGATGTTTGTTGAATGAGGCCCTGGTCCGACCTGGACTTAAGCGCCATCAAAAGTAAGTAAGTAAATACTGTCGAAACCGAAAAATTACCCTTTGTCATGCATTTTAACAATGATACTATACAAAATGGTTACCTTCTCAAATCTTGTCTTAAAAAATAATCAAAAGTTACTATACACAAAAATTTTGGAAACAAAGAATGCGCCTTCAACAAAAAAAAAATAATAATGTACTTTTCAACTATAGAAGTTAAGAACTGCATTTATTGCATTAGCTACTATTAAACAAAGGGGGTTCGAGATTTTGATCCGCCAGTCTATCTGTCTGAAGTGAATGTCGTTTTTCTTGAAGTGAATGAGGACAAAACAAAGTACATGCCTAGGACAAAACATCACTGTTGGTAGCAGCAATTTCGAGGTAGTTAAGGAGTTCACCTCCCTTGGAACAAACGTCAATCCCACAAATGCCACCTTAGTGGAGATTCGAAGAAGAATTACCCTAGCAAACCGCTTGGCCAAACAACTGGGTTCAAAACTCCTCACTCGAAAGACAAAGTGTCTGCTATACAAATCTTTGATTTTACTAGTCCTACTCTTAGGCGCCGTGTGCTGGACGATAAGTAAAAAAAGGGAATTGATACTGGGCACTTTCGAGCGAAAAATTCTTCGACGTCCCGTATGCGACGATAGCAAATGGAGAAGAAGGTTCAACCGAGAACTGTATGAGCTGTACCAAGATGTGGATGTAGTCCAGAAGGCCAAGAAAAGTCGACTACATTGGCTCGGCCACATCGAGCGAATGGACGACAACGCTCCAGCCAAGAAAGTCTTCTCGTCCCAGCCCCCAGGTTCGAGACGACAAGGAAGACCGAACCTACGGTACAAGGACCAAGTGACTGCGGATGCCAGATGCGCTTGGTTTCGGCGACTTGAGAGTGCATGCGAGGGAGTTCACGATGGAAGGCTGCAATAACTCAAGCAGATCAGGGAGATCCTTCATGGATTGTGAGTCGGATAAGTAAGTTAGTAGTCTGTCTGTCTGTACTCGCATCTGCATCCATAATTATTCGATCGACTGCTTTTTAACTTATGCAGAATTTCCTTAAATTGATTACGCTGTATAAATATTACACATGTGCTTTTAGCTGTTGTTGTGAGAATGTACTTTTCTTCCCTAGTACCTACTTAATATTAGTTTCAAATACTCCCAAACGTACGCCCCATATTTAAAATTTACTTACAGTGCATCCAATAATGTATTACTTGCAAACGTCTCAGCCGATAAGAATTTTAAAGGGTTTCCCATCAATTGTCTATAAGAGATAAGAAAAATAGAAGAAAACCATCAGGGTGTATGTCAAAATATCAGACTCAATCAATAAAGTAAATAATGCGTGAAATGATCAACTGTCTAACTTCGATAGTACAACGTCTGTTCAACTTTTTTCTTGTAGGCATTGGCATTAACATAAAAAATATTGCAGACACAAAGTTAACATAAAAATGTCTGTTAAAAAAAGGATAAAAAAAGGTAATTGATAATATGGACTGTCAACGCTGGGGTAGTGAGTAAAATAATAGTTGTTTAATCTTATTGAGGATAAACTTTATCCATCGAAAGCTTGTAGTTCAATTTCTGTATGTCTATTGCTGTGTGGAAAAAGAAAAAGGGTTGAATATAATATGTGACCTTGAAGTAAACTTTTTGTTGTGTGCAATCAAGTTGAAATTGATTAGCAATATTTTGAGTACTTTATGGTGTTTATATGCTGATTAATGTGGTATTGGAAGCTGTGCTTTTGTGTGGATAAGCAAAACAAACGTAAGACGTGTTGGAGGGAATTTTTTGTAACGTTTCCAATTTTTATTTAAATATTTTTCCTCTTCCCATCCTGATTTTATTAGAAACTAAACCCAATGATAGAAATACAACAGGATGATTGAGTTAGGAACATTCAAAGTCAAACACTCGTCTAAAACCTATGATCAACAAGACAAATAAAGAGGCCTCACGAACATCACCGAACAATTTTTTGGATATAAGTGAAGCAAGAAAATGTATTAAAATTAACAACGCCGTAAAGTTTGGTCTGCTTTTGGTAAGAATGTGTTTGATATTATCCTCAAAAAAAGTAGGACTCGAACTTACGACGTTCTGCTTAGCAGCCAACGCCAACGCACCTAACCACTAAACTACGGACTCAACATAACAAACTATGAACATGCTCTATAAATCTTCAGGCTGCTTAAAATTGCATTCATATCATAGGCCAACAGGGCGTATACGTACTCTCAATTGCGTTAGCTTTGTACTATACACTGTAAAACATTAAATTCTATTTTTTGCTCATTTGTTGAAGAAAGTATGCTTTTGTCAAAAATCACAAAATAAAAATATTACTGCTCTTTTATACGAATATTATCACAATTACTCCAAAGATATTCCTGTTGTGACCTCCCTCTATCTCCTCTATCGCGCTTCTCATGCTCCCTTTTTTTCTTTCTGAGAAGTTTATGCTCCTGTACCCTTTTTTGCTCGTAGAGCTCACGAGCACTCATCGTCAAACCAGGGGATTCGTTGTGGTGGCCGTGTAAGCCCTAGCACTTCAGAGGCGGCACCTCTGATGGCTGCTTGGCAGCGTTAACAATGGTTCTCTATATTTTGTGCTGGCAGCAAAGAACTTCTGAGGAGATTTTCGGAGACACGATCGGAAAAGTATCTAGCAATCTCTTGCGATTGTAGCAGTTTGACGTCGAATTTCCTCCTAGTATTTTTGCGTGTTTGCCTTGATTGGGATATCCGCATTCGTACCTTGGCTACAACAATATAGTGGTCCGAGTCGATGTTGGGACCTCAGAATGTGCATGCTAGAGAAGTTCATGCGTCGATCGCAATGTGATCAATCTGGTTGACGGTTGATTGGTCATGAGAATTCCATGTTCCCTTTTAGATATCGAGATGTGGGAAACGCGTTCTTGCAACATCCGTTATCGGAGGTGGTTTCATTAAGGCTATGTCGTCCGATTATTCCACCAAAGATTTCTTCTCTACCCAGCTTAGCATTAAAATCTCCAAGGATGATTTTAATGTCATAGATAGGGTATTGCTCATAGGTCTCTCCGAGGAGCTCGTAGAACCTGTCTTTGGTGTCTTCATCCTTTTCGTCAATGGGGGCGTGAGCGCAGATGAGGCTGATGTTGGCGAATTAAGCCTTGATACGGATTGTCGTGATGCGCTCATTCACTGAGTTGAACCTCAAGACCTTTCTCCGGAGTCGAGTCCCAACTACATATCCACATCCAAATAGAGGCTGATTTTGTGCCCGATAGCAGTCGCCGTAGTAAATATCGCAGTTGTTCATTTTACGAAGACCCGGACCATCCTATCGCATTTCTTGGATGGCAGTTATATCTGCTTTATAGCAGTCAAGCGCTTCCGCTAATTGGCTACACGTGGTGTGTTAAGGGACTTAACATTCCAAGTGCAAAACCGAAATTCGTTAACGTGGGTCGTCATTACTGATTCCTTCCGTATCCAAGGCTGGTGTTTCGGAACCATTATCTTCTTCATGTGGCCGGGCAATCACCCCGACGAACGACCCCCAACCTGGAGGGCCAGGTTTAGTTTAACTCTAAGACGAAATGAAATAACACCAATTAAATTTGTCTTATTTCATTTCGCTTAGACTTAAAAATTTGGTGTTATTTCATTTCGTCTTAGGTTAAACTAACCTGGCCCTCCAGGTTGGGGTCGTCGTTTTTTAAACCGAAATACGACCAATTTGGCTTTTTTTCGATTTAAAAAAGAAACAACGCCGAAAAAACAATGGAAATAACCCCGAATGTTTTGAAATTAAAAATTTGGCAACATTTCGTTTTCAGAATGGAAATAAAGCCGATATTTTCTAAATTTGGTATTATTTCGGTTTAGAAATAGAAATAAGGCCAAATTGTTCAAAAATGAATTGAATTGAATAGTTATTACTTGTTTGTTGTTATATGTTTCCCGTTAGTGCAAATTTTGACATGTTATGTTGTGAGAAACCTGTTTTGTTGAGCTTTTGTTGCAACCAGCCTCTCATAGTAGTTCGCGGTTCTGTCTATTAAGTGGTCAAAATTCCGATAAAATAAAAAAATGTGTGATAAAAAAAATGCAATTTTGGAATATGAAGTGTGTGAAGGCCGAAGAAAAGGCAGTGAATTGATTTATGTCCCGGAAATCAAGCAATTATAAAGTTTTAAATCAAACTCTGGCGGTGTTAAAAGATATGTTTGCTACGAAAAAACCTGCAGTGCAAGCCTTGTAATTGACTTTGAGGGCACGAAATTTTGTCGTATTCCTAAAGACACTCCTCATTTACACTCTAACCAAGAGAATTTAAGAGCGAAATGAAGCTTGGCAAGTAGAATCAAAAGAAAATGTGCCGATTCTAATTTAAGAAGGAGCGGTGTGCGGGAAGTTTTTAATGAAGAATGTGCTATGGACAAGGAAAGTGCATTGCAATTACAATTTGGAAAAATGCAAAGGCAATTAATAAACATACGAAATAGTGCCTTTCCAAAATGTTCAAAAAACAGCAAAGACATTATTGACATTTTTAATGAAGAAAATGTTATCAAACGATTTTCATATTCAAAATATAAAAAAGATAAGAGGTTCTATAGAGGAACAATAATTGAAGATCATTTTTCGTACTCGCTTTTTATTTCTCCAACAGTTGCGAAAATTATAAATGAGTTACCCCGTTCCACTCAAAGGAGCTATCTTTTAGATGGAACATTTATCACCGTGCCAGAATGTGGCTTCAAGCAGCTACTTATTGTTCATTTTGCATACAACGAGCATGTAAGTTAATTAACATTGATTCGTTTTATTTTTAAAATTATTATTTTATCAAAATAATTTTATGTTTTGATGAGTAACAAATCGGAAGCTATTTATACCCATTTGTTTCAATTTATTGAATCAATTTTTTTCAAATTTGATCCTCATGAGTTTACGACGGATTTGAAACTGCTATGCGGAACGGGTTGAGGAGTGTTTTTCCTTTGGCTTCATTCAACATACCTGGTGGTTTCATTACACCCAGGCTTTGAGAAGAAAAGCTAGCAAAATTAAAAAAATTGTTGAAATAATGAGGAAAAACCACGATATTCATCGAATATTTAAAAAAAAATATTAGCGCTTCCATTGCTTAGCCCATCGAACATTCTCACAGGATTTAGTTTAATAAAATCTGAAATTGACAGCCAAGCATGTTCACGCAATGCAATAATGCTTTTAAGGAGTTCCTCATATATTTTCAAAGACAATGGATTGACAAGGTAATTATGTTTTTCTCTTTCCTTGATAAATTTTAAAATGTTTCATTAAATAACTAACTTTAAATTATATTGCTTAATTTGAGCTGCATAATAGCTTAGGGTTTAAGATCGTACCGTAAGGATAAACATAAACTAAGATTTCGATTTAACATGAGAACAAATTGAAGAACATGTTGACGATCAGATATGGAGACTGGACCAAAATTGGACGCCATTACGAAGGCGTCAATTTGGGGAATCCAAAAAAATTCGCTCGAATTTTTTGAATGAAGGAAAGAAATAATAATAAAATGAATAATATATGAATTAAAGGAAACACCGACAACGATATCTATCTATAAAAAGAGCATAAGAACCACCAGCGCACTCGAAGGATTCAACAGCAAATTTAGTAGGAAGTTGACGAAAAAAAGGAATTTTTTTAAGTTCCTCGATTGTCTTCTTGATGAAGATCAGGTTGTATCCAGAGATTTCATCATGTCAACCTATGGTACTTTTGACGTCTTTCAGCCAAAAAAGAAAAGATTTCAAGACCGAAGAGTACAGATTGAGAGAGTTAAGACTAAGCTAAACCAAGGCAAAATTTCAATTGATTTTTTGAAACAAGTTTCTAATAAAAATAATAATTTACTTCCATTGACGATGGACAGTAACGATCCTTATTGCGATACGGTTCTCAAAGAATCTTCTAATGAAACAAAAGTAATGTGTGTGGTTTGCATGGATAATCCACGTTCGATTTTATTACAACCTTGTAATCATTTTAAGCTTTGCTTAGTTTGCTATACACATATTTCAGAAAAATGTACAAAAAACAATACTCCGATTTTGTGTCCAATTTGCAGTCAAATTGTGCAAAATTCGACTACTGTTAAAAGAAAAACTTGTATTATGTTTCTATATTTGTTAATGAATTTTTACTTTTTGACTTATGTTAACTTGCTATGTTAATGTGAACTTAAAACTTTAATTTACAGATGAGATTTTGTATGCAACTCACAGTGAATCCTTGTAAAGTTTTTTTTTTCTGAAATAATTTAATTTGCTACAAAATGAAGTGTTTGTTTTATTTTAAATTTTAATTAAGAGAAATACTTTAAGTAAGCTGGTTTAAATCTTTGCACATCATTAATTTCTGCCTTTATGATTCACTCTAATGAATAATTATTTGATGAATAAATAATTTAGTATTAAGGCCGTGTGCGAATTGGATGAATTGTCTAATTTTTAAGACAATTAATTCAAGCGAAGTGTCAAAATTTAATCAAACGTCAAGTTTTAACCTATTTTTAACCCAATTCGCACACGGCCTAAGAGAAAAAAGTGTTTGCTTTTTTTATCTCAATTCTGCAATATTTCAAATCGAAATACTGCCAAATTGGTATTATTTCATTTTGTAAAACGAAATAAGCCCAAATTGACAATTTGGCTTTATTTTGTTTTTAAAAACGAAATACTGCCAAATTTTTTGAATTTGGCCATATTTCATTTGGCGCTATTTCACGTTACCGAGTTGATAGACAGAAGTTTCTGTGGACACTTGTGTCCTCTTGCATGCACGTGTCTACCCTTCGAACATGGATGGACATTGCTAGGATTATGGAATGAAATTCCAAATGAATTTTTGATATTTGTTGAAAATTCATCGCAAACAGTAAAAAGATATGTGAAAGCACTGTGTTTATGTCTGCTTAGTTCATAAGCGTGGATAATTATCGTACGCCGCTATCTAAGAGGATAAAGAAATTTGTTGTTGTTGCATTTTGTTTGTTAATATTTTTTAAGCGTACCTATATACGCGGAAAAAAAAACACACCTTTTATATCATTGAATTTTTACCAAATATTCGTCATAAGTTTCGCCCGTTCAACAACCATGTTACATGCTCGTTCAATTACAAAACGACCATCCAGCAGTTGAGTTTTCAAAGCAGTTTTTCGAAATCGGAGGAAGTAGAATCGTAGTTGACATTAATAGGGATAAACACTGATCAAGTATGTGTTCGGAAATATAGCACTGCAGTATTTAAACCATGTTTGGCTAAATGATTGAGCTACTTTGGGCGCAAAGAACAAAGATGTCAACAATATAAAAAAAAAATGCAAGGCTAACTTATCACATATAATTCATTGTATACTGTCTGGTCTTCCACCACATATTACTTTTGAAAATTTGTGTGCCAATTATATCGCTTCGCAACATTAATCAACCAAAACTATGTATACTACACTTGCACAGACATCAACGAAAGAAGTGAGTCACTTTTTGATTTAATCCTTGGTACAAACCTCGTAGTAAGTAATGTCGGTAACAAATCTACCTTTGTTTCTAGAACAAGACAAGAAGTTCTTGATATAACTCTTGTCTTCGACTCAATTCATCACATGATTCTGGACTGGAAGGTATCCATAGAACACTCATTCTCTGATCATAGATACATCCAATTCAGAATCAATGTTGATGAAAAATCTGGTCCACTAAAATTTCGTAATTATCGAAAAACCCATTGGATCACTTATAAAACTACACTTCAAAGTTTAATTAAACCAGGACTCCTAAGTCCTTGTCTTAACGCTAGTGAACTTGACAAGAAAGTCAAGAAGCTATGAACAGATGATTAGAAATTGCCTGTCCACCTGTATATGTAAGGGGGAAAAGGAAACCACATTGGTGGAACTCGGGTCTAGCGCTAAGAAAAGAGTGTAGAAAACTCTTTAACAGAGCTAAATGTACAAGATTGGTGTCTGATTGGGATTCATACAAAAGTTCCCAAAATAAATACAAAAAAGGAACTGAGAATATATAAACGATCGTGCGATCGTAGCAGCCAATGCACCTTTTTTTCGTCGTCGTGGATTCGAGTCCTACTCGTGCCCATAGTTTTTATTTCATCTTTCACGGGCACTGCCTCTTGCGAAGAACTGACAAAACTTCCAAGAGTATTCATCTGTCATGAAAAAGTGCTTCTCAACTTTGCCGTTCGAATCGGCGTTAAATTGTAGGTCCCCTCAATTCTTCACACGCACCCAGAGAATTGTTGATGAGAGTAAGCCACTTAGGCCTTGGCTCTTCATTTAATTTTTATTCTTATCTAACCTATACTTGCACTAACGGGAAATGTCATTGAAGCAACAATTTTGCACGGAAAATTCAAAAGCGGAGACATTTTACTCCCACGCATACCAATAATATCAATGGATATGACTTTAGAATTCAAGCGATGGCACTTTCCAACAATTCGGTATCTTCTAGCGACTTCTTTATCGCCTTCATAATTGTCGCGGACGAAGTCGAGGAAAACAACTAGCCGATGTAAGCTTAAAGATATACGATTTTTTTCTGTCAAAGGACTCTTTCTACGGGCTTAATTTGGGTCTTAGCTAAAAACCAATGAATTTTCTGCTGTCGTCAGAAAAAAATGCGTTGACTAATTTGTTTTGTCTTCCAACCTTTTGTTTTTTGCTATAAAACCTCATTTTTTGCATCTTTATTATACAGACAAGAAATCCGAAATAGAAGAAATCACGTACATAGGATTTTAAATTAATTTGCCTTGCTGTTAACCTAACAAAAACTTGTACACAACATTTTGTATGATACGTTGGTATAATAAAATAATGGAAAACTGAAAAAAACATCATTCAAACGCAAATTCATTCGTTTGTTTACAAAAGGCTTAACATTCTCTCCACAACCTCGCGCTAAATAGACAACAATGGCCGGTCCGCATTTGACTGATGGAACGTGACATTTGGCCAGTTAAATGTTGACAACTAATCCTAGCGGGATTTGACCCACTAAGCTCTGAAACAATAACATGCCGTGCTCGTATTATGTTGGGTCTCTATTGCCGAAATTGGGATGAATAACAATTTGCACCGTAATGAGGATGATTTTTCATTCTCATGGTATTTTTTTGTTGAAAAAATTCTTTGGGAAAAATGTAAGGGGTTGATATTTTTTGGCATACAAATACCAAAGAACAATTTGATGCAAATGCATGCACTGCTGAGAGGGCTTGGTTGATAGCAAAACAAAATTGCAAAAAAGGGGTATCTTGAAAATGTACGGATTTTTGCATGGACTTGGGTGTCTAGACTTACTGAGCAAGGGATCACCATTGGGAATGAAGGTGTTTTCATGAGAAAATTTGATCGAAAAAAGAGAATTTTAAACAAAACGATAGGTCAATTGGTACAGTGGTTCGTAGGAAGATTGTTTATATAAATTCAAATCACGTCATGAATCTACATAAAATGGATTTTTGATTAGGTTTGGGAGAAGAGGTTTTAGGTTGAATCTTTTATTAGTTTTGTTTTGTCAACTATGTCATCTTTCGAACCATGTACTTTACCTACATATACAAAAAGGAACACCTTTCGGTTTTTATTGTTTTGGTTACCCTATTGTATGATGCCTGCAGCATTCTTGAAAGGTGGTAGTAGTAAAACTTTATTTTCTTACGTGTGAAGTTATAATTTTAATTAATTCATTTCAAACAACATAAAAATTGAAGCTAATGTAAGTAAAATCTTGCAAGACTTTCTTCCAAAATGAAAAATGTACCAATTTAATCATGAAGTCATAACGTTATATAGCAAAAATGATAAGTTACATATGATAAACATACTTTTACTTAAGGTGACGCTACAATCTGTTGTGGACTTGGGCCTCAATCAACAGTCTCCGCCAGCCAACTCGGTACCAGTTGTGCACTGCAAGCTGATTGAGGTCCTCTTCCAATTGAGTGTGCCACCTGAGTCGCGGTCTTCTTCTACTCCTGGGTCCCTCGGAAATAGTGTCGAAGGCTTTCCAGGCTGGAGCATTGATGTCCAACCGCTCTAAATGACCGAGCCATTTCAGTGTCTGAACCTTGATCCTTCAAGCTAGGTCCATGTTGTTGTACAACCCGTAAAGTTCGCTGTTATATCTTCTTCGCCATTCCCCTTCAATGCACACGGGGCCAAAGATGACCCGAAGAACTTTCCTCTCGAAACAGCCTATGGCACTTTCATCCGATTTTGTCAAGGTCCATGCTTCTGCATCATACAGCAGGACTTGGATGATGAGGGTGTTGTGTAGTTTTACCTTAGTTGCTCGAGAGAGGGCTTTTCCACTCAATTGCTTTCTTAGCCAAAGAAACAGCGATTAGCAAGAGTTATTCTTCGTCTGATCTCGGCGCTGGTGTTATTGCCCGTGTTTATAGCGGAGCCTAGGTAGACAAACTCCTCTACTACCTCGAAGTTGTATGCGTCTATTGTGACGTTCTGTATGAGCGGTCGGTGTTGGGTGTCCTTCCTCGAAGACAGCATATACTTCGTTTTTCCCTCATTTACCGCTAAACCCATTTTTGCCGCTTCTGTCTCAATTCTCACAAAGGCGCCATTGACATCACGCTGTGTTCTTCCCATTATATCAATATCATCGGCGTACGCGAGAAGTTGAACAGACTTTTGGAAGATAGTGCCTCTGGTGTTGACGGTGGAGTTTTGCACTATCTTCTCAAGAACGATGTTAAAGAAATCGCACGACAGTGCATCCCCTTGTCTGAATCTTTTTTTGACGTCGAAAGATTCCGTAAGCTCTTTGCCAAACTTGATGGAGCAGCGTGAGTTCTCCATCGTCATTTTGCACAAGCGAACGAGGTTGGCAGGAATGCCAAAATTAGACATAGCTTTATATAGTTCGTGTCTGTAGATGCTGTCATACGCGGCCTTAAAATCGGTGTAAGGGTGGTGGGTATCGATTTGGAGTTCATAGGTCTTTTCCAGGATCTGCCGCAACGTGAAAATTTGGTCGATTGTTGACTTTCCTGGCCTGAAGCCATATTGATAAGGACCAATCAGATTTTTGACGAGGCTTCAGACGTTCATATATTACGGCAGAGAGGATCTAGAGGTGATGTTAAGTAGACTGATTCCTCGGTAGTTGGCGCAGTTTAGAGGATCTCCCTTTTACAGGATCGGGCAAACAATGCTGAGGTTCCATTCATCAGGAATGCATTCCTCTGACTATATCCTATCTATGCTCCTATCTAGCTCGTCGCCTGCTGCTTTGAACAGCTCAGCAGCTAGACCATCTGTTTTGTTGGATTGCAGCCGTGATATTGCGGTTTTCACTTCTTCTAGGTCGGGTTAACGGAACTGTTGGCTATCATCGTGTCCTTTGGAAGGCTCCTGTCTGACAGCGGTGTTTTGGTCGTTGTCGCCTTTATCAGTCTACAGAAGTGGTCTTTCCAAATCCGCAGCATTAACTGCGATTCTACAATGATGTTCCCTTGTTTATCTCTGCAGGCATCGGTTCTTGCTCGATGACCTTGAGCCAGCTGTTTAACCTTTCGATAAAACCTCCGAACTTCATTGCTTTTTTTCCTGAGAAGCCGGCGATCCTCTCTCCTGTTTCCCTCGTAGAGCTCACAATCAGCTCTTGTTGAATAAACAATAAAACCAAAGCCAAAAGCGCAAGACGGTTTTTGTCTTAACGAACAAAGATGAATGTTATGATTTATGAATTTCGGAAGTCAAAAATATGGTCAATGAACTCAGTTTTACTAGACTTATACACATCTGTTGACCAGACCATGACTTATTCATTTATTTTCCTCATTTAAAATCTGCGTCCTGAATTACGAACAAAATGTGTATTAAGTTACAAACTTCTCAGCGATAAATTTTTTTCTACACGTTTGACATCTGTATCTTCTCATCTATTCATCGCCATAAACGTTCAACTTGAGAAAAATATTATTCAAATACACTTCGGTTTACTGCATTAAGCCCGTTGATTAATTATTTATTTGTGTGTTTTGTTATTTTCTGGCAAAGCCGTCCGAACTGAAGTATAATTTTAAACATATTACAAATACAACCTCTTTACTTTGGATAAAAGTAGAACAGAAGTAGGATCTCAGCCTGAGATACTGCAACCTTCCATCGGGAACGGTCCCTCGCATGCACTCTCCAGTCGCCGAAACCAAGCACTTGGGCATCCGCAGTCTCTTGGTCCTTGTACCGTAGGTTGGATCCTTGTCGTCTCAAACCTTGGGGCCTCGTTGAGAAGACTTTCTTAGCTGGAGCGTTGTCGTCCATTCGATGTGGCCGAGCCAGTGTAGTAGTCTTTTCTTGGCCATCCACATCATTGTACAGCTCGTACAGTTCTCGTATGTACTTTCTTGTCCATTTGCCATCGTCGCATATGGGACCGAAAATCCGTCGAAGAATTTTTCTTTCGAAAGTGCCCAGTATCAATTCCCCGTTTTACTTATCGTCCAGCACTCGGCGCCGTAGAGTAGGACTGGTAAAATTAAAGTTTTGTATAGCAGACACTTTGTCTTTCAAGTGAGGAGTTTTGAACCCAGTTGTTTTGCCAAACTGCAGAGGTCGCAAGGGAATTCCTGTCGGATCTCCACAAATGTGCCTTTTCTACAACCCAAGAATTGATCCGTGACCTAAAAGTGGCAATTTTTTCCCTTAAACGCATTTCTTTCACAATAAATTGAATTTATTTCCCGAAGGATTGGATTTCTCTCGAATCTCTTTTTGGAGACGGATTTACACATACTTTTACACGGATTTTACACAGTATACTACAGCTTAGTTTTCTGTTGTTGTGATTATCAAACGATTTAACAGCTGACCAGACAACACAGACATGCAAAAAGGGATTGTCATTTTGTCATTCTTACACGCAAACACTTGAATTTGTACAATCTCGGGTTGTAAGAAAAGCATAGGTGTCTTTGTGGGATTGATGTTTGTTCCAAGGTAGGTGAACTCCTTAACTACCTCGAAATTGCTGCTACTAACAGTGACGTTTTGCCTTAGGCGGTGAACTTGTTGAAGACAGTATTTTCCGTGCTCACACTTGCCTTGCGAACTATCTGCTCCAGGACTATGTTGAAGAAATCACATGATAGCGCATCGCCTTGTCTAAATCCTGCGCATGTTTGAAACAACTCGCATGAGCTGTTGCCCATTTGCACACTGCACTGCGTATAATTTAGTGTCATGCGGCACACTCGGATCACTTTTTTCGAGATCCTGAAATCAGACATCGCCATCATAAGCTCTTGTCGGTAGATTCTGTCATAAGAAGCTGTGCTTCGGTGACAAAGTTTCCTTTACTGTTTCGGAGAGCCTGTGTCCCGGTTCTGAAACCAGAAGCTAACGTCGGGTGTTGTTCCTGGCCCGTGACTCTTCTTGATCTTTGAGCTGAGAAATTGCGGATGCTCCTTTGCAGGGTCTTTTTCTCATTTCTCCTTTTTGTTTGATACTCTACTTTTGCTACTTTTGTTTTCCGTTGCAGCATCTGCAAACGTACATTTCCCGTCTCTCTTTTCAATAATTCGCACTCATCATCATACCACGGGTTCTGAATATTTCGCGATATTGGATCCACAAGGTGTTGACGTCTATGTTATTTGGGAGAATGGTGGAGAGTCGCCCACTCAGGTGTTCACTGTAGTCTCTGGCATTATCCGGAGTGCTAGGCAACCGATGTTGAACTTCTTTCTTTGGGCCACACGTGTTTTTTTGTAGTTTGATAATCGAGCTCTAAACTAAGCCACTACCAGAAAGTGGTCAGAGTCGACATTTGCTCCTCGGAAAGTGCGTACCTTCAAGATGTTGGATGCGTGCCTTGCGGTCGATTTGGTTGGTGGTTCGAATATCCGGAGATCACCAGGTTGCTGTGTATATCTTTCGTCTTGAAAACCTAGTGCTACTTATCACCGTATACCGAGCTGCAACAAAGTCGATTAGTCGCAAGCCGTTATCTGTTGTAACTTCGTGGAGGCTGTGCTTTCCAACGAATCCGCCAAAGATGTCTTCCTTCCCGATTTTTGCATTTAAATCTCCAAACACGATTTTTACGTCTTACTCTGGACAGGCTTTGTAAAAGTACGTCCGAATAATATTTTGTTTTCAAACAAAATTCAAAATTTTTTGTATTTTTAAAAAAATATTTTTAAATTTTTTTTTTCAAAATTCTGTATTTCGAAAACGAATCAATATTAAAAATTGAAATTGACTTTTTAAATGTATATTTACATATTCTTTAAAAATTGAATGAAAAATTGTATAAAAAAATTAATTAAATAAAAACCGCACGAAGGATTTTTTTTTATAATTTAATTAATCAACAATTTCTTATTTGATCTTATGACATAAATTTTTTAAGATTGAATGTACTTCGATGTACATATTTCAATTTAAATATTAATTACATGTTTTTATTTTTTAACGTTTTTTATGAGTTATAATTTGGAATACAGGAGCAAGTTCGTACGACCGAATCGCTTACATATTTTTTCGCTCTGATATGAACTCAGAGTTAGCTCAGATCTTCACCGATTTGCTCAGCGTTAATACTTATAATACAAAATTTGCAATTTATGTTGTTTTTAAGGTAAAAAGTACACCGCTGAAAAATGTGCAAACCTAATACTTGTACCTGCCTAATTTTGGATACCTAAGTCAAAACTCCTTTTTTATGAAACAAATGCAAAGCATACCTAATCACGATAAGTGTATCGTTTACACAATTCCATTACAATTAATGCTAAAGAAGTTTGTGGTGGCAAAAATGTTGAATTTATGCACCCTCACTATGATCCTGATAGTTTTCATTGTCATTTTTATTTTTATGGTGAAGGTATTCTTTCACCCCTTCAAGAACCCAAATCATCCAGTTCTATAAAAGCCACACACATGTCCTCTACACGATGATGATGAAGTGTCGTCGTCTATATGGCTGGAGGTTGAAATTGGGTGTCAAAACAGAAGTTTCTTCTTTTTTATCTAATAATAAAATGAAATTGTTCCAAAAGTGGATGTGACTCTAGCTAGGTGAAATGAAGACGAACGAATAGACAACCTCAATAAAAACTATTAAGTGAGTCAATAAAAAATCGGTTACGAACCTTTGTCCCAAACAAAACAAAAAAGTTGACGGATCACATGAAACCAAAACTTTCACACACAAATACTTACATGTCGCGAATGCTGTGGAGTCCTGCAAATGCCATCGCATGAATGTGAGTAATTTTGTTGTAGTTCAAACTTCTGCGTTCGATTTCATCGAATCGATGAGGTTGAAATTATTTTTCGAATTTGGGTGGAAAAGAAAGTATTAAAAAATGCTTTAAAATATTTAGTATTTATAAATATGGAAAAAGAGTTTGTATATAAAGACTTGAAGGTATAGTTATGATTTGATGTGTTCAATAGTTTAAGGTAAAAGAAATTCTAGTTAATCATCATAAATGAATTCAGTTTGTTAATTAGGCCAATCTGGGTTTCAAATCCAGCATCCAGAAATGATTTTGTTTGTTTATCTTATAGTGGAGTGTCGTAAAACATATAAATTGCAAAAAAAGACTTTTGAATCCAGGGAAAGCCAATGGATCAGTATAACGAGTGTTTGACTTCATTATGAAAATGTCAAAATGAAAAAGTTAAAAAAAAAATTGTGCGATCTCGGTTAAAACAATTATTAACAACAATTTACAAGAAATTTATTACGTATTGTAGCGTCGGAAATAGGCACGTCTGGACTCACCACTCTGCCACTCGGCTGAACGCAGCCGTTATGAAACCAATCAATCAACCACTGCCACTGAACACTTTCGTTTCGCCAAGCTGTCATAGTGATCATGATTGGTGCGTCATTCCGATCTCAACCGCACACCAAGCAACATCTAATAAATTGACCTACAAACCAAGCCAATTTGGTACGCCAATTTTTTATAAAATAAAGTTTCATTATTATAAATATTAAAACAGTTCATCTGACCATTTCAATTCGTTCTAATTTATTGTTGAAGGCGAATCATCTGGTTTAGGTGTGGATATTTTTGGGTGCGCATTCCCAAAAGAAAAAAAAGGAAATCGATTTGGAAACCATCGGTGGCCTGGTTGTGCCTTCCAAAGTATCAAATGACAGGGTGATTCACGAGCGTTATGCCAAAAAGCTAGAGCGTGTAGGTTGGATTGAGGCAAAAAAAAAATCGTATAGGACAAGAGGTCAATTCCTAAGAAAAAAAATAGCCGTGTTTTTGCACTACTCAGTAGCCAGCACATCAAAACTTCCCCTCGAAAACAACAACAATTTGGATTTCAGTATATAAAAAGGCAAACAAAATGACAGCTGCGGCGGCGATAGAACTTTCAATCATTGAAATAAAGACAGCGCTTATGGCGTAAAGAAGCATTCTTTTGTTACGCGAATCTAATGATCTGAGTTATGAACTCTCTAAGGTTGAAGTGTTTGCTATTTTTCTTATTCCGAGACGCAACCCTCAAGTCGATTTTCTGACGTTTTATGAACAATCGCCATACAAATTGAATTTGAAAAATAAAGTGAGTTGGAGCGTTCTATTCACACTTGATTACTGTGCTGGCTACAGAGTAGTGAAAAAACACGGCTAATGATGAAACCTTGAGTTTACTGAATAAATTGACAATGACATTTCGACGGTTAACGAAAGGGTGCGGTCACAAATAGAATTGAAAGTTGTCACGTTCAAGTCCCTATTGAAAAACATGATATAATTAAAAAAATTGAGATCGCAATTTTTTTTTTTTTTTTTTTTTATTCTATTTAAAACACATTCATTTCCAACATTGAATTTCCCTAGATTCCGAGGAATACATTTTACGGCACTCCACTGTTATGCTTTAGGTTAATCGACCAGAAGCTACATATGAACATATCGGACCGCATTCTAATAATTTATATGTATTTTTATATAATAAAAAAAAACATGCACTTACACCATATAATGTACTTACAGCAAATGGAGCTTATCCAGTTTTTGAAAGACCCTGTCATCTATCGAAGTGATTGCATTGAAATCAAGACAACTTTAAATAAAAAGGATATTGATATTTAATAAGGAACATTTTTAAAGAAGCATGTAGCTTAATGGAACGAAAAAAGATAAGATAAATACATAATACACAGTATAAACTTAAGTTACAATAATCTTTGTATAAAGCCTTTAGAAATAAGATTAATTTAACAATTAATAAAACAATATAATCTCACAACTATCTGATCAACGTTTTTCTGAATTGTATGTCTTTCACTTTCATGTAACCAACATTTATTAGTTTAAGTTTTGATGCTTCATTAATGAGTATTTTAGTACCCACATAATAGTCTTACATAAGATATCTTATGTTGATTCAATTCATGAGAAAGCTTATGAAAAAAAATCGAGCGAAAGCTTGGTGACCAGAATATTTGTTGTTGATTCCTTTACCGTCCAAAAATTAAAAAGAGACAGGACGAAGTTCTCCGGGCGACCAGGCCAGCCAGTACAATCAACATACTTTTTTATTCTAAAACGGATTGGCCCTTCTCTAAAACTACTTTTTCAATTAAAGTAGTTTTTTTTAATTATTTTGTATTCATTAAGTTTTTTAAGAAATGTTTAACGTACAGTCGGCAATATCATGGCTGAAATCCAAGAAAGTCGCTGGAACACATGGTCTAGCAGCCTAGTCAAAGTAACAGGCGACGATCTAGATAGCAACATCAACAACAACAACAACAAATCATCAGTAGGATATGTTCGGAAGAATCCTAAGCATTGTTTGCACGCTGTGACAACTACAGAGGAATCAGCCTCATTAACATCGCCTATAAAATCATCTCTGCCATAATATGTGAACGTCTGATGCCTTTCGTCAACAATCTTGTTTGTCCTTACCAATGTCGCTTCAGACCAGAAAAGTCTACCACCGATCAAAATTTCACTTAACGGCAGAACCTGGAAAAGAACCTATGAACTTGAAAAGAACACCTACCATCTTTTAATCGGTTTTAAGGTCGCATATGACGGCATCTTCAGAGACAATTTTTATAACGCTAGCTCTAGGTTTGGCATCCATGCCAAGCTCGTTCGTTTGTGGAGAACTCACGTTGCTCCATCAAGGTTGGCAACGAGCTTCCGGAATCCGGAATCATTCGTTTTAAAAAAGGATTCAGACAAAG
This sequence comes from Sphaerophoria rueppellii, assembly GCA_920937365.1. Lineage (NCBI taxonomy): Eukaryota > Metazoa > Arthropoda > Insecta > Diptera > Syrphidae > Sphaerophoria > Sphaerophoria rueppellii. Next base: position 42,816,953 of record CAKKXW010000005.1, on the reverse strand, counting down.
CGATTTGTTAAACATCGTTCTTGCGAAAATAGTCAAAACTACACCGTAAACAACACATGAAATTTCTTCCTAAAATCTGTTAAACTTCTCGCATGCGCGGATGATTTTTAACTACTGGGAAAAACACATCGTGATGTCAATGGCACTTTTGTGAGAATTGAGAAAGAAGCGTCAAAAATGGGTTTAGAATAGAACTTTACAAGAGAGGCATAATAACTTCGAGATGGTAGAAGAGTTTGTCTATCTAGGTTGCGCTATAAACACGGACAATAACACCAGCTCAAGGCGCGCCGAGATCAGACAAAGAATAACACTTGCAAATCACTGTTTCCTTAGGCTTAGAAAACAATTAAATGGTAAGGTCCTTAAAAACAGTAAAACTATACAACACCCTCATCATCCCTGTTCTGCTGTATGGTGCAGAAGTATGGACAGGGACACTGACAAAATCGGATTAAAGTGCCCTAGGCTGTTTCGATAGGGAAGCTATTCGGTTTAGGTATCTATGGCTCCGTGTGCGAGGGTTGTAAGACGACGCAGATTCAGCCAGAATAGTCCCGGAGAGTATTCGACATCAATACCTAGGGACGTAGCAGCAGAGAAAGACTCCAACTCAAGTGACGCACTCAAGTGCGACAACGTACTATAGCGTCACCCTAAGTAAGTAAGTTAGTAGTTTAACACTCCTTTTTTTGTTAATTCGACGCCTCGTTCCCAAACTAAGAAAGGGTCCGCCAAATAACTTTTTTTTTTATTAAATGCTACTAGCAAAACCCCTGCCCGCTTCGCAGGGCTTCGGCCCACAACGGTTCGGAAATTAGAGATTGGCAGGATGAAGAATACGGTAATCGATGGAAAGGCAGAAATGAACAATATTCTTAGAAAAATCATGCCTGTATTTGCTAATCTGATGAATAATCTATTCGTTTTTCAATTCTTTTACATAACTTTTTTAGTTAATTTACCCATTAAACATATCTTCCCCAAATTTAGCTCCCTGAGAAGAGGTAAGGTAATTAGGATTTTGACAGCAAGCCAGGTATAGGCATAAGTATGCTTTTAAGCCTCTTCAGGATTGCACAATGTTATACATTTTCTTAAAACCAACAACTATTGGGATTTTATAAAGTGCTGCAATAAAAATATTGACAAAAAACTAAATTCGATGTTCTAAGCTGTTTTAGATTTTCTCAAGTATTATAAAATGTATGGGTTTTTGTTTATCAATGAGATTTTATTTGCTATTTTTTTTGTTCATGAGTAAAAATAAGAAAACTTTATGTTCCTTACGCATTATTTGAATAAAAACAAAAAAAAAATATCTTAAGGACAACACTTTGCTCTGGCAAGAACACCACTTAAATACAAAGTAACCTTTTTTTACTCGTCAAAAAGTGATGAAAAAGTTATTTTGTCTTAGAAGGATTATTTTCTAAGAATATGACCAAGATTCACATCCCAAAGTATATGGCAGACAAATTACAGGATACCCTGTATAGTTGACCATGAGGAAAAACAGAAATTTCTATATCAAAACCACATATTTTGAAAGATTGACCTTGCGTCTTATTTATTTGTCAGGGAATTCAAGTCGAACAGGAAACTAAAGACGTATGCCATTGACATCTTCACGGCTAGTCTTGTAGTACTGTAAAGTTTAAGTTGCTTGATGTCCCGAAACATAGTTATGCTCATACCATCAGAGTAAAAAAATGTGTAGGCAGTCCTGGTACATAAATGCATAAATGCAAAAAATTCAAAAAATGCGTCTCGTTGTAAAATTTACTACATCGTTTTCATTTATAGTTGTGTCAAACCACTCAAACGACTTGTGGGCAAAAAATTATGCATTTATTTGTCTTGTTCAAAATAAATTGTTGCATCGAATTTAGAAAGACTTGCACTTCAACTCAATGCTTCAATGCTTCAATGCTTCAATGCTTGGAAAGACATCTTGAATCAACTCATTCCGTGGACTTGCATTACAATAATTGTTTGGAAGTGAAATTCGGCCTTCAGAATCAAGTGAAATTATTCCTTTTCCAATGTCCAATAGTGTACGTGAACTTCGTGTGTTCGAGACCTACTCGTGCCCAAAGTTTTTTATTTCATCTTTCTCGGGCATTGCCTTTTTCGAAGAACTGGCAAAACGTCCAAGAGTATCAAGAGTATGAAAAAGCGCTTCTCAACTATGCCGTTCGGAATCGGCGTTAAATGGAAGGTGCCCTAATTTCTTCACAAGCACCCAGAGAATTATTGATGAGAGTAAGCCACTTAGGCCTTAGCTCTTCAAGATCTGTCGCGCCACTCTCTCTTTAATGTCCAATAATTGGCCAATGTAAGTTTCCTGAAATAGAAGTTTTTTAAACGACTCCATTCGTCTACAGCAGTTGACCGTGGTATAATCGACAAAGTTTGTATTCAGAAACGAAAAAATTCAGAGCTCCAAATCCTTTAAGTTGCGGTTAAAGGCTTCAAGTAAATTTTTGGCGCCATTGTGCTCTCATCCCACACAAATATTCGGCCATTACCAGCTGTTTTGAAATATTGTAGTGTCAGTTTTATGTCTAATAGTGTGCTCACAACTCATGAAGAAGAAAGAGCCAACTCTTTTTTTTAATTTCAGATCATATTGATTCCACCGGGTGCATCACAAAAATATATACCACCACTCAGACTGATCACACCTTGCATATCTAATGGTGTCATACGCATAGGTACTTTTGTTGATCGTTTAACTTCGGCTCAATAGTTTGCGCAAATATTCTGAATGGAATGCAATTTTATTATTGTCCTTAACGTAGTATTGTTGCCGAGCAACCAATTCAGTTGTGGCAATGCTTTATTTGCAAAACGGTTTTTTCGTAAGCAACTGGCACATTTCAATTTGAAAGCATTCAATTCCCAATCAGATTGGCATTTGCAATGACTATTGACTCAAAGCTAAATAATGTCTGTTTGTGGCTTAAATTTGAGAACACCATGTTTTTCATTCAGACAATAATTATACGTGGAATACCTCCAGTTCGTTAGTGTTGATTAAGTTTTATTAATGACACATTCCATCAACATTCAAAACGTTACAAATAACAAATACGTACCCACTAAAAATAAATAAGATACACATACATATTTTCATACTCTAGCAATTTCATATATCAAAACAACGTTTGCCGGGTCAGCTAGTTCAAATATAATTTCCTGGGTTCACTGAAATATTTTTTTGTCGAAGAAAATTATATTTGTCAAATATTTTTTTTCTTCACTGACATTTTTTATGATTTTTTTATAAAAATATTTGACAAAATTTTCAAACTAAATTGAGTGTTCGTATATTGATCAGTTTTTTTTTGTAGTGCGAAATACAAAATTTTTAAGATTTCTTAACAATTGAACCATTTGTGATTTGAAAAGTGTACATTTTATTTTTGTTAAACCTTCTACCCTAAAACCCCTTGCATTTAGAGAAAAAATTAGGAAAATCGGTCAACCAGTGTGCCCGGTTAGCGAACGAACACAAAAATTAGGCTGTTCTTTTATATATATAGAAAAAATTTAATGAATATTTTCTCAAATTTCTTTTTTTATTTGAAAGTACAATCGTTCCGGTTGATAATGGAAAATAATTTCATTCAAATGGCTTCCTCGGCAAGCAATACAGTAGCCTACACGATCGGTCCAATTTTTAAGCACATTATCGATTTTGTGCAGCTTTATTTCACCAATGGCTGCACGAATATTGTTCTTTAAAGAGTCAATTGTCTCTGGCTTGTCAGCGAAACACTTATCTTTTACGGCACCCTACAAATAATAGACCAACAGTGTCAAAACGCTGTTCTTCGGCTGATAATGCGATTTTCAAAAACAGGGTGGAAAACGCACGTTGCACCGTCTTGTTGAAACCAAATGTTGCCAATATCCTCCTCTTCAATTTTTGTGAACAAAAATTCGTTCAACATGGCCCGATAACAATCGCCATTGACTGTAACGGCCACTCCTTGTTCATTTTCGAAGAAAAATGGCCCAATTATGCCTCTGGACCAAAATCCGCACCAAACAGTGACTCGTTTAGGGTGTATCGGCTTTTCAATGTATGAAAAGATGATTTTTTTTGCAAAATCGGCATCTTCTCTAAGTCGATCGCAGGCCCACTTAGCGAAGCGAAAACGCATTGGATGGTCAATTGGCTTCAACTTCTGAACCAATTGACCTTTGTATGCCGTCATACCAAGGTCTTTATGCTAAATTCGTCTCAATGATGTCTCCCAAATGTTCAATTGTTGAGAACGACATTGAATTGGTGTTGATGGCCTTCGCTCACACTTTCTGCCACAGCAGCAATATTCTCGGGTGTACGCACTGTTTTTGGCTTTTCAAGCCTTGGTTTATCGATGAGGATGCAAATTTCTTTCACTTTTTTCACAAGATAACGATCATACGGAGCTGACGGTGCTTCTCAACTCCAAAATCCGTACGAAAATTTCGCACACATTCTGTAACATTACCATGATTTTCAGAGTAATGTCAAAATATTTTTAGCGTTTATCAAGAGTATACACAACCAGATTTGTTCAGCGTAAGGATAAAACTAATTATCTGTCAAATCAGACATGAGCTAAGAGTTACCATTCACGAAATAAGCACTAAATGAAAAAAAAAAAACGTTAGATGGCGGACCCTTTATTTTCTTATAAAATTTATAGCATTTTATGAATGGTCAAATAATAAATAGACAGGTGCTTATTCTCGACGATTCAAGTTATGTAAACCAGCTTCAGACATAAATCTGAAAATCAACTAAAAATATTTACTTAATTTATAATTTGCATGCTAGAAAGTGCATATTTAAATTGACGTATTCATTGTGTTAATCAGTAGTCGTAGCTTATTGACTTTTATATATTAAATTATTGAATTAAAAATGAAATGTACAAAAATTATAAAAAAACATGTATTTATACTTACATCTCTAATATGTTCTCCATTCTTGGAAATTGGTCATCTTCCAGAGTTAACCAATTATCAGTTAAATTAAGCCATTGAAGCTGTGGCATGTCCTTAAAATTATCAAGTGGAAATGTTATCAAACGATTTGAGTTAATAAAAAGCCATTGCAGTGATATAAGACCTCGGAATGAGTCTTTTGGCAGTGTTTGAATTTTATTATAACTGAGTTTTAGTTTTTCTAAATATTTCTGGCTGTTGAATGTTGCAAATGGTATTGTTGATATGTTGTCATTAATTAAGGAACTGCAAAGTAGGAGAGTGAAAAATTATTTTTAAAAATCTTCATCAGTTTTCTTATATTGAAACTTACATATAGGTGAGGTTAAGCGATTGAAACGATTCACTCTTCAACGTTAAATTACTGTTTAAGACCATTAGACTAGTCACCTAAAAATTAAAGTCATAAGTTTTTTTCTGTGGATTTACAAACATCGTTTTTTTTTTTATAATTTGCACCCACTCAAGAGATTTTTATACCCTTCTTATGCCAGCGACACAATGAGTGCATTAGGAAGAAGGGAAGGGGTTGGAAAGGAGGTGTCGGTTTACGTTTGTCTTAAGTTCTTGAACATTGTAATGACTGGTAAAGACAGAGTGTGGAAGAGAGTTCCACATTCGCGTAATACGACTAAAAAATGATTACCTATACTTGAGAGTACGTCCGAAGATGAGGTCGAGGGTAAACTGATGGGCATTCATAAAAGCGCGAGTATTACGGGCGAATTGTTTGAGGGGATTAATGCAACTGGCTATTTCACTAGAGAAATTACCGTAAAAGTAGCGATAGAACCAGGAGAGACACGCTACGTTACGACGACGGTGGTCAAAAGGAGTGAATGCGTCAGTGATCTCTCTATCATTCACCAATCATTCTTGCAGCTCTTCTTTGTATACCC